>JAACJO010000014.1:0-600000 GCA_013368445.1 Leucocoprinus leucothites
AATCTCTACATCGGTACTCTTGCCTAGTGTTAATGTTGGAATATTAGTGGTGTGCAATTCAGGCCTGGTGGTGGCCTGCAGCTCCCTGGTGATGAATCCAATATGACTTCCTAATCTCAGGGGAGAAGAGGTACTACAAGTGCAGGAGTGCAAGGCATCATCCTGCATCCAGTAGAAGGAAAGGCCTGCTGTTATGTATATTGATTATATCTAGCATTTGTTCCATCTACAATATGAAGTTGATATTAGCTTTACTTAAGTAATATCACAATTATGTTTTCCTTTATTTGTTCTTGTATTTTCTAGTTTGTTTTGACTCATTTACTTTGTCTCATTATGACTTATTATGACTTATTTGGTTTTGTTTATGTTTTGATGACATGTAATTATTAAATATAGTGCAGCTATATTTGGACTTACCTCGTGATCGATCAGATGATCAAAGAAGAACTTCTTTAGAAGAACTTCTAAAGCTTCTTTGACAGATCGCATCTTATATAGTTTAATTAGTGTTAAGGAAGCAGTACACTTCTCTTCTTTCATTAGAAGCTCTTAGCCCTAGTTAATATTAGATACAGACTTGTATTGTATATAAGTCATTGATATCTACCAAGGAGAAACATCATTTCTACTTGGTTAGGTGGAGACTCAATATGAGCCTTTATCTACACAAAGTCAAATTGAACTTAAGCTCTAAGATCTCAATTACTGAAGTCTTTACTATTATAATCACCATATTATAACTCTGACTTAGTAAACGACTTTGTCGCTTACTGAGAAGGAGTCCCCTTTGATAAGATCAACCCAATACTTATCGCGCCAGCTTAGGACCAGGCCGGTGTCACTATAACACCTGCTTTAGTTTCAGTCACTTTCCTCCCCTTGCTATCCCTGAGGCCTGAGAATTGATGCACCTGTCCATGCTTGTTCCCTCTTGCTTGAGTCAACCATAACTTTATCCTCAGCAAACCAGTGCAGCCCAGTGGGAGGTCACATCTATCACTTTTGCTCATGCTGTTACACCTGTCATGTGCCCACCAAAACCTACCATTGCCAACACATTGAACTCTAAGTCTCTGGATGAGCCCTACCGACTTTACTTGCACTAGCACCAGCTCAACAACTGGAACTCCCAGTAGATTCCAGTCACAAGCTATATGCTCAACCACCTGCTATCCATGCCTGCATTTTTGGGACATCCATGGTTTCCACTACCCACCATCAATCACATTGAAGAAAACTGACCCTTCTTTCTGCTTGCAGGAACAATCAGAGGTATGAGCCTACACTCATTTACTGAGACCTACCCTTAGCCTTTCTATGTTTCTTATAGTTATATCCCAAGTCATGCACATGCATTGGTGGAGATACACCGACTTTACAGACCATATGTGCATTCCTTCAACGAACCTCAATCCCTAAGAAATCATCAAATGAGGCTCACTTTCAGGCAATACATCAGCTCAGCCCTGTCATAAAAAGGACCTGGCCCATCACACAGGTCAATCTCCTGTTATGTTGCTATATCACCAATAATCACATATCAGGTATGTCTGGCATGACAGAGTATATCGACAAGACTTCTAAAAGCTTGCATTAGGCACCCTATGTTGGTTACATCTAAACATTGAACTTGGAGGAGTATTGGATGAGTGTGCTAATAGGGTGAACATGCACCCCACATGAGTCCTTTTGACAACTTCTGATGGTCAAATAGCTCTCAGGAATGCATTACAGTGATTAGGATGACACCGCAACTCGTCAACACACTCAACCTGATAGAGTATGATGAAATGCGATCCTACTCCTGTACCTCAAGTTGTACAGTCAAGTGAGAGTGTGTGTGAGGAGTATTCAAGGACACCCATGTTACATCACTTGAGTCTTGAATACTGTGGCACATATGCCCCATCCACAACACCTCAGCCTTCTGAAGAAAACCATTAACGAAGTACTTCCAAACAGGTGGAAAAGATACTACCCATGAATGCCCACACATCACCAAGGACAAAGTGCAAAGTTGCTCCAGCTCATGTGGTCATTGGAATCCTGCTCATTGAGGGCTTCAGGTGTTCTAGCATTTCTGTTATCCAACCAGCCATCATTGGCATGATGTTCATTCAAACGAAACTGGCTACTTCATGTATGTCACCTCTATTCCCCCATCTCCTGAATAGAGTTACAACTAGCAAAAACCTACAGCCTGGTATTTACACCAGCCCAATTCAGTGTTTCCATAAAGCCTTTCTTTCTTTGCTCCCTATCCTCCATCAACATGCCCAAGAAGGGACACACCATCACTTTGTTGAAGTACAAGATGCCCTGGCCTGTTCACTTTAATCAGGGATTTTATTATTCATGGTTGTGATTTACTGTCTTGGGGTCTACAAAATGAGTGCTTGGCAGTTCTTGCAAGCTCTTTACTTACAACTTCACATCACAATTAATTTTTGCTCTACTCCCGTTATCTGATTCCAAGGAAACAAACAATCAATGCCCTGTAGTCAACTTATCAATGTGAATTTTCCCCCAAGATATTTTGTTTGATTGGTGTTCATATCTTCCTGTTTGAATAGCTGATTTCTTTTGCGATCGAATCACTCATCACTAATGGGTACCACATGCTCAATAGTCCTTGTTCAAACCTTGTCTCTTCAGGTCCAGGCTATGAAGGTATTTATGTTATAAACCAACTCTATCCTGTTGCTGATACTGAATCTGGACAATGCAATGTAGTCAATGAACGTCATGTCAGGATGTCATTCCACTATTCCTTTGGCCAAATCTAACAAGTGAGTGTCTCTTCCACGTCCCCATCCTTTCATTTCTCAAACTATTGTAATACAGAATTATGGCATATTCTTCATCCTTTTTCTCTTGTTCTTTGCTGAGTTCAACACACATGCATTTCAAGAGCAGGCCCAAATTGGGTGTGGTTGAAGAAGCAGTTGTTAGATTGGATGAAGAGATGAGGGCTATGAATGAAGAAACTACCATATCTGGTAATAGAAGTCCAAGGAAGAGCAGCAGGAAGACACACTGAAGATAGCAAACTAATTTCTTGGCGACACATGAATTATGTTAGTTTCACCAGGAGGGACGAGATGCACAAGCTGACATCAGTGATGGGCAAATCTGGGATTGGCAATGTGCTTTTGTTTTTATCCAGACTTCAACCCAATTGGCTTGCTAAGAATTGGATAGACAATATTGTGGGATATTTAAGCTGAACAGGTTGGCACTGGTGTTGTTACAGACAATTGGTGTTTCATTGGACAGCCACTTCTAGCAGCTTATATCAGCTATTGTCAGTAGTGTGTGAACCTATGAGTAGTGTTAGAAGCTCTTTTGGGGAATCCAAACTCTATAGCTGCATTACCAAACATGCATTAGTGAGCTGTCAATACTGGAGGTCTACAGAGATGAGCTACAGGAGAGAGAATGACCAACTCAGCACCTGAAATAAACTCATTGAAATGGAGCATGGTGCTGACTTTGGGCAGACTCAGTGAGGTCAAATCCCTGCAACCATCATCCATTGGTCACAAGCTTGGTGGGATAATCCTGACTGACATTGCACATACTGAATATGTCATATTCTCAATGATACTGAGTGGAGTATTGTGGTACCGATGAACATGCCTGAACCATGGTTAAGCTCTGCTTCAGGCTCCCACTCCATATTCAACTCCAGTTCCACTAGCACTCACTCTGCACCTAAGTATCAGACACATATGATCACTGAGATCTTGCCATTGGTCACAATCTGAAACTGGTCAACCCATTCTGATTTGAACATTTGAACACAATGCTGTGGGTTTCAGCCAATGCAGTAGCTTGTGCACTCAGTGCTTTGTTTTTTCATAGTAGGAGACACAATGTACCTTGTAACTGATTCCTATTAGCATGAGTTGAATCCTGATAACTCTCTCAGATTGGTGAGGAAGGCAGGATCAAGATGTATATGTATGAGGCACAAAATTTGTCCGGTTAACAATCCAGCTTGAGGTGCTGTATGTTTTCTCTATATCCAAATGTTGCTTCTGGGGGATAGAGGAACAGCTCCCATATGAGCATGGGTAGTAACTTCAGTCAGGTTGCCCTTACATTGTTTCTATTGTTTTGTCGCAATTCCAAGATGGCTCCATCATGACAACCTGGTTCAATTTTATTTTTTGCCTCAACTGTTTGACATTGGACTTGAGTATATATGTAATCACACTGATTCCATAGATTTGTACTAACTTGTATTTGTCTCCTTTAGTTCTCCAAGTTTGACGCTCAGCTGGTCCTTACCTCGAACATATAGAGCTTCCTGAATAGGTCCCATGACACTCACAGTGAACTTAGAATGAGTGATCTGCTGCAAATGGTTCATAGGGTGAGCCACTGATCACTTGCTGAGTTAAAATCCACAGGTCATGCCCTTCCTGGTAAATTATTGCAATATCAGATTGCTCATCATTGACTATGTATGTATTCTACTACAGTTAGCATGGGTCAACCATAGCTGTACAGGACTCGACATTGATCATGAGATAGTGAAATCAGTATGAGATACATCATTTACATGGGATGGCAGTGAGTTGGTATTGATGAAAAAGGCCAGAACATTGAACATTGAGTCACACCAATCCTGGCACCTAAACAACTACACAGTGGATGGGTGACCGCACATCAACAGTGATGAAGGTGCATGCTCTTGCATCTTGTCAGTTGTGAGAGCATCTTGGCTCAGATTTGACTTATCACTATTGACATCCATCAGGTGCTCCTGCAACAATGCAATTATTCAAGCTTGTTCTTCTGCCGATATATCATGATCCCCTTTGACTAGGGAAACTCGATGGCCTGAGAATGCATGGACCAAGCCATAGATGGAGAGTGGTTTGATGTCTGATATAGAGTCTACTTTAGTTACATATATCATTATAGTTAATACAAAATATAGCTTACCAAAAAGGACTAATAACAAGATACCCCCGAAAATAGCAGCATAGAGACCACTGACAAATGTCCAAGCACCACCAAGGGATGCAACACCACTCCAAACTGTGGCACCATAAGAATCCTGTTCATGAAAGGCTTGAAGCACAACCTCATCCAGTAATCTCATCCATATTGTTGCAGTTGTGCTTTCCTTCCCAGAGAAATTGCATGAGTTGAGTTGGCTATGGTAGGAAGATGAGAAGTTATATGGATCTGGTGTTAATGATTGGAAATGGGTTGCATAGAAATCTCTATACTTCAGGTGTCTGAGTCAGCTGAGGTCACTCTAATATCAGGAGCAAGCTTACTTTTAGAAATCCCATAGCTGCAGCTGCGGTATTGGACACACAGCTGTGGCCAGTGAGAACTGGATACCCACAGAGATGCATTCCTAGAGAAAGGATTACAGGCTCGGCAACTGTAGCCAAGTCGTTTTCGAAATTATCTGTCTGCCCAAGGTAGAGTAGGACTTCAAGAGGCACTGGGGACTGCTGTTGGAATCTCACCACCAGACCCATGAAGTTCAGTGTGATCATTGTATGACTTTTGTGAAAGAGATCAATAGCCAAAAAATGGTCATCAGAGTCATAGAGCAGAGGACAGGAAATCCACAAAGGTAATGAGTCCATCACAGTGCAATCTAATTAAATCAGTGATAGCAAGTGTATTTGGTGGATGTACCTACTAGGGTTTGAACCACAACACACTGGTGGAAATGAGAGGTACAGAAGATCATTAATCGTTGTGTTTGGTTTGAGGTGCTCAGAACTTGAGCTATCTACATCTGGAATTGACTGAACCAAAGAAAGATTGATAAATGCACATCGGAAAGGATAATTTTACATACAAGATACAATGAGTCAAAGTGATATTGACCTTGGGTATCCATCCTGGAGTTCTAGATGGAAGTTCTGCTAGCACTGGTGGAATCATAACTTGGTCAAACTACAGTCAAATAGCTCAATAATGCGAGCAGTGAAAACAAGGATAGGTTCGCACTTCCACCTTGTGCAGCTCAGGAGAGCATTGTATTAGACCTGGTTTGAAGCCAATCAGTTACTGTGAAATAAAGTCCACTATAAAATCTGACCTGAACTGTTGCCTCCATGGTGTTACACCCATGAGTATTGTCCATCGATTCATGTACAGAGTACAACCAGGGTAACAAGACCAGATTTTGTAGGGTTTTATGAGGCTCTGCCAGCCAGCTTGCCAGAGCTTGCAGGCTAGGTAAAAAAGGATGAATGCATACAAAAGAGCAAGAGCAACCAAAAGGAGGATCTCAATTCACAAATCTGCTGACTCTCTCAAACCTTTCATATATTGAGGATAAAATATTGAAGGACTGGACCATTGTCCCCAGAAGTGGTTGAAGATATAAGGATAAGAAACCAGGAGGATTACTAGAAAGAGATATAAATTTATGGCATATATAAAGCTTCTCAAGGCCAGCTTACCTATTACTAGCTCAATCAGACTATACAGGATTTCGATACCTGCTATCCAGAACTTTGGCAGTTTAACCCTGTGTTATGTTCTCATTGAGTTGAACTCCTGTTGATCTCTGCACCCTCACCTCCATATGTTGTGTAGCAAATGGAGATTATTGGGATATAATTCCCTGCAAGCCTCCCAACTAAAGATAAAGGATCATTTTCCATCATACCCGTGAATGTGGATTGGTTGGGGAGGTATATTGAAAATATAATCAGATAGGTAATTGAAACTGCAAGAGATGTTCGAAGTGCATATAGAATCCAAGAGGGGGGCTTGGCTGAGGGGCTCATGGAGAAGGAAGGGAAGAATGACCAAAAAAATTATTTTACCTGGTATATATGGACAAAGCAGCATATCCAAACTTGGAATAATGAACTCTGGGCTTTGGGAGATCTGTGTAGTCTCAGCACAAGATGTCCATGTGCCTCACGCATTTGGCCATGTTCATGCTATAGTCAAGGACAATTCAGTCCTCAGTGTAGGGGAAACAACTTTATAATGTACCTATAGTCAAGGACAATTCACTACATGATAGTTAGTATGGGTACTCGACATAAGGGGAAAATACTCATGTCCTCAGTGTAGGGGAAACAACTGAGTACATGAGTATATATGGATGTACTTATATACATGATAAACAAATGTATAAACATCACATGACTGCGATGATCGAAGCTTTCATTCAACATACCCCCAAAGTGAAGTGAAAGAAAGGAATGCAAGGGAAGTGGATAATGAATGAGAAGAATAAAAAATGATTAAGGAATTTCCTTTACTCCTAATGTATCCCTGTGTTTCTCAAAAATAGGACAAGGTAGTGGCTTGGTGAATATATCAGCTGGCATGTCAGCTGTGGGGATCCATGACGTCGAAAGTTCCTTGCCCATGTATTGACAAAGGAAATGGTGGCAGATATTGATATGTTTGTTGTGGGCAGTGATTGATTCGGTGTTGGCTATGGAGATTGTAGCTTGGTTGTCACACAGGATGGGGTAGGAAACAGGTATTTGAATGTGTAGGATGATGAGTAACATATGTAACCACAGTGCTTCTTTTACAGCATGGGTGAGGGCATAGTATTCAGCTTTGGCTGAAGACAGTGCGACAGACTTCTGCTTGATGGCGGACTATGAGACGCAACTGCCTAGGAAAAAGAAATAGAACTCTGCAATGCTTCTTCTGTCATGTTTGTCAGAAGCCCAGTCAGAGTCCGAGAAGCCACTGTGTTGGATATATCCATGAATCACTGTTGGTAACTCCTCTCCAGTCCTCCCAAACACCATTCCATGCTGTCTAGTTGATACAATATACCTCAGGACTCCCTTTGCAGCAAGTAGGTGTGTTCAAGTGGGATTTGAATTGTGCTGACCGAGTGCCATGCAAGCATATGCAATATCAGGATGGGTACAAATAGCGAGATATAGGAGACTCCCTACAAGACTTTGATATTTGATCTTCAAGTCGTCATCAGATACAGTTGGTACAGAACCTTGAGGTGCAGGCTTCATCTCGGAGATTTGGCGATCAAGTGGGACAGATTGCAGTGTAGCTTATGTCATATTCCAATCTTCCAATAGTTCTACAATAAAAGTCTCTTGGGACAACCATATAGTCTTCTGATGACAGTCCCTAATAATCGTGCATCCCAGATAGAGCTGAGTCGAACCAAGGTCAATAATAGTAAGGCATTCCTGAAGTCGACCAATGAACCAGAAATATAGTTCCTTGTTTGAGGCGGCAGTGAGTCCATCATCAACATGAACTGGCACAAAAAGTCATAAAACACTGCTGTCCTTTGGCATTGAGATGGAAGGGTGAGGTGGTTCGTTCCATTCTCCATAAAAGAAGGCATGGTTGACATCACAACAGGTCATACCAATTTCAGTCATAACAGCCAAAACGAGCTGATAGAACTCATATGCAGCTTGACATAGGCTGTATAATGCAACCTTGAGTTTCAGTACGAGGAGAGGGTTGTTAAGTGGAAAGCCAGGAATCTGTCAGATGTAAATGTCACAAGTCAGATGGGCATGCAAGAACACTGTTTTACAGTCCCATCCAAAAAGCTCCAGATGTTGTACCGCTGCGAGAGTGAGCACCACTCTGATGTTAGCCATCTTTGCCACTGGTGCATATGTCTCTCCATAATCCTCTGGTCTCTGACTGTAGCCCTTTGCCACCAAACGACCCTTCTCTTCCCCTTCCTTTGGTTCTCCCAAGTTGGTATACTTATATGCAAACACCCACTGTACATCAATTGCCAATCTCCCATCAGGCAAAGGACAAGGTGTGAATGCTCCCATCTTTACCAAACTCTCATGTTCTCTCTCCATTGCCGCTCTCCACATCTTCCAGTCTGAATGTTTCTGTGCTTTGAAGTATGTGTCTGGTGCTTTTGTGTAACCATAGGATGTTGTCATTAGGATCATTGGAATTGGCTGCTCAAGGCTGATAACCTCAATAAAATGTGCTTCGCTAGCTTTGAATGCCTCCTGCGAGAACTCGGACATATATTGGTCATGCACAATCTCCTTGAGTGCACCAAAAGCAGCCAATGATTGAATATTCTCCACTGTAAAACGAGGATTGCTGCCAATCCCTTTGCATTTTTCACAGATATTGGCATGATCAGTTACTGTTTTGTCAAAGATGTCACCCTTTGCAATATGTGTGGAACGTCGAGGTTGCTGAGTGTCAATCCCATCACCCCCATCCAGAGAATCCAGAAAAACAATTGACCTTGGCACCCCCAGTCAGCCTGGACAACATTCATCAAACACCACATTGGCAGAGAAGTCATACTTTCCAGTGAGAGATCTCACATGATAGCCCAAGTGACCCTCTTCATAACCCATGAATATCACCTGATATCGGCGGGGTCCAGCTTTGGTGCATTTTTTGGGTGGAATGATGGGAAAGTAAATACACCCCCATATCTAAAGATGTGACAAATCCGGTATAGAACAAAAGATGACTTCAAACAGTGTTTTATCAGCAGGTAACGTAGTTGTAGGCAAATGATTGTGTAAGTATTGGACAGTCAAAATGGCATCACCCCAGAATGTATCAGGTAAGCCAGAAGCAGCTAACAAGGTTTGACATCCATCTTCCAGGGTGTGAATATACCATTCTGCCTTCCCATTCTGGTGATGAGCATATGGAGCAACAACCTGAAGGAGGACACCTGAACGATGTAGGAGAGAGCCAAGACAGCTGAGTCAAAGCTCCTTGGCACTGTCCATATGCACACTCTTGATAACAGTGCTGCATTGTGTCTCCAAAAAGGCCTTTGTATTCTGATAGATGTCATAAGCATCAAATTTGCAATCTATAAGAGCACAGAAACCAAAGTTCGAAAAATCATCCAGAATGGCAAATGCATAAAGTGCCTTCAAAGGAGTAGCAACAGGCCACGGACCACAGATGTCAATGTGCAGCAGTCCCCCAACTGCTATAGCACGATTACCCTTGTAGGGATGTGACTGCTGAGCCCCTTTCCCAATAACACAAGATGGACAGATCTCACGGATGAAAGATCCTTCATATGAAATGCCTTTTGCATAATGTCAAGTAAGTAGAGACTGTGTAGCATCAAAGCCCAAATGACCCAAATGCTGATGCCAGATCTCAGGCAAAAGGGTCGGAGTAGCAGCCAGAACAAGGCCATCCCTAGAAGAGTCCAGCATGTTGATGTAATCGCAGACAAGATATGATAGGCCTGCATGAAGGGCTGTAGGAACAACCAAAGGAATGTGTTGACCAGGCAGAGTTAGAGTCAGAGTAGCTGAGTCACCGGCTCTGAATCTGCATTCAATACCCCTGGATGCCAAACGAGTGACCAAGAGAATGTTGCAGGGTACATCTGGAGCAAATAAGCAGTCCTTCAAGGTGAGTTGGACAATATCACCCCCAGGTTGGATAAGAAGCCAGACATTGCCATGGCCCTGTATCTCCAGTAGCGAGCTATTTGCTGTGGTGACTGGAAGTGAATAGGATGCATCCAAAGTGCAAAATAAATCTCGATCACCAAACACATGGTAGGTAGAGCCAGAGTCAAGCATCACATGAAATGTCCCAGAGAAAGAAAGGTTGTGTGAAGGAGAACCATCATCATCCAACATGGCAGATCTCACAGAATCAGGCGAGAGATACGAGGAAGATGCGAAGTCTGTATTGAGAGATATGGGAAATACAACATTGACATGACCATCACCCAGTTTGTCTGGCTCCTTCACACCCCCATCCTCAACACTGCCATTCTCATAGGCTTCATCCAGGTCAAAATTGTTCCCCTGAGTCATGTAGACATGAGCTCAAGAGTGACCTGCAGTCTGACTACCCTTAGTAAGAGACCAGCATGATTCCTCAGGACCGGGATGACACTTCCCACAGTTCTTGCAATCTATATAGGCCTGGCGAGTAGTGGAAGCAGATATTGACAAATTTGGTTTCAAAGATGAAGGAACCTGAGTAGTATGCATCTGTGCAGATTGTCCAGCATTTGGAGGTTGCCAATCAGACAGTTTGAAACCATGAAGCGATGCCAGAATGAGCAGTTCATCCACAACCTCAAAGAAGTATGACGGAGGTTGATCTTGGTTCTTGGCAACACTTTGCAGCACTTCTGACTTGGAGAGTAGAATAGGTCCTGCACTTGGTAGAGGTTCAAAGAAAGTCGTAATTGCGACAGAGGTCTTGAGATGTACACAATACTCAGATAAGCAAATACGTCCAAAATCGGTCTTCCAGCATGTGCAGTACTGATGTAAGTCTCCATTTGGTCGAACCTGGCAGAGGACATCCCAGATTTCTTTACCACCAACCTAATCCCTCTTAGCATACATCTTGCGAAGGACATTATAAATCTCCTGGGACATAGCATTCTTGACCATAGCAATGGATCCAGAGACAGATGTTGACAATTTGTTGAGCAGGATGTGCTTCACCTGTGCATCATTACAACACCAGGCATTTGCCAATTCCAGCTCTTCATCTGATGGGTATTGACCAAGAATGGGCCTGAATTGTGGGATGACCGTCTGGTCAAGTTGGTCAAACTCCGGGTCCCAGATATAGCCAATATAACCAGCACCCTCCAAGAATGAATGAATAATATCATCCCAAAACTCGAAATTGGACACATCCTCAAGAGGCACAATGTGTGAAATAGAGGTGACACAACGTGGTAAAGGTGAAATGAAAGAAGAAGAAACAGAGAAAGAAGGGTTTGCAGGCAAAAAGGTGCACACGGGTTGAACAGGAATATTATAAGGTGGCGCATCGTACTTAGGGGGAAAAAGAGGTTGGATATAAGTGGGAGGAAGAGATTGAGGGAAATAATGATCATGAAGGGAATAAAAAGGATTTCGTGATTGGGCACCTGCCTGGGTTCGGCCAGGACTAGCTTGGGCATTATCATACATATTACGGGCATTTATACCCACCTGGGTTTGGCCAGGATTGGCTCTGACTCCGCTGTACATGTTATGAGCGCAAAAGTTATTTGACAGATAGTTTACACCTGCCTTGGGATTGACCAGAGTTGATGTTAATATTATGAGTGGCTACCTCATCAGGTGAAGGGAGAGAAAAATGAGGCTGGCAATAAGATGTATGGGGATTGGGAATGTCACAATGTAGTTGTTCTCGAGGCAAAGGACAATTCTCAACACTCCTGCCAGGAGCACAACCTCAATAACTATGTGACGACTTGTGATAACCATTACTCCCATTAGGAGATTGAGTGTATGCATGAGTGAAGGGATTATTCCCCTTGCAAGTCTGCTGAGGTCCCCTCAAAGGACCCTGTTGCACAGATGGCTGTAATGCTGGTGAATTATAATGTCATGAATTTGGATTCAATGGTTGAATATTCTCCATGGAATTTTGAACGAGATAAACAGAATCAAAAGAAGAAATTTCGAAATGGGGATTGTGCATTGGGGGGCCGCCAGAGTGGTATTCCTGGTCGGACAAGTCTGCATTATAGGAATCAGAGTCTCTATTGTTGTGATGTTGTTGAGGTGGCATAGGTGGTGTAGGTAATGCATATCGTCGACCTTGCTGTGTCGCCATATCGTCTCATATATGTGTCATGAATCTGTGTAAAAATATATGTGCAATCTCTGTATCAGTAGTTGCAAGTACCAGAGTTGTTGTCCAAACACATGGCAGGGCTACACGGGGCCCATAACCTGTTCACGCTATAGTCAAGGACAATTCAGTCCTCAGTGTAGGGGAAACAACTTTATAATGTACCTATAGTCAAGGACAATTCACTACATGATAGTTAGTATGGGTACTCGACATAAGGGGAAAATACTCATGTCCTCAGTGTAGGGGAAACAACTGAGTACGTGAGTATATGTGGATGTACTTATATATGCGATAAACAAATGTATAAACATCACATGACTGCGATGATCGAAGCTTTCATTCAACAGGCCATCACTTCGAATTCGGGAGGAGTTTCGCTGAACCTAGGATCTGCAGCATTCTCTGTACGTCATGATTGTTGTACCAAATGATATCCCGGTTGTGATGGCTGCCTTGATTGTGTCAAGCGACCACTTAAGTGACACCCAGATATCTGAATTGGTTCTGGCTAGGAATCTTGATAGCATCAGGATGCAGCAAAAGGAGATTGTTAACACGAATCTTTCTTAGAGGTTGGTAATAGTAGTAACTATCTGGTTTTCCTGGCTTTACGCTGGTGTTGTATCCAAACATCCGATGAATGAGGTATTTGATACCAGAAAAGAGACTGAGCAAATCTTTAGATTTTTCGTTATTAGTGTGGGCTCCCCTGTTGCGCCGCGGGGTCGTGTACGCTAGTGCATCTTTTGTGATATGCAAATTCAACACCAATGCAGTGTTAGCAAAGCCATATAATTACGGCCCCCAGCAACGGAACAACTCGACAAAAAAACGGAACTCTGACATAACACGACTATACTGTAAGTACTTTTAATCTACGAACAAAGGGGGTAACCGTGACACAAAAAATCGGTTCGGACCCTCCGAACAATGCCCCAAACCTGCGTGACTGGCTACGAACACAATCCAAGTGATAGACCTGAAGATGTTCAGATGTGAGCCTTATGGTAGGGTTATGACCACCCCAGGAATTGTGATTAACACACCTGTTTCTGATCGCCATTCTGAACTGGTTGCAAGAGATTCTGTATTTTAGGTGCCTTTACGGATCGTGACATTTAAGCCCAAGTCTTCCGAACAACCCTCCAAGTGGCCGTGACAATTGAGAATTTACGAACAAAAAAAGGGACCGTGACGTGACGTGTTCGAAGATTAAAAGTGCTTACAGTATCTGATGCGGCCGTCGGTATTCTGGCTTGGGGGTCAGGCCAAGTCAACCTTGGCATGGAACTAATTCTTTCGTGACAGTCAAAGCATGATATTTTTGAAAGGTCAATCCCGATTGGGCGTGTACTATGTACCACAAGCATCCGTATACACATTGCCCACAGCATCCCAGAACACTGCTTGGTTCATGAATATCCTCAACCTAACCAAACTCGCGTTCGGACCTGATCCAAGTCATTAGTTTCAGTTCCTAATTGAGTATAAGTCATGATCACCGTAGTCTTCACCAGACTCAAGACCAACGCCGAGTACGTGTATTTGGTAGCGGGCAAGGAGAACTTGGAGAAACAGAATTCCGGTGATAGCCCCTTCGATAAATGGCACTGGTCATTTTAGTCAGCTCACAATCCTCGAACGATTGGCCTGATACGTTCTAGAATGCATACATACCTAATCGGTCATATCAGGAACATCGCGGTCTCCAAACTTCAGATCGAGAATGAGAAAATCGTATGCGAAGTGGTTGAACACACAAGTTGTGTGGTTTTGTACCATCGCCACCGAGGGAGTTGTCAGACGGCGTGACTGACGGTGAGGGCTATCGGGCATACACGACCTGAGATCAAGAGACGGCTGCTTCGAGGAGGTTTGAGGAGGACGAAGAGAAAAGTGGGACCGGGCAATTGAGCGCCATGATGTCACTGGGTGGGTTGGCGCGAGTGCTCGTCGTTAAGCTAAGAAGCGCCCAATGAGACTGAATGTATTTTGCCAATCGAACATGGACCGAGAGGCATGGGGGTATTGAGTTAGAAATGAGATCGAGCATATTTGCTACGCCGGGGCCATACATCACTGCGGAAATCCTTCAGTGTCAATAGAGTTTGTCATTGAATTTCGTAAAAGAGCGAGAAAAATGCTCACGTTAATCAATTCACCGGGCACATTCCTCGATGGCTATGTATTGCAGGACCGCCTAGTCACCACGGTCAAGTGCCCAGGTAATCAAATCCTCTTCTACTGCGCTGCTTCATTACGAGCCGATGAAGGTCCGAGTTTTGTCTTGAGCACTAGGCTATGCTATGGATATTCAGCCATACGTTCGAAGCGAAGGACTATGAGCATACAGGGCGGTCGAGAAAATTTCCCAACGTAGTCCAACATGTTTTCGAATGTCCATCCAGATCCACTACAAAGCGTAGTAGTGAGCCACAGTTTTGACGTTCTCAGTGAATCCATCTTGCGCCTGTGCGGGGTGAGCTAGATTGTTATTAAGGGAGGAGAGGATGACTGTCGAGAAGCGTTGTGAGGGTGCATATGAAGGCTATAAATAATTTTAGTGGATGGAGTGGAGTTTGAAAATAGCTGGCGTACTTAAGGAGCATTCTGCACCTGAATCACCTAGGCAATCGAAAAACCTGTCGAAGACGCTCTTCGCACTTCTGCACAATATCAACACTAAAACACCGGTGGAGCGCGTTCCAGGCTTTCCTGCAGCTCTCATGTTCTCTGGTGATGAAGCCGACGCGACGTCCTAGTCGGGGAAAGAGGTATGGCAGGTACGAGAGTACGAGAGGTCGTCCTGCATCCGTTGAAAGGAAAGGCTAGCTACAGTTTCAGCTCCAACTTCTCTGATAAATGACACACTTCTATATACCTGTTTTCTCTTGCTCAAGCTAAGTGTAGCTTTATCCTCAACGAGCCAGGTGTCTGGAAGTGGAAGCAGGAGGTCTGTCCGTCACGCTTGCTCGCGTGGTTATGCCTGTCACATTTTGAGCCAGCTATGTCACCGCTCAATTTCGTACTACCCGCTACTGCACACCAACGCCAGCTCAATATCCCTAACGGCCAGCAGATTTGAGCCGAGAGCTATACGCTCTAAGGCCCATACCCTTCTTTACCATATTCACCTGTCTTTTGAGCACACCCATCTCTTCAATCACCCACCAATCAGATCGATGACAACCGAACCTTCTCTCCGCATATTCTCGGAATCAACAGGGATATGAACCTATACTCATCCCACGATACAATCTTGTTATCTCTGTTTCTCTACTTCTATACACGTAAGAGATATGTAGGAACACGCTTGCATCCCCCCCACGAATCCCGATCCCCAGTCATCGAACGAGGCTCACTTTCGGTCAATACATTGGCTCAGCTCTGGTTACCTACTTTCTTTTGCAGGAGATCATCCCGGGCTGATCTCCGCTCATTCTACTATCTCTCTGCCGATCATTGGCCGGGTTTGTCAGGCATGTCGGAGTATATCTATATATGACCTCTAATAATCTACCTTGGGTTCTCTATGCTCGTTACATTTGAACATTGAACTTGGTGGCTCGTTGGATAAATACATCAATGGAGTACGAATATCCACCACAGCAAACGTCTGAGTGTCTTTGAAATTCTCATGATGGAACAGGTCTGACGAATGTACCATGACAATCGATATGATCTTACAATTCGTCAGCACGCTCATTCTGACCGAGTATGATGGGGTATGTTGGAGTACGAAGCTCCTCCTGTCGCCGAAGCCGCACAAGCAGACGTAGAGCACGTATGAGATGTACTCGAGCAATGCCACGTTTGGTTACTCGAGATTCGACCACTGCGACGGGCCTGGTGGGTCTCAGGCTAGATTCTCTGATCCATCCTACTAATGGCTCAGTTGATCCCAACAAATCGAGTGGAAACGGAGTCTGGGCATCTTGGGCAGTGCACACCGTATAACGACGACCAGGAGGAAAGGGGGAGTACAAGTACGTTGATTCCACTGACTAACGTGGATTACATGCACTTACGAAAACATATCTAGCCCTTTTCCTCCAGCTTTATAGTTCCGTTTCCACCGGTATCTACTCAGACGAATGCCAAAAAGCCAATAAATGTCTATTTCCTCGAACACGATCAAGAGTTACCAAAGCGCTCGAAATCAGTGTCTACCAAACCTGGAAGGACCCAGAACGGAGACTGCGGTATTCTACAACCGTCTCAGCTCGGATACTCGTGACCTTATTGCGTCGAATACAGCTCCATCGTTAGAATAGCAGGCATGTAAGCATGGACGTGAGAGGAACGGGATGACGATACCAAGGAGGAACGGTGAATAGAGAATTGGTGACCCGCTTCATGGCTTTCAACCTTATCCTTTTCCCAGACACTCTATCTATGTCTGTGGTCGTTGCAGCTGTATGGTCGCGTACTGACTTGCTATCGAATCGATTTTGTTACTCTGCGCATATAATCGTACATCTGGTGAGCGCTAACTAACTAGCCCTGGAAGAAGCTGAGTAACGGAAAGGCATATCGTGCTCTACGGCACTACACCGTGTTTGTTATCATCAAGCCTGTTGTATATCTGGATCTTTTGTACTACGAGAAATATCATACGAGTATGAAATCATTCACCATATCCGTTCCAACCCCGATCCACAGAGGAATCATGCACCAGCGAGGGGGCCATGCAGCCTGGATGGGAGCGACGAATAAGTATATCCTCGCAACTCATCCGCCGCAGGAACATCTGGGCTTGGCTTATTGCTGTCAACATCCATCAAGTGCTCCCGCAATAATGCGATTATCCGAGCTTGTTCTTCCATCGAAATATCATGGTTCCCTTCAACAAGAGAAACCCGACGTCCAGAGAATGTATGGATTAGGCCGTAGATGGAGAGTGGCTTGATGCCTGATATGGGATTGTTTTCAGTTCTAAATAACATGGTTTGAAAAATATCGCGCACCGAAGAGGACCAATAACAAAGTGCTCCCAAACATGGCGGAAAAGAGTCCGTTAATGAATGTCCATACACCACCGAGGAGTGCAAAGCCACTCCAAATTGTGTTCTCGTTGGTATCCTGCTCAACAAGTGCTGTGGAACCACCTGACAATTTTGTACGTATTGTTGCTGTCGTATTTTCCTTCCCAGCAAGACCGCATGAGTCCAGCTGGCTATAGAAATAGGATTGAAAGCCATATGGATCCAGCGCTAATGATCGGAAATTGGTGACATGAAAATTCTTGTACTTCCCATGCCTCAGTGTTGCTGATTTAATCAAGAACGTAAAGGATAATCTTACCTTCGGGAATCCAAACGCTGCGGCAACATTATCGGACAGGCGTTTGTGAGCCGTGAGCACCGGAGATCCACGGAGATGAATCCCAGGAGAGAGAATGACAGGCTCAGCAACTGAAGCCAATTCATCGAAATCATCCGCTTTCCCAAGGTACAGAAGAACTTCAACTGGTAACGTGGATTGGCTCTGAAATCTTGCCGCTAGTTCTGTGAAGTTGAGGGTAATCAAGACCTGATATGTCTGGAAGATGCTGGTAATCCAGAAAGATTCTGTAGGCCCAAAAGACAAAGGACAAGAGATCCGTGAACCACTAGAGCCTTCCATGACAGTACAGACTACTTTAATTTAGTAAAAACTTTCAATATCATGAGAGGACGAAGTACCTACAGAGATTTGAACCACAAGAGAATGGTGGCATCGAGAGGTGTATGAGATTAGGAATCCGATTGTCGAGCCCAGTGTACTCGGAACTTGAATGTTCAATATCCACTGACTGGAGCCAAAGAAGGTTGGTGAGTTCAGATAGCAGGAGTTGCCTTTGTGCATACCAAATACAAGTATTCACCATCAGACCCCGAATCTTCTGAAGCTATATCAACTGGCACTCTAGAGATTCGGATCAAACTGCTACTAAGGTTGGCGGAGTCATATCTGGGCCGTACAAGTGCCACATAACACAGCAGAGAGAGCAGCGCGAATAAACAAATAATGGCGCTTCCACCTCGTGCACTACGTGAGAGAGTTGTATCTGACCTAGTTCAAACAAACAGGAACTAATGAGTATCTCAACTAGGCTGACAGTTTGAAAGGGAAGTGGGTTCACTTGAACCGTCGTCTCCATGGTGTTGCACCCATAAATATTGTCCACCGGCTCGAGTATAGCGTACTAGTAGGGCAGCTGGACAGAAAGTTGTAGGGTTTGATAAGGCTTTTCCAACTAGCCAGCCAGACCTCAAGCACCAAACAAAAGGTTCCAATTGCACACGAAAGGGCAAGAATAGACAGGAAGAACGTCTGAATCATTAGAGTGGACGATGTCCTCAGTAGACCAAAGAAACTAAGAACAAATGATGAATGCCTAGGAACAAATGGAAGGACAAGCAAAAGAATGACTGAACCAGGAACATGAGTATTTCATGGTATAAAACTTTCGAAACTGACATGCCTGTGATTAGCTCAATTAGACCATACGAAATCTCAAAGGCGGTTATCCAGAACCATTTAGGTCGCACACTATGAGAATTGGGTCAGGTCAGTTCTCGACTGTGTTACATTCCTTTATGAGATCTCACCGCCCAATGGTATGTAACAAAATGGAAATTGATGGGATATAGTACAAAGTAGCAAATTGAATTACAGATAATTTTGGTTGTTGTTCCTCTGGCATTTCATTGAACTCTTTGGCCTGGAGTGTGATGTTTTCATCTATAAGGAAAAACGAAAATATGACCAGGTGTGCTATCGCAAATACAAGAGAAGTTCGAAGCGAGATTTTAATCAGAAGAAACAAGAGGGGAGACAGGTTTGAAAGACCCATAGCTAGGGGAGGGAGGAAGATGCACATCTTCAGATGGTTGTGCGGGGTATATATATGTATAAGTAGCCTAGAGAACGAATAAAGGACATGGACAAAGAATGTGCACACATACAGTACCATAAGCCTGAAAAGAGCATTTTACACAGGTTGTACTGAGATACATCAGCATTCACCAAGCCCTGGAGTGACAGGTGATCATGATAGGGGTCACTTTATCATCGTAGGTATTATTGGCATTGACTCGGAGCACAGAACTGTCAATCATCCATATCATGTCAAAAGAGCTAAACAAGAAAATGCTCCTTGAAAGCAATCGTCCAAGATCACGCCAGTATATGGACCCATAACCTGTGCTTGCATCCCAGTAATACAATTGAAAGTTACGCAGGAAAAGTCAGTTTGACATGGACATTCCCCTTCTCAAATTTGAGCGGTTGCAGGCAGTTTTGTTAAGGGACAACAGTGAACTATAACGAAGAGTCGAATGTACTCAGCCTTCTTACAAAGCATAAAGAGCTCGAGTATGTTGAATGACCCGTCATCAACTGTCTCTCGAGTCTGTAGATCACATGATTCGAGCACTAAAATGTGGATTTATGCTATAACCAACGTTCACTCTGTCAAGCCAAAAAGCACTTCTTTGGTTCCACAAATAACCATCGTTAGGAAGATTCTTTCTGTCAGGAACGAAGTTGTCTGGAAGACATGAGGAGAGGCGTGGTGTACAGCTCATCTGCCGCAGCCCCTTGTTTCCATTGAACTTGACAGGGTCCACACATGTGGCCGAAGAATTGCTTAAATAGCGATGAAGGCTGTGCATTGCATGCGAATGCCGCCGCAAATGTCAATACGAGGAACCCTTATAGAGGAACCAGTATTCGGAAATGTAGAGCAAAATTCGATACACAGAAGATGATCATCAGTGACGAAATCATTGTCCTAGCTAGGCATAGTGCGATTTGTCTTTAAACTTCGCAGACGTTATCACTGAAGGTACGAGACACCCCTTGCAACAAATATATTCTACGATGACAATCAAGGACCATAGCCTCGCACTCGAACGCGGGTTGCCGAAGGAGGCAGATGGTGAGGTGAGCGTAGCAAATGGGTCAACAGGGTTGTCAAGTATGGAAACGATGTAGTTGGAACGATAGAGAAAAGAAGTCGCTGAGGCTTCTTATAATATCTTTTTCACAACACTACCACAATTGAAGACACAGAGAGAGGAGGCTATGGAAGTGCCAGGGGATGGGAAATAGCCTTATGCAAGAGCGTATCGATGTGTTTCGGGCGTTGATGGGAGGACTGTTAAGGGAAAGCTATGGGTTGGTGGCCTTAGAGATGTGAGTGATAATGATAAACAAAGATATATTACTGATATAACATTCTTGCCTTCGATTATGTCAAGAGTTGTCAAGAGATGACAGTTCCTATCTCTCATATACTTATTTAGTATGTAATAATTGACAGATCACGAAATTCATATTTTTGTTTAGATAAGATTTGTACTATCGACTACTATACAGTTCTACTACCGCCTATTCATCCTACAAGGCCGCCTCCTGTGCAAAACCACGCGAACAAGAATGAGAGGATCACTTGGGATTCGGACCATCCACATGACTAAGAGTTACCGGGCCTGCTGCGTCGATCTAAGAGCGGGACAGCTTCTTCCCGCCTTCCACCAGTAGACATAGCGTTATTTTTATTATCTTCTTCACCAACGTCGAGTAGGTGTTCCTTCAGTATTACTACGACCTTTGCCTGTTGCTGAGCCCGCTTCTTATCCTGTTCCTTGGCTGATCTATTTGCCAGTCGCCGGGCTCGTTTGTTCATTTTGCTATCCTTTGTCGATCGAGAGGTCTCGCTTTTCACGGATCGGAACCCCGCATTCCTCGTCTAGAAGGGAATGTTTCTGGCCAGGAAGTAGATGAATAAGACCATAAACAGAGAGCGGCTTGATCCCTACGACGCTCAAAATGTCAGAAGGCCTGGTATAAGCAAGACTAGCTGGTCGTACCAAATAGGACCAACAACAGCGTACTACCAAACGTAATCGCGAACATTCCGTTTACAGTCGTCCAAACACCTCCGAGAAGTGCAAAACCCTCCAATACTGAGTCTTCTGGGGTTGCCTGCTCAATGAGAATACTCGGCCTAGTCGGTAGCAGACGGACCCGCAGAGAGGCCGATTGATTGTTAGGTGGAGGGACAATCGAGGGATCGGACATGAGCGAGCGTATGTTCGCAACGATGATCCGTCGACGCTGATGGCTGGGTCACAATCAATTTCTCGTAATCTACCCATTGGCAAACTCACCTGCGGTAGAGCGAGTGCAGTAGCCCAGAAGTTGGACATCAGCTCTCGGCGGGAAATCCCTAGAGTTCCAAAGAGGCGTATTCCGGGTAAAAGGGCAGTAGGCTCCGTGGCTTCTAGTATGTCGTCGACATTTGTGTCATTCACACCAAGATAGAAAGAAGCGACAAATGACGGAGAAAACCCAGGGATATGGGAGAAGTCGATAGTGTAAACTATGTCGTCTGCTGGAGCCACTCGAGAAACATTGTCGTCCCATCGGAGCGCACGATATCACCGTCGCATTCAAAACTACGTTTGATTCCTCAACCTGACAGGCTACCATTTCCGAGTTGAGACCGACACACATCAATAATCGAAGGCTTAGCAACGTACCACAACTAGCTGACTGGTTCACCGAGCTGATGTGGAGAATCTCGTTTAGTGGAAGGGACACGTTGGAATGTAACCCGGAAAAGACCTTCCAACTCAGGTAAGCACACAATACAAAACGAGTGGCACCCTAAGCTGCGTGGTGACTCACAAGGATAGCATGGGTTGGAATGACTGACATCCAGTTCGATGACGAATACCAGTAACTCCGAAATGGGATACGACGGGGTATTGACAGCAGGTTGGCCGGTCGAGCAAGGAGCGCGTAGAAAGCCACCATCCCGACGAGTAACAAGCAAAAGATAGCGATTCCACCCCGTATTCCTACCAGGACTCGATTTTCCGTCCTGTCAGCAGAATGGCATGAGCACCGGTAGCCCACCGTGAATATGATACGCCATACCTGGATCGCGGTTTCCATGGTGTAGTGCCAAGAATAAGGTCTCTATGTATGTGGTCCCTGTTTTCCGCCTCAAAGAAGTCGTATTCCTTGAGCAACTTATATTTCCAAGGTTCAGGCTGGCTCCAAATGTCCCAAAGCAAGCCGATGAAGGACAGCATGCAATATATCGCAAGAAGAAATGATGAAATGGTTTGGATGATATCAGGCGCATAGGTGGACCACATGTGACGAAAGAACTTGAGCAAGAAAGGAAACACTAGAGACATCACAACTGAGAGAACGTCTGTGAGAGGTCGTTTGAATACGATATCTGAGGATAAGCTTACGGCCGGAGATCTCAATCAGTGAGTATAGAACTTCAATGATCACGACCCAATACCGCCATGTCCATAACCTACGGATGGAGTCAGTCATTATCAGCAAAGTGCCGATCGCCAGAAACGTACCGTGCTATATTATGCACCAAAATCGACAGAGGTGGTAGAGCGTAGATCAAGATGAACTCGATATCGGATAATCGGTTCCCCGCATATCTCTTGAGAAATGGAAACGCTAATGGGAGGATTATCAAGTTCACTGCCGCATGAAGGATTACAAGACGAGATAGTATCTTCTTCGCCTGGAAGGGAGCCTCATGCCTGATTTGTCTTTCGTCGGGGAATCTGCCATGGTCTCTCGTCAAAGCTTGCTGAGGAGGAAGGTGAGAGGAAATGTAAGCTCTGCGAAGCCCAGTCGGTCAGGTATATTATACTTTGGAAGGACGAGTTACGAACCGGATACGCATGGCAATAGACCTTCACCTTCAATATATGTAACATGATCGTTGAGAGCCAAGAACCGGTCGAGTGGTAGTGCCGCATGGTTGATCGTCGTTTTCCAACGGGAAGCAGCGTGGTCTCGGTCGTCTGTAACGCCGGTCGACATACGGTGAAGAATTGATGAGAAATGTAAGAAACGTCCCGTTTCAGCGTAATACAAAATACCACTGACCACCAACAATACGTGAGCAATAGGCGAACGTAGATGCCCTATGCCCTCCAGAACCATTGAAGGCGAAATAGGGCACTGGCCAAGTGAGTTCAAAGCATCGATAAAATCACACGAAACAGACATACGTTCATTAGCGCCTCAATAAAAAGCCACCAGTGATCGATCAACTATCTCTGAAGTTTGTATTAAATTGTGTGATTCGGGCACTGAAATGAGGGATTTAGGCTATAGGTCAAATTTGAGGGATTGTGCTTCCGGAACCTAATAAAGCACCAGAAGGAAGTTCCTTGATCCCATATTCGAGCGCAAAGGACTTGTTTCTTCAGCGACAAACTATGTTAAGAAGGCAACGGGAGACAAATGATACAGGGCTCACCTACCACAGCCATGCCCTGGTTCCATGCTTTGAGCTTGACCGAGTCCATGATTTGGGTTGGTGGCTTGCTGATAATGCATGCGTGGACCTCAAATGGAAATGAAGACGCCGCGTATATGGGCCAGCCATCACTAAAGTATTGATAAGGATCTGCGCATTGTATAATGAATGTCATTTGTAGCGCCTTTTGGAGGAACCAGCGCTTGAAGAACTAAGCGAATTTGATACGCGGGTGATATACATCACTGTAAGCATCGCCCGGGTATTGGGGGGGCTTGTGTTCAAGCTTTGCAAACGTTTTTGCAGAAAGACGCAAGAGGAAAACGATGTAGTGAGAGGAGAGGTCGATGAGGCATCGGACGTTAATTTGTGTCTGCATCGCCACCACTGGAGCTGGAGAAAGGGTGCGTGATAGGAAGCTGCCTTATCTGAAGGCGTGTTGGGCCATTTCGGGTGTTCGCGAGAGGTGTATTGAGAGAAAGCTAGGGCGTTAGACTAATGAAAGTCAAGGGATAAGGTGTATTTTAAGTCTTATCAGGTGCAGCGCTTGTTACCTTCCAATGGTTTGGGGCAACGTTGGGCGTCATTGAAGGGCCATTATGTATTGGGCGACGCTCCATGCCATAGCCCGTCCAGCCGCGCGCTTGAGGAGAAGGATCATGAGCATACCCCATGGAAAACGACCCATCTAACACGCTCTCAATATACTTCTACCCCTCGCTCAAAAGAACATTTGTAAGGAATATCCTTGGCCCTCTGATTCCAGTCGTTCTCGCATTCATCCCTTCAGTAAGGAGCAGAGCAGACCTATTTTGAGCGTGCAAGGGCCTAGACAAGTTGGGTCGTCGTTCAGGAGCAGAAGTCAGCCATTTAGTGGATGGTTATAGGGCTGCGGATAAGCAGCTGTAGGTAGCACATTAGAACAATGGAGTGGGATGCGAAACAGAGGGAATTTTGCACTCACCTTATGTACTCTTGTGCAAGCCCTGACATAACCTGGTTTGGCGGCTGGTGTCACGCATTCCTGGGTTTATAGCTGACCTACAGCTCTTCTCCAGAAGTGAACCTGATATCCGCGTTTTCAAGTATCGGGACCTCGTGTAGGTAAAGGGGTATGGTAGTGCATAAGACGCCATTCTGCATCTGCTGAAAACGGGAACAAAATCCCGGTTATACTTTCATCCTCGGGTTCCTTGAGAAGAAATGCACCCATCCGTAGTCGTTGGTTCTTGTCTGAGCCAAGGCTAAGCTCCAACATTTAGCTTTCGACAAGACGGCCTGGAAGCGGAGTATTGAGTTATCAGTTTCGTCACGCTCAGTGATCTAGCCAGATTATTGGCTGATGGCTTTGGCTATTTTTGTAAGCCCTAGACAATGCATTGGTTCAGCTCTGTGTATCTTCTTTTTTTATAGAAGATCATCACGGGCCAATCTCCGCTTGTCCTGCTATCTTTCCACTAATCATGGATCAGGTGTACCAGGTATTAGGGGGTATATCTATAAATACTACAATGATTACATCTGAACATGGAAACTGGTGGTGTGTTGGACAAAATCCGTCCGAGTGCCTTTGAAAAACTCGAATGACTGAACAGGACTCAGGATATGCCACTGTGACCAAACTCATCTTGCAATTCGAACACTGTGGCATGTAGATTATCCCCCACTGGAGCATCTTACGGCTGTAATCTTCGATTCATCCTACCCGAGGGTCGGCCAGTCTCACCGATTGACGAGAAAGAGCCCAGGCATCCTGGGTCGTGTACAGAGGATAACGACGACGAGATAAATAATGCAGGCACCTTGATGCCGCCCTCCTGCATGGCTTAGTGGCACTTAGGAAAAAATATATCTAGTTCTTTTCGTCTAGATTCGTTAACTCTATCTCCCTGGGTATCCACTCCGACGAACGCCCAAAAAAATTGATTGATCTCTCTCATCGGAATCATTGAGACAATTTTAGTTTTACGAGAATCAACATGGGGGGAATAGGCGTTTCGCGAACATGGTGAGCTACGTGAGGGGAAAAAGAAGCATTTCCGGGGACGATGAGGACTCGACTTTAGTTGTGTCAAAGGGCGGGAGGATCTTTCGTAATTCGTGGCCAACCATACTAAAAATTTCTGAGCCTGCTGCGTCGTTCCAGGAGCGGGGCGTTTTCTTCTCGCCTGCAACAAGTACATGTAGTAATCGCCATGTCGTCATCTTCACCAACATCCAACAAGTGCTCCTTCAATATTGCCACGATCTTTGCCTGCTGCTGAGCCGCCTCTTAGTCTCTTCTTTATTTTCAATCGACGAGTCTTCCTTTTCATGGCTCAGGGGACAGTAATCCTCATCCAAAAGTGAATGTTTCTGCCCAGGAAATAAATGAACAAGACCATAAACAGAGAGTGGTTTGATTCCTGTGGCGCTCAAAATGTCAGAAATCCCAATATAAGCGAGATTAGTTGGTCTTACCAAACAGGACCAGCAATAGCGTGCTACCGAACGTAATCGCAAACAGTCCGTTTATAGTCGTCCAAACGCCTCCGAGAAGTGCGAAGCCCTCCAGTACTGAGTCTTCGGAAGTTGCCTGCTCAATGAGAAGGCTCGGCCTAGTTGGTAGTAGATGAACCCGTAGCGAGGCAGATTGATTGTTAAGCGGACTGGCAATTGAGGGATCGGGCATGAGCGAGCGCATATGTGCAACGTTGATCTGTCGGTGCTAATCGTCGAGTCAAAACAAAATTCCTGTAATCGACTCTTTGCAAATAATCACCTGCGGTATTGCGAGTGCGGTGACCCAGAAACTGGACATCAGTTCCCTGCGGGAAAGTGCGAGAGTCCCGAAGAGCCGGATTCCAGGTGAAATGGCAGTAGGCTCCGTTGTTTCCAATACATCGTCGACAGTCGTGTCATTGACCCGGAGATAAAGAGATAAGACAGATGATGGCGACGAGTCAGGGATGCGGGAGAAGTCGATGACGTAAACCATATCCTCTGTGGGAGTCATGCGAGTGTGAATATCGCCTCCGGGAGCGCATGATATCACCGTTGCATTCATAGCAATGCTTGATTCTTCAATCTGGCACGCTGATGTTTCAAGGTTGAGACCGACACATCTACATCAAAGACCAATGACGTACTGCAATTATTTGACTGGCCCGCTGAACTTATGTGAAGAATACCACTCAGCGGAAGGGATGCATTGGGAGATAACCCAGAAAAGACCTTCCAACGGAGGTAAATACGCGGTACGAAATGGATGCCCCGGAAGCTGCGCAACAACTCACAAGGATAGCATCGAACTGACTCATTGACGCCGAGTTCGATGACGAATACCAGTAACTCCGAAATGGGATACGACGGGGCATTGACAGTAAGTTAACTGGTCGAGCAAGAAGCGCGTAGAATGCCACCATCAAGATCACCAGTCAGCAAAGTATGGCGAGCCCACCCCGTATTGCCACAAGTGCTGGATGTTCCGTCCTGTCGACAGAATGTGAACATGATAACAGATAGCTCAATGTGAAGACGATATATCATACCTGGATCGAGGTTTCCATGGCGTGGTCCCAAGAATAAGGTCTCTGTGCTTGTGTCCCCTAGATTTCAGCTGAAAGAAATCATGTTTCTTGAGCAATTTTCGTTTCCAAGATTCGGGCTGGCACCAAATATCCCATAGCAACCAGATGAAGGAGAGCATGCAATAAATTGCAAGAATAAGCGATACAAGTGCTTGGAGGATATCGGGCGCATAGGTAGACCAAGTGAGGCGAAAGAAATCAAGCGTGAAGGGAAGCACTATAGACACCACAACTGAAAGGACGTCTGTGAGAGGTCGACTGTATACGATAGCTGAGGGTGAACGCACGGCCAGCGAGTTCAATGAATGAATATAGAAGTTCGAAGAGCACAATCCAGTACCGCCATGTCCATAGCCTACGGATGAAATCAGCTACTGTTAACAAGCGTTGATCGCCAAGAACTTTACCGCGCTATGTGATGCACCAAAGTTGAAAGAGGTGGTAAGACGTAGATCATGATAAACTCGACACTCGTGAGCCGCTCCCCTGCATTTTGCTTGAGAAATGGAAACGCTAATGGGAGAACTATCAAGCTCGCTGCGGCGTGAGCGATAACGAGGCGGGAGAGAAATTTCTTTGCACGGAAGGGGAACCTCGGGTTCGGTTTGTCCGGTGTCGGGGTGTCCGCCATGATCTCTCGCCAAAGCTGGTCGAGAAGGAAAGGAAGAAGAAATATAAGCACTGCGATGCCCAATCGATCGAGCATATTACGCTATAAAAGGACAACTCACGAACCGAACCGGGTGCGCGTGGCAATAGACCTTCATGTTTAATCTGAGTTACATGTTGAGATGCCGCATGGGTGATTATCGTTTTCCAACGGGAAACAGCATGGTCTCGATCATCATCAACGCTGATCGCTACACTGCGAAGAAATGAGAAGAAATACAATAAATTCCCAGCTTCAGTGTAATATTACTGGCATTCCGTGAACGAAAGGTGGACATAAACGTTTTGTGCCCTCCCTTTAACGTTTAACATTGAAGGCGAAATAGAGTACAGATAAAGTGAGTTCAAAGTATCATGAAAACCTCTTGAAACAAACATGCCTTCATTAGTGTCACCTCTGATCGATCAACTGTGTGCTGGATTGGTTTGAATGGTAGAATGAGGGATTTAGGCCATAGGTCAAATTTGAGAGATTGTTCTTCTGGAACCTAATAAAGCGCCAGAAGGCAGTTCCTCAACTCCATATTCGAGCGCTGAGGGAACTCGTTTCTTCAGGGACGAACTGTGTTAAGAACGCGAGGGGAGAGACAGATGATGCAGGGCTCACCAGCCACAGCCATCCCCTGCTTCCATGCTTTGTGCCTAACCGAGTCCATGATTTGGGTTGACGGCCGATTGATAATACGTTCATGGACCTCAAATGGAAACGGAAACACTCCGTATATGGGCCAACCGTAACTGAAGTATTAACAAGGACCTGGGCAGTGTATGATGAATGTCATTTGTAGCGCCTCTGGAGGGAGCCAGCGCCTGAAAGATCTGGGCGAGTTTGGTATGCAGATGATACACATCACTGTAAGCATCGCCTAAGTATTAATGGAACTTATGTTCAAGCTTCGCAATTGTTTTCGCGGAAAGACGCGAGAGGGAAGTGGTGTAGCGAGAGCGGAGAGGTTGGTGAGGCTTCGGGCGTTGATTTATGTATGCATCGCCGCCGCCGGAGCTGGGAGAAGGGGTGGGAGAAGGGGTGGGAGATCGGAAGCCGCGGTATGTGAAGATATGTTGGGCCATTTCGGGTGGTCGTGAGATATGGACAGAGAGAAAGCTAGTAGAGAGTTAAACTAGTAGAAGTCAAGGAGATAAGGTGTAATGTGAGTTGTAACCAGGTGCGATGCTTATTGCTTGGGAATGGTTTGGGTTAACGTCGGGCGCTATTCATGGGTCATTAAATACCCGTGGTGCATTGGGCGATGCTCTATGCCATGGTCCGTTCGGCCGCACGCTTGGGGAGAAGGATCATGAACATATCCATGAAAAACATCCCGTCTAACGCGCTCTCATTATAATTTCACCCCTGGTGAGGAGGAACCCCGTGAGGAATAGCCCATCTCTTCTCCGGAAATGAGCCTGATTTCCGCGCTTTCGAGTATCTGGTCCTCGTGTTGGAGAAGGGATATGAAGTTGTGCAAGGCAACATCCTATCTGCTGAGAGGGGGGACAAAATACTAGTTACATTTCAGCCTCAAATTCCTGGAGAGGAAGCGCACCGATCCGCAGTCGTTCGCTCTTGTATAGCCCAAACCCAAGCTTCAACGTTTTGGATTCGACGAAACGGAAGCAGGGTATAAGTTATCAAGTTCGTCGCGCTGGCTCGCGTTATTACACCTAGTCACACTTGTCACTTAATCAATACGACCACTTTCAAAGTTCAAACTTCCAAATCCCGGTCGGCTACTCGTGTCGCGTTTAGTTTTCTCTTATGGAAGCTAGGGCTAACCAACTCTCAGTTCTCAGGCGCTAGATTTTAAAAACCCTGCGAACCTCTCACACCAGCGCCAGCTGCACCCGGACTTCGAACTTGAACATAATGCACATGCACAATCGTGCACAACGTTCGCATTGTTCACATCCACCCTTACACTGCATCTACTATCAATTACACTGTGTAAGGGACTATATTTACCCCTTAACCCTTCACATCAGTGGAATCCACACCGTCGCTCTCCATATTCTCAGGAACAATTGAGGTACGGGCCCTCACCTACCAGCACAACTTTGTAACATATGACATCTTGCCTTCAGTCATTTAATGCTTATGCTACATCCGATCCTGCAGAGAGTGGGGCGTGCACAGGGGCTGGACGGCTTCAAAGCTCACATCCAACCTTCAACGATTCTCAGTAATTGAACAGGACTCAGCGCCGTACGAAAACAGCCAAAAGGATATAGCGACTCGTCAACGCCCAGAGTCTGAACGATGCTAATCCTAGTACTAATACTCGTCCTATCACTCTAAGCCAGCTGCACCGGCTAGTGCATGTATCGAAAGGTCTCGAGAAAGGACATCGTAGTATGTACACCTTTATTTTCAAGCTACTTCCTTGACATGTGTCGCCAGAAGTTGGTTGATATCGGCGAATCTAGGCTGATGACCACTAGAACGAAGCGAAACATCACAGAACCTCTTAGCCGCTCGAGTGGGTAGTGGGTTCAGCAGAATGCATGACAGATCAAATTCCGGAGGGCGCTTTTGGAGGTCTTGCTACGGCAGTAATTCATACTTTGATCCAGCAGCATAGTCTAACCCGTATAAGTTGTTTATGTCTATCAAGTGGTCCGAATCCCTGTGATAAGCATGAATCGAGTAATCCCCGCCGCCTTTGTCTCTTCCACCCGTGGTTCATTTACATCTTCCTCCTCATTTTTGAGATGGCTCCGTCGTCGTGACGAATCACTCTTTCCTCCTCAATATTATCATCCGCTTCAACTTGTTAAGTCCCTTTATAAATTGCGTCAGTTTCATTGCCTTACACTGACTTGCTTTTATGTAGTTTAACTCCTGAACTTGGTTCTCAGCTGTTTGATAATTCAACCACGAAAGCCTTTCCGGATGTGTATTACGGTTCCCGTAATGTAGGTGGAGCGAAGGGGTGGTAATTCTCCGTGGAGTTAAGATTTTCTGCGTCATGTCCTCCACGTCAGATTAATACAATATTGAATTTCTCGGGACGATCCGTGTACACTCCCCACCACAGTTAGCACGAAACAAGTAATTCTACCGTTTATTTATCTGACTGCATCAGGAACATCCAGTAAAATATGACGTTGACTTTGATGGACTTTGACTTTCACACTGACTTTAATTTGACTTTCCGAGAAACTTTGACTTTCAATGTCTTTGGCAAATTCTTTGACTTGCGAAAATGTGAAACAGGTGGGATCAAGATTTTCAGACAGTACCTGCATAGAGACATGTAAGGAAAAAGGGTTACGAAACTTTGGAATGTACTTTATAAAGTCCTTTAGGGCAAACTTTCCTCTAAAGACAGCGAAACTTTCTCAAGTCAGATGAAACTTTCCAAAGCCAGGGCATAGCTTTTTAAAGTCACCAAAAGTACCTTTGAGCCTTTAAAAAGGCCAAAAAGTACCTCTGAAAGTTTACTGGATGTTCCTGATGTGTACATCGACAACAGCAAGTTGATACACGCGGAACAACTCGAAAAATGAGAGTTAGCTGATTGCGTCCGAGCTAATCCCAATCCCCAAGGACTACACCATTGAGGCCGAGTGGCGGCCGTGCATCAAGGGTGACGAGGGCGTATACTCTCGCAACTCTTCTATTGCAAGCGTATCTTGGTCAGACTTATCGCTGCTGAAGTCCATCAAGTGCTCCCGCAACAAAGCAATTGTTCGAGCCTGTTCTTCTGCTGAAATGCCGTGGTTTCCTTCGACTAGAGAAACACGACGTCCGGAGAACGCGTGGAATAGGCCGTAGATGGAGAGCGGCTTGATACCTAGCTCAGAGCCTGTTTCAGTTCTTTAAATTCCATGAGTTCAAAAACATATCGTACCAAAAAGGACTAACAGCAAAGTACTTCCAAAAATACCAGAATACAGCCCATTAACAAATGTCCACACGCCACCAAGGAGTGCAAAACCACTCCAAATTGTGTTGTCCTAGGATTCTTGCTCAATTAAGCCTCGAGGTAAAACAGTATCCAACAATCCCGTTCGTATTGTTGCAGTTGAGCCTTCTTTCCCTGAAAATTCGCAGGAGTTCAGTTGGCTATCGTAGTAAGATGAGATATTATAGGGATCTGGTGTCAATGATCGGAATTGAGTCGCATAGAAAGTTCTATACTTCGTGTGTCTGAGTGCTTGAGGTTACTGTGGTCATCAGGAACAAACTTACCTTTGGGAATCCCAAAGCCGCAGCAGCATTATTAGACAGGCGCTTGTAGCCAGCGAGTACTGGATATCCAAGAAGATGTGTTCCCGGGGACAGGATGACAGGCTCAGCAACTAGGGCCAAATCGTTTTCGAAATCATTTGTCATTCCAAGGTGGAGCAGGACTTCAAGAGGCACTCGGAATTTCCTCTGGAATATCAATGACAGTCCTGTGAAATTCAGCGTGATGATCGTCTGGGACCTCCGCAAGAGACTGGGAGACCATAAACCATCCGCGGGATCAAAAGGCAGGGGACAGGAGATCTGCAGATCCGGTTCGGAGTCCGTCACAGTACAAGCTGATTAAATCAGTTATGGCCCCTGCGATAGGTAAACCTACATACTGAGGTTTGAACCACAATTAAAGGGTGGTAGTGAGAGATACATGAGATCATAAATCTCCATGTTGGGTTTGAGGTAATCAGAAGGTGACCTGAAATTGACTTGAATAAAGATGGCTGATAAGTACATATCTCATGAAAGCATCTTTTCACATACCAGATACAGTGACTCAAAGACATAACCACCTGACATATCTATCCGAGAGTTCCGGATGAATGTGCCGCTAGATTTGGCGGAGTCATAGCTTGGTCGAGCCACAGTTAAGTAGCACAACAATGAGAGCAGTGTAAACAAGCATATGATGGCACTACCCCCTCGTAAACCTCGGGAGAATGTTGTGTCAGATCTGATTCAGATGAAGATCTTAGTCTTCGCAAAATAGAAGGTCAATATGGAAATCTGACCTAAACCGACGTCTCCACGGTGTTGTACCCATGTATACCGACCATCGCTTTCCGTATGGAGTACAAGTATGGTAGTAGGACAAAATGTCGCAGGGTTGCATGAGGCTGTGTGAGCCAGTACGCCAGACTCCGAGAATCAAACAGAAGAGCATAGCCGCACAGGAGAGTGCAAGAATACACGAAACGATTATCTGAAGCCGAAAAAGTAATGCTGTTTCGTCGGACCGAAACCTGTAAAAAAAGTGGGAACAAGGGAGTCCCAAGAGTGAACAGATTTGCATAGACAAAAGGCGAAACGATCATGAGAATGACTAGGAAGGGAATCTGCGTGGGCGGTGTGTAGTAGAAAGCCTGTGAAAACTGACGTACCTGAAGCTAGCTCAGCCAGGCTATAAAGGATTTCGAAGCCTGTGATCCAGAACTTTCTTTGATGCATCCTGCAATGGCTTTCATTGAGATAAATCGCTTTTTAGCCCACTCTGGGATCTCAGCGCCAGGTGTTGTGTAGCAGAATGGAAATTGCTGGGGAATAGTAAATCGCGCTAAATTCGAATATGGCTAGAGGAGCCTCAAGAGCACCGCTCCAGATGTGTTGCTGCCTGTCGAAGAACAATAAGGAGAATACGACGAGGTGGGCTACAGAAAATGTAAGAGACGTTCGAAGCGCAAGTTTGACCAATAAAAACGAAGTGGGGGGCTTCCTCGAGGGGGTCATGGTAGGCGGATGGGAGAATGGTTAGAGAATTAATGACTTCCAAACAGTATATATAGTCAAGAAAAAATAATCAAATGCGCCCTGCAAAATAATCTGGGCGAAGTGATCATTGCATGATATCAGCTGAGACTAGTTGTGCCAAAATCCAACTAGATCAATGATGCTATGAAGTTCTCGCATTGCCTTTCGGGAACATCGCGACTCACAGGAAATCTTGATTATCACTTCTTCAGGAACTCATTATGGACCCAAAGGACAATTCGTGTCGATAAACCTATGATAATGGCGGGACAGGTGGGACAGAGAGGGGGAAGAGCTGAAGCTGGACCTCTAGGGAGGGTACAAAGATGGTTTAGCACACCTAAGGTGGGATGAAAATGATCATCATCATACTTTGTCGGCCAAATGCGATTTGAGGTTGGATATGTACCATGCCATCATGATGCAACCCCTATTCTATGCCTCTTCCAGGATCAGACGTCATTTACCACAACTCCCTCACAGAACTTGACGAGATAGAGATCCTTTTCCCCGGACTTAGATTTCCATCGTTAGTGGAACTTGAGTTCATGACCCGTCAAGGGACTCTTCCCCGACTCAAACGACTCCATGAGAGGCTTACGTCTCGTTCGCCATTTATCCGTCGATTTAGGCTAGTATTTCATAGTCTAGATCTCAAGCCACTGACACTAGACGACCTGACCCCTCTTTTTAATCTCTCTCTCGAATCTGTTATTTGTCATATTTCAGAGGAATTTACGGCCTCGGACATGGAAGCACTTATCGAGAGCTTGCCAAACTTACAAAACCTCGCCCTATTGACATTCTCCATTCACTTTCGTGCAGCCAAAATTTATATCACCTTGTCTCAACATCCACGGCTTGAAGGTCTAACAATTCCAGTCGACCCACAGGATCTTCTCCTGCCATCGGCGCTGGACGATACCATGGTCGGAGCGCCAAGGCATTTTCCGTCGCAACCGCGCGTACGGAAGTTTAGTTTGGACAGTGCCAACAACGTACCTTCTGAAATGCCGTAGATTGAAATTCTCGCTAAGAACTTGCCTACACTACTCACGAGATTTTCAAGGCCGTATGTGGTGTATAACCTAGCTACTGCAGAAGAAATGGAGCGCATTATCTTGGCGTTGAAGACGATGTAGTATACCAGTCTGAGAGCTACTCAGGCTTGTTGGTTGAGTCACGGACCGCATTACCTACTATGTTACAGTTCAGTTGTACAATTATGATGCATAGTATGAGACAGAAGAGCCTCAATAAAACTCGCCCATACTTCAAATAAGTGCTTTAGAATCCTACAAACCAAGGAACTGCAACAAGGAACTGCAAGAAATTCGATCAGAGTTGTCTGTCAGGAAAGTCAATGCAGTTCTAAGAGCAGACATTTTAATCGTCGCTCCGTCACCTTTGTGAAACCTACAATATCCAAACCCGAGCATTCAACAGATTGATGTTTTGCGAGGGCTTCGTCTCCCAAATACTGACAATGCGTACCCTTCAGGTGCGAAAAATTATTTATTTTCTCTCCAATCCCATAGCTACAAGCTTATTATCGTTCGGAGGAATGGCAGCTTCGATATGTCTGATTCTTTTCACTGTCATTATGTCTTCGCTCATGATTCTCTCTACAACTGCGGGCGAAGGCTTTGGGCGGGTGCGAAGAGGGGCTGGGAATCGTGTCGCTAACAAATAATAATAATAGAATTTCGGACGAGCAAGTAGCTGTCGAGGACGGTGGTGGTGGCATTCGTTTAAGGCGAGTGATTAGTATGCAACTAATAATATGACGATCAAAAATGAATATACTACAATACTCAAAGCCAGTGATTTTTAGGGAATTCCTCAGTCATCATACCAACTCTCCCCACACATCCTTATCAAACTCAAGCTGGCCGGAATTTGATTGGAGATTCAAGAGGTCAAGGATCTCACCCCTAATTTTCCACAAATACCTAACTTTACAAGCATGACAGTGACACCGAGCTACGGCCCCACTTCAATTGTTATTGGGCAGTAGCTGCCACACTCGACCTTTCGCCGCTCCTCTCCCCGCTTCATAACCCGCCAGTCACTCCCTCTGTACATAACCTATATATTTCCTCCTGGCCTGAGCATTTCCCGGGCAGGAAAGCTCTTCGGGCTTCTGCCCAACTCTTTTGCTTCGTACAGTGCACGTTCAGATAGCATAAATATAAGATGGCTGCTTGATCATCTGCCAGCATGACAACACATCAAGCAAAGTAACTCATTGAAAGTCTGATTGATTGATCAATTAATGGTGGGTAGCTGCGCGACGCCCGTGGCACCAGCATGCACAGACCGATATTTAACCCTCCCCTCCTTAGACCATTGAGACCTCTGTATCGCTCCCACCTCATCATGAAACTAAGTCGCAGTATATGGCACGAAATCACGCATTTACTTGCAGGCCAATCTGATAAACAAACTCTACTCACACTTACATTCGTCTCACGGACATTGTCGGCCCTCGCTCTTCCGGCTCTGTGGAGAGACCTCTCCTCTCTCGAGGATATTGTCTTTACCGTCAACTCTTTTGCGCCCGAGGACGATGATTTTATCGTTTTCGACTGGTACGCACCCGACAAATCGGATGACGAAACTCCCACCCATCACTGGGTAAGCACTAACCTCGACGCCAAGGGTTGTGGCCCAGTACTTACGTAGAACATGCACTCTCCTCCAGGATCTGATTCACCCGATTCCAGAACATGCTCGCATTCGCGTGTCAAAATATCTCTCATACGTCCGGTCATACGTGTATGAGCCTCCAAACAAGGAGGCCTGGTACGAGGACGGCCACCTATGGCCACTCTTACCTGTCTGGCTTGGCTTGGATGGTCCCTTATTTCCCCGTTTACAACGCCTATCTAGCTGCCTATTCAGAGGATGCTGCACTAATGCATTCCTCTCTCTTTTATGTCCCTCAATCACCGACCTCAATTTTGATCTAGACTCTGTGGACCCTCCAGAAACTGGAACAGTTTCAATAATCCTCGATGCTGTTGTAAATATGGGGTGCGATCTTCGCCGCCTCATGTTCGTTGCCAGCTCGGAGATCTACCCTCCTTTACTCTCCGACCCTTCGGCTTTCAAAAATCTTCGTCATCTCGGGCTATTTATTGACCTCGTCGAACCCGTGGAATCATACAAGGTTCCACTCATCGACCTTCTTTCCTCTCTCCCTTCCCTCAACTACCTCAGCTGCCATACTGATGTACATATCATGCCTCTCCCAGGATCAGACATCATTTGCCACAACTCCCTCAGAGAACTTCACATCTCTGGAGATGCATCTGAGATAGAGATGCTTTTTCTTGGATTTAGATTTCCATTATTAATGGGACTCGAGCTCTTCACAAACGAAGGGACTTTTCCTCGGCACAAACAACTCTACGAGACGATTACGTCTCGCTCGCCGATGATTTGTCAATTTATTTCAGGATCAACATTGGACCTTCACCCGTCAACACTAGATGACCTAACTCCTCTCTTCAATCTGGCCCTCGAATCTGTTATTTGTCATGTTTCAGAGGATTTTACGGTCTCGGATATGGAAACACTTGTCAAGAGCTTGCCAAACTTACAAAGGCTCCACCTATCTACAACCTCCACCTGCTTTCATGCAGCAGAAATATACACCATATTGTCTCAGTATCCTCGGCTCGAAGACCTGGAAATTCCAGTCGACCTCCAGGACCTTCTCCTGCCGCCAGCGCTTGATAATAATACCACAGTCGGACCGCCAAGGCATTTGCCGTCAAAATCACACATATGGGAGCTTAGCTTGGATAGTGCCAGCAACATACCTTCCGAAACACCGCAGATTGAAAACCTCGTTAACAACTTACTTAAATTATTCCCGAGGCTATCAAAAGTCCTTGCGTTATTCAATCCAACTACTGCAAAAGAAATGGAACGCATCATTGCAGGAAGGACTGTCGAGGTCGTTGGGGATAATAGTTGGAGGCCGAGGGTATCTTACATGAGGAGGGTAAACTGCCGTCTCATACCATCGAAAGAGCCTGGCATCATCGGTCACGCTAGGATAGACACCTAGGGTTCCGTGTGCAATTGGGGTTTTCCAGACATCAGTTTGTAAACATGTAAGAAATATATGTCGGGTTTTCGGTAGTTTGTAAATGTAAGAAATTCCGGTCGTGCTGAAAAATCGGCGGGTAGCGCCGAAGTCACACAGATCAACGATAGTAAAGAGCTTGCTCAATGCTGATCACTGATCTGCAACTTTCAGGCTTCCATCCCAGGCAATGGCCCCAAGCTCCAGTGGCAATGCTTAGGCCTCCCTAAGATATTTATACCGCCTCTTGAAGCGTCTTGCTTCACAATTGCCCGTCCCTCCACCCTCCCAGTCCATCCATGCCTCTTCTTGGGCTTCAGCCTTGATCCTGACTACCTGAAGAAGACTGGAGATGGAGTTGTCGCCCTTGAAGAACGGCTCGAGTGTATCTTTGGTTGGAAGGCAAGGTCATCTGGTACTGGCATTACTCCCATTGTCGAATGTGGCAAAACCATTTTGGCTATCGTGCCTCTGCTTGCCGATTTCCATCATCGGATTCTGGCCAATGCCATGCTTGAGAAATGGATAGGCGATATCACGCCGGGAGCTGAGAGGTGTATAGACAAAGGTAGGGCCTTACTTTTGGCTGCACCAGACTGGGAACTCGGACACCACTCCAGAAATATCAATAACTTCTAATTCTCGCCAGTATCCGCTTTGAGCTAGTCTCCCGTAGTTGTGTTTTCATGATCTTTGATGTAACACACTTAGTAATAAGAACCTTGAACTTGATCATGAACATTGAGTGAATTGATCAATACATCTTATGAGAGCGAGATATCGAGAACTTGATACACCAAGGTTCAGGTTGGGAATCATATCGAAACATCAGATGGATGAGGTCTTGACTCGTCTCGTACAAATTATTTGAGCCGGCTCAGGTTCGCCCAAGCACTATAGGTATTGATTATGAAATCGCATCAGACTGTGATATCGCACTTCATTAAAATGGGACCTCTAGGGTGAGCATAAGACGATTTAGCACTTGCACTTAAGGAGGGCCTTGAGGTGAGAATGATAATGATTTGCTTCGATGTCTTCCATTTATAATGTATGAATAGCGGTCGGCTCAGCACCACTCCCAGATCCATCAGTCTAACTATCTCTCAAAGACAGCACCAAATCCAAGATCCATTCACACCGCTCAAAAAAAAAAACAAATAATTACATTTTTCTAACAAGCAGAGGGGATGTACATCACTAAGGGCAAAGCCCAAACGTCAACGAAGCTTGTCTTCAAATTTCGCAAACGCAATCGCCGAAAGACATGATACATCTCTCACAGCAAACACATTCTACAAATGGTAACGAATCAACCTCACTCTCAACCAGCAGAGAGAAAAACACTCACATCAACCAATTCACAAGGCACACTCCTCAACGCCAACGTACTCCATCTACTCAAACCCGGCAACAACCCCGCCAATCTAATCCTCACCTCTTCATCTTCCTTCACCTCACTATCAACGAAAATGTTCTTCTCCAACCCATCAAATAGCACCTCCGTAGCACGATCAAGGCAGTTTTCTAATACCATAGCGAAATCGGATGAACAGATCACGGAGCGAGTTTCATTAAGGAGGGAGATGAATGGTTTGTCTGTTGTATGCGGGTGTGGATTTGGTAGTGGGATTGTATGATGCGAAGGGTGGCCTTCGGGCCCTACTAGTCCTACTGTACCTCCCGCTTGACCTGACGGACCCGCGAGATTGGAGGGACCGAAAAGACCAGACGGCTCGACGAATGTTGAATACGGATCGATAGTGTGATGAAGTGCAGAAACAAAGTAATTGGAATGGGAGAGCTGCGAGGAGGAAAGAGATGTCGATGAAGCTTCTTGTGTTATTTTGTCTACACCACCACCCCCGCCGTTGTTGAAGAAATTGGTTGAGGAGGTCGAGGAGGGGGAGGGATAAGATGGGAAACCGCCTTGTGTGAGGACGTGTTGGACCATTTCGGGCGTTGGTGGGAGGAGTGTTGAGAGGAAGCTAGTGAAGAGGGTTAGTGGAAGGTGAGGGGTTGAGTGTGGGTTTTGGAAGTCTTACTTGATGCGACGTTCGGTCCCTTCGAACGTGATTTCGTGTTCGACACGGCGTCGAACGTCGTTCACGAGTCGATGGAAATCCATAATGTTGAGCTTTGTCTTTAGCGACACACTATAACACAGGACGATCAGCCAGGTACGTAGTTAAAGTAGAGGGACATGAACATACCCTTCGAAAACCTCCTCTACACCTCGTCTCACACGCTCACCAACATCTTTCCACCCAACATGTAACAACCACCAACTGAGTGTAAGATACTTATTCTCCACCTCCTCCGGAATAGCATCATCATCCTCACCCTCTTCCTCCTCCTCCTTCCCCCACAAAGCTTCCAAATCCCGCGACATCAGATTTTGTAGATTCCGTCCCCCGCCGAACAGAAGATTCGCAAGCGAGAGCTCCGATTCTAAGCGTTCTCGTACTCGTTCATCACGCTCTTGTTGCAGAACGGACTGGACGTATTTCGCTCGTGCAAGAAGCGTAAGCTGGATTGTTGTCAAGAGGCAGAGGAGGGTTGTGGAGTAGAGGGTTGTGAGGGTGCGGGTGACGGCTACATAGGTGACACGTTAGTGAGATTGAGCGGTGTGTAGGGAAGTAGGGGACGTACTGAGCATTTTGACTTCGTTCCATAGCTCAGCTTTTGTTCGTGGGTCGGAGGAGTCGGGGACAATTGATGAGCTTGTGAAATTCTCTGACTACTGATCCTGAGAACTTGACGATTGAAAGTCTGAAGGAAAACGTACTATCTGTGAACTGTGAAATGAAAGGTTCTCTCTCGACGGAGCAGAGTCGAACGTTGAAGCGGTGATCACAGAGTTCGACAGTGGCATCTGCGCATTATCCGGGGCCTGTCGAGCAGCACTCGATTCACCAGCTGGTGCATTCAAATCCGCCTCGGCTAGCGAAAAGCCAGTCGAAGCGACCGACACCGACCCATTCTCAGAACGAACTTCGTGTTCCTGCACAATGTCGATACTAGAAGCTAGGCTTGACGAGGTCTGAGTTGACTGCTGTTGTCGTGCGTTCCTGGCTTTACTCCTGGTCTGGAGTTCTTTGGTGATGGATTCGACATCCATGGTCTCGAGTATCTGGTCTCCAAGCGTAGGAAGAAGTGCCATAGCGGTGTAAGAAACATCATCCTGTGTCTGCTGAAAGCGCCGACGAAGGCTAGAAATGTCTTCAGTCACAGGATCCCCCGTTCATTCCTGAAAAGTAGCGCACCTATCCCTAGCCGCCCGTTCTTGTTCAAGCCGAGCTTTAACCTCATCAAGCCGGTCACTTATATAGTGTTTCGCAATGTACAGGCCGCCGACGAAGCCTGCAGTCTTTGCAATCCCGGCCTTGCGGTCGCTGACATAGGATGTGAGGGAGGAAAACATCAAGACGGAATTCCGGCAGCTGGCATCGGTTAAATCAGAAATGGCAGGAAACACATGTCATAAATAGGTTAGGGTTCCTTTGCTCCCGGTTTGACCAAACAAACCAAAGCTTGCTCTCCTTCATCATCTTTCTCAACGACTACAATGGTATGCTCTCTCTCTACCTCTGCTCTAAATTGTGCTGAAAACATTGCTGTAGGGTGGTGGTGCTCGATATCCTTACCCGAAATACGTCTGGTCACCCGCAGGTGCGTAACTCGCCAATGACAGCTTCAACCGTCTCATTCCGATGCAGGTGGCTGGTGGGTTCGTCCCTCGAACTGGGCTTCAAACACTGCGATTGCTGTTGGGGGAATGGCTGCTGTTATGTACGCCATCTGGCAGGTCAGTGCTGACCACGAGGTACGTTACTCAGTTCCCGACATGAATCTACCGTGACATCTGACGACATGGAATTAGCAACGGATAACCCAGCCAAATCGATTCATTCCTTCAATGTTGGTAAGTAAAACCCTATACCCTTCCTGTTGAATGTTCTAACGCACTTTTGATAGTGGGCCAAGGAGTATAGGCACCGAAAGATTACCTTCGAGGATAGTAAAGAATAAGCATAGCTGGCTTGTCAATATACGACCCACCCTCGCCATAATAGATCGTGTGCCGCTTTTTTATCCACTTGCTCCTCGCCTGCGTTCTCATATACCTTTATCCAATCATTGGAAAATCCCTTCATCACGCTCAGCGGCATATCTAGCACTTGCAGGACCGTCGGTGGTGGGCACCCGTGCTTTTGTTCCTCGTTAAAAAACTCTATGAGGGCTAGACTATGCTACATCAGGTCGTTTCATGTTGTACCTAACCCTGTTGCGTTTCCACCCTTCGCTCTTCATGTTTCCTCATCAGCCTACCCACCACGAGGCCGTTACTAATACTCCGAACTAACAGATGAAACTTTGCTCACTACAACATTATAGGCCCCGTCAAATTCGATCTGCCCATACCTAACTGCGTGTACAACATGCGTCCTTTGTCTGCCCACGAGGCGCGTGGCTGTGCAAACTTTTTGTCCCCCCGTAGCCTGATACACACACGTAGGTATCTAATCTTGTCCCGAAGCCCGCATCCAGTGCTGATACCAGACGCGTCTCAGATCTACTCCTTACCCGTACCCTCCGTATACTTAGCCTAACTGAAGATCTATGCCGAGGTATTGGCTGAGGAAACTCGGATCTAATCAAACTTATAGCCTCTGAACACGATGCAAAGGTGTGTGCTCTTCATGCTCCTTGTCTCAATGAAATTACTCATGTCATTTCTGAGCTAAGCATACTACATACTATGCCGCCCCAACGCCCCTCAGTGGATGATGAGATGATGATGATGATGCGCTATAAAAGCGCGTACGGACGTGCGTCGAGTTTCTGCCCACCCAACTGACACCTCACTTGTTCGTACACTTTCCTTCTCTCGTCTTCTATTTTCTTCGCCACTAACCTTCCACTGTTCCAGAAGCTTCTACATTCTACTCTGTGAAACGTATTCTTTCCCACCTCGATGGCTTCTCAAGAAACGCCAGGCCCTAATACGACTACAAGGGCTCCAAGGCCAGAACCAGAACTCGAGACCGTACCTCTCGCGAGGTTAACGCGAAAGACCGTAGAGCGGCTCGCACCCTTCTGTCAAATCCGACTCCCGTATGCCTTCCCTCTCCCCTCCACCCTCATCCACGTCACACTCACCTCACCTCTCCCTTTCTCTTCCATTTCGCACTTGTTGTTAGGAATGACGCAACCCAAGCGCCTCTTGTGCCCAAAACCAACAGCAAAATCCTCCGTCTTATCCAAGCAGTCGACACTAGCATGCTCGTGGCGCAAATTGGATACAGACTATCAAGCGACGCAGCTACGATCTGTGATCCTTTTGCACCACCACCACACGCATCAAGTTCGAGTTTGGGTAACATGAAGCATGGAGCTGGGTCGACGCCGGAGATGTTGCAGACCATGGCCGCGCACGGACATGGACATTGCCTGAAGGCCGCAGAGGCGTTTAGGGACGTTCAGCAGGAGATTTACAGGGTAAGCGTTGAATACTTTGAATTGTCAGGGATTGAGGACTGACGTCACGGGTTACTTTTGATTTTGAATTAGATTGCGGCTGCGACGAAAGATAATGAGACGACTGTGCTTGTCCCTCCAGACCCTCAACAACGTAAGCACTGCACCTTCTTCTCTCCCTGTGATATCATACCTCTCTCAGCCCTAAACTCACGTCATCTCATCTCACTCAGCCGCGAACCGTCGTACCACATTGAAGGAAGTCGGTACAAGCCTCGTCGCCAATCTCAGCCTCCTCGAGCGGTTTGCGCGTAGCATGACAGACTTGACGTCATGGTGGGAATGGCTCGAAGAGGAACTGATGTCCCCGAACTCGGGTATGTTACCTGTGGTTGGGAAGAAGGATGCGGAACTTTGTGCGAGATGGGGAAAGATTAAAGCTGGGTATTTGGATTACTACAACACGGTATGCCTTTTTCCCTGTCCGTTCTTGGTTAATGTGTGTTGACGAACGTTGTATTTTAGATTCGAGCTGTATACACGAGATACCCACAGTTATTCACAACGTCAAGTACAGCCTGGCAATCCCTCAGCTCTGTCCTCCCCGCACCTTCCTCCTCTGATTCATCATGGGACGGGAGTTACGAAGATCTCGCTGCCCCGCTTGGCGAGGAAGCTGTTGAAGAAAATGGGAAGCCTAGTAATTCATCACACGATCTGCTTAAACCTTCAAAGGGCAAAAAGACAAAAGAAAAGTCGAATTCCGTGACGAATAAGGAACGCGTAAAGGCACTGGCTACGAAGCTAGGTCTTGCGAAGGTGTTTGCAAAGAAGAAAAAGCCGGCAAAGGGCAAGGAGAAGACGAAAGAGAAGGCGGAGGAGAACGTAGCGGAAGCAACATCGGTGATCGATATCAAAACTTCCGCATCCCCAGCCCCTATGTCGGAAAAAACGCCTGCCACGACTGATCACACCGTTATTCCCGACACCTCCTCTCCGGCTCCTGCATCAGCACTATCCCAGCCACCGTCGGAGAAGAATGCACCTGCCATAGAAAACGGGACAACGGTACCGCCGGTGTCACCAATGGTGGTGATTGTGCAGGGTAACAATGTACCGGAGAAAGGCGCGGAGTTGCCGACTGAGCAACGAGATGGTGGCGTGAAGGAGAAGGAGGAGAAAGAGGAGAAAAAGAAGAGTGGTCTGGCGAAGCTCTTTGCGAAGTTGAAGAATGTGTTTGTGAAGTTGGGATGTCAGACTGGTTCTGGTATCGAACGCTAGGGCGCTGGCTCGCGGCTAGTGGCAGGGCATTGATTGTTTTCGCTTATTTTTTCCAATTCACCGCTCGTAGCGTGTAATGTAGAATACGTCCATTTTTTTTTTATCTTTCGACTTGTTTTCCTCCGCACCTCTAATCCCGAAACTCTGGTATTTTGGGTACTTAAGACACCCTCTCAGATACAGGTCTTGGACATCAAATTAATGGCCGCCTGGCGAAATGGCATCGCGTCTGACTACGATGATTAATCGAAATCAGGAGATTGCAGGTTCGACCCCTGCGGTGGTCATTTTTGTACTGCTCGCTTTTTGATATTAAACCGATTAACCTGTAACTCTATTGAGTGCCGTGCGACCAGAAGACATCGACCAATAGTATACAATTACACGACTAAAGGGCTGATTTGATGCTATGGAAAGCAACATAAAAAATAGAAATCCGAGTAGCGGCATAACCGAGGTTATAAACGATCCAGATCAAATTCCGTACCCAACCCCAAATCCTTACTCTGATGAATCGGGGTGCGAGCAATAAAATGAGGGGCTGCGATGCAAGGAAGAGAGTTGACATGCGCCAAATCTGTCGCTCGATCTCAGAAGGGAAAGGCAATTCTTTGGATGGATAGTAGTATCCAGCCCAGCCCAGGAGGGTAACAACTGTCCCCGCAATGTAGAAAGCTACCGCTACCCAAAGCTACCCGATTATCAGAGACTGTGTTTATATTGAGGCACATAATGCATACCTTTTGCTTGGAAATGTTCTTCCACTGTATCCTCATCGGAGAAGTAGCCGCTGTGACGACGAAGAAGATGCTGGCGTAGACGTAGATAGGGACGAGACAGAAAACAGATATCCCATCGACATCTTCCGAATTATCGTCAGGTGCTGTGGTCTTTTCAGACAGCGCAGGTCCATTCGATAATAATTCACTGCGGATTGTACCCACGTCCTTTTCCGAATTATATGACGTCTGCAACACCTCTTCACCGGTACCACCCGTAACATCATCCGAAGTTAGCTTTTCCTTCTCAGCCTTTCGGAAGAGAACGATAGGTTCCACGACTGCAACGATAGTAGTCGAGCGCCAAAAATAGGCGTACCAGCTGAGCATGCCGTGCGTGACCGCAAACATCGTTAATGCAGGAAGAACCAAGAAGAACTTGCGGAGGAACCAATAATGTGGCAATGCAAGAAACCATACAGCAATGCGACCAGGGGCGCGAGTGCTCCTGGCAAAAATGTCCTTCTTCGAGAGGGAGGGGAGCTCTATTTCCCCTGATTTGGACATGCGAATGATATCGTTGAAACTCAAGGTTTTCGTAGGTTTATTGTCCTCCCACAGGACGAAACCACCATGAATGACAAAGGCACCGTGGAAGGCCGACCATTTGTACCTCTTCGGAGCTGTCCAATAAAGAAAACATGGTCAAAACATATCAAACGGCCACAGGTATAAAAGCAGTTCAGACCATCCTTATTGAAAAGTTTATCGTATGCGGCCGCAGGCAATGCCTCCATGATTCTCTCGTACCATGCTGCGATAGCGAAAAAGTCGGGAGAAAAGAGGCCGTAAAGGGTGTATTGAAAACGGATGAGGAGGATCTGGAACCGAGTGGCCTGCTTGGGATAGCGTATAACAGTGGGGCCGGCAGTGGCTGCAGACAGTAAGACGAGGAGAGTACAAGCGACGATAGCCTCTGTTACTGAAGGAGTGTAAAATGGATTGAGGAAGTCATAAATGCTTTGTGGAAACGACTTAAGGCTATCCGGAGCCCAAGTGGTGACGTCTTGAAAGCTCACTGGAACTGCGAGGACATTGTCGGCAGCGGTCGCGAGAAGTAAGAGGTACATCAGGATGGACATTCAAAATTCTGACTGCAGGAGAGGGAACGTGAGAGAGGGAAAATGAATGAAAACCAGAAAGTTGTTAAACAGACTCTTTTATCCGGAGTCTGGACGAACAGATGATCACACCCTGAGTTCTCCTTGAAGGCCGTTTGCCAAGATCTCGTGCGAACCTGGGTGATATTAATAGACTCTACCCAGTATCGGGCACTTCCCTGTAGTAACGAGACATATATGCAATGACGAGCAGCTTGGAATATGTCAAGGTAATAAAGAGTCCGAGGGAAGGTGGGGGTGTACTTTCGACAGTTTTCTGTCACTATTGCCTTGTAGTACATAGTGGAATCTATGCATGAGTGTGAGGAAGAGGTCATGCGGGTAAACGCATTGATGTTCAATTGATGGTCGTGGTTATACGGTAACAGGGGGGTTGCGCGCCATCAACGCTGTAGTGGTCGTTTTGGTACTATTCGCTTTTGATTCCTGACTCATTCTATTCTCGACTCTTCGATTTTCCACTTGTATTAGTTTTCTCATTCTAGCGGATGTAGGGAAACTTGATATTTAAACTATATTTATCACAGTAATTACAGGACTTAAAGGGCTGATTTGATGCTATGGAAAGCAACATAAAAGATAGAAATCCGAGCTGCGGCATAAGCGAAATTATAAATGATCCAGACCAAAGTTCTTACCCAACCCCGAGTCCCTTCTCTGAGAAATTGGAGTGCGAGCAATAAAATTAGGGGCTGTAGTGCAAAGACGAGAGATGAAGGCGCCGAATCTGCCCTTCGATTTCAGAAGGGAAAGGTAATGCCTTGGAACGAGAATAGTATTTAGCCCAACCCAAAAGGTAACCACTGTATCTCGTCTGCATCTTCCGAACTGTCATTAAGCTCTGTCGTCACTATAGAAAGCTCAGAGTCTTTCATTGATTCATCGCCAATTGGGTCCACGTTCTGTTCAGGATGATCTGACGTCTGCAACACATCCTCGCCGGCGCCATCATCGACGAAACCAACTTTTCCTTCTCAGTCTTTCGCAAGAAAACGATGGGTTCCACGACTGCAACGATAGTAGACGAGCGCGAAAGATAGGCATACCAGCTGAACATGCTGTGCGTGGCCACAAACATTGTTAATGCGGGAAGAACGGAGAACTTGCGGAGCCACAGTTGTGGCAGGATACAGTAATGAGACCGGGGGCGCGAGTGCCTCTGGCAAGGATGTCCTTCTTCGAGAGGGAGGGAAGCTCTATTTCTCCTGATTTGGACATGCGTATGATATCTTCGCAATCCAAGACTTTAGCAGGGTTACCATCATCCCATAGGACGAAACCTCCGTGAATAACAAAGGTAGCATGGAGGCTTGTCCATTTGTGCTCCTTCAAAGCTGTCCAATAAAGAAGTCACGGTTTGTGTATATCATCGAGTGGCCACAGGTATAAAAACTGGCATGACCATCCTTGTTGAAAATCTGACTATATGCGTCCGCAAAGGGCCCCTCAATTATTCTCGCGACCCATGCTAGGATAGCCAAAAAATCGGGAGAAAACAAATTGTATGGGATGTCGCGAAAGCGGAGGAGGATCTGAAACAGATCGGCGTGCTCGGGATAGTGTATAACAGTTGGACTAGCAATGACTGTGGATAGGAAGACGAAGAGAGTACAAGGAACGATAACTTCTATTACTGAAGGAGTGTGAAATGGATTAAGGAAGTCAATAATGCACTGCCAAAATGGCTTGAGACATTCCGGAGCCCAAGTGGCGACAACGGCTTGAAAGCCCGCTGGAGCTGCGAGGGCATTGTGAACAGCAGTCTCGGAAAAGCAAAAGGTAGATCGGCATAGACATGCTGAACTCCGGAAGCAGGAGGGAGAACTTGAAAAAACGAGCGGAAGAAATACAAGATTAAATGGCCTCGTTTATCCGGAGTTTGGGCGAACCCGCTTGAGGCCGTTGGTCAAGACCATGCGAACCCGGGCGATACTAATAGACTCTGCGCAGTGGAGGCACTTCTTGTGACGAGGTGTGCAGTGACGAGCAGCTTGGAAAATGTAGAGAAGGTGTGGGTATACTTTTAACAATTGGATATCACCACTGCCCTGTAATACGTAGTGGAATCCATGTGTGAGGAAGAAACCAAGGAAGTAAATGTATTGATATTCGATTGCTAGTTGTGGCTGTACGGTTACAAAGCGCCGGCAACGCATCACGTGTCATTATATTCATCAACAAAAATATTATTAAAATATGACGCCGAGAAGGACCACTCTATCAAACATCCCACAGGCGGCCCAAGTTAGTCTCCCGTTAGTCACACACAAGTTCATGAAGCTTTACCACCAGTAAGTCTAGACATCGTCCACTTAGGAAAGCTACTTAGAGACCATTAGTCACTGTAAAGTTGTTGCTTAATACTTAGAAGCTGCCAGTGGGGATGTAATTGTTGAGCGCTGAGCATTGTTTCGCTTGTCTTGGGAAAATTCCTTGTGAGTATCAACGCTCCTCGTGGTTCGGAGGTAACATATGTCAGCACACGCCTCGGTTATCTCTTGCAGATCCTTAATCCCATCTCTGAGGAAATGTTCGTACACGAATGTGACTTCATCCTTCTAATAATGTCATCGTGCTCGTCTTTCCTGCCCTCTCGCCGGTACCCTATGGGACAGGTTACTTGTTGAGGTCCTTACGAGAGCTTGAACCCCCTACCAGAATATCTTTCCGCTAATCTCAGCTCCGAGTCAGTGGTCGAGATTCTCTTCTAGGTGGGGACACAACAGGTCAAATAGGGTTCGAGATCTAATGCCTCGGGAAAGCAAGGTTGCTTCTAGTGCATCTTAATTATCTGATCGGTCCGCCATTAGTGTTTTGTGACGCTGCTACTAATGATTCAACGGGGCTTTGGTGGCTTATTATATGTACATCTTCGTATAGGCTTATTGCTCTGATGTTAGCGGTGAGTATCGAAAATTCTACTAATAGGGGTGGCTGCTGAATGGCCTAACTAAATAGTTCCCTGGGATGTTCGCAATACTGGTGGATCGAACATCATTTTCTTTTGTTTATGTCCGAGACCCAGAAGTCGCATGCTAGATGGCCTCCCTGTGCATTCGCGTGTTCATTTGCGCCACGTCGACATCTGCAATGCACTTCAACGACACCCTGATATCCGGCATAAACTAGAAGCCGGGAGTATGAAATCTCGTTTCAGACCTCGTGTTACGATATAAACAAGTTAGCCCGAGTCTACCCTTGACGTCCTTCGGAATGAAGCACGGGATCGCTCGAACAGTTCACATACTCTACAGAGTGATTTATGGGTCTCAAAAGGGACCACGTTCCAGATGTTAAACACCTGGTACATACGGCTAAGGGAAACAGAAAACGTTCTGACGTGCCACAGGGTAGGGGGACGGCATCCGACCACGGATAGCTCATTATTAGACTATTTTGAATTCAAGCGCTCATTTTGCAGCATTCAGCACAAGTACGTCATCGTCGTTCTCTTTCTTCTGTATACGCACTTCAATTAGCTCAGCGTCGTGTTCCCAGCGAGGGGTCTGAAGTCCAAAGTTTACAGGAGGGCCTTTCCGGTTAGTTTTGCCAGCGGTATTCCGGGGCTTAAGACATGGGACATAGTGGAGCACTACTCTAGCACTACCCTGACATGGCACATGGATGATGGAAGTAACGTAGGACAGGGTCAAGATATTATGGTCTAACAATGCGTATAAGGGTTTGTTCGTTCGTTTTCCTACTAGTCCAGAATTTGAATAATTAATGGTCTCAACCTCATTCAGAATCAACTCCTGCGTGCTGGGAAGCGGGAAATAACCTTAGAATGCCTTCGATGAATGAAAAAAAAAAACAAAGGCTGAAGGCGAAACTAAATTAAAGAGCACGCTAGTAGCACCACATAACTCTATTATTCACCTCGGCGTATTCGGCTCCACGTTAGCTTAAACTTGAACAGATCGTGACGCGCTGCATTTTACCTAAATCTTCAGGTAAGAGGACACTAGACGTCTCTTGAAATTTCCCAGTTTACTCGCCGGTGAGGTATAAAAGAGAACTGGGCTCTGCCTGTTTTTCAGGCTCCTCGGTCACTTGTTTATCGCCATGCAGTTCAAATCTCTTTTCTTCGTCGTCTCTATTGTTGCCGCTGCCTTCGCCGCACATACCGTCGATGACATCACTGCTGGTCTATCCAAGGTCGATGCCGCAGTCACTACCCTTCAAACTGGTATCTCCTCATTCCCTCAGAATGGTGGAAACATGCAGCAAGCCATGGTAAGTCCGTTTGTGCTGTACTCCAAATAGTTCTAACATCCCTTTGCAATCTAGAACGTTCACAACTCGGTGGACGATGTCGTTGCCGCGGTCGAGGCTACGCTTAAAGTGGCTGTTGTAAGCTCTTTTCTCTTTGCTTTGCACAATTCACTGAGGATTTCCAGGATATTGAGGGACCTGTCTCAGTGGACGACGGCAAGACCATCCTTAACATTTTCCACAACATGGTACCGATTATTAACGTCGGCCTCAATGCCGTTGTTGAGAAGAAAGATGCACTCGTTTCACTCGGTATCGGACGTGCTCAAGCCATCATTGCCCTTGATCTCCAGCACTTGTTGAAGGCTGTTGTGGACCTTGAGACTTCCCTCCTTGCTATTACACCGGTTCGTCACTTCCTGCATTATTGATACTATGCAAACTAATTATCATCTCCAGCCCGAGTGCCTGGATGAGGCGAAGACCCTTGCTGCCAGCGTCAAGGCATCGTTAGATGCCAGTATCAAAGTCTATGTGGCCTAGTATTTTACTTAATGTATACGTAATTCATGTTAGACACGACTAAATAATGTCTGTTTCCGTCCACCGAGTTCGTGAACGCGTTGATTTTTACTACGCAAGATGGTCGGTTTCATCAACTCGATTCCCGATTAACCTGCCTCTTGAATCATTAAGGTTGCAAGCATGGCAGATTCTTGGTTGTATATGGACTGGCTAAATTAAAATTGGCTGATACCTTTGTCTTTACTTATTAAGACATGTATTTATTGAGCAATCAACCACTCTTTCAGAAATCTAGCTGGCTCGTTGTAGCGCCTCGGTTTCGTATTATGACGATTAGCGGGAGCATACAGCTCCATGTTCTTTACCGTCTAGTAAAAGCTAGTAATTGGTTATCACAACGTTGGGTGCTCATGTTGTATTGAATCGCCTTGCACATACTTTTTCACTTCATCAGCTCGAAACTTTGATCTAGTTCACGCTCCATCACTTCCTAATTATTTTGAGAGCATGCGGACCCGGATATTCCCGACTAAGCGAAGCGAAGGAGGGCCTTGGTCAAAACGATCGGCCGTGGAGCTATTCAGAGTCGAGTCCGGAAAATGCACGTGATCTATTTCGAATCAAATATGGAAGTTGTGCTTTTAATATGGAAACTGTGTTTCAAATATGGAAGTTGTGCTTGGACCTCCGTTGGGGCCTTGCCTTCGTTTGTCTCTCGTCGTGTGTTGTCCTTGATTGGAGGGTTACTGTAACATTGCAGGCTACCATGCAACCCGCGAATCCTTGCTCAATGCCACTTCCGAACGCGGGGTGGAAATGTATATTTTAATGGCAAGTCATTGCCCTATCGTCCTTCATTTGAACTTATTATCAATCATGAAACCAGGACGAGCACACAAACATAGCTTCTCCCGAAGACATCCATCGGAGAGTCCCTCTTTCAGTCTCTTTCTTTTTTGTTGCCGTAGAATATGAAAACAACCTTGCGCTCTTCATAGCTGTACTAAAAGTGTCAAAATCCTCAGATAACAAATAAATATTATCTCTCTTTATATAAATAACTACTACTTTACCTTGCTATGCTGTTACTCTATATGCTATTACTGTAATACTATATGCACTTAGTCGGGAACTGGGCGCGGCCGTGGGCCCGCTACGATATCCATATCAAGCACGAGGCTAGACTTTGTCATTATCAGCATCAAGAGTGCATGCAAGAATATGCACCTTCTGATGAGTATGTAGTTGACGTCATCTCAACACTTTCATTCCCTCACATGGTTGCCTGACGACCCAAACTGAGACCTCTTCATTTTCGAGGCTGAGGTCTCTTCGCACTGATGTACCATTGACTCCACAACGGAAATTATCCGGTTGATCAAGCAATTTTAGCGCGACTTTATTTTCATAGGCCCCAATGGTTCCCAGTAAGTATCTCCTTTCCCCCAGCAACGGCAATGGTTACGGATTTGATAGGTCAATGTATATAGATAACGGAGACGGACCCGAATGTGTCGCTTAGGGATGACATTGACATGAAGGATCAGCAGCACAGCTTCTTTTTCGCTTGATCCGAACGAAGAAGATTTTCCGTTGTCGAAGCGCCCACTTCCCCACTGTCTCTCCACTCCGAAAAATTCTCCTAAGCAGGGTTTTCAATGACATATCCTCCATTTCAATGTCTCCAAATTCGCTATGTAACCGGTGATTCCTCTTCACTCCTGGCATTTATCTGACTGGAAGAATAGTTTGCCCTTCCTTGACCTCGTGTTTCAAAGGCAGTCGTCGGAACGCTTCCGTCGCTCCGATATCAACCTCCTATATCTTGTTGAATTGAATGGCCTTCGGATCAGTAGCGACGTAATAATGAAAGTCAATGGTACACCCTTGAATCATAACTTCGCTGGTTAGTTGATGAAACGCGTTCTCTTGTTCTTAAAGTTGGTCTCGAAAGCGACTGGGAACCGAGTGTGTCTTGTTGGTTGCGATACAGGAAGGAATCCACAAGGAGAGGGTTGGAGTGCCTGATGGATTAGTTGATTTCGGTCTCGGTGTGAACATTTGCTCATTTGTGATAAGCCCACGACAGATTGATTTTTGTAGATGCTCAGGTTCCTAGGTCGGGTAACCGAGTAACTAAGGCTTTGACAGCTGCAGAGACTCATCCTGAATCATCGCAAAAACTGCTCCAAACCTTAATCAACTCTGCTGCCACGCGATAGAACGGCGACGATGGACTATGTCCGCTCAGCTGGACTCGGTGGCCCCGACTGTCGAACGTTCGAGGCGCGCCAATTTCATCACACTATAGTATAAAAGACTCGGAAGGGTTTCACAGCCATTGCACGTCCAGCACATCGCCTTCGCATGCAGTTCAGCGCTTTCAGCTATTTAGCCTCTGCCATCGCTGCTACTTTGGGTGTCAGCATCGAGAGTGTCCTCGTTGATATTTCAAATATCAAACGACAGGTAACCAATCTTGACAGCGCGATCAACGCTTATACTAGGGGTTGTGGAGCCACCGACAGTGCAATAGTGAGTTTCTCATAATTCACCTTGAACGATGGTTCGATAAAGCTTGCGATGATTAGGGTATTCACCACTGTGCTGAGGATGCAAGGACAGCTATTATCAAGACAATTAAAGACGTGAAGGTATACACAATCCTTTTGACGAATTCTTGAAAGTTCTTATTAGGTTGTCAAAGACAATCCCTGCGCCTGTTACTGTCTCGGACGGTCTTCGAGTCCTTAACTCAATTAACTCGCTGAAACCTCATGTTCTGGACGCTCTAAGGACCGTCATCGCCAAGAAGCCTATTTTTGAAAGCCTCGACAGGAAATCCATCATGACCTTTATTATCGAAGATCTTGTTGAACTCAACCTGACTACTACCACTCTCGAAGACGTCCTCATATCGCGTGCACCAGTGTGTATTTTTATCCCATATCCTTCACCCGCTATGATTAACTCCTCAATCTTTGTTTCCTCTTAAGCCAGAACTGTTGGAGGAAGCCAAAGCAATCAAAGCAGAGATTGATAATGCATTCACCATTGCCCTTGCCGCTTACAACTGGAAGGCTGAGTAGTTAAGTAGGTATCAAACGTAGTTTCTCCCATTTATAGTCACGAGAAACTGGAATACAATCGGGCTTGTTTTTTGACGGCCTCGTGACGGCCGCCACGGTAAGTTCGCCTACACTGCGCAGCAGGCCTACGGCCCGAGCTTGGGCGCTCATCACGTCCCTGACATCATCGGGAGGACTGCAAGGGAGACTGCCCTTTCCCGGTCCCTCCGCATTTTTACTTGAGGACTTCTTTCGTACACGATTTTTCCCAATGATTAAGAGGGCTCCCTGAGAACTCATTCTCTAATTCAAGCGAATACGTGTGTACCTTGCTTGGAATTTCGCCCTAAGGCCCATCCCAGGCCAGCTCCGTCGCCTTTTTCAATCTCCCTCAGAACCACCATGTTCGTAATGTGGGCAAAGCTTCACCGCATACTGGAGCTGGAGGTCCCGGAGTTAGACTGAGCGGAAACGTGCCTCTGCAACCCAGACGATCCGACAGTTAAGTAGACCATAGTTTAAGTTCTTTGAGGCTCCAGCATTTCAAGGTCATCGAACTAGTTCATGGATAATTCTCATGATACACATTCGTCGCGCATGATGGGAGGGTATGCTCTGCCACTCCGACTATGGGCCTGCTTATCCGCGAGTCACTGGCGGCCCAAAAGTCTCTCGCCTTAGGAAGTATACTGACAGCCTTCAGAAGTCGTAAAGAAGCTGTCATTTCGGCCTGCACCCTCATCTCGCGATACTGACAGCTGACCCTTGAGCAAGTATCGTGGATATGTTTTGTCTTCTTTGGACGTTCAAGGTAGGGCAGGGTCCTCGTTCTGGCGGCTAGAATATGATCGGAATCAACACCTGCCGGATGTCACGGTAATTGAGAAGTCTAAGCGGCGGAAACAATGTCATTTTTTGCTCAGCATGGTTTAGCTTCAAAATTATTCTAATTTTGCCCAGTCAATCCCTCGTTAAAGTTGTAAAATGCATTCAATCACGGCCCCCGTGGTTGGGGATGACAGAAAACCACCGACATGTGAGAAAACATACCGATGACATACCCCCGGATGCTCTAGGATAACATTATCGACTATACTTCTGGACTGCAGAAGCGCTTTTTCATGAGCGTCAATGTTCTTCTACTGACCCTGCCATCTCTGGCATGTCCTCCAACAGGCTAGAATCAAACCAGATGACAAGAAAATATCATAATGCCGAGGTGGACCTCGACATTTCTCTCCTTGGCGAGCGCTGAAATGGTCACGCCAGGGATTAGAATAAAAGGACGCACTCCAATTTCAAACAGGCATCGCACAGACATGCAGTTCAAGTCGCTTTTCTACTTCACTTCTTTCGCTACCCTCGCTCTCAGCTCAAGTGTTGACGATGTTCTCCGAGACTTAGCACTTATCAAGACAGCATCCGATAATCTCAATACTGCCATCACTGCGTTTCCCACTATTCCATTAATTACAAGCCTTGGGGCTGCTTTGGTTGGTTTTAATTTGTACTTAGCCTTCAGTGGGGTTGTTGCTTATAGGAGCCAGGCAATCCACTCAACAGCTGTATCCACAGTCACTACGTTGAACGCTACAGCGGGGGACGCTCAGGTGAATGTTCAATATCAGTCGATGGTATCAATGAGTTGACATGATTTAAAGACGGTCCCCATTCCTATCTCAGTTGAAGATGGTACGCGAGTCCTCGATGCCATCGATGGTATGAAATCGTCGGTTGAAGCGGCCCTTGTCGCCCTCACCGGCAAGAGAAATTCATTCCTGGGCTTTCTTAACTTCATTCCCGGCCTTGCGAATCTAAATCCCGTCCGACAAGATCTCATCAATCTCAACTCTAGTACAGTGACTCTAGGGAACATACTGTTTTCTATGGCTCCGGTGAGTACACTTCTTGATGTTGTGGTTCGCGTGCTGACTTGTTTTTCGTAGACTGAGCTTCAGCCCCGAGCTTCTGCCACGAGGTCAGAAATTTTTAATGCATTTGCAACTGCGATCGCAGCTTTTAGTTAGATATGCGACGACTCTGTATCTAGTTCTTTGGTTGAAGCCACCTCAAGTTTGTGCTTGTATTCTGATCCATTGTATAAGTAGTCTTGCTCGGTTCCAGAAATTCTCGTGATGGAGCTAAATGATATGAGGTCAGGTGGCTATCTTATCCGATTAAATGATCGAAGGTTGCTCTGAGGCATGTGTTAATTGTGAGTGAGGCTTCAAATGACGGCCGAGTGGGAGAGTATACTGCACAGCTATCAATGGACTCCCTCCTCTATTATCTCGGCCAAGCTGGAACGGAAGAAGTCGCACTCTCCGTCACCCCTCCCGCCGCAACCGTTGAGGATGTGTTAAAGGATTTCCAGGAGATGGAGACGCAAGGGACAGCTCTGCGCGATGCGATAAGAGACTTCCCTGAGACGGGAGGAACATTGATCACAGCTTTGGTCAGTATCAACTTCGTCATTTGTGCATGAACGCTTATTTTGTGGTGCAGGCCATTCACAATAATACTGTGGAGCTTCAAAATCAGGTCAATAAAACAACGGGGGACGTCAAGGCATGTATTAGAGTGTGGCATGCACATGATTATATCTGATCGCTTATTTCAATCGCAAAGATCGTTCCTCTGCCAATTTCCCTTGAAGACGGTACCAAAGTAATTGATGCTATCGGTCACTTGAAACCTCTACTGGACGAAGCCATGAGACTCATGGTAGAAAAAAAGACTGCTTTTGAACAGTTATCTATAGGAGTACCTTCTATTATCAAGTTTGATCTGACAACGCTTCACGATAGCGTTGTCGCCCTTGAGAATGCCTTGATCGCGGCCTCTCCGGTACGTTCTCACCTAATCAGAAATTATGGAATGTTAAGCTGACCCAGTAACAACCTCACGATTAGGCGGAGCTATTGGAAACTGCACAGACCATTAAAGCTGAAATCGAAGCCATATTCGAAAATGCTATTGTTGCTTATTCATAATATTTTCTTTGTAGAGGTACACTTTGGGAAAGTTCTACTGTATATATACATGATCTCTGAATATTGTTACTGGTCTTGCAAGTAAAATGTCGTTATGGTCCTGCAGCTAATACGGAGACGGATTTCTCGTATCTGAGCGTTTGATCCCGCCGATGGGAACCTGTATAAGTAGTTAGGGACCAAGATCGCGAGTGCATTTTTCGAGAGACGTCTACGCGGAATAGATACCTTAAGCGTTTCATCTGTAGGGTTCATCAATGGTCCTTTTAATGGCTCAAACTGTACTGCCTATGGCTATCGGACTTGGCGATTTATAAACCGGCCCGGAGGTGTCCTTCTGTCTGCGCCAATGCGCTGAAGATTCTCTGACTAACCGGATCGACGAAGAACCCCACACGAGATTGGTTCTGGCGCTGCACCTTGAGCTTGTGACAGGACCAACAATTGAGAGAAAAAGTCGCAATGTTCTAGACCTTTGATTGGCGGCTGGCTGTCAGCTATGGTAACTCAAATATAATTGGGAATAATGCTCTCGGTGATTGAGACATTTGAGTGGAGGTAACATTTACACTCTCTCCTCATCTTGGCTTATTTTGTCTTCTTTGATTGCTGCCAGAATCGCTTGCTGGCCATGCAATGACCAATCATCAATGTCCTCGTTTAAAATACGATCATTCCTATAGCGAGAATAGCGGGAAACATATCCGGAAATCTGGAAGCGTCCCAATGCTATGCCTTTGTATATACTAAAACAACGTCCTATACTGCACTTCTGGCTCATGGATGTGTTTTCTCGTGACTTGCCGGGCTTCTTTGTTTAAAATACATTTCGAACACGCTTGTGAGGAAGCTAGAATAGAAACATATGAAACTCACGATTCGGAGTCCAAGGTGCTATTTGGCTTTTCCCCCGCTAGTGATAGAACAATATTGCCCGAGTCTCCCAAGAGTTGACATAAAATGGCATGATGTAGTGTTGCCTAAGCGCTGAGCGCTGAGCATTGGATAAACGTGAAATTCATCTTCCTTTTCTTGAAGTTCATCTCCCACGGCACGCGAATCCTCGATGCCGTCAGGACACCCGGCCAACGCTAACGGTCTGAAATCCCTGGTTGGGGCAGCTCTCGTCGCCATTGTCAACAAGAGAAATTCATCACGGGGTCTTCTCAATATCATTGCTGGCGCGCCTGCTTTGAACCGGGATAAGCAAGGCCTCGTTATTCTGATTCCAGTACAGCAATTCTAGGCAACATATTGGTCTCTATTTCTCTGGAAAGTACATCCTATCGGGCGATATGCTCAGCTACTAACCCATTTCTCCTGGTCCGAACTTCAAGACCAAGCCTCCTGAAACAGAACTCAGATCCTGAACGCATTTGCAACTGCGATTGCAGCCAGCGGTCAATGAAGTTTATGGTTTTCGTCCTGGTATCCGAAAGATGTTGTGTAAAAGTTCTGTGTTCGAGTCGCATTAAGATTGCGTTGTGTGAAATACATCAGATAAGAGCAACTTGATCCATCGACTAAGAAAACAGGCAATGCAAGAATATATGGTCAAATGGCAGTATCGCATCCTTGTTCACCTCGAGCGCTGAAGCGCACGAGGAGACGTTAGGACAATTGAGCTACACAAGTAAAACCGAATGCAAGTGTGACTAGATCCACCTGCGAGACTCCAGCACCAAAGTGAAAAGGCTGCATGATAAGTTGTGTGACGTCTCGAGGCGAATGAAAATGATTCACCAAGTAACGAAGAGACCGGTATTCTTGTGCCTATTCATTCCGGGCAGGGTAACATAATATCCAGACAACCACACACAATGTGTGGGGAAAGGGGATTGGAGGCAATAAGCAGCCATTTCCTTGTTCGTCAGGCTGAAGGAGAACGCAAACGGGTCACCCCAGATCGTGTCTGTCTTCGGCTCACTGTGTGGCTGCCCAAGTCTATGTTATTGTTAGATAGATAGGATTGCGACGCGTCACTCGTGTCACAAGAAATCATACTTGCCTCGTTCCTCGGCAAGTCTTCCACAAAAGTTCCAAAATGACCTGTGACTCAATGGGGGTAAAAAGCGAGATAAATTAGCTGCAAATCGAGGCCGGATAGAAAAAATTACTGGAAATGTTTTCCCCCATCATGTATGATATCAAGGGTCCGATGATTATGCACGTTGTCTAACGCATAACACAAGCTCATCCTGCTAACAAACACTCTGTTCTGGAAGCGACAAGGAAGCATGTATAATAAAAAAGATCGTCCTCCTATCCTTGCTCCATACTGGGCACCTTTTCGTTTTTCAGTAAATCAATGAGCCTTTGAAGCTCGATGAAACGCTTCTTCAGTCCCTCGCCACCTCCCTCGTCGTCTCCGAGATAACAAACGCAAAGGGAAGGAAATATTGCCAAGAGGTTCCGCGCCAAGATGTACATCTCGACTAACTCCTCGGGGAAGTTCGCCGCGACGTCGATGCCGAGTATCCCCAGGGGCGAATGGGATGTGAAGTTGACTATTCCCTTTAGCAGTCCAGGATCCAGGAGAGATTGAAAGTCCATGCCCATGACCACCCCGCTCAGCGAAGAGTGCTTGGCAATAGTGGGTAGTAATGGAGTGGCATTGTATGTGGGAACCTTTTGCGAGCTGCTATCCCGCGGGGTAGTGTATTGGAACATCAACAGCCTTAGTTTGGGCCATTGAGATAACATAAAATCGAATTCTTGAGCAGAGAACTCGAAAGTGATGTTTTTTAGTTTGAATACTTTAAGTGGGAGTTTGAAAATGGAGCGGATGTCGTCGGAACACAGACTTTTGGCGTTTTCGAGCCGGAGAGTTACTACTCGGATTTCCATCAATGCAGGACAGCACTCAGCAATCCCATCAAAAAATGATTTCCAGCGAATAGCTATAGGGTTATGAAGCATCACAGATATAGAATGGAGAGAGGGAAGTCGGCATGCACGAAAAAACATTTCGTAGTCCTGTGGTTCGCCCACGAGGCACGTCGTTTTAAGGTATTTGTGCGTAATGGCCTCAGGTGGTTGTAAGGGAGTATATGCTTGGAGATTAAGCATGAGATAATCCAGGTGGGGAAGAGATGCGAGAGTATCACTAACAGAGATAGAGCTATTACGCAGTCCGGGAACAGGACTGGGTATGAAGGTTAGGGCGGTTAACTGGGGAAAGATAGTGATCGATTGAATCGTATCAGGTTGAGGATGTGCTCGAATATTGATCTTGCGTGGTTTACACCCGCAACTCCAAAGGATGTTCAGAAGCACCCGCACATTAATGCAAGAGTGGTCATGTTTTCCATCCTCTATATCGATAGCCTGGATGGAGGGCGAAAGGATGGGCAACAGCAAAGAAACGTCAATCACTTCTCGACGTTGGCTTGTATGAGAGAGATGAAGACTTTGCAAATTGGGAAGAAGGGAAGTGTTCGAACTCGTGCAGAGACTGAGGATGCGCCAGAAGGAGGACTCCTTGCGACAAGAAGATGATGTTATGGAGTACTTCAGGGAGTGAATCCGGGAGAGATAATCGCGAACGCGCGATTTTAGATCCTCGTTGAACGGAGAAAGAAGAACCTGGACTCTGTATTTAATCCATGAAGAGCAGAGATTTTGTACTTCGACTAACCCAGCGTTCCTCATATCTTCCCTCCCGAATGGAATCCGCCTTCACAAGCTCGGTGACGATTGGCATATCCGGGGAAGGGGCTTGGGCGTTAATAACATGCTTCAAAAGCTCGAGTGTATCTACATCCTGCCAAAGTCTGTCCAAAGCCAGATGGGATATGGCTTTTGACACAGTTGTCAGGGATAACAAGGGATGGAGCTTATCGGATCCGATCCCATAGAAGGCTATTATCTCTTGCCAAATTTTAGGACTGAAAATCATTTTGTATGAAACCTCGAAGTAGGAGTCAGATGGTCCGAGCAAGTGCGATCAACACTTGCAGTATAAAAGGAGCAAGAAGGGAATATTTCGTCTGAAGAGCGTACGATGTGCTCGTGGAAGAACCCAGAAAGAGAATCTAATAGAACGTCAAATCGCGTGAAGGTCATATCACATTACCACGTGACCAGACAGAGATTTCCCTTTTTGATGGACTCAAGTGTTGCCCCACCGCCGACGAGTCGATGAAAATATACTCATCCTCTAGGAAACACCAAATCCTTTGTTCAAGAACTGATCAATGCACTTTTACCTGGTATGAGATTGGGGTATATCGAAGCAATGTCTACGACTTGTTCGAAAGACGGGTGCCGACTCGGAGGACCTGCTCCTGCTCATTCGGCCAGGGGCAACGTTTTTAGAGCGTGAGGGGCTCACGGTAAGCGTGGAAGCGTGACTTGGCTGCAAATGCTCACGCTCGGTGTCACGCTAAATTCTAGGTGCCCTTCGGCCAGGGGACAAGTTTACCCTACAACCAAGTTCGAGATGGGGGCGAATGAGATATAGACCCAAAACTCTCAAAAAACTAGAGAAAGTGCATATCTAGATTCAGGTCTTCATGCCTTCCAGGCTTCCAGTAAGTCCAACACAAACCTTCCAATTCGCACATGCATGCAATTGTCGGACCTGAGGCAGTTCAAACAATGATTTCCAGCGAGCAGTTAAAAATCTATGAATTAGTATTCTTCCGCTAACTAATCAAATCAAGTAAACCGAAATACACACCAAAAAACACCTCTAACCGTCCCACAGTCCCCTATCCAAATTGGTTTCCTAAGCCCCTATCAGAGTTTGATGAATCGTGAATGATCATAGTGATCGACTAGAGTACTATAGTAATGAAAACAACATACCCAATGCAAAGGGATAGAGTAAATTCAAAGAAAAGCTACCAAGAAACATACTTAATGCCATCCTAACCAGGACCCCCCAAAAACGTTGAGGAACGATAAGAGCAAGGTCGCAAAAAAGCGCTTGTTGGAAGTAAATAGTACAAGTGCACACAGGCATAAAATCTACCTCCCTATCCATACTCGCGAATAAATTAAATGGGTCAGGGACAAGATACAAAGAGTACTAACGTCGAGTATCTCTCATTACATATGCCTTTGAACGGAAAACTCTCGAGTGTGTGCACCGGGTCGAACTGCGTTGTTTCCTTCAGCGCCACAAAGGCGGTATCGGGTCTCTATTGTTACATCATCTTCGACCTAAATCTCCGACCCTGAATTTCCCTCCAATGTATCGCTCCGATTACGATCCAGACCACGAGAAGAAGCATGTCACTGTCCTCTTCTTCGCTTGGTACCCACCACACTAAACCCTCGGTCCTGTAATAAAACACATCTCTGCGGACGTTCTAACGAGATAATCCCGCATGCGAATTCTAGGTTTATCAAACCATCCACCCGTTTCTCTCCCACTCCCACAAAAACCAAGACAAAAAAACTACACTTTTACATTTTCAACCCACAGCCCACTATTCACAACAAAGAAACCTATCTAATACACGAAGTTCCAAGGTATAATTAATTCCACATCAAGCACTCTCCGCCACCTTCTTCTTAATCACATCCACAACACCCGGCTCAGCCAACGTACTCAAATCACCCAACTGATCACCCTCCCCAGCCACAATCTTCCTCATAATCCTCCTCATAATCTTCCCAGACCTCGTCTTGGGTAGATCACCCACAATGTAGACTTTCTTGGGTGCTGCAAAAGGTCCGATTACTTTACGGACTTGCAAGACGAGTTCTTTGACGAGAGCAGCTTCGTCGTTGGGGTCGTGTTTGAATTCACTGATAAGAAGGAGGGGTGAGTTTTCGGCGGTGAGTCTGTGCGTCTAAGGACGTACGGTTTCAAGGTGGCGAATGCAAAGACGGCTTGACCAGTAAGCTCGTCTGCGGTACCGATAACAGCAGTCTCGGCAACACCGGGGTGCATAATCAAAGCAGATTCAATCTCGGCGGTGGAGAGACGGTGACCAGACACGTTAATAACATCTATTCATTCGTCAGTAAACTGCGTGGTCCTCGGTATAACAGTACACGCACCGTCAACACGACCCTTGATCCAGATATACCCATGCTCGTCACGAGCAGCACCATCACCGGTATAGAACATACCAGGGTACGGCTGCATATAGGTCTCAAGGTACCGCTTATGGTCTTGGTAAATCGTGCGAGCAATTGACGGCCAAGGGTTCTTGAGCACAAGAACACCCTCAACATTATTCCCAACGAGTTCTTCACCCGAAACGGGATCAAGAATAGCAGGCTCAACACCAAAGAACGGAACCGTAGCGGAACCGGGCTTGGTCTCAATGGCACCAGGGAAAGGAGTGATGACGATCGATCCGGTTTCGGTTTGCCTATAGTGAAGAATCGATCACAATTCAATTAAGATTTGCTTCTCCTTCGTGTGTCAGATCCATCACCAAAGTTAATCACTCACCAGAAGGTATCGACAATCGCACACTGCTTCTTTCCAACATGGTCATTATACCAGTGCCACGCTTCAGGATTGATGGGTTCTCCGACACTTCCCAAGACCCGGATGGAAGTCAAATCGTGGTTCTCGACGTGGTGAGCACCGAGACGACGGAGGAGACGGATAGCGGTGGGGGCGGAATAGAAGTGCGTGAGTTTGTGCTTTTCAACAGTTTGCCAGTAGCGCGAAGGTGTAGGGTATACAGGAGTGGATTCAAAGACGGTTGTTGTAACTCCATTGGCAAGGGGACCGTAGACGATGTAGGTGTGTCCAGTAATCCAGCCAATATCGGCCATGCAGGCGAAGCGGTCGTCTGGGTGAACGTCGAAGACGTATTTGACGGTGATGGCGGCTCCGAGGAGGTAACCGGCAGTGGTATGGACGACACCTTTGGGTTTGCCAGTCGACCCAGAAGTCTAGACGTGCATTTAGTCGAAATTTTAAAAGAGGATAGCGTGTTGCTTACGTAGAGGATGAAGAGAGGATCCTCAGCAGCCATGACCTCGGGCGGGCAATAGTTGGGAACCTTGGCAGTTTCCTCATGCCACCACTTATCCCTACCCTCTGTCCAGGCTACAGTGTTTCCGGTTCTCTTGAGAACAAGTACATGCTCTACAAGAGGGCACTCCTTCAGCGCGGCGTCGACAATGGCCTTAGTGGCAATGGTCTTTCCGCCACGGCGACCCTCGTCAGAGGTGATAACGACACGTGATTTGCAATCGAGGACTCGATCGCGAAGGGATTCTGCGGAGAAGCCAGCAAATACTACTGAATGGATAGCACCGATACGGGCGCAGGCGAGGAAGGCGGCTACAGCCTGCCAGGTCATCGGAAGGTATACGGAGACAGTGTCGCCTTTTTTGATGCCAAAGGACTTGAGGACATTAGCGATACTGCAGACCTCACGGAGGAGCTCAGCATAGGTAACCTCGCGACCCTCACCGGGTTCATCAGCCTCGTAGACGATAGCAGTCTGGTTATCTCGGCGTCAAAAGTGGATCCAAGATCAGATATTCAAACACTCGCCTTGTCCGGATTCTTGAACGCCCAGCGGTCCACGCAGTTATAAGAGGCGTTGAGGGCGCCCTCGGGGAACCAGACTATATCACCAGTGGTAAAGCCACCAGATCTGACAGTTTTGAAGGGCCTGTCCCAGTGGAGAGCCTCCCGCGCCATCTAAATCGCGGCGATCAGGACATGTAATGATAAGCGCCGACACATTAAGCGTACCTCCTCCCACCACTTGTCAGAGTCTGGGCCGACGGTTTTGGCGTGATGAGCACGATATGCATCGATGTTGGGGCCGATATGGGGTGTCTTTGAGCCCTCGGCGAGGCGGGGAGCGACGGGGTGGGTGGGGACACCGATGTGGGTATCAGCCATAGTGAGGGGGAGAGATGATGTGGGGAATGAGATTGGAACGGAGGCAAGAGATTTATCAAGGCTTTTTACAGGGGCGTGTGATCGGCTCACCCCGCCATAATTGGCCTTGGCACATGTACTATACTCGGCAGCGCGCGCGGCTCTTCATTAGGCCCCTCACATTCAAAGGTCTCTACATGGCGGAGACAACGCGGGCACTAGACGGAAATAAGCCGGGTGCGAGGGGGAAATACGCTCATAGGCGCAGGTTGAGGAGGTAGAGTTTATTCGACTACTTATGCGCTTAATACCATCTTTAGATAATGATTGTGGTGGAACTCAGCGGGCCGGCTCAGATTATCCGTCGCCACTGCGATTCATCAAAGATATGGGTGTGCATGAGTGGTAATTGTCTCGCACGTTGTAGGCAGCTTCGCAGCTCGTGGCAGTCGACAGAGTTTGCGGCATTTGCCTCTTCGTCTCGGATGGTATTGCGTGACAACCCGACGAGCATAAGCTAACATGCCTAAAATATCTATCGATGCCATCTCAGGCAAGAATATCATCACGAGGACGGAAGAACCAACACTATCGGGTGGATTCTGTCCGTCAACGCGCACCGAAGGAGGGCTGAGAATAGCTAGAGTACTACTCTAGACAAAAATTCTAGTGCGAGATTTCGTTTCATTACCGCACTTCAGTGTCTCGTGTAGGCGCAAATACGCACTGAGGAATACCGTCGTACTGACTGGAAATGCAATCATCGGAGTCCTTTCTACTCTCTTAGCCTAAAGGTTCCGAAGATGAAAGGGAAGGCTGGGTCTCCGAGATAAGGCAAGCAAAGGGGCAGTTCCCTGCCCAACGCTTCAAATTCGAAAGAAGCTACGATGAATAGATGGACAGTTCCTGACACTCTGCCCAGCCTGATCGATTGATCATGAGACACAGTACCAAGACAAAACCAAGGTACAACCTCCAATTGAGTATATCAAATGAATAAAGCGCTTAAGCAGCCAATAGACGCCGACGCTGGTGGGCAAGGGGCAAAAAAAACTAATTAATAATATCAAATGTGGGGTATACGATCACGTGTTTTCGCGTCGACCAATCGAGCAAAGTCTAGCCCCTCATTTATCCCATCATCCCCTCGACAAATCGAAATTATAAAATGAGGACACCACGAAAAGCAGCGACAACGTCAAAGCTGGATAGTTCACCAGAACGGCCATTAGTAACCAACAAACGCAAACGTCCCTCGTCTACCAATCAATCCACTCCAACAGTACAAAAGACGCGTACTAGAAGAAAAGAGGATGAAGAGTCGGAAGAACTTGACAGCGATGCTCTAGACGAAGAATCCGACGACGACGATAATCGACGGAAAAAGAAAAAGCCTAAAACCCCGAGAAGAAAGCCTACGTCGACACCTAAACGCAAGTCGAGAAAGTCGACTCGAGAGGAGTCTGATGAAGATGAAGACGGAGAGGAGTTGGAGTTGGATGAAGGTCAGGAGATTGTCGGCAGGGTTGTTAAGGCTCCTACGACCGGGCTAGGTGAGCCCCTCCCTGGTTTAATTTGTCTGGAATGGCTGCTAAACATTTGAACGCTCGTAGTGCCTCCTGGTCAGATCTCGCGAAACACGCTAAACTTTTTGAACAAGCTCAAAGATCCGGAATGTAATGATCGACAGTGGTACGAATCACTCTCAACTTGTCTACCCTTTACTTACCATAACTTATTTCCCCTGTCGACTGGTAGGTTCAAGCTCCACGGTACGCACATCCCCTTCAACCCAAGCAAAACTCTTAACGCTTATACCTTGTATTTCAGAACCGGTATACAGAGTCGCAGAAAAAGAATGGAAAGACTTTATCGATTCATTCACCGACGTTCTTATCCAAGTCGACCCCGAAATCCCACCTTTACCACCCAAAGACGTTATACATCGGATATACCGAGATGTGAGTTCCCATCCCCACTTTATACTGCATTTTTGGCTGAACTGTGGTGGTGTCTGTTAAGATTCGGTTTAGTAATGATAAGACGCCGTATAAGAAGGGGCTTTCTGCGAGTTTTTCGAGGAGTGGGAGGAAGGGGATTTTTGCCGGATGTGAGTGGGTTTTCTTATCACCCGGGTTGTCGCTGATGTTGCCGTTGTAGATCATGTGTATGTTTTGTCTTGCTTTTTGACCCGAAAGAGGAGCTACTGACCCAATGCCTTCGGTGCATTTTGTAGCGCCAGTACGTGAACGTTTATAATCCTATTAATGTCGCCAATCACTAATCCACCACATTTCTCGCTAGTCAAGCCAGGAAACGAAAGTATGATCGCTGCAGGTTCATGGTGTCCCTCTCGGAACGAACTATCAACAATCCGGTACATACCTCCCTTTCCTTCTCTCCCCTCCGCTAACTTCACATCTTCACAATAGAGCAAACATCCAACGCGATCCAACGCGCCTACGTCAAATTATCTCCTCTCCCGAATTCGAAAAATACTTTGGTGAAGCGAAACCTCACCCAAAAGGCGAGAGGAGGAATATATATGGGATGGAGGATGAGTTGAAGACTGCACCGAAGGGTGTTGATAAGACTCATAAGTGCGTTTACTGTTTTGGGTGGGGAATGCGAGAGCTGATTGTGTGCGCGTCCCTTTTAGGGATATTGATTTGTTGAAATGTCGCTCTTTTGCTGTTACGTATCGGTCAGTCCTATTATATTCCAAGCATACTCCAACAAAACCTCGGACATTAAACCCATATATCTATTCTCAGCTTCACGGACAGTGAAGTCCTCGACCCAGATTTCAAGCATAAAATTGGTTCCGTAGCAAAAATCGTACAACCTTTTGTTCACTGGTGAGTGGTACTCTATTTTGGTTCATTGTGAAGTATCATATATCTATATTCGTATCCTTGCGTCCCTTCTGTTTATTCGTCCCCGCTAATTTCGATTGTTTGTGTAGTCTGAATGACATGATGACAGTTACTGCGGATGATGAAGATGATAGTGGAGGTGATGAACAAGGAGACGAGGAAGACGAAGAGTGAACACTGATAGTATATGTGACAACTTCAACTAACTTATTGTACATTATCTTCTTGATTTAGTATATACGGACATCCAACTCCGTTCGGCGACACATCTATTCCATTTACATCCTTGCATGATGCCCGTTCGTGACCGTTAACCACTTCCTTCACCTCGATGTGGAGCCCCAGGGCTTCTGATTGAAACTGCTTACTCCTTCTCACCTTTACGCGTCCCCGCAGGCTAGCTAAAACGGTCACCCGCGGAACGTCTTCGATTGCCAACTTTAGACTGCCTTCATGAACCCTCGAGTGTTTCTTGTATGTCGAGTTTTTTTCTCTGCTCAGTAACGTTCATCTTACTCGTTTTCAAGCTCCTCTCTGCAGCACACAACGAACTTGGCATCGCGCAGAGCGAAGCCTCATTAATCGCTACAATCGTATTCTTACAACCTATCAATGCCACATCCATTACAACTCAAATGCATCATGCTGTGTCTGAAAATAACCCCACCACACGACCAGTGACGTCAGGTGGTCTCTCCATGTTTAGCTCATCATAGTCCAGTCCTTATATAAGTTGCATCTCACAAAACCCTCTTCTCTCATACCATAAACCCCCACATCTCGGGCTTTACACAGAAAAAAAAACTTCCGCTTACACGCTTGAGTTATTCACACTGCATACTTTTATCTCTCGACTTTCTTCACCCCTCACCAAACGATCTTCATCGACGATGTCTGGTTTCAACATTAGCTTCAAAGGTGCGTTGGCGATGTTGAGAGGGTGGTGCATTCTTTTTGATTGTGTTGGGATTATAGACAAGTGTATTGTGGTTACTGGAGGGAATCGTGGAATTGGATATGCGTTCACTAGAGCAGTCGCTAATGCTGGTGCTAACGTTGCTGTGATATACAGGTTCGTGTGCCCAGTATATTTGTTAATTGATGAATGTATGCTGATAGTTTAATGGTGTGAAGGAGTGCAAAGGACGCTGAACAGGTTACGCAGGAAGTTGGCAAGGAGTTCGGCGTCAAGACTAAGGTGAGTGTATATATGCCCTGCGTTGTGGATGTGCCCTGATAGAACGCGATCTCTAGGCGTATAAATGCGATGTCTCTGACACCGACCTGGTGAACAAAACCATGAAGCAGATTGACTCTGACTTCGGCGGGTCAGTGGTAGGACTCATCGCCGTACGTCCTGACAACTCAATTGCCACATGACTTGAGCTGAATTTTAGGAATAATTAGAATGCCGGTGTTTCTGTCGTCAAACCTGCACTCGAGCTCTCACACGACGATTTCCAAAAGGTTTATGATGTGAACGTGTTTGGTGTATTCAACACCGCTCGTGCCATTGCCAAGTTCGTTCTACTGGCGCTCTAGCAAGTATCAGCCACTTATTGTATACATGATACTAGGCACTGGATCGACACCAAGAAGCAGGGCTCAATCGTCGTAACGTCTTCAATGAGCTCGCAAATCATTAACCAATCGGCATTGAACACTCCTCTCACTCAAGTATTTTACAATTCCTCCAAGGCTGCTGTGTCCAATCTGGTCAAGGGCCTTGCTTCCGAATGGGCTCCTCACGGTATTCGTGTGAACACCGTTTCTCCTGGTTATGGTACGTCGCATAAAGCGCTTGGGAAAGTAGCTCGGACTAAATCAACAACTTAGTCAACACCGACCAAACCTCCCATATGGACAAGAAGGTCCGTGACCATCAAGCTAACAATATCCCTCTTAAACGCTTTGCTGAGGTATGCTTCCATTTTACTTTGAGTTGAGCCCTCATTAATGTGTTACAGCCCCACGAAATGACCGGCCAAGCTGTTCTTTTGCTCTCTGACCACGCGACTTACATGACCGGTCAAGAATACTTTGTTGATGGGTAAGTTTCTTCTAGGTTCTCCCTACCGCCAGCGAAACTGACAAACTTCGCTCTAGTGGCCAACTGATTTGGTAGAGGCTTTCGGGACACGGGAATCTCCCCCATTGTACTATAGCAATTTGACGAACTATGTACGAAAAAATAAACCAATGTTTTCTCTGCTACGCGTCCGTTGCTTATTGAGAGGGTCTCTGCGCCCGGAGTTTGCGCCTTGGTTCTCTGGATACTGGTCGATGTTTCTTGGATGATATCTCATTTCCACGATATTGTCTGCCACTAGTAATAATGTTAGTGCTTCGGGCCTTAAGTGGACCAGGGTACCAGTGGAACCGACAATCGGCGGCCGACCCAAGCAGATCGAGTAAGGTTTAATCGGGCTACTTAGCCACTTGATAGGTGAACTCGAGCCCGCACTCTACAACCGTGAAACATGGCCAAAGCCGCGCGAAGGAACGGTTGAAGCTTCTTTTATGCTTTGCTTTCATATATAATAGGGAGCGACGAGAAGAACGCCGTAAGGTTGCTTTTGTGTGTAGGTGTATTTCCTCTCGCCCTGACGGAATAATGTGAGTCAATGACAACATTTGCTTGAATAAGGTACTTGCCCAAGAAACCGAGGGTTCCATTCAACCACATTAACGATCCACCCACACCTTCCAAAATATTTATTTGAGTTGTAGGCAGATTTTAGTAAACCTTTTCTCCCACATACTACACGGCATAATTGTACAATTGAACTATTGCATAGTAGGAAATGAGTTCTATTCAACTAATAAACCAGAGTAAGCCACAGGTTGTTATACTACATCGGTCTTCAACGCCAAGATAATGCGCTCCATTTCCTTTATAATAACCAGGTCAAACCTCGCATACACTTTTGATAATCTTGGAAACAACTTAAGTAGGTTTTTAACGAGGCTTTCAATCTGAGGCGTTTCAGAAGGCAGGTGAATGAGAGTGTGAAAGCGAAGACTCCACATGCTCGATTTCGACGGAAGATATCTTCGTGGTCCTACTGTGGCATTGTGGAGATATGTCACCGGCTACTCGTGAACTTCGCATCCGATGACATCTCCCACTATCAGTCACCGGATCAAGTAATCACACCGGAGCGCCCATTACAGTACTCCACCAATTCCCCTCCACCTTCCGATCCCTGACACACCGAGCACTCTGACTCATGCAACATCTCGGAAATGACGCCGGTGGGCACTTACAGGGAATCTGATACCTTGGCACTGGACATATTCGGGTATAATCCTCTTTAATATCTCTTCAACCTTTCTCCTTGATTTTTTTTCGCTTTCATTGAAATTTTGTTCAAAGTTTTGCATTCTATCTAGTCATAAAATCTCTCCTTCTGGTATCGCTTCGGTTTTACATTTCATTATGGCTCTCAATATTAAATTACTGAACAAATTTCGACACTAATTTACTGATGTCTTACTTTTCTCCTTCATACGAAAATTTGTGTCATAAATTTTTTTTAGATATCGTTGGTATATAAACTGTACAGCGGTAGTTGATCCTTAGTGAATTCTAGACCCCGTTTTCCTCCTGTTCTCGAAGATCCGAAGTCTCTAAGCAATTTCTTTATCTTTTCTACTCATTCTCTCTCTTTCTTCTCTCATCGCTCTCATTGCTTAATTTCCATCTCGATCCCTCGCTAATCATTTCGTCGACATCCTGGGTTGGTCTTGAAGCCCAGCGACTGTTGGATTCGGTCGCGCTCGCATTTTATTTTGTCTTTAACCCGTTTCTCATCTCTTCAGCATGATCTAGCGCCGACGGCGAGAGAAGATCCTGTAGGTCGACTGGAACCTCTAGATCTTCAAGTCGAGGGTGTTGAGACAGGATGATATAAATTTCGGCTGCGCGAAAGCAGGTGGGTGCCAATAGGGTGAGCTTTCGTAAGTTTGGCAAGCTCTTGACAAGTGTTTCCACGTCCGAGGCTGTAAAAGCCTTTGAGATACGACAATCAACAGATTCTAGAGCGAGACCGAAAAGAGGAGTTAGGTCGTCTAGTGTCGGTGGATTGGGATCCAGAGTATTGCACAATAACGAAAATTGACGGATCATCGGCGAACGAGACGTAATCGTCTCGTGGAGTCGTTTGAGCCTAGGAAAAGCCCCTTCAATTACCGAGATATCGATCTCCGATAACAACGGAAATCTAAAACCAAGTAAAAACTTCTCTATATCGGATGCGGTTGCACAGATGTTAAGTTCTACGAGGGAGTCGTGGCAAATGACAGCTGATCCTAGGGGAGGCATAATATATGTATCAACTCCACAGAAGAAGTGGTTGAGGGAAGGGAGCGAGGAAAGAAGGTCGACAATTGAAACTCTGGATGATAATTCCAAGTGTTGGAAGATGTAACTGACTATCTCGAGATGGCGGAGATGTTTGAAAGCCGAAGGGGTGGAGAGCAAAGGAGTCAGGCAGATCTGGCCACAGAATAGAAGGCGACGAAGAACGCAGCCCACATTTACAATGGCGTCAAGAATTGTTGAGATCGTTTGAGGTCCTACTATGTCCTCACTAAATTCGATCTCCAAGTGGCTGATTGAGGGACATAAAAGAGAGAGGAGTGCTTCAGTGCGGTATTCTTCATCAAGGTAGACACTTAGGTGCCGTAAATGGGGAAATAAGGTACTATCCAAGCCAAGCCAGACAGGCAAGAGTGGCCATAGGTCCTTGTCCTCGTCCCAGCGCTTTGCGCATGGGTCGGAGTCATGCACGTATGATCGGACGTATGAAAGATATTCCGACATGCGGACACGAACAAATTCCGGAATCGGGTGAGACAAGCCCTGGAGAACAGCGCATGTAAGTACTAGGGCACAACTCCTAGCATCGACACTGCTGCTTACCCAGCGACCGCCAGGGGTTTCGCCATTTGATGCGTCGGGGGCGTGAAAAACGAGGAAATGATCATCCTCGGGCACAAAAGAGTTGATGGTAAAGATAATTTCCCTGGAGGAGAGGTCTCTCCACAGAGCGGGAAGAGCGGCGATTGACGATGTCCGCGAGACGAGTGCAAGTGAGAGTAGAGTTCGTTTATCAGATTGGTCTGCAAGTAAATCAGCGATTTCGCGCCATATGTCGTGGCTTAGTTCCATGATGAGATGGGAGTGGCACAGGGTTCCTGATAGCCTGAGGAATAGGAGGGCTAAATATTAGTCTGTACATGTCGCGTTGAATCGATCAATCGATCAGACTTTCAACGAAATTCAATCTCAGCCAATGTTTGGCGTTCATCCACACTTGCAGGCCTTCCAATGTTCGTGCAATTTGGGGAATATGTAACCAAGGTACGCTTCCACCTTACCTAGAGTCGAGCTCTCACTCGTGTGTTGCAGCCTCACGAAATGACTGACCAAGCTGTTCTTTTGCTTTCGGACCGCGCGAGTTACATGACTGGTCAGTTGGTGGGTACATTTCCTCGAACTCTTCCGTGTCACTATTGAAGCTAACAGACTTGTGTTTGCCTAACTGATTTGGTAGAGGAATTTCCGGAACACAGGAAGCGTCCAATTTTCAAATGTATTATAGCAACTGATGGACTGCTGTACGAAAAAAAAAAAGGAACCCATGCTTTCTCCGCCGCGCGCCGGTTCCTTCTATCTGTTGAGAGGGTCTCCGCCTAAGCTTTATGACTTCGTCCTCCGAATACTGGTCGATATCTCTTGGGCGAATTCTTTCATTTCCACGATGCTGTCTGTCACTATTGGTGCCCCGAGCCTTCAACAGGACAAGGATATCAGTCGAGTTGACCATTGGTGGCCGATTTAAGCAACTCGATCAAGGTTTAATCGGGCCACTTAACTATTTAATAAGTTAAGTCGAGTCAGCCCTCCACAAAGTCGTGTGAAGGGACGATTTGAGTTTCTTTGATAATTTGCTTCCATCTGTGATGGGAGGCAAGGAGGGGAACACCGCAAAATATCTTTTTTTGTAAGTCTATTTCCTCTTGCTCTGGCGGAATAACCTGAGTAAATGACAATATTTGCCTGAACAAGGTACTTACTCAAGAAAGCGAGGGCTCTATTCAGTCACATTAGCAATTCACCGCACCTTCCGAAGCATTTATTCGAGTTGTAGGCGAGTTTTATTGAACCTCTTCTCCCAAATACTACACGGCATAATTGTGCAACTGAGCTATCACATTGTAGGCAATGAGTTCTATTCAACTAATAAACTAGAGGTTGCTATACTACATCAGTCTTCAGCGCCAGGATAATGCGCTCCATTTCCTTTGCAGCGGCAGGGTTATACATCGCAAACACTTTTGATAATCTTGGGAACAGTTTAAGTAAGTTTTTAACGAGGATTTCAAGCTGCGGCGCTCCTGAAGGTAAGTTTTTGGCACTGTCCAAGCGAAGACTCCACATGCACGATTTCGACGGAGAATGACTTGGCGGTGGTATCGTGGTATCATCCAGCGCCGACGGCGAGAGAAGGTCTTGTAGGTCGACTGGAATTGCTATATCTTCAAGTCGAGGGTGTTGAGATAAGATGGTATAAAATTCGGCTGCGCAAAAGTGGGTGGGTGTCAAGAGAGTGAGCTTTTGTAAGTTTGGAAAGCCCTTGACAAGTGCTTCCATGTCCAAGGCCGTAAATGCCTCTGAAATACGACAAATGACAGATTCGAGAGCGAGATTGAAAAGAGGGATCAGGTCAGTTAGTGTCGGTGGATTGGGATCCAGATGATTGCATAACAACATATATCGACGGATCATCGGCGAACGAGACGTAATCGTCTCGTGGAGTTGTTTGAGTTGGGGAGGGGTCCCTTGACGGGTCAAAAGCTCGAGTCCCACTAAAAACGGAAATCTAAAACCAAGTAAAAGCGTCTCTATCTCGAATGCGGTTCCATAGACATCAAGTTCTTTGAGAGAGTCGTGGAAAATGACGTCTGATCCCGGCAGAGGCATAATATATGCTTCAGTATCACAGTAGAAGTAGTTGAGGGAAGGGAGCGAGGAAAGAAGGTCGACAATTGAAACTCTGGATGATAATTCCAAGGATTCGGAGATGTTGATGACTATCTCGAGATGACGGAGATTTTTGAAAGCCGAAGGTGTGGATATCAAAGGACTGGGGCAGATTTGGCCATTGAATTGAAGGCGACGAAGATCACAACCCACATTTACAACGGCGTCGAGGATTGTTGAGATTGTTTCAGGTTCCACTGAGCCCTCGTCAAATTCGATATTCAAGTCGTCGATTGAGGGACATAAAAGAGAGAGGAGTGCTTCGGTGCGGTATCCTCCGAAGAGGTGGATACTTAAGTGCTGTAAGTGGGGGAATAGGGTCCCATCCAAGCCAAGCCAGACAGGCAAGAGTGGCCATAGGTCCTTGTCCTCGTCCCAGCCCTCTTCGTCTGGGTCGGGGTCATGCACGTATGATCGGACATATGAAAGATATTCCGACATGCGGATGCGAGCACGTTCCGGAATACGGTGAGTCAGATCCTGAAGGACAGTGCATGCTCTAGATAAGTACCGTGGCTTAATATCGACGTTACTGCTTACCCAACGACCGTCGGGAGTTTCGCCATTCGATTCGTCGGGTAAATGAAAACGGATGAAATGATCATCCTCGGGCGCGAAAGAGTTGATGGTAAAGACAATTTCTTTCAGGGAGGAGAAGTCTCTCCACAGAGCGGGAAGAGCGATGATTGACAATGTCCGCGAGACGAGTACAAGTGTGAATAGAGTTCGTTTATCGGATTGGCCCGCAAGTAAATCAGTGATTTCGTGCCATATGTCGTGGCTCAGTTCCATGATGAGGTGGGAGTGGCACAGTGTTCCCGATGGTCTGAGGAATAGGGAGGCTAAATATCAGTTTTGTGATGCTCATGCCACTGAGTGGCGTTGCATAACCGCCATCAATTGATCAATCAATCAGGCTTTCAACGAATTTCAATCTCAGCCAATATTTGCTAAGCGTTGTCAACAAAGACACTTGCAACCCTTCCAATGGTTGTGCAAGTTGGAGAATAGGTAGTTCAGGCCCAAGGGGCCAGTAAAACTGAGTCAAATAAGCAACACTGGCCCTTGACCAAATTTTGTTCCCTATTAGCGAAAAGCAACGCTGGAAGATTATCAAAAGTGGATGCACGGAGGTTTCGGTCCTTAAGTTGGACGCCATTCTTGACGAAGGAATTGATTGAACAGGAGACTGCACAATGTACTCAGGCCGACAAGGACTTCTCATGACCTTATGGCCTTCTGATTTTTGTCCACATTATCCTGTATTCCTATCGACTCTTTAAAAAATCCCTTTTGGTCAAATCAAGCCGAGGATGAGTTGATACTCTAGGACCATTTTTCTACCATCGACCCTCTGAAATGTTAACCTCAGACCATGCGACCCCTTAGCTGTAAAGTTACGGAGGCATATAATAATCCTTCTCAAAACGTGCCGTTCTCCTTTGATGTAGTTGTGTGCCAGAATATGCTAGAAACGAACCCAGTAATTCGTAAAGAGAGGTTGAAGTGATCACCCTGTTGTAAGGGGTAAAATCATGTACGGGCCTCGAGAGCTCTCCTGGAGAATTTGCTCATCATTCTGATTCTGGGCCCGTAATAGAACAGAACCTGGTTCACACAACATTTGAGCTTAATAGCCTAATCGGGACGATGAAACAGAGACATACGAAGGGAATAGGTAACATAAGCAAGGCAATGAACCCAAACAACGTGTTGGCCCACTTGTATGTGAGGTTACGATACATCTGCTGGGTAAAGAGAGGGAAGACTGTTCCGAGGATGTTCCGTGCGAGCGATTGCCCGGCAAGTGCAGAGGATGCGTACGGACCGTAACTACGTAAGCGATGTATTAAAATCATAAATTCCCACTTCAAACTGATCGAGCACTCACCAATCCGCTAGATACGTAAACACGCCAAGGTAGACTATGAAGGTACCCCACATGTAGATCTGTGTGTACAAGGTAAGCTTCCTTTTCAAAAAGAGATGAAACTGATAGCACATACAGTGATTCCAATACACAACAATATCCAGTGAACAGAAGAAAATGAAGACCAAGCGTAAATGAACATCCCGATCGGAAGTAGAAATGCTGCGATGCATGGCGTAAGGAGTCGTGCTTCTATTCCTCTCGATGGGTAATATTTTCTATTTTCGAGATACGCAATGAGATCCGCTCTATGGATTCATGAGATCTCATACCTATAAAGTCTCTCCTGGTATATACTGGTCAAAAATCCAAGCACGGAGCCAATCCTAAGAATGCGCTTGGTCAAAGGTTCGTTTAGGAAATATTCAACCAACGCACGAGATCGTGATGAACACGGTGCCCGTTTGGCCTACGTTGAAACCATGCAAAGCCGGAAAACGCCAGAAATGGATTCCACAAGGCAGAATAAAACACCCCAGCAAAACCCAATCCAGAGCTAAAGAGACCATCATTACAATTCGATGTCGGTTTCTGCAAGAAGGAAGATACACACGCTGAAGCTGGTCACAACAGGTTCGGTGACGAGCAATCCTGTGAATGCGGCACGTCAGGATAATTATAGTAGGCAATCAGAAGAGCTATAATTTGAAACATACGAAGTGGCCTTGTGCAGCTGATCCAAATTAACCTGCCGATTTTCGGTTTCTCCACCCGTGCTCTGTACCTGTTGTCTCCGGTCTTCTTCCGCATATCCTTCACGATCTTCTGAAGAACGATAGTGGAGCGTGTTTCAGTGAGAAAAAACATGACTAGAAACGCGAAGACTACGGCAAATCTATAGAATACCGGTTGTAAGTCAATAGTCCAAGGGAGAGAAAGTGGAAAGAGAAGATCAAGGAAAACGACGTGAGATGTTATAGGAAGACACCCACATCATTTGTATCCATTGTATCCATTTCCACTCCAGCTTCGGGTTCATCTCTACCCAGCCAGCCATAACAGGGGACAGGCCTAAGCTAAATATAGCGGCTATCGAAAACCACGCCATAGGCAATCCACGGCTTTGGGAGTAAAAGCGAGGACGAGCGAATAGCACTCTAGTGAGCGCCGTATACGACTTCTGACAACCTAGCGACTCACTCCGCGGGTGACCAGATGTCAGCGATGGTTCCACCAACCATCGTTGCTCCAGTCGAAGCGAAGGCACCTTGAATGAATCTACCAACAATCACGGTCTGGATATTGGGTGCCCTAACGAGATGAGTATTGTTTCGAAGCAACCAGATCGCGGGACGCACAGGGCAATCATTAAGTACATAAGGGCGAAGCCAACTGAGCTCCAGAAGTATAGGGGCTGACGCCCAAATTCCTCACTGAAGGCTGCTGTAACCATAGGCACAACGCCGAAACCAAGAGGATACACACTGAGCCCTACCGTGGCCTGAAATTCTGTGCAATCTAGGTCACGGATCATAGACCTGAAGCCAAGGTTGTAAGCAGAGGCAGCGAATGCTTGAGCCAACTTGAGTCAGAGTTCCGTCAACGATTCAAGGCGGGTGCATACCGGAAATGAAAGTTGCAATGCCAGCAATGAAGGTAATAAACCACTTTTTACGCCGAGGGAAGTTCATGGGTATCCTGGGGTCATTTGGTTCGAAATCTACCTGAAGAAGAGCGTTATCATCCAGGAGCGAAATCCCTAGCACGCATACTAACCCAGAGAATGTCTTCTTTGATATCTTTCTGCTCCGATTCAGGCGACAAATGAGTGCCTGTTGAGTGTTCACTGACATAAGTCTGTGTGTGCATTGAGAGGAAACCATTTGGCGCTCACTTGGTTGACTCCACCTTATAGTCTGGCGTCGACGCTTCTCCCAAGTGCTTCTCGACAGAGCCCTCGATGACACCAGCCTCCTCATCGGGGGAAACGTGTGGAGACTGAAGAACACCTGGATTGTAGCCCATGACGTGCTGGGAGTCGGGAGAGCGAGAGACAAGTGACCAAGATATCCGTGCCGAATTTATATGGTGGAGAGAAAAGAGAAACAAATAAGGGTTTGGGAAGGGATCGTAGATCTATCTCAGAGAGGCAGATCTTCATCAGTGTGACGCAGCATTTCTCAGCATGAGAAAGCTAATTTGAGGATACAGCAAGAAAGATGACCCGTCAGAGGTTAAACATCCCCTCATGGAATTGTTTATCTAACAGGCTCGTAGATCTGAGTGAAGCTTGAAGCTTGAGCTAAACCGTACCTGCGTGGGCTGGTGTAGAGTTGCGTAGGGTTACATTTGGGTGGAGTCTGAGCCCACTCAACAGGTCATGCGGTCCAAGAGAGTAGGTACAATCGTTGCCGCGCATCTACTTTCGATTGGGATCAAGAGAGTAGTTGAACCAGGATTTAATAACACCATAATTACTAAGGCAGTAACCGTCGTCGTAATGGAGGCGGGGACTATGTGGTAAAGACGGGGAGGTGGAAGGAAGTGGTCATTCGGCCGACGGTGATGAATTTCATGATGTTTATTTGCCGTGGCTGACCCGTAAATGCCGGCTACCCGGCGGCATCGTGCTCCATCTATCCCCGGATCAAGCTAGTCTGAGTCCTCCACCAACCCTGCTCGCCTACCCCAGAACCTGCATTTTGGGAAGCATGAAGGCCTAGAGATTGCCAACCTGACAACATTCGGATTATTCTAGATTATTCTAACTAATTTGAGTCTTCTTTATCTTCGAGCTGCCAATCCGATCCCTGTCATGTCGTTTATTGCTTGATAACGGCTTCGCACCGATATTACCGACCGCTATAAAGCTGAGCCGCGGGATCCTTCACTCAGACAAGAGCTCACCTGGTGAGTTGAGTTCTTAGAACCATTACTTGAATAGAGCTTCTAAATAGGAAACAATAACAGGCGGAGTTGGATGGGTAGAAGTTGAGTGTGATTCATGTAGGGAGAAAACTGTTCCATGCCCAGATAGAAGTATTCTTAGGCTGTCAGATGCACGAGTATAACCAAAGGCCTCAAAAAGCGCTCATCTGTTAACAGACATTCCTTCTTACACGAGCTGGATTTCTGGGGCGTTTTTACTTCTCCAAACCTCAGATGTTGTACCATCAGAAGGCTGGGTTGACGGAAGACTGCATAGTATTGACGAGTGACTTGAATCGGAGTAAGGGATTACTTGAGCTATAGCCGAACCGTATGAAGGGAGCCTTGAGAAGTCCATGATTTGTTGGTGTGAACCGGGACACAGTAAGCACGCTTCATGTTGATGCCGGAGAACGTAACTCGTGTCCTATTTAGGTTCAAATACTCTCCACAAGGAACCCATCCTAATTCAGGACAAACTGAGTACTGGGTGCACGTTGAAGTCTACTGGCTAGCACTGAATCCTTAAGGTCGCCCATTCTGGAAACATACGTTCCAAGCAGATAAGTATGCTTTAGTAATCGCTTCCCTAGAGTCTCATGGAAGGCACATCGTCGAGTCGCGAAATTCATATCGATGAACATCTTTCAGGCTAAGCCTTACCATCGCTGTACTTCCTTTCTTCATTCTCACGAAAGAGGATTGAGACTTGTGTAAGCCGCGATTCCACAAATTCCACAAGTCAGCCGAGTCTGCGAGCCTGCAGATTGCGTGAGGCCAGTCAATTTCAAAACTCAAGAGTCTGTTCAATCCAGCATCAGTCAGATCCATGAATCATGGATTAAAGTCCGGTACAGACTCACCAGATTCCTGAAACTTTCCCGACATCTTTGTGATTCCTCCGCGAGTGGAGTGGAATCATGATCTAGAATACCGGCTGTTACCCACTGTAGGGCTTGGTTCCAAGGTGTGTGCCATTGCAAACCGCTGTTGCCCAGTTGCCCCGGTGGATTAAATACCATTCAGTTTGAATTTCGTTTGGCCCGGGGCGGTGGCTTGGGGGCCCCTGTTGTTGTTTATTCGAAGGGGATGGAGGTGGAAGGTGAGTGAAGAGGGTCATGTTTGAGGGGGAGTTGAACGTTGATGCGTTTGATGGGTGATCAATCGATCAGAGAGAAAAGACATGGGAACCCTGCAGACCAAGAATAGCCCTCAGTCACTTGAAGAGTGTTGACCTCGGGCTTTGAAACCAGATCATCGCACCACCATGTCGCCATCCAAGAAACGCAAGCTCTCCGGTATGAGTGGTTTGGAACTTGATCAAGCGCTCACTCAACTCCGGAAGCTCCGTTCATCCGTTGTTGTTGAGGAGGTGCCGGAGTCCGACCCCGCGCCAGCCAATGTATTCACGGACCAGCTTGACAGCATGATTACCACACTCGAATCACGAGGTAACAGCCCGCTGGTGCGGCCGATATTTTCATATTACTTCGTTTGCAATGCTTCCTTGTCCTAGTCGCTCTCGTTCTCGGCTCCCGATGTGAAAGCTTTGGGCAGGTTCAACATCGTCCGAAAAGGCCTACTCTACCCCCGCCTAAAGGGCAAACTTCGTGAGGCAATTATCGTCTCTCGGGCTGTCGGCTCTGACAAATTGTGGTCGAATGATACCATGTACACGTATCTCTCCTTCCTCGTCAGCTCCTTCGCGTCAAAAGTCTGTTTTCGCTTCCTCATATCCAGCGATGTTTTATTATTAACGGTGGCCACAGAATGAGACCTCTTCTCGGATGGTCATTGACACCTTCAGATCAACTGCCATGGTTCCGCCTCCTCAGAAGATGATTGTGATGCTGGAGAACCAAGTTCCTGTTATCCACCCGATGTTGTCGCAGATGGATACAATTTCAGGGATAATTGACTACACCCCCATTGTCGCGGGGTCGTTTGTCGCAGATGCATTTTGGTCTTGTCCTTGTGTCTCCGCGTCGCGTGACACAGTACACATAGGAGTACATTCACATTCCCCCAATGGTAAGCCGACGCTATGGTGATGAAATGATTGCATTTTTAGCGGCGGGGGCCAAGGCATCTGCTCTCACTGGACCCCTCGAGGGGTATCTCCCTCAACTCCTGCTTGAACTCGCTGTCGTTGGCATTTTTTCCGAGTTGGTGTTCACTGTATAGAGGCGTGTCAGTTTGTCAATGGATTACACAAAGGAAGGAATGTTCCTAACCTTCCGGAACGACTATTTTTTTTAATAGCTTATCTTTTCACAACCCTGAGTACTCTTCGGTCGAAAGCTAAAGCTTTGGGCTGTGAGAGCCTGGCCGTAATCTGATTGCCGGTTTGGCATATACATTTTGCATGATTGTCTGACGCGTGCTGCGAGGCTCTGACGATTTCAACATGTGAGATTTTTCGAGACTACGTCGTATTTCGGATGTGGGACTTTTCACTGAGCACGAGGTATGTATCTCATTTTCTGAGTAATCAGGCTGTCTGAGCTAGTTGGAGAAATAATCTGCTAGGAGAAAGATCATTCCAATGATGGGGATTGCTAATAGCTGCCAGTGCGCTTCACGTATTTATATCTTCCTTATGCTGATCGATGTCGAATGATAATGTTCATGTGAAATTAGGGGAAATGGGTATTATCGAGTGGTGTTAAGAGTGGAATTTGTACAGTAGGCTGGAGTGACCAGTTGGTCTGACTTCGCTGCATGAGTAAGTTGTTGGAAATTCCCGAAGCCCAGTTACAACGGCCATTTAAACCCAGTTGCAATGCTGAATGCAAATATCACAACGGCAACTGCCATACAGTTACAATATCCGACAGAGAATCAATTTTCACAAGAGGTGTATTATCAGAATCGAAAGTCAATCCTGACCTCGACTCTGATGTGAGTGATAAGTAACAGGAACAGAAACGGTTCAGGTGGCCATTTTTAAGAATTAATTCAGCGTGACATGTCACAGGAATCACCGAAAATCACAATTGATGGAAGGTTCACCTGCCACATCCACCATCCCTATCTTTCTCTTGCCTGAGTGTTCGGGGTATGCTTTTTTCTGAATTATGTCTTGAGCATGTCGTTTTGATATTTCTAGTCAGTGAATAGGTGCTGCTACGGTGTCATTCACCCCGCTTGGCTTGGTACCATTGCCCACATCCAACAGTGTGTCAACATGGAAGGAGCGACCAACATTCACAGACGCAAGTCTAGCAGAGACCTCGAGGAGGAAGAGCTTATTATTCCTATACCCAAGGAACCTCGTTCTCGACCACCTTCCATTATCCTCGCACCACCACTCCCAGGGAATCGTCCAGGGCCAGGTCATTCACGAAGCACATCCATCTCCGGAGTTTCATCGCTCGGCCCTGGTTTGGCACCAGTCCCAGCGTCTGCTGGTCCTTACAGAACTACATTCAATCCCCCTACCAATGGTCGCACTGTAAACGGTATGAATGGCTTCAACGGACCTGCGTCTGCTTCGCATATGAAAACCACATTCGGACACAGTCACAACCGGACTCGCTCCGTCTCCGGACCGTTCGCACCTCCGCAACCATCCCCCTTGGCCTCATCCTTCCCTTTGAGCCCAGATATGCCACCGTCTTCGTCACATCCCCCCATCAGTAACACTCCTTTCCCTGTACAACTCACATCATCAAAATCACTCCCTTTGGACGACTCAAATGCAGTCTTTCTCAACGACCCTCCTTCTACTTCCCCAAAACACGGTCGTAGACACTCCCGTCTTCATTCCCGTAACCTCTCCATTTTCTTCCCTCGTCCGGCTCTCTTCCAACCTCCAGCATCGCCGAAGATGGCTCACAGGAACTCGAGTTGAGAGGCGACATTGAAGCGCCTGTGAACACCATGCCTAGCGCTGGCTCGAGCGTTCAATTTCCTCGCTCGCAACCCATGTCCAACGGACATGCGCCCCCTTCGCCCATAGGTGTCGGATTTACCTTTGGTGGCAGGCCATCAGCAAATTCGACTCCTACCCCTCCCGCGATGGGCCCTATATCGGGTTCCGACTCTACATCCTCCACGGCAAAGTCTAGGAGAGGACACCATCATAAACATTCCATGTCCCATAGCTTCTTCTCCTTCCTTGAACCCGGAGCTACAGGTGTACGACCAAATGGCGCCCCGGCTACATCGACAATGCCAGCAGAGGAACTTCATACTCAGCCAACACCCATTCCTGTTTCTCCGTGGACACCCGCATCCACTCTACCTACAACTCCATCATTGCAGTCACTTAGCGACGAAGCCGAAGGTATAGAAGGTGTGTCATTTGGACGTACAATGGGCGCCTTAGGTCAATTCCTGGTTGGAGCATGGTTGTGGGTGTGTGGACAGCGCATCGGGTCGTTGAGCTGTACAGGAATCGGGTATTGGGTGGTGTTTGATGCATTCGGCGTCGCTATAGGCAAGGTGCTGCCTGGATGGCTGAATTCAAACAACGAAATAATGAATACTCGAGAAAGCGAGCGGGAGGTGCTGAAGAGGCCGTATGGGTATGTTCTTATTGATAACTGCTCTTGCTGCAATGTATCTCACGGACCTATAGCAACCAACGCGTCTTGACTTTGTTCATGTTCGCTCAAGCCGTATACCTCCTATTCTCGGCTGTTTATGTTTGTAAAGAGACTATTGAACATATACTCCTGGCTGCTGGGGAAGGTCACCATCATCATCCCGGCGAAGACGACAGTTGGATTGGGCAAGTTCCTGTTCCTTCCCAAGGCTTCATCTTACTCACGTTGTTCTCCAGAATTGAATTCCCCCCGCTGATGACACTCTTTACCTTCGGGTCAATCATCGCTACCGCTCTTTTATACAATAATCATGCAAAATTGATCGACGGTACTTTCAATTACCTTAGGTACTTCTATGAAGCATGCTAATCCCGGCCCATAGTAACTGGAAACCGTATACCCGCCCCGCTCACTTTCCTTCGCTCACTGACACAATCTTCGCGTGTGCACAACGCCTACCATACCCCTGCCTCGATCAATACCCCATTTGCTAACATGATATCAAATCCCTACATCTCAAGCCCTCTCGTATTCTGCCTAGCAATGTTCGGTATCGCTGTGTTTTTGCCTCCGTGAGCCCCTCTCCCTTTGCTAGCTCCTCTACCCCAAATACTGATTTGGTGCATCAGCACACAACACCGTCCTGCCGATCTAATCTTAGCGTCTATAATAGCGCTTGTGACATCTAAAGTGTCATATCGTGCTTGTACAGTACTAGGCACTGTCCTCCTACAAACTGCCCCTCTTCGAGGTCTCTCCAGTGGCAGAATGGAGTCATTCTTACGTGTGATGCGTGAGGTACGTGCTGTTCCCCTCATTTCCTCTGACATCCTCACCTCTGACACCTCTCGCTTGTTGCACAGGTTGAACGACACCCAAATATCCTCCACCTTCCGGCACCACACATCTGGCAACTCACACCCTCCTCCGTACACAGTATGAAAGATGAAGCCGGTGAAACGCTCATAGTGACAGTTCAGCTTCACGTCAGAGAGGACCTGGGCGATGATGAGATTTTGGCGTTGACGAAGTGGACTTGGCAGAGGGTGGTTAGAGCGTTGAGTAATAATGGCGGGGGTGGGACTGCGAACGGGAAGGCTAACGGTGTTGCTTTGAATGGTGCTGGTGGGGAGAACGCAAGGGGAGCTGGTGTGGAGGTAACAGTAGGCGTTGTGAGAGGTTGATGGGTAGTGGAAAGGGTGTTGAGGTGTAATTTATGGTCGTAGTATTTTGGTGTCTAGCTAAGGAATCTATCTCGGGAACTTCGAATATTGAGCACCCTCAGCATTTCGAGAATTATAGGTAATTATGGAAATTACTCTGCCAGCGGCCGCCTGGCGAAATGGCATCGCGTCTGACTACGATTAAATCGAAATCAGGAGATTGCAGGTTCGACCCCTGCGGTGGTCATTACTCTTTTTGCTTTCTTTGCAAGAAACATGTTCAGCTGGTCGAGTGAGCCGTCTCACTGCTAACGTTTGGACTCTGGTGAGGTGCTCACTTAGCAAAGAATTACAATCTCTTACTAGCCGATCGACAAACAATTAATCATGTCAGGCTTAACGTGGACACGTGATATTTTAGATCCTCAGAGAAAAGATACACTCTATTTTTATGCTTAAATACTTTAACTGATCAAACCTTGCGATCTCCCTCTGTCCCATCATCATGCAACAGAATACCACTCGCGACGTCTGGTTGGAAATCCTCGAAAATCTGAGGATTTTGATTTCTGATGACGAGCCCAAAGATATTCAGCTTAAGCGGCGAACATTACTCTCCGTCGCCTTGACATGTAAAGACCTCGAGGAGATCGCACTCGACGAACTCTGGAAATCCATGGAAACACTTGAACCTGTTTCTTCCATATTCAACCCAGAGTTCAAGTACCGGGAAAACCAAGATCATGCCTTCTGGGTTGGTGTTTTGCTGTCTTGTGCTCAGTATATAACCTGAGGCTTACCGTTGCTAGGATATCTCCGAATCGACTCGAGGCCTAAATTCTAGCCTTCCACGAGTACAAATCTATCTCTCCCGTATACACTTTCTCCATTTCTCCACTTTCCCCAGCTCCAGAGAGCTCGCGTTGTGGCTACCCTTGCTCGGTCTAGGCAAACTGTCCTATCTCTGCCCAAATTTGAGGGGACTTTGCCTTGACCTTGAGCAAAGCACGCCGAATGTGATATACAATCTCTGCTGCCTTCTAACTCCTTCCATCGAAGTGCTTAGCTTGACTTCGGTGAAAGATTCTTCTACGAATGCGATAGCGTCGTCCATTTTGGCCATGCTCCAGCATGTAGGCACGAAGATAGAGGCTATCACTTATAACGGCACAATATCGCTCCTCACCTTTCACCATCTTTTCAATTTCCGTGCACTTCGTTCAATCACTATCGGTTCTTACACAGACACCGCTGTTTTGGACAAGCCGCAAATTGCAGGCTTTTCAGCATTTTCCAACCTGACCACCCTCGACATTTGTCTCCGTGTGGTAATTGAGGGTGCCTTACCAGTTTTTGGGCTGTGGTTGTCTCAATCTACATCCGTCACCACACTTCGAGTCGTAGGGACCTGGATATGGATCAAGAAATTTCTATTTAACCCCGGAATTTCCTTTGTATCCCTTCAATCGTTATCCTTATCATTCACCTTCACCCGAAATCCTGCCCTTCGGGGACTGTCCAACGTGACAAAACAAATTGAACCACAGATTTTCAAGCTCATTTCTGTCGCTTCTCCCAACCTAAAGGCGCTTTACTTTGAGACAAAGAACTTCTTTCAATCCGCATGGAGGAGGGACATAACTCCCGAAGATGTCCTAAATCTCGGATGCGGTGGCATAGAAGTTCTCAGTCTTCATTCGGTCAAGGCCGCTTTCGACGATAGAAGCATAGCCTTGTTGGTCGAGAAGTGGCGTCAATTGAGATATTTATCCATCTCACCATTTCCTGATAATCAAATCATCAACGCACGCAGAACACTTATGCATATCTCGCAACATGGAAGGAGCCTTCAGAAGCTGTGCTTACTGCTTCATGATATCCACTCCCTTGTCGAAGCTTCCACCTCCATAATCCCAGCTCCTGTATGTCCCCTGCAACATTTGGAACTATGGGACCCTACGTCTCTTCCAAGCGACCTTGAAGATCAACATCGCTTTATTCGAAACTTAGTCAACCTGTTCCCAAGATTGAAAATCATTACATCTCCTCAGGTTGTCGACTCTGTCGAAATATCCAATCTACAGAAGATCCTTCGTTTTACCCGTGACATTATATACAACCCACCTGTTGGGAATTTTGCGGTGTAGGACAATACTTTCAGCTTCAAGAGTTAGAAGTACTACATTGTACTGCAGGACTTGGTGTTTTTACGATGTGCATATTCCGAACTACTTGGTATTTGAATAGCATGATTTCAATTACTACAAGAATGGCAAATACGAGCCCCCTGACAGTGATTTAGCCCAGTAACGCCCCCATCTCAACGAGCTTAGATTCTGAACCTCTTTTGTGCACATTACTAGGAGTCTCGGATTTACCATCACAGGCTACCCGCAAAGCTATGATGAATTCTCATTTATCTTTGAAATAAAGCGCAATTACAAAGGAGGGGTCAGGTGTAACAGTATGTAGAGATCGACGCCTGACTCGGACAAGCCACTGTGTGTGGTTCTATGGCCTCCCTACCCGGGCACCTGCACCTGGTAGGTATTGGGACTACACACTAACGCCACTGTGTTCTGCTTCAGAAGAATAAAGGAGGTTATCGATTAACAAAGAAATACAGAGGCGAAAGCGGGAGGATGATGATGTGCTGAACGACCTGACATGGAATAGTTGCCTATGAACTGCGCTCGCCACTTGATCTCCCCGAATATACTCATACATTGGGTCCCCTTCGGCTTGTTAGGTGTATAGGTTGGATAACCCTGGCCACTTATTAAGTAAGTCAAAATTAAGTAGGTCAAAAAGATCAAAAAGCAATGACCACCGCAGGACTCGAACCTGCAACCTTTTGGTAACATTCAGCAATCGAAGCCAAACGCGCTACCATTGCGCCAGGTAGTCTCTTGTGAGTCGTTGTATCAATATCATGATTACTTTGGCTAGCGTCTTCGTCCCTCCTTGCCACCCTCAAATTAGACACATCACTTGCGTTGGGAATAATTCCAAGGCGCTGGCTTCTTCTAAACCTGAGGTGAGTGAGGCACTTGTGCCGCTTATATCGTGGTATTTATTCGTGATAGCTTAGTTGGCGTATATCATCTGCAGCTATCCCAAACTTGAAGGAATCTCCATACTTTTGTTTTTGCCCTCTGATATTTTCCTCTGAGTACTCCACTACCTATATGTCATTTTCAGAGCCCAAGTATCACAGAGACTACAACAGAATCGCTCATTTTGGAAACCTTCTTGAACTATTCCCCAACTTGTTGTCCATAACCCCTCTTGTACTATCTCGAGGTAGAAGGGGCTCGACTCGACTGCTAGCTCTCTCAAAGAAATTTTACTTATTAACCTCAGCCGTTGAGTTTTCCTCGGTGAAGTAGACTCTCCCATTGCAGAGATTCAAAAGTAGTCTTCACCTGGGAAACATGGTATATTTTCCCTTTTCTAAACTGCCAGTTATTCATGTCTTTCCCCCTGAAATCATACCCCCTGTCTCCGAATTTCTGTCAACTGTTCTCCTGATCCATTATTTGACATGGTGACTACCTTTGTAGAAGACACGATTAAACCCTAACGGATGCAAATTCCCGCCCCCGTTCTCCCTCCTTAACATCCGCCTTTATCAGCCTATTATCGTTTTGGCTCAGGCTTAGGAGACGACGCTACTGTATAAGTAGCTTCTTTGTTATAAGAAAAGCCCTTGCTGAGCTCCTTCATCGATACCTCTTCCGCGCTTTAGACGTGTCACTAGAACTTTTACGACTAGAATGATGATTTTCACGACAATAACTACGATCTTCCTTCTCGGTACCCTTGCCACGGCTGCCCCTCATAAACGCCAAACTACCGCTCCTGGGGTAGTGACCTCTTGCATCAAACCTGGTACTGCTGCTTTGACCTTTGTACGACTCTCCTATTTTACTCTGTGTCAGCTGGGCATTACTCATACTATCAACTTCCCCGGGAAATGATAGGACGATGGACCGTACACCTTCTCGTGAGCAAATCCGAATTACTAACTGGCAACAAAACCCACTGAGACTGACCCGATGATTTTATCACAGGGCCAATATCGTGCAGTTGTTGAACCAGCACGGTGCGAAGGGTACCTTCTTCTACAGTAAGTCGCTGTGAGCGCTTCGTTTTCGAATATTACCTCTGAAAAATATATAATCCCAGACGGCAACAATTGTATGCTCTTTACCTGCAGCTAGATGCTCGTAGCTTATGGCGTTATCCTTAGATGGCTGTATATATGATCAAGAAAACGTTGACAGGATCCATAGTGCTATGGCCAGCGGACACCAGATAGCCTCTCACACATGGTCCCACCCTCACTTGGCACAATTATCACTTGACCAAGGTACGCATTAAAATTGGTTCATCGCCCACCATACTGATTCCAGCTGTATGTTACCAGTCAAGATGGAGATGGCGAAAGTTCGTGGTACGTGTTTGCTTAGCTTTCGAACTCTCGGCATTAAGGTAAAGTTTCTCATTGTAGAGGCTTTTATCAAGGTCGCGGGAGTAGATCCCGCTTTTATGAGACCTCGTGAGTGACTATGAATTGCCCTCCTATGGCAGTTCATCAGAACCACTCAACGAACTTCGTGACCTTCCTTGATAGCCTTTGGGGAGTATAACGACAACGTACTTCAAGTTGCCCAAGAGCTAGGCGAGACAGTCGTCAACTGGGATTTCGAGTGCGTACAGACAACCACACACTTTCGAATCGCCTGTTTTCCAAGTTTGCCTCTAAGGTCGTTTTGATTAGTTCCGGTGATTCTATTGGCGCCGATCCTAGCAAGCAATTAACCGACTATGACGGCCTGGTGACCAAGAAGCCGCCGTCGATCCTCTCACTCGAACACGAGACAATGCGTATATATATATGTTTCTTGAGATAATACCAACATGCTGATTATTTTTTCGCTCTTACTAGAAAGTTCAGCGTTCGTCACCCTCCGTTTGTCTGTTTTTCGAGTATCCACTCACTGACTCCTTATATTCAGTGAAACTGTTCTCCCCGCCGTCATCCAGAAGCTACAGGCTGCAGGTTATCAACTTGTCACCGTTGCTGATTGTCTCGGTATGAACCCATACAAGGCGGTTGGAGTTCCCTACGCTCGCGATGTAAGTCAGTTTGTGTTCATAGCCAGGATAGCCGTTGACATTTCGTGATTACAAGGCTACCTGGACTTGTGGTACCTCCTAGTAATGATACACTCGCCGTGGATTTGCGAACAATGAATCGGACAATAGTGTAGATATGACTGTATTCCAATGTGTAATGAAGGGACTTTGGATTATTCTTAATTTAACAAACGCCCGAAGAACTCGTCGAGAGCTGAGACACGAGGCCCAGGAAAAAACAGATCAGTACATACTACAGTTATTATTTTAAAATTATACAAGACCACACAAAGAGAGCAACGAAGTAGATAAGAGCATCTTTCTAAGTATATACGTACCAACACCGAGCCAAGCTGATGTCCCAGAAGTAAATCTCGAGGGACCAAGTCCAGGGCACCGACCTCCAAAACCAGTCCATGTGGTTCCTATCCTTAGCTCGAACTTAGAAGAAAGATTTGAAGGAGAGAAAACGCCACAAAAACGTTTTCGGGGTCAGCATCTAATAAAATTCCCGACAATCATGCTTGGAATGCCCCACTTATCCCGACGTATAGTAAACGAGAAGCAACAGCTGATAAACCCCTCTTCCATTGGCTCATCATCCTTCTCCGGCTCCTTTTCCTCTTCTTTCACGCTCACATCCTTCGACGGTGACCCTGTAGTCGCCGATGCAGCGGAGGAAGGAATAGAGGCGGGATTTCTGTTGAGAGCTGGTTTGAACCGGAGAACACAAGATGTCAGGACGGCTTTTTGACCGGAATCGAAAGCCACGTGGCCATATTTCTGATGAAAAGCGGGAAAGAGGAGGTGAGGAGAAAAGTCAGTAAGGGAGATATGTATGGAGCCCCCGCTATGAACAGAAGTCACGCATCAATGAATTGGAGCTAACCTCCCAATAATTTACCGCCGACTCCTCTGCCATGAGTTCATAGATACACAGTCGGCCCTGTGAGTTAAGGGGTGAGGTGATTAGTTGGCGTTTAATCCACAGGTCATATCGACAAAGTAGGAGTTTCGGACTGACATCACGAAGCATGTATCCATCAACCCCTACAAGCTCGCTGAACTCCCTGTTCCCTTTATATATCTCGCCTGTCCGCCGCCAGAGACACGCTGGTACCCCCATGGCGGAGAAAACGCGATCATAGTCAAGGAGCATCCGTTCGAAAGCCTCTTCGATGAACACAAGATCCTAGGATCAACTTCTCAGCTGAGAGGAGAATCATGGGGATAAGGAAGTGTACCAGGTCACGTAATGACTGGGCGATGGCCTGTAAGCATTGCCACTGTCAGAAATCGATTGATAATCCCACGCAAGGAGCGCTGTACCCTGAACTTCGGTCGTAGCACCGAGAGAGGTTGAAGAATTTGCTGTTTTGATTCTTGAGAGACACTGGCAAGCCATTAAACCAATATGATCTCAGCAAACGCTGAACACTCACTGGCTATCCATCCACTTCGACAATCGAGCGTATCCCTTCACATAGTTATAGGGCTTCAATAGTCCAGCCTCATACTTACTCCTGATGACACGGTTGAGACGCTCGTCCCTGGAACCAGACTCTTGGTCCGCGGCAGTAAGCAAGAACTTTTCTGTCTTCGTCGCCGAGGGAGGATAGCTTCCGTAGGCGAATTTTCTGTGTTGGTATCAACAGCAGTAATCATTGAAATCTGCGTCGTAGCGGTAGGGCTGGTTCCGGTGCCAAGAGGCGTCGTTGTTGTCGTGGTGGTTGCCGCCGCTGTCGTAGCATTCCCATTCGAACCAAACGAGGTTGATGACATGAGTGAAGGCGCCACCGTGGCTGGTGGTGTAAAGAATGATCCATCATCGAGAGTTTCCAGAAAATCCCTGTGGCGAATGAGCCCATATGTACAGATATAGCAGTAGATCGTGCGTACGTGAGGACAGAGAATTCGTTTCCTAGGGTTTCTGGCTGGTATAGGAAAGTTGACTGTGATACTGGCAACGGCCAAGCATTGGATGTTGGTGGTGCTCCCTGGTATACTGGTACTGTCAAAGACGATATTGAGCGACGTGTTCCATCGATGATGGTAGACTCACCTGGCGTAAAAGTATTGGGGACAATACTGGGTGTGTTCGGAGTTGCGGTGGGCGTTTTATCTACAGACTTCGGTCTCCGTTCGTCGTGACATAGGTGACCGATCTCTCGCTTGATACTATCACAGAAAAATGACATGAGGGAAGATGGTCACATAAAATACAAGTACTCACCAGCGCTGACAAGGCCTTCCTTCATCGCAAGTCATGTGGCTTCGCCTGCAATACAAACACGCATGATTAACTTTCCTCCGCTTCGTAGTTTTCTTTTTCTTCCCTGCATCGTCGTCGGTTTGAGAATTTGTTGTATTGTTCGTACCAGCTGCAGCGGCGCTAGTAGACTCTGCTGCCGCCGGTGTCGACCTCGCCGAAGAACCTTGTACCTGCGTTGAGTCGGTAATTGTTGTCTGCGACATCGATTTCAACGCAGATCAGGGCGGCTGGGGTACAGGAAAGAGATTGTTGTCGTCGTTGATGATGATGGCGAAGAGGAACTGAGTCTCCGCAAACACAACAAGTTGCCAATCTACTCGCGGGCCGGGGACCCCGGTTACCAAACTTAGCATCAAAGAGATATTTTCGTAAAATAATTCAATAAATAATGAATACACAAGGTAATTGCATTCGGCGCATGGGGTAATCGTACAACGAGAGGTGCGCTCGTAGAAATACAGCAGAATTAGTAAGCAACAAGGGGAGGAAGGGGGAAAGATGTAGGGGGTAGGGAGAATCAAGCGGGAGTAAGTCCGAGCATAAGGTAAGGGTAGGTATTGTGGTTTAAGTATCTTTAATCAGTCTAGAAACCTTCGATAGCCACCGCGCACTTTTTATTTAAGCCTTAAGGAGAGCCACCACGCTCGTGATGTAGCGCGACATGCGAGCGCGCAGACCCTTGCGAACGGGGATCTGCTTAGCAGGTGCAGAATCCTTGGCCTGGATTGTGCTAGTCGTACTGGCATCAGTATCTTTCTTCGTGAGCTCGGGCTTAGCTGCTTCGGTGAGAGTGTACGTAGCCGATACTTCTCCTTCGTCAAGGTGCTCCTCGAACCACTGTGGCGGTACATCATTAACCAAAATGGAACCACCCACGCGAAACAATCAAAGCCGTACCTTGACCAAGAACTTCGCAGACTCTTTGGGATGCCTTTCTTGGGTCTCGTAGTCGACGTAGGTAACACCGAAGCGGGTGAGATATCCGTCGGCCCTGGAAATTGCCTCAACCTCGTGGTTCAGTCCGAGAAAGATGCGAAATGCCCTTACCATTCAAAGTTGTCGAGCAAACCTATTGACAGCATGTCATTCAATGATTGTTCCGATCTGAAAAGAAGATAGGAACAACTCACTCCACGGGAAATAAGCCCTAACATCGACGCCGTCTTCGTGGATAGCGGCAAGAAGAGAGGCGGTCGTTCCTCGGAAATAGTTGACACGGTCTGTGTCAACTAAAGCTTGTTCTCTCGGGATAAAGTTTTCGTTTTTGACGGCGAAGCCGTTCTCAGTCACACTGCAACAACTCTTAGACGGGGATCATCACGGAGAAACTGCCTACTTACTAGATGGGGAGTTTGTAGCGCTATAGGATGAAACGAGGTCAAGAGCCAAGCCTTCCAAATGCGAAAAGAAGTCTTTACCTTGTACAAGTAGTTGAGCAGCTAAAATGGCCCCTGTCAGCTTCTGCCTCGAGGACAAGTTGGACAGATGATTGAATTGCTTACTGAACGGAATCCTTCGGGGTCTTGAGAGGACTAATCAATTGATCTGGAGCGATGGACAATAGAAGCCGATACTTACAATCTTGCAACCACGCACAATGGGCTGAGGAGCGATTAGACTTGATAAAAGACCGTAGACCAATAATAGAACGAACCTTGGGTACCAAGCTGGGTTCCATCGGGACGGGTAAAGGTGTAATCCACCAAACCCTGGAACTCATCATCACCACCAGCGCCTATGACGACAGATTAATATTGCAGACCATATGGTCACCGTTCCTGAATTACTCACGGCAAAGGTTAGTGGTGTATGTGTTCATGCCGTAGAAATCAGAGGACCCCTTGACGACTTTCCACTCTTCCTCAGTGATTTCGGGAAGGCGGTCACCAAGAACCTCCCGCATGTATGGGGGATAGAATCCGAGATAGACAGGGTCCTAAACAAGCATCCGAGGAAAATTAGCTCCACTTGTGGGACATGGCGTGTCTGAAAATATGTATACATACAGCATACCAGCCTAATAGAGTTGCATAGGCGAGTTGTCGGCGAATGATTAACAGCCCTGGTCAGCCAGTACCCGGATGGAATAGGCGTACGGCATTGACATACCGATCGCAAAGTCGAGTGCATGCTGAGCGGCGTCAATGTCTATTCATTTCAATGTCAGTCTGAGGTCCCGTGATTGGAGTTCATGGTGGATAACCAACTGACTTTCTTGGTTGTCGTCGTACGGCATCGCCCAGTCCCCATTCAATGTAATCCCAATCTGTCCCTTTTGCTGAGGCTTGAAGTCTTCGCGGAAGGCTTTTACGGCGTGAGCATGAGCAAGAATCAAGTTGCGACCAACACTGTGAACAGACACGAGCAACGAGTTAGTCTCCAAAAATATAATTATAGACTCGTCAAGCAGCGGTCAGGTGCTATAGCCGAAAACAGATCCACTCACATCCAAGGCTCCGTCGAAGAATCGCCTTGCGGAGAGCGGGTGCGGTCACTTGAGCGTCCAGGAGCGAAGACACCACGGCCATAGCCCAAGATAGCGACGCACCACGGCTCGTTGAGAGTGAGCCTATAGGACAAACCGTTGAGCATCAACGGAGAAACAGTCTAGGCTATACCTTGCACGTACCAGTGCTTCACGCGATCGCCGAATGCATCGAAGCAGACCTGTGAAAATAAAGAAGAGAATAGTCAAAATTCGATGTATTTTTGGCACAATACACCATAAAACTCACTCGAGCATAGCGAGTAAAGTCTTGAACGATCTCATCTTTGTTGAGCCATCCCAAGTACCTCTCGTGGAGGGCTTGAGGGAGATCCCAGTGGTAGAGGGTCTGCGTAGGTTCGTCAACAGAAAGACCCAAACTGGAGAAAGATATATCACATACCACGAAGGGCGTGATGCCATGTTTGAGGAGCTCATTAATAACGTTGTTGTAGTGCTCAATGCCCTTGGGGTTGACAGGGTCATCGCGACCACCGAGAGGGATGATACGACTCCAGGAGAGAGAGAAACGGTAAGACTTGACACCGTACCGTGCCAACAAGGCAATGTCCTCTTTCCATCGGCTGTAGGAATCCGTCGCTACATCTCCGTTCCTCCCATCCATAGTCTTCCCCGGAAGTTTAGCAAAACCATCCCAAATCGACTCGGCACGACCATCCACGTTCCATGATCCTTCAATCTGGAAGGCGGCTGAATTAAAAAGCAAACAACGTTAGTATTCATTCATGCCCTGAGTACTGGAGAGCCTAAAACCGAAAAAGGCAGTGGGGCAGAGGTACAAGCCAGGAGAGAGAGGAATGCCAAGAAGGGAGGAATTACCCACCTGTGGCGAATCCCCACATGAAGTCCTTGGGCAATTTTGAGTTATTGGGAGCTGCCATGGTCATCGACAACAAGGAGCCGGGGTGGTAGAAAGTTTGCAAGAGGCCACGACGAAAACATCCTTCTCTTTAAACCAAGGACAATCCCCCGATATCATTCAGTTCCTTGGGATTTCATTTGGATGTCGTCCGAAGATATTCCGCCGGCTGAAAGGTACTGCTTGGTCTTCCAACCGCCCGTTTTTCGACAGTTAGGGTCCTGTCGTGAAGTGTTTTTTCCGCTTTTGGAAGACCAAGTTACTCCGTGTGTGGCAAACTTGGCTTCTAATCCAGGATTCGGGACAAAAGAAGGAGAAGGCAGGTGGAAAGGGCCAGACTACCAATGATGTACTGTTCGGAGTATTGTCGGACCGCACGTGACATTTCCTGTATCCAGTCAACTTCGTGACTGATCTCACCAGTTGGTGCATGCGGTAGCTCCATAAGTTGCGCCTGTACTCCTAAGTAAGATGTAAAATTCACAGTCGTAGACTTCTGTCCTCTTCCTACACCCATGTCTTCCGTACAAGGTATTGCGATCCTCGGTGCTGGCATCTTTGCCAAAGAAGGTTCGTGAAGACCTTTTATTTCGACATCTACATCCAATCTGATTCCTCTCGTTTTCCCACCTCTATAATCATCTTTAATTAAATCCGATTATTTACCTCTTGTGCCCACCCCCACCAGCCCACTTGCCCGCGCTAGCTACCCTCGGAAGCTCTGCTCCACCCCTCAAGGCCGTTTATTCACGATCCGAAAAGAGCGCCCAAGATCTAGCTCAAGTCGCCGTTAAGATCTTGAATCTATCTACACCGCCACAGGTCTATCATGATGGAGACAAGTCGACGGACCTCGACGCCCTGCTTGCGCGTAGTGATATCTCAAGTGTTATCGTGGTCCTACCGATCACTACCCAGCCGGCCGTCATTCTCAAGGCATTTGCTGCAGGCAAACATGTCATCAGCGAAAAGCCCGTTGCTGCGGATGTCAAATCGGGCTTAAAACTGATTGCAGAGTATGAAGCGAACTATAGGTCCAAGGGACTGATCTGGCGAGTTGCGGAGAACTTTGAGGCTGAACCCGGTTTCCGCGCTGCTGGAGAAGTCATCCGGGCTGGTAAAATTGGCCAGGTTCAGTCGTTTAAGGTTGTCGTTGTGAACTATATCGACACCGAATCGAAGTGGTACCAGACTCCATGGCGCACAGTCCCTGACGTGAGTTCTTTCATGGAGTCATTCTCCACTGTTCTCATTTTCATTAATCCAAATTTATTCAACAGTACCAAGGTGGATTTTTGGTGAGTCTCGTCTTTGACGTTATAAATTTTCGCGTACTGAAATTTGGCTCGACCTCTCTCACAGCTTGACGGCGGAGTGGTAAGCACGGTTCCGACCCGTCGTGTCTTCTCTCCAATCTTATCTATTCTTTGTTTACAGCACACCACTGCCGCACTTCGTGTGATGCTTCCTCACCCTCTCACGGCCCTCTCGGGCTTCGCTTCTCTGAACAAATCTTATCTCGCTCCCCACGACACTGTTCACACTATCGTTCAGGCTGGCCCAGATATTAAAGGCACAGCAGAACTGACCTGGGCATCACCCACGAAATCACGTCCAGTATCCGATGGCTTCGTCATCAGCGGTACTAAGGGCTGGATCTCTGTTAACCAGGTTTCCGGTGTAATTCGTGTTGCCGTTCACTCGGTTGTCAAAGCAGCGGATGGATCCGAGGACGAGAAGCAAGAGATTATTGAAGAAAAATCTATTGGCGTTCAAGCTGAGTTGGAAAGCTTCTTTGCTGTTATTCAAGGCAAAGATGATGGAAAGGAACTGGGAGACCCTCTTGCTGCGCTTGGAGATGTGGCGTTCTTCCAAGCCGCGTTGAACAGCCAGGGAAACCTCATAGATCTAACTCAGCTGCTGAAGGCGTAAAAGAGGTACACGGATAATGTGTAGTATTTTTCCGAGAAATCTGATGTAGCCGATTTCATCGCCAAGAGCAAACGTGTCAGAACTTTAAAGTACTGTTCACTGCTTAGATGTTGGAATGTTCTGCGCTAAGTTACGGGGAAAGAATGCATCATCCACCTTTTGCTCAAAAGCTAGCCGATGTAGCAATTTCATGATGGTTGAGAAACAGCGAGGTTATTCCGAGGGTTCAAGTTCAACGTTAACAGCCATCATCCACGCGAAAGATCTGCCAGCTTCAAACGGTACGTGTATCGGTCCGAGAAACGCGACCTTTCGGAGCAGCACAAATGGGTTATAGGTGTCCAAGGAAACGCTCAGGAGTCCATCCTTTATCAAAGCCTGTAATTGAGCCCAGCATCTTAGCCAACCACCCTTTACTTACTGCTCCTAGAACAACACTCACGAAAACAAGATTCTAGCTCAGCGGATGGTAGCTCAAAAATTTCGGCGAAACTCTATGAGCCTCAGACAACGTCGCTGAAAGCCGATCAGCCCATAAATTTGACGCTCATTACTTGTCTTGGAACCTAGCCCGCCGGTTCAGGTTACGTTTCAAGATGACGGTGATAGCGGTTCCTAGAGTGCCCTCATCACTGTAAAGTGTGCCTCACAAGCCCAGATCGACCACGCCCACCCTATTACACACATTCCACGTCCGCGTGAGACGCCGTGGGTAGGAAAATACCATTCCAAGCCCTTTCATCGTGATCACAAGTGCCAGCGTATGGCAGGAACGAACATGACCTTTGGCGTCATCTACGATAACATTAGAATTTGATTTTATCCAACATAAAGCCTCCGGATGACGGCTTATATATTCTGGCCCTACGGATCGGCAACTGAATTGGAAACCCTCATTGCGCAGTTATTTATGATTGACGATGAGCGGATAGGTGGACAAACTAAGTTTATAAGATAAAAATAGATCACCGCTAGGAAGTACTTGCTAGATCTGGTAAGTCGTGCGTCGACTTCCTTCGTGGCACTGCGAGTCGAGTTCTGCTTTAAAAATGAGTATGGTCATGTGGGATAGCAATGCAATGCATGAAAAACTCAGCGAATATAACTACGCACTCAGTCTCGGCGATTTTGGTTGGGACTCCGAACACCAACTTTACTACAGGCGCGATCGGAAAAGGGGCCCGGGCTGCTGTAGAAGGCGGCCTCTGGTCACGGGAGCGGTTCTGTTCAATACTCCGAGTCGATCACTTCAATGTAGCACCGCCCTGCTCCTACATAAAGATGTAGTAAATGTAACTGTAGCACACCAGCCTCGGGATCATGATTGACTAGTAATAATCTGTGTGGTCCAGCATCAAAACCGAGCCATCTATTTGCAGGACAGAGTTCTTTGATGATGATGGGAACCTCGAAAGATGGTCTCTTGTTTGATCACTATCGACAAGGTCGAGGACACCGGAGGCTCGAGTGCCGAAGTACATGGACTCGTCACATCAAACAGGCGTCTTCGAATCCCAGGTATTAAATACACTCGTGACTAAAAAAAACTTGCTGGGGGTTTAAAGAGCATGACAGGACGGTGGCTGGCTAGAAGACTACACAATCTCCTCCGTTGCTTGCATTAGACTTGATATAAGCCCTTGCCACTCCGGCGATTTATGTTCACGTTTCTTCCACGATGCTGATGTTTGACAGAGAAGCCTTTCCTACCCTTCAATACGTGACATAAGTAGGCATTCAAATACCTCAAATACCTAAGTATAGCTGTCGCCCCTAGGCCTACACACATTCAGCGAAGGATCTAGAGCGGTTCATTCGAGTTTCCCCTCCAAAACGTTAACGCCCTTCGGAGAATCCTGGGGCGTACCACGGAGGAATTCCTAGAGTGTTGGGATGCCATTACTTCGAACTGCTTTCAGATTGCGGTAGAACGCTGTCTTCTGATGTTGAGACTACAGTAGTATTTCAATCGCACCCGCGACCTGTCATGGCGCGGTAAAAATAGCGACTATTTGGCAGCAACAAGTAGGATGGCCCGTTGGGGAAGGATCTTGTTCCAAGACTGCGCTCGCGAAGGCCGATTCAGAAATCAGCTTCTTGTTGCACGACTCCTTCCCTCGGGCGTGAGGATGCGCTATAGAAATCACCCATGGCGGCCCGTGGCCAGTATGGGCAGCTTCGCTTGACAAATAGGCTCACACTCGGAGAGTGTGCTCCAAGAGACAAATTCCGGTAAGCGATGCATTGGCAGAAAAATAACGGGTAGTTAAACTCATGAACACGATCTTGCATTCGAGAAGAAACAAGAGTACCCGTTATTTTTCCGGCGGGCTAGGGTGTAACAAATTAAACATCGTGTGAGCGAAAAGCTATTGAAGTACAAAGAAGGGAAACCTAGATGAGGTCCAAAATTGACAATGAAATCGAAGGCAGGAAAAAGGGGAACGGTATAAATCTACAAGTATAGGATACAGCATTAAGGGTGAATGACAATTCTTCCGCTGGACGCGCACAGAATCTCTCCATTGACTTTGCTTCCATTAGGAACTCCTTCTGGTATTTAAACCGGCGATTACTTGGGAGGTGGCGTAGGCGGACCTGTCAAAAAAATCAGTCGACATTCAAAAATGTATCTTCTGGAATTCCTACCAAATAGACCCGGCGGAGGAGCAGGCGAAGAGGGTGCAGAGAGTGGCGTGGGCATCAAATGAGGATTAGCTAGGGGGATTCAGTTAGTATTTCTGGCTTTCGATTGAGGAGCTTGAAATAATCACGTCTCCATTGAGCCCAGGCCGGTAATTCTGGTCGAGGTGGCTCGGGTACTGGCGCTGCAATAGCAGCAGGGGCAGGAGCAGGAGCGGCAGCAGGCCGCTTGCCTTTAATAGCCTTCCGTTCTGGTCGTTTATGAACGACGTGCCATCCTGGTCTTGCTTGGACCGGCGCAGCTTCTATCGCTGGGGGAGGTGGAGGAGGTACTTCTGGCGGCGGAGCTTCGATCTGCGATTCCGTGGGCTGCATGAAACATCACCGTTAATCGAAGATGACTTGAAGAACATACCTTTGGCTGCCAATCCGCTGTGTATTCGCCGCCTGACCCATGTTTAGACTTCATCGCCATTAGTTCAGCGATTTCACTGTTCTTAGCCGTCAGATCAAAATCCGAGGGATCCTGAATGCCACACAGACTATTGCAATTGGCGACGCTCATCTCTGAGTTTCCCGACCTCTGCTAGTAGGATTCTGACCTCGCTTGCCAGAGCCTTTGTGAAATCGTTCACATATCTATTAAACCAGTCAGTCCAGAACCAGGTAACGGGTCACGTAGTGAGAGTGAACTACTTGCTTGTTATTCTGACCAGGAAATCCAGGTGCTTGCTTGGACATTCTCGTCTGTCTTCAGCCTCGATAAACAGGACTAGGTTCGTAGAAGGGTATAGGCTGCGGGAGACGTGGACAATCACAGCTTTGGCTGGCGAGAGTGCTCTCATCCACGAGGCATAGTGTTTGCTCCGATTACCATTTCTGGCAGCATCTCGGGCGTCTACATGTCACGTGGTATGGCGCTTCCTTATCGGTCCCGGGCCGCCGCCACCCTCAATCCCCGAACCCACCAGCAAATAACCACTTTGGCACTCGGGTTTATATGTGTTTCTTGCTGGTTATTCCATCATCCATCTGGTCCAACAAGAAGTGTCTGTTCCTGTAGATGTTTCCGCCTTCTACAACTACTCAGTTCTTGAACCTCGAGCTACCTTCAAAATTAAAGTGTACCGGTAGTTGATTCTCCCTGCTTAAAGTCCCGTTCAGAGCTTCCTTCATAATGCCACCTTGCTTCATGATAAACTGGAATTTTTCATCTCCATATGCTCACATTTCAAATTTCTCCCAACCGGGGTTCTCAGGCAAGGTACCTTCTCACTTGAACTGTGACCACATGCGACTGCTTACCAAGTATAAGAAGAACGACAATGAGTTGGACAACAACGGTTCCCACCTCTGAAGTGACCCATATCATTTATCACTCACCATGCCTCACAATCCTCTACACCCCTCCGTCGTTGACAAGCTCGATCCCGAATATGTAACGTTCCATAACGCTCATCTGATCGACGTCATCCCACCTGAACGTCTGCCGGTTTGGGACCCGAAGATCCGTGAGCGTCCTGCGGTTCCGGGAACGTCGCAACCTCGAGAGGTCGGATCTATAAAAGACTTTAATCTTTCAAAAACGAATATTCGCGCCTTCACTCCCAAGGGAGATCGTCCTGCTAATGGGTGGCCTGTGTTCATCTGGTTCCATGGAGGCATGTTGAGCGAGTCTCATTCTAGTTAGCTGGCTCACTACGATTCAAATAGGCGGATGGACACTCGGCAATATCGATTCCGAAACCTCGTTCATCACCCAGATGGTCAACAGTAAGCGAATCCATCGACCTTATCAGCTAAAATGTCACTGATTTCTGCACATAGTCGCAAACTGCGTGGTCGTGACTGTCAACTACCGCCTAGCACCTGAGGATAGATATCCAGCGGCAGTAGAGGATTCCATCGAATCTTTGCACTGGGTAGTAAACCAGGGTCCGAAGGAAATTGCCATCAACCCCAATCGCATTGCAGTAGGCGGTTCCTCGAGGTATGTGTAGCTCCTATCTGTGTTCCGGATATGATTTGATGTTGAGCTCCACTTCTAGTGGGGGGAACCTTGCAGCTACTGTCACTCTCAAGGCTGTGGAGTTGAAGATTCCCTTGATTTTCCAACTACTCATAGTCCCTGTCTGCGACAACACTGCTTCTGCTGACACTCTTTGGAAAGAGAACGAAAACGCCCCATGGCTAACCCCTGTCCGGATGGAGTGGTTCAAGAACAATTATCTCCCCAATAAAGAAGACTGGACAAAATGGGATGCCTCACCCACATTCGCTCCCGTTGAGCTCTTGAAGCAAACCCCTAAGGCGTGGATTGGAGTCGGCGAGATCGATATTCTCAAGGCGGAGGGTGTTGAATACGGTGAAAAGCTAAGGAAGGCGGGTGTCGACGTCGAAATCGTAATTTACCCAGGCGCACCACATCCGATCATGGCCATGGATGGTACGTCCTATTGTCTGTCTACTACAGTATTCCTTAACTCACTGTTGACACTTTTTTTTGTGTATCTAGGGTATGTTTAAAGCAGTTTCTACTGAATGCCAGTTACTGATCCATTGTTATAGTATTCTCCAGGTCGGTAGGAAGATGATCGCTGATGCTGGAGCTGCATTGACACGTGCATTCGCGGAGTCCTCCTAAATTGCATTCTATCGCCGTTGTAATCCCAAATTCATTGCACTCGATTGCATTGTCACCGGTATTTGATCGCTCTGTCTATTGAACGTGAGAGTGATTGAGCCCGAGTGATCCATTGATCGAAGGTGCCATTACAATTGGTCCTCCAACACTTGCTTTGTCTGCCTTTGTTACTTTCGGGCGGTGCTGCGCAGCTTCTAGATCAGTCGACAACTTTGTGCCAATCTAGTCTTTCACGGCCATAATGACCGAACAACAACGATTACGAGAAGCCCTCCAACTTCCATAGTACTGCGAACCTCGAGGTCACGAGCTCCAAAGGACAATAAGACATCTTCGTTCTCTTACCCCAACTCTGAAATGGCAGTACAAGACAGGACTATAGCAACGCTATGATTACCTCGGAGCTTAATCCTAAGAAACAAAGAGACTCGCCACGTAACTACACGTTGGCATCTTCTGAACTTCTTCCCTGTTCTTCGTTGTTCTATCCCCCTATTTCCCTCCGCAGATTGGTCTATAAAGAGACAGTTATTCGACCACCAACACTCAACACTCCTTCACCTCTCTTCCCCTTCACTTGCATCGGCATTACTCACTCTTTTTACTCCTCTTTAACTAAACCACCGTTTCACTATGGGTGCTCCTACAAATGGCCAAACTGCCCACGATGCTTTCCCTCACAGCTATATTCGAGACAATGGCTACAGACTATCACCTGGCGAGGAGCAGATAATCTGTACGGTGTATCAAAAGTAGGTGACTTAAGCACTGTTACAATATAAGTTCAAGACTTATTCATATAAATTTCTTAGAACACCAGCCGAAAATCGTGAAAACTTGCGAAGCAGTCTCATGAGCTACATTGACTGGCGTTGCAGTACCTTGGTAACTAATTCCCGTGAGACATACTGGAAACTCATTTCTAACTTATCTTTGAAGGAGGATGGACATCGCCAAGTCGATCGCTCTGCCGGACCTGGTGGGTAACCCCTCTCCAACCCAACCTGGAACAGTTCTAATCTCCGAGTTTCCTTCAGGCTCGCTTCACCTTTGCACTCACATGGACAAGAGCAGTCACGGGCTCGATAAGGAGATCCTCTCTGAATTTTCCACTATCCTAGAAAACGATGGGATAACTCGACTCGATCTCCTCTGGGATATGAGGCCCTACAGGAAGTGGTTTGACGCCACTCCTGGCACCTTCACGATAGAAACCGCTGCATAATATTACCATGACACATAACGAAATCAAATTTGCATAAATCTCTCCAGTCATTCCTCATGTATACTACTCAGTCACGGGCATCCGCATTGGCATTACATGTACTATAACAATACAATCACACTTTCAGTACCCCATGGAATATTAGAAGTAAGAGAGACAACAGTTCAATAATCTTTCTGCCTAGTACTCCTGGAGATGATCTAACGGAAAAGGCGGTCTGGCCTTCTCGGCGGGCAAGCCAGTACGCTCTGTAACATCCTGATGGCCGTCTGGAGATTCTGTAGTTCGGCAACGTAAGACCCAGATACCGTGCTAAGCCTTGGAAAAAGTTCAATGAGACTGCGAGAGAGCGCGAGGGTGTTGGAAATGTTAGTTGGCACTCCTGACACGCTAACAAGCCCTAGATGCTGTAGAGGGCATACTACCTCCCTTGCCCTGCATGCTATCCATTTGGGAGCGAATTTTAAGGGAAGTGTAGCCTCCTGTAAGGAAGATGCATGACCAGACATAAACGAGAGAACGTCACTTGCATCGCCGACTGCTGCGTCCTGCGGTTCGATAGATAGGCGTTGAAGTGTTGGCCATGCCGTAATAATGTCTATGAGGTCCTTGGTGGGGTTGTTTAACGATAGACTCCGCCGTATGACAAAGGCCTCCATTGGCCTTTCTCGAAGCGACATCAAGTCACCAAGACTCAGCAAAGCCAAGCGGCTATTGCGCTCCATTTCAAGACAGAGGGCACGTATGTTGGGAGCAATAGTTGGCAGCATGGCAACCAGTACAGCGACTCGATCCAATGATACCTTCTGAGCTTGAATATACAGTGCGCATGAGTGTATCGACTTCATGGGCTGGCGATCCTTGATGCACTGATGAATCTGTTGGAAGGTGCCTCGAAGGGTGACACAGGAAAGGGAAACTAGCGTCTCTAGCCATTTTCCAACATCTTGAAGCGCTGAATAAAAAAGGCTCAGGTTGATATCAAGTTTATTCAGGTTCCTCATTTCCTGAAAGCAAGCGACGTGAGCTGGCATCACGACGTCTCCATTTCTGCGACTGGACGAAACGGCAACGGAGCTTAAGCTCGGAAAGCTCATTATGCGCTGAATAATCCGGCAAGACGTGAATCCCGTATAATCAATAGCAGAGATTTCGGCGTTTCTGTATTTCAGTGTGTCCAGGATGACAGAGGCAGCCATTTCGGCTGTAGGGCATCAGGTGAAGCGTCCAGCTTTATTCTTTTCAGGGATCGCGAAGCCACCAGCGGAGTGACATTGTATGCCCACGAAGCAGACTTGGCGTCGATAGAAATAGAGAGCTCCCGCAATCTTGGACAGATTGGCAGGATTTGTTCGAAAGTGGAGAGCGCATGCCATAGCATATACTCGTCTAGACTGGGAAAAACCGAAAAGTGAAGAGACTCGACGCGGGACAGGTAAGGTGAGATTCTAGAAACGAGGCACTTGTTTGCATTGCTCGATAAGCTCCCTATCTCCTGTGCCCAATCGTGTGAGCTAGTACGCCAGGGTCTCCCTGAGATGAATGAACTCACCCAATAGTCACGGTTCCATCGAAGTACTGGAGTTACCGCGGCGGAGGAAGAGGTAGTAGTAGTATCATTTAGGATGCACACGATGGGCATTAATGACGACATTGATCTCCAAAGTTCATTGAGTGCAATATCCGTGAGGTTCCGGTTCGTCAAGGCGAGTGATAGAAGCGTATGTTTCTTGACCTTAATATCGCTAGGCTTATCTTCCGAGAGGAAAAGTTTGAAGTGATACATGATCTCCATCCAGACGTCCTTGTGGTGAATAGATTGCATTTTTGTGATGGTGGCGAGAGGTATGGTGATGATTGCGCACTGCGCTGGATTGGTTGTATGAGGTGTCAAAAAGCTATTGTGGCGTGTTTACTTATTTGGCTGCTCAATCATTCCCCGAAAATCGGCGTGCCATTTGATCTCCACAAACTAAATGTATCGATGCAGCAGAGAAGCACAGTCCCGGGGCTCTCATACACGGGCTCTCTAGCCCCTTGGAAAAGTATGACATTGACAGGGTAGAGCTATTTCTCAAACAGAAACTCGTTCCCTAACATTAACTCTTCAAGTACTGAACGATGACACGCCCACTCCTACCAAGCTCGAGGAGCGCAGTAGCCCAAACAAGTGAATGGAGCGCAGTAACCCAAACGAGTGAATTTTCTTCTATTGCAACTAATGATGCATGATGCGTTACAGATCATGGTACTGCTGTAACCCATGCCCCCTTTATAACGATGGCCCAGCAGAGGCACCCTTATGACACGCAGACTCTTTTCCGAAGTCTCTTCTGGTAGACTACCAGCCACCGAGACTTACAGAAATAAATGGCCCGCCGAGCTGTTCGCTCAGGCTTTCCGAAGTTCCCGAGGTTCCATAGTTGCGATAACAGTTTCATTTTGTGTTTCTACCGCCTACATTTATACAGCGATGAAAAATCAATCTAATGCGGCAATTGCCTCTTGAAGGTCGAAAATAACGGACCCTTTTGCATCTATGTTCCAAACCCTTGGAAACAATAGACGAAGTTTCTGAGCAAGGGTAGAAGCCGCACGTAACGTCGAGTTCCATATTGGACACACAAGACTCATCTCGTTAAGCACATTCTGTGGCTTGGGTAGGGACTCAATCGGATACGCGATGAGGTCCATACAATTCAATCGAATACATAAGTATTCAAGGTGATGCAGCTGCGAGAGGGGGACTATTGCGGTCGTATTGAAAACGGGTCCTATACCCGAAAGCGCAAGACAACGGATGTTGGCCCATGTTTTGGTCATCACGGCGAGGTCGTCTCCTGTGAACTCGTAAGGGACATTCTTCAATTGCAAGCTATCAATGGGCTTTAAAAATAAGGGACTAAGATCGTGGATGTGGAGGGGAGGACAGTCCTGGACAATGCCTTCAAGCTCAACGTCGATTGCCTCAGCGCGGGGGAACGCCCGGGACAGTTTTTCGAAAATTATCACCCAAGAAGTCAGATGGCGGGAATAATGAATACGAATCTTCAGTGTCCGGAGATTTGGGCAGGTGAAATATTCGAGCGATGATCGGTTGCCGATGAAGTCCTCTGGATTTAATCGGAGTTCGATCTCCTGCAAAGCAAAGTATTCCAATGAACCCTTGCTTGGAGGTAGTACTGCAGAATAGTCGAGGTGAAGGCTCGTGAGCAAGGGTAGCCGCTCTATCAACTCTGATAGACTGGTCGCGTTTCGGCGGGCGGTCATCTTATATTCAGGAGTGACAGTAAGAGCCCGGATGGTCTTGAAGGATCCAATAACAAGCAAAAGGTCATCGTTGACGTCTCCATAGTACGAGAGATTCTGCAGTTCCACTCCATGCGAGGCAAACGTTTGGTAGAGCCTCAAAGTTTCCACCTTGGTTGTGGATGAGAGATGTTGAGGAAAGGACATCCGAACCACGAAGGAAGTTAGAGATTTCGGGACCAATGACATCAAGGGATCGATGAAATCTGGACGATTCCAGCCTCCGCGCAAAGAGAGGGTGAGTTCTTTGAGGTTGGGTAAAAGCGGTTGTGGTTTGTCGAGCCATTTCTCAATAGCGCTCCACATTGAGATTTCGTTTTCAGTTGGATCGAGGATAAAAAGTGTCCGGATTCGACGCAGATATTCCCAAACACGACCTCGCAGTTTGTCAGCATTAGGAGGCGTTTGTAGGATCTGATAATAACCAAACAAATTTCAGTACGGTCTGAAACATCGCTGGGTAGGACACTACCCACCCAAGTCTCTCTCACTGCGTATGTATAATTGGACAGTCGGCATACATTGGCTGAGGAGGCGTTGACGACGCTTATGATGGGTAGAAGCGAACCAAGGTTTCTCCAGAGGGTGGAAAGAGCGGGAATGGACAAGAAGGAACTCGTAAGGGCAACATTCAGAAGCGTCTTTTGGTTTCTCCGCCGCTCGATGTAGTCAGTTTCTTGTGGGTCAATCAGTAGAGAAGTGAGTACTTCGCGCCAGATGTCTTCGTTTAAGTATCCCAAGGACATGACTCTGCTGGAGCTTGTAGATAAGTTATCTGAGTAGTAGAGAGTCTGAGACTTGGGTATGAATTGGTAATAAATACCAATTCGAGGCTTGGATAAGTATGACATCATATTTAGTATGATGTTATTTAGGAGTTATTGATACGCTTATAATTTTGCAGGCGCCATCCGACACACTTCAGCGACAAGACCTCTTTAACAGTATCATACAGTGTAGCGTGACTTGGAATTACATGGACCATGTGGACGGCAGCTAAGTGAGGTGATACAACAATAATTCAATCAAATTGACCTAGTAGTATACGAGATTGGCTTGTCTACTTTGCCATAGCAGTTCCTGGCGAGTTGAAAGGCCATGAAATGGTTCATACAGAATTTTTCGTGGGTGATGATATAATTCTATTCGTTAACATGAACTCGGGTTGATACAAGGTATCCCTAAAAGCTACATTACAAATTGCAACAGTACATAATCCATAAACAGTAGTCGACCTGCCGCCGACGCTGGTAATATCCAAGCTATGAAATAATCAAGATATGCGACGAGATGAGAGAGAAATAATATGAAAGCAAAATCGTCAAAGGAATCGTACAAGTCATCAAAAACAATAGCATCGAACGAAATAGGTAATAAGTCAACAAACCCCAAAAACAAACAATAAAGGCGTGATTCAATCACACCTCCCAAACACCACCCCGCGCCAATTCCCTAAACACGCCACCTTTCCTCTCAATCAGATCTTCGTACGAACCCTCCTCGAATACCTCACCATCCTTCACAACCACAACACGATCACACATCTGCATCACCTCAACTTTATGCGTTATCACCACCATCTTCAATCCCCTGCCCTCAGCCGCCGTTCGTTTCACGTTCACGATAGCCTCAAGAACCTGTCTCTGGTTCTCAGCGTCCAGCGCACTCGTGCACTCGTCAAGGATGAGCAAATGAACACCCGATCGCGCAAGGGCACGCGCAATCTGAATCCTCTGCGCCTGTCCACCAGAAACCTCACCGAGAGGTGCCTTGAAACCACCCTCGACGTTATCCAACCAGTCAACATTAGCCAGTCTGGCCGCACGCTGCACTATTTCTTCCCTCTGGGCCTCGTCGGCAAGTGTCTGAGGGGTACACCATAGAGAATGTTATCCTCAATAGAAGCACCTTCAAACAACTGTGGCGCTTGCGAGACAACACCCAATCCGCTCCTCAAGCATTGCACATCAACCTCCTTCGCGTCGACGCCACCAAAGCGAATACGACCTTCAAGGGGCTCGTAGAGCCGTTGGAGGAGGGAGGCGACAGTGGATTTACCGGAGCCTGATGATCCGACGAGTGCGATGCATTCGCCTTGATTGATGCGGAGGTTGAAGTTGTTCAAGGTAAGCATGGATGGACGAGAGGGGTACGCGAAAGAGACGTCCTCGAAAGAGATTGACCCAGAGGCAAGGGCGGAAGGAGAGGGGTTGAGAAGGCCTTTTGATTCGGAGGCGTTGTCTGTTGAAAGCTCGGTGAGCGTCATCAGGTCATGTGTGGCTTGGGCAGACTTGGCAATCTTCTCAGCTAATGAAATAGTCGTCAGACCAATCGGAAGCAACTAAGAATAATAGACACTCACTGAAAGCCATCAACTGACTCCCGATGGTCACAGAAAACACCACCAAGTTCAGCACCTCGACCATCTGCAAATAACTATACCGGCTCTTGGCAACAAGAACAGCTCCAACATAGAACAACACCGCTTCAGCGGCATAGATAAGACCACTAGCCACACCATGGGTTCCACCCTCAACCCAAGCACCCTTCACACCAGTGTCCAACGCCTTCTCAACCGACAAATCAAAAGAATCCATAAACGGCTGAATAATCCCCATCGACCGAATGCCCTTGATATTGCACATCACATCATACCATCCTCTCGCAACCTCCTCCCTCGCACGCTTATTCCTCACCTCACACTTCCCGACAAGCTGGGTCTGAACAGCCATAACACCAGCAAAGACAGGTGCAATGCCCAAACCGACGAGCGTCAACTCCCAACCCCTCACCATCGCCCATATGAGTCCGATAGAGAGCATGGCGCAGACGACGAGGCACTGGCCAATGACCATGGAGATCAGTGTCCTTCCATCGTCACCGTCCTTGACGATGACCTGGATCAGACGCGCAGGACTGTTCTTGGTGTTATCAAACCAGGCCTTATCTTGCCGAAGGACCTTATTGTATGCGACGGTACGAAGATGAGTGGCCCACACCATGCCAACAGATTCCATGATGTAGTACTTGAGGCCAATAAGAATCCATCGAAGGCCGCGACGCTGAGGACGATGGCGCCAAAGATATTGATGGTGGATACGTTTTGAGCACCAATGGAAACCTCGAACAAAAGCCGGGATAAGAGGAAAGAGAAGATAGGGGTGACGCTGCCGGAGGCGAGGCAGATGAGGAGACCAAAGATAAGGAAGGGCTTTTGGGGGATGGTAGGCCAACTCCTGCGAATGAGCTGCCAGAACTTCGGAGGCTGCTCATCCTCCTCCTCGGCTCCATCATGACTCTCCAGCGTTTCTTGCGGCGTGGGTGAAGGCACACGAATCGTAATCTCAGGCCTCTTCCTACTCCTGTTCTCCCTCATCGTAGCCGCGACACGCCCAGCATCACGCACCACATCCTTCTGCTCCCCAAACTGCTTCTCATCTTCGTCCTCCTCTTGCATCTGCTTAACATCCTTCGGGGTGACGTAGTTCCACGATTGAGAGAAGACAGTCGAGGTGGGAGAGGTAGGAGTAAACTGGAGACTATATCGCCTCGAAACAACTCGGCCGATGGTAGTAGGAGTCGCCGGAGTGAGAAGCGTACTTGAAGGTCGGCGGGGTCGACGAACGAATTGAGCATCATCACCAGCTTCATCCTCCTCGCGGATGGTTGGAGGGAATGGAATGAAACGACTAAGAGGGCGGGTAGAATGTGCTGCCGCAACTGCTTCTTTGGGAGCAGCAGGAGCGGGATTCGAAGAGATTTGGGAAGTTAGATCGGCAACGACGTCGAACATCCAGTTGCCAAACGTCAAGGGTCTAATGGTGTTGAGTGAAAGACGCTTTCCAACCGCCTCCTTCGGGGTGGGCTCTTCATCCTCGAGAGTAGGAGAATCGTCAGATTCCTTATGATCGTCATTATCGTTATCAGCATCGATGTCCTTTTCAGGGAACCCGCCCATAGCGCGTTGAGACTCCATCATCTTCCTAAATTCGCCCTCCCCGTCCTCTTCATCAAGATCCGTCGAAATAGAGGAAGAGGCGGGAGCAGCAGGAGCAGCGCGCTCAAGGTCCGCACGATAGCCTTGCTCAACTACACGCCCGTTCTTCAAAACATAAACAAAGTCTTGGGATTGAATTTGTGATAGATCGTGAGTAATGACAATTGTAGTTTTGTTTTTTCGCCATTGCTTGATAGCTTCAAATACAAGAATGCGAGAGGTCGCGTCCAGCGCTGACGTCGCCTCATCTGAACATCCATCATCAATTTAAAAAAATTGTGAACAAAGAGAGGTAATACATACCGAGAATTAAAACATTAGGATCTCGAACTCTAGCTCGAGCAAGCGCCAATCTCTGTCTCTGTCCTCCACTCAACGCAACACCAGTCGCTGCTGACGAGGACCCCAACACCGTCTTGTACCCATCAGGCAAATCCTTGACAAACTCATGTACCATCGCCATCCTACACGCTTCCTCAACCTCGGAATTCTTGACTAGCGCAGTAGCCCCATCTGGCCTTCCGTAGATTCCGACCGCGACATTTTCCCAAAGCGTCCGTCCATCCAGTACAACGACTCCACCGAAGCCCTGAGACACGCCAGCAATTTGACTTCGAAGCCACGTGTTATCGAGGTACCGTACGTCTTGATCATCCAGCATAACGGTTCCTGAACTAGGCTCGTACATCTGCATAAGCAGTGCAGCGATTGTGGACTTCCCGGAACCGGAAGCACCAACGATAAATGTCGTTTCGTTTGCTGGAAGGTAGAGCGAGACATTAGAGAGGACAGTCGTGGAGGGTTTGGATGGGTAGGCGAAGGAGACATCGTGAAGGGCAAATTCGCCATAGCATCTTGTTGGGGTGATTTTTTGGAGAGTGTGATTACGAGGTCTGGATGAGGGTTTTTGTCTCCTAGAGGAGGAACGAACAGAGCTTCGGACAGCAGAAGGGAGAGGAGATGTCGGAAGCGTTGAAGGGGAGGAAGAGGGAGAGTCGTGGATGGTCTCCATCAAAGCTGCCATGGCGAATTTGCCTTTGGCGAGAACGATGAACTGCGGTATGCACATCTGAAGGTTGGAGGTCGCGATCAGGCAAGCCCAAAAGGTGGCCATGACATCACCAGCGGAGACCTTGCCGTCTCTGACTAGCTTGGAGCCGAACCAGAATCCTTGGACGAACATCGCCATCATGACGAATTGTGCGAGGGCACTTGTCACGCCCCACACCTTGTTCAAGCGCTTCGCAGCCAGTTTGAGAGACTCAAAGGCACCGATGGCACGTGTGAGCTCGAAAGCCTGGGCATTGAAAGCCTTGACAGTAGATATGGCGGTGAGTGCACGATCAACGAAAGTGGCTGCGGTGGCAGTCTCTGAGCGTTCATGGAAAAGGAGTGGGGTGGCGAGAGATTGTGAAAGTGATTGGATGAGGATGAGGAGAGGGACTGCGGAAAGGATGACAAGAGTAAGAGCCCATGAACGGATGAAGGCAAGGATGAGGCAGGTAAGAGTCGTTGTGAGGTATTGGATAAGGTAGCCTGAAGCGAGAGAAGTAGCCATCCGAACGTCATCGGTTTCGCTGAGAAGAATTTCAGTAAGACATTTCAATTTCTAACGAAACGACTAGCTCACCGAGAGAACTTAGCCATCATCCCCCCAGCATCCTGGTCGCCGAGATGTGTGTCGAACCACACCATGTCTTTTTGTGCGACTGAACGGTAAACAGCCTTACAAACAGCCATTGCATTGCGTTCCCCTGTCCAGATCCACAAGCTACTCGTCACGCTCCCGAGTGCAAGCGAACCCACAGCCAGACCGACAAGTTCGAGTGCGGCCATTCCTACGGATTGGAGGAGTGCGTCCTTGGCCGCCTGTGGTGGGTTGGGGCCCACAGGGAACTTTGAAAACCCATCAAAAGCCTGGCCGACAACGTATGTCATAAACGGTGCGATGCCACCGGCGATAACGGATGAGGAGATTGCAGGAACGAGGAGACATAGGACATGTCGACGGGAGAGAAGAGAGAAGAGGAGTTTTATTGACGGTGCTGGTGGTTGCAATGTTGGTGTAGCTGGTGCTACAGAAGTAATCGATGGTGGTGCATCTTGTGCATGCTTGAAGCTAGATATGGACTTTGTTTCTGCAGAATAGATAGAAGATCGTGGAGAAAGGTCAAGGTCGTAATAGAGGTCATCGTCATGGTCGCTGGAAAAGCGAGTTTCGACCGCGAGGGTCGACGCGCGGCGCATTGCGCAAGATAGTGAGAGAGAACGAAGAGAAAATGCAAAGTGAATCCATCTCTGTGCGCTCGTCCTTTTCTTTTGTCTTTGCGCTTTCCGAGAAGAACAATTGAGTGGTTGTTGTGCATTGTTTGGCATCCTTCCAGACAATAAGCTCGTACCTGCGTGATCTCAGCACAATGGAGAACCTGTCCCGGGCCACTGCCGCGTGGCTCTGCCGATATGGCCATTCGTGCTTCTATCTCCCTCCTGTCCTTTTCATAGCACGTTCTCAGGACCTATGTGGGAGCGACCACCGACGAGTCATTTCTGAAGGCTGTTGTTTGTCCACTACAGGAGTGTCAAACAATGATCATATTAATTGATCGGATCAAAAGATATTAAAGCCCGGCCCAAAGTGCCCTTGCTCCACCCGCCACCTCGAGCTTCAAGCTTCAGTATGTATAGCATTGCTTTCTCAATCTAGAGCTTGGGGGTATTCCGCGTAGCCATGAAGATATGCCGTCGCTTTTGAAATCGTTCCCCTACTTGCAAGCAAATGAAACTTTGCTCGATAGTCTCGCACTCTCGCACTGTCTTCCCAAACCGCGACTCATCCCCCTAGCTCTTCCTTCTTGACGGAAATATCTCTCCTCTCCTATCAAAATTTGGACACCATCAGCTCTTTCGTTTTCCGTTTTTCATGCCCAATGAGCCCGAAAGCAATGCTGCAGGCAGTGTTAAGTAAACAGCCACCATATCATCAAAAAAAGTTGATAATCAACTCGGGCGTTTCGGCTCCCGCGAAGACTACCTGAGGTCGTTCGCACACGGGTTATGGGATACCTTTCCTGTCTGACCGGAATTTGGTTCATCAGAATAAGGCTCTGCGGCCACTGTGTTTGAATGGTCCCCCGTTCCACTGACAACTGCTCAAATGCTTACAAGCAAGCCGCATTGGTTCTGTTTACAGTGTGTGACAATGCCAAATACGGGCTGAGATTGAAACTTGATCGATTGATCAATTAATGGCGGTTGTTCAACACCAGTGCCACCGACATGGACACACTAATATGTAAACCCCCTATTCCCTAGACTCCCGAGAGCTTTGTACCACTCCCATCCCATCATGGAACTCGACCACGACATATGGCACGAAATCACGTGTTTACTTGCAAACCAATCTGATAAACAAACTCTACTTGTACTCGCACTCGTGTCGCGGACACTATCAGGCCTCGCGCTTCCTGCTCTATGGAGAGACTTCTTCTCTCTTGAGGAAATTGTCTTTACCATCAACTCTTTTGCGTCCGAGGACGATCATTTCCTTGTTTCATTCGAATCCCCCGAATGGGATGATGAAGCGCCCGCTGGTCGCTGGGTAAGCGGTAATAGCTACACCAGCAGTTGTGCCCTAGTACTTACACAGAACGCGCACTGCTCTCTAGGATCTGTACCGCCCAATTCCGGAACATGCTCGCATTCGCGTGTCCGAATATCTTTCATACGTCCGTACGTACGTGCATGACCCTAACCGAGACGAGGAAGACAGGGCCAAGGATGAATATCTATGGTCACACTTGCCTATCTGGCTTGGCTTGGATGGTCCCCTATTCCCCCGTTTGCATCACCTATATATCCAGGTTTTTGCAGGACGCCGCGCTGATGTGCTCCTCTCTCTTTTATGTCCCTCTATCGGCAATCTGATTCTCGAATTTCAAGAAGGGCCGGTGGAAGTCAAAGAAATTTCAACGATAATTGACGCCATTGTAAACAAGGGGTGCGATCTTCATCGGCTTCAGTTCGTTGGCCCGATCTGCCCCCCTTTGCTCTCCGATCCTTCGGCTTTCAAAAATCTCCGCTGTCTCGACATAGCCGTTAACAACTCCGAACCAGTGGAACCGTCATCCAAAGTTTCAATTGCCGACCTTCTCACCTCTCTCCCTTCCCTCTATCACTTCTACTGTGATACTGAGGCATACATTATGCCTCTCCCTGGATCAGACATCATCTGTCACGACTCTCTCACTGACCTTGACATATATGGACCCGCATCCGAGATAGAGAAAATTTTGCTTGGTTTTAGATTTCCCTTGTTATTGATACTCCAGTTCGTCGCACATGAAGGGACTTTTCCTCAATTCGAGCGACTCTACGAGACGATTACGTCTCGTTCGCCGATGATTCGTCAATTCTTTTCAGGATTAGGATCGGGGCTTCACGAACCAACACTAGAGGACCTGACTCCTCTCTTCAAACTCGCTCTCGAATCACTCGACTGTCAAATTTCAAAGCACCTTTCGGCCTCGGACGTGGAAACGCTGGTCAAGAGCTTTCCAAAATTACAAAAGCTCCACCTATCTACACCTTCCACTTACTTTCACGCCGCGGAAATTTACAGTATCTTGTCTCAGCACCCTCGACTCGAAGACCTGGAAATTCCAGTCGACCTACAGGATCTTCTCTCGCCGTCAGCACTGGATGATACCACGGTCGGAGCACCCAACCATGTTCCGTCGAAATCGCGCATATGGAAGCTTAGCTTGGACAGTGCCAGTAACATACCTTCTGTAATGCCGGAGATTGGAAATCTCGCTAAGAACTTGCTTAGATTGTTCCCGAATCTGTCAAACGTGTGCACGATGTGTAGTATAGCCTTTGAAAGGGAAATGGAGCGCATGATCTGGGCGTTGCAGACGGATGTAGTGCAACAAGGGCCGGGGCTTACGCCGGAGTATTAGTTGAATAGAACTCATTACCTACTATATAATAGAACAGTTCTACAATTATGACGCGTAGTACTTATGCGAGAAAAGAGTTTCAATAAAACCCGCCCACAACTCAAACAAATACTTTGGAATCCTACAAACCAAGGAACTGCGAGAAATTCGACCGAAATTGCTTGTCTGGAAAAGTCAACACGGCTCGAAGAGCAAGTATTGTGATGTCACCTTTGTGAAACTTACAATAGACAGACCAGAGTATTCATCATATTGATGTTGTGTGGGGGCTTCGTCTCCCACATACTATAAGGAATGACAATATGTACCTTTCAGGAACGAAGTTTTGTTTACTCCTGTCCAATCCCACAGCGAACCCCCGGAAGCATACAAATTCCAATCGTCGATCCCCCTTCCTCTCTCTCCCTTTCCTCAGCTACTTCAGCTGTGATATTGATGTACATAGTATGCCTCTCCCAGGATCAGACGTCGTTTGCCACAACTCCCTCCCAGAACTTCACATCTCTGGAGACGCATCTGAGATAGAGATGCTTTTGGTTAGTTTTAGATTTCCATTGTTAGTGCCAGTGAGACTCGAGCTCTTCACACTTGAAGGGACTTTTCCTCGACTCAAACTACTCGGAGACAATTATCTCTCTTTCGTCGATGATTTGTCATTTTATTTCAGCATCAATACCGGAGCTCCAGGCGCCAACACTAGACGACCTGACTCCTCTTTTCAATCTGGCCCCTGAATCACTTGATCGTCATATGTCAAAGGACTTTTCGGCCGCGGACGTGGAAAGACTTGTCAAGAGCTTGCCCAACTTGCAAAGGCTCCACCTATCTACACGTTCCATCTGCTTTTAGGCTGCGGAAATCTCCACTATCTTGTCCCAGCACCTTCGACTTGAAGACTAGGGAATTCCTATCGACTTTCAGGATCTTCTCCCGCCGTCAGTGCTGGATGATACCACGGTTGGAGCGCCGAAGCATTTTCCGTAGAAATCGCGCATATGGAAGATTAGCTTGGACATTCCCAGTAATACCTCTTATGAGACGCCGCAGATTGAAAACCCTGTTAAAGGTTGTCGAGCGTCGATGTGTTGAGTAGTTGGGAGATTACTACTGCAAAAGAAATGGAACGCATTATTGTGGGAAAGACTGTCGGGGTCATTGGGGATAGTAACTGGAGGCCGAGGGGATCATACATGAGAAGGAAATGCTACTATTATAGGCCCATATTGAGAGGTTAGTTGGATGATGAGAGGATAGAATATGACTATTAACTACAAGGAGTTTATATACTAAGGAACTCTAATGGTAGTAAAGATAGAAAAGGGGATGCCTAGCTACGAGCCTAGCGGCCTACAGGTAGCACGAGCCACCGTCTATGGTGAGTCTAAGCACATGAGCATCGAGACACCAAACACACGGGAAAATATAGATCATATCCAAAAGAAGAAAACAGAAGAAAACACAACCAAGTATTGTCTAGCTGAGTCTAGCACCATGTCCAAGCATCCATGCACAATCCTAGTACTGCTAATTAGGTAGCCCATCGGGTATCCTCACAGCATCTTCGCGCCGAAAATGGTTGTAGTATAACAACCCGAGGATCACTCGGGTTTATTAGATACTCATTACCTACTATGTAACAGCTCAGTCGCACGATTATGACGGGTGGTACTACGCCACAGGAGAGATTCAATAAAACTCGTCTACGAGCTTTGGGATGATTCCATGTAGCGATGAAGCTAGACCGTTATTTTTAGATCATCTCCTGAAAAGAAACGATATGGCTTTGCTTGATAGTCTCGCATTGACGGTCTTCCCAAACCGCGACTCATCCCCCCTAGCTCTTCCTTCTTGACGGAAATATCTCTTCTCTCCTATCAGATTTTTGGACACCACCAACTCTTTCGTTTCTCCGTTTATCAAGCCCAATGAGCCCGAAAGCACTGCTGCAGGCAGTGACTAAGTAAACAGCCACTGGCATATCATCAAAAAAAGTTGATAATTAACTCGGGCGTTCCGGCTCCCACAAAGACTACCTGAGGTTGTTCGCACACGGGTTATGGGATACCTTTCCTGCCTGACCGGAATTTGTATCATCAGGAAAAGGCTCTGCGGTCACTGTGTTTGAATGGTCCCTTGTTCCATTGACAGCTGCTCAAGCGCTTACTACAAGCAAGCCGCATTGGTTTTGTTTACAGCCGCATGATAATGCCAAACACTGGCTGAGATTGAAGCTTGATCGATTGATCAATTAGTGGCGGTTATTCAATTCAACGTTCAACGTTCAACATTAGTGGCACCGGCATGCACACACTGATATGTAAACCCCCTGTTCCTAAGTCTCCCGAGAGTTCTCTGCCACTCCCATCCCATCATGAGACTAAGCCACGACATATGGCACGAAATCATGGGTTTACTTGCAAACCAATCTGATAAACAAACTCTACTCGTACTCGCACTCGTGTCGCGGACACTGTCAGGCCTCGCGCTTCCCGCTCTGTGGAGAGAACTATCCTCTCTTCAGAAAGTTGTCTTTACCATCAACTCCTTTGCCCCAGAGGACGATCATTTCCTCGTTTTTTACGCACCCGACGAATCGAATGACGAAAGCCCTGCCGGTTGCTGGGTAAGCAGTAACAACTACGCCAGGAGTTGTGCCCTAGTACTTACACAGAACGCGCACTGCTCTCCAGGATCTGTGCCGCCCGATTCCGGAACATGCTCGCATTCACGTGTCCAAATATCTTTCATACGTCCGTACATACGTGCATGATCCAAATCCACCCGGGGAGGTTGTAGAGGATGAATACCTATGGCCACACTTGCCTGCCTGGCTTGGCTTGGATAGTCCGCTATTCCCCCATTTGCATCACCTACACGTCCGTGTTTATGCAGGACGCCGTGCTGATGCACTCCTCTCTCTTTTATGCCCCTCTATCGACCATCTGAATCTCAAATTCGACGAGGAGTCGGTGGAAGTCGAAGAAATTTCAACGATAATTGACGCCATTGCAAACAAGGGGTGTGATATTCGTCACCTTCAATTCATTGGTCAGATCTGTCCTCCTTTGCTCTCTGCCCCTTCGGCTTTCAAAAATCTCCGCCATCTCGACATAAAGGTCAATTCCGAACCAGTGGAATCACCATCCAAAGTTTCGATTGCCGACCTTCTCACCTCTCTCCCTTACCTCAATCACTTCTGCTGTGATACTGAGGTATTTATTATGCCTCTCCCTGGATCAGACATCATTTTCCATGACTCCCTCACTGAGCTTGAAGCCTGTGGAGCCGCATCCGAGATAGAGAAATTTTTACTTGGTTTTATATTTCCGTCGTTATTGAAACTCGAGTTCCTCACACTGGGAGGGACTTTACCTCGATTCAAGCGACTATGCGAGACGATTACGTCTCGTTCGCCGATGATTCGCCGATTCTCTTCAGAATCAGGATCGGGGCTTCACGAACCAACACTAGAGGACCTGACTCCTCTGTTCAAACTCGCTCTCGAAACGCTCGAATGTCTGGTTTCAGACGATTTTTCGGCCTCGGACGTGGGAACACTGGTCAAGAACTTGCCAAACTTACAAATGTTCCACCTATCTACACCTTCCACTGACTTTCACGCCGCGGAAATTTACAGTATCTTGTCTCAGCACCCTCGACTCGAAGACCTGGAAGTTCCAGTCGACCTACAGGATCTTCTCTCGCCGTCGGCACTGGATGATACCACGGTCGGAGGGCCAAGACCATTCCCATTCCCGTCGAAATCGCGTGTATGGAGGCTTGATTTGACCATGGCCGGGAACAAACCTTCTGCAACGCCGGAGCTTGAAAATCTCGCTCGGAACTTGTTTAAACTGTTCCCGAAACTGTCACACGTGTCGGGGGTGGGTTATATGGCCTTTATAATGGAAATACACCGCATGATCTTGAAGAGAAGAATAGGCGAGTTCGTCAGAAATTGAATGTGAGCGCGACAGCGTCCGTCTGTCGCTGGCTAGTGACCCAAATATAAAATAGAGTAGTTAGATTTTTGAATGGATGATAGAATGGAACGATGACTCAGCGCGAACGCGATGATGCGAAACGTTGCTGAGGAGTGAGATCGAGTATAAGAATGCACTTTCGAGCTGCAAGTACGGTCTTGAGCTCGCAAGTTCAGACAAGAGTGAGATAGAAAGTAGGGGTGGATTTCACTAAGGGAATATTCGCAGATACATGATAGTATTTATACTAACCGCCTGCTAGTACCTACGAATGTTAAAGACAATAGAGACGAGTAGAAACGAGTGTTTACGGCGACGATTTTCCGATATCTTAAGGTCATAAGGATATATCTGAGAAATATTAGTGGTGGAAAAAGGAGTGGAGAGAGAATACATGTGGTCGCCTGGATCCACACTATTAGACGAAGCGATGGGACAAGGCAAGAGAGAGTAGAGTGGGGCGCGTATGACGATTTTATGGAGATTTTTCGAGCAAGGTTCGAGGGAAAAGAAAATGATTGGATAAGGCAAAATGAAAAAGAGCGGACTTCTGTCAATTGAATGACAAGTCCCAACTCGGCGGCGTTGAAGCCATCAAAACCGAGTAGAAAGAGCGGGTTGGAAGCTGGAAAGGAAATGATAACGGGGAAATGAGGGACGAAATTTAAAATTGAGAAATGAGGGGAAGTGAGGGAGAGATTGTGGGTGCAAGCGGCGGTTATTCTTGATCGGATGTGACAGGTCGGCTTGATGTGCATAGGCGGCGGCCGTTCTTGATAACTGCGAGGCGGTTGAGATAGTGTAGTGGTAGCGATGAATAGGGAAACAGGGAATGTCTGCAGAATCGGGTATTAGAGGGAGGAGGGCTGATGGCAGTGATCTGACATTAGCGGGCGTCCGATCTCTACAATCTTGGCGTTGTAAACGGGTGTAGTACAACACAAGCCGGGGCTTACGCTGGAGTATTAGCTGAATAGAACTCATTACCTACTGTGTAATAGGTCGGTTCTACAATTATGACGCGCAGTACTTATGCGAGAAAAGAGTTTCAATAAAACCCGCCCACAATTCAAACAAATACTTTGGAATCCTACAAACCAGAGAACTGCAAGACATTCGACCGGAACTGGTCAGGAAAAGTGGATGCAGTTTTAAGAACAGGCATTGTGATCGGCGCTCCGTCGCCTTTGTGAAACTTACAATAGACAAACCCGAGTATTCATCAGATTGACATTTCGTAGGGTCTCGCCTCCCAAAAATACTATAAGAAATGACAATACGTACCTTTCAAGGAGGAAAATATGTGTATCTCACTTCGATCCGATAGCTACGGTCTTATTATTACTCGGGGACATAGCAGCTTCAAGCGTTGGTATGTCTGACTTCTTCACTGTCGTTGTGTCTTTGAAGCAGTGTTGGCTCCAGTCAAGCGACAGTCATCGGTCACAGTTCCAGTCAAGCTGACCAAGTCACATCAGCAACGACTGGTCAATGACCGATGCCCAGATCAACTAGCTAGAAATGGTTAACACTAAGATTAGGGACGTACCTAGCTGACACTCCGACACAATGTAAAGCTCGGCATCGATGGTAATGAGGTAGATATTGCGAAAATACACCGCGGTTTGGGTGGGAGAACCTTACCTCTGCCCCCAAATGATATAATTCTACCGAGTTCACGAGGGACATACCTAAGAATGACATTCAGCAGATGGATAAGCTCGACATTGAACAGTAAGAATAATCACAGCAGCCACCTCCAGCTGGCAGAAGCACTCTCTGAAGTCAGCAGAACGAGTGTTTTCAGTGAAACTCACCTGCTTCAACACCACGAGATTTAGTCTACCATATGATACTGCCAAGTGCTGAGCATAGTAAGCATGCACCCAACTTCTGTCGGCCTGATGAGCAGGTGGTACTCTATGTCTCGAGACTTCAGTCTATTGAATGAAGCCTATCTCTCATGTATTGTCGGTGCTTACTCGTTACTTATCACATATGATGATAGGTTGCTATTCTTAACTTGTGAGCACGAGTTCATTTGTAGCAGCATGGCTAGAGTTTTATAATACCAAGTAAACAAATGAGTTGGCGACTGTGTTCATATAAAAGGTGCTTTTATGTTGTAGAATAATAAGAAGCACCCATCTCACCTAAGTTGTCAGACAATGCTTCCTGGCAGCTTGAACATCAACTCTTCTTTTTTTGGGGCCACTGCTACCCACCCATCATCTCTATCTGTTTCACAGAGGACGCTTCAGTCTTCCTGGTGGAATAATTGCTTTTATGATCACCCCAGACGTCAACATGGTTCACCAAGTGCTCGCATTGGTGATAAGTGGAAAGTCTACTGCAAACGTTGCTTTGATAAGCATGTTGAGGAGATCCAAGAAGAGCACTCCAATGCTCTCACACAGGGTATTGTACTCAATATTCCTCAAACACAAACAGGAATAGAATTGTACCATAAGCATTCTTTGTTCCATATGACAATACAAGCTTACAGTATTTACATATATTTTAGTTTGGGCAACTAGAGCTGAGGGAAATAAAGCTGGGGTACGAGGGTGGCGTCGATCCGCCACCTCAACCCTACTCAATCACTTGGCTGACTGTGAGCTGCAAGACTTTCAGACCCGTTGTGATGCTTTCTACTCTCCTTCAGCTAATAAGTCTACTGCCAAGAATTCGATGGCATCTCCAATTCGTGCACGCCGGGTTGGAAAGACTCTTCAGCAGGCATTGACTCAATCAGCCCTTCAACAATTCCGGATGCCTCCTGTTCCTTTCTATTCACCTACCAGCTCTTCCACCCCTTCTCAGTCACACCCTCAGTCTCATGGGCTACCACCCTCAGGCTCTTCAACTTCGAATTTATCCATCCCAGCTACAACACCATTCGCAGTACCAACACCTCTAATCACATCAGCTTCATTGACTCCAACCGACACTCTTAGCCCTCTCCTTTTTAGATCACCCTCAGAACAACAATCTAGCCAGCTACCTCAGTCTGGTACCTCAACACCACGTCTTGTTGGTTTTCATCATGCTCCTCCTGCTGGTAGTCATTCAATTTTGGTCGCACAAGCACTGAATCGCCAGAATTCTCACGCTACAATGCTTCGTGATCCAGGAGGCCCACTGCAATATCTCAACTGGTCTACAGAAAGGCAGCAGGCATTTGAGTACCGGTTGGCCCGACTCACTGTTGCTGCTGGGTTACCACTGTCTTGGGTTGAAAATCTGGAGCTCATTCTATTGATTGAGGAGCTTGCACCGGCTGCTCGAGTACTGTCACGGAAGGTTCTGACTAATCGCATCATTCCTGATCTTGTCGGTCATCTGCATACAGTGAACAAGCGGTCAGTGGATGGTGGTTTTGCTACACTCCAGGCAGATGGATGGACTGGTGGAAATTATCATCATCTTATTGCATTCATGATAACTGTGCTTACACAGGTACGTTCTAATTTCCGAGCTTCTGATCTTTGATCCGGCACCTGAACTAATGTCACCTATTCAATAGTTATTTACAGTCAAGGTTGCTGATGAAACAACTCAGCGCAAGACAGCTGAGAAGTTTCTTGAGCTTCTTGAGAAGGTGTACCATGAAGTAGAAAAGGAATGGAACATCACAATTGTTGCCATTGTGACTGATGCATCTGGTGAGACTCGCAAAGCTCGACGCGAGTTTGTGAAGAAGTATCCAAGTGTGGTTGTCTTAGATTGTTATGCACATCAGGTGTGCCATCTCCAAGCCTCAAGTTAATTACTGTTAATCTATTAGTTACAGATTAATCTAGTGGTCGGTGACTACTTCAAGCATGGCTGTGATTTCCTTGAGTACACAGACATGGCCGAAAGTCTCATCACATGGATTCGGAGTAAGACTATGCTTCTTGGATTAATTCAGGAAGAGCAGATACGACAAAACAAGCGACCTACCACTATCATTAGGCCAGTCCTAACCCATTGGACTGCACACCTCCGTGCCTATGAACGTCTTTTGGATACTGAAGGTGTTCTGACTGCTGTAGTTGCCACAGAGATGGGGAAAGCAGATGCTGACCGCCTATTTGTTACTGGTAGTGGGAAGAGTAAGGAAAAGGTGATAAGCATGATTAACATCATTCGGAATCCTATCTTCTGGCTTAATCTTCAAATGTATGCTTTTGTTCTCCTTTTATAGATTATTTTCTCATTTTTACTTCAAGTGTTACTCGTCATCTCAGACCTCTTGGTGCTGCTGCTGGTGCTGTTCAGGCTGCATTCTGTTGCCTGGACACAGTCCTCCTCACCTTTGGCTATCTGGTGCACACCAATACTAACATGATGGAAACTTATGCTGAGGATCAGACGGCTTGCACGGAAATTATCAAGAGTCTTGAACTTCGATGGTCTAAGGCTGATCAGGAGCCGTTCATTGCAAGTCTCATCCTAAACCCCCTTTATCAACTCATTCCCTTTTCTGAAACTGCCGGACTTCACCCAGCCAAGGCTCTTGGCCTCATGAAGCATCTATATCGGAGGTTCTTCGATGCTGACCCCCCGGTTGCATTTTCTATGGACATTATGAATTATTTGGAGCGAAGAAACAATTTCGCAACTCTACCAGATATGATTGAACTCGAAATTGGTTATGCTGCGAGTGAGGTTCACATTTCTATCACATGGAGTGTTGTCTACACAGATGTCTAACCTTTATTACTTACAGAAACGCACACCCAATCCATTGAATATTTTTCAACATTTTCAAGTCCATGGGGCCCCGGAGCCAGTCTTTTTCACCTTTGCTCGTCGCGTGCTCTCCATTAATGTGAACTCCGCTTTGTGTGAACGTCTCTTCAGTCATTTTGGAGACACCCTCACAAAGCTCCGAAATCGCCTTGGAAACAACACCCTCACCAACCTTTCTGAACTCGGTCTGAATATTCATGATGAGCACCTTCGAGTAAAGGCTGCCAGGGAACGGCTGACAAACCGGTTTCGAGATCAGGTCCCTCCTTCAGCTGATGGACCACTCGCACCTCTTCATCCACCTTCCGCCAACCTTCCTCCAACTCAATTACCTGTCTCCATCATCAATACCAATGTTATAAAAGTTGACCTGATTGACGCTCATTGTGACTTAATCATCCTAGACGCCGACACAGCCACCAGGACCGAGACTGCAGTTCTAGATTGGGAAGAATACGTTGGAAAGTTTGATGTGGAAGAAGAACGATTCAATGTTGATTGGGACGAGTATAATTGGATGGACGTTATTAAGAGAATCAGGAGAAACGGTTTCGCTGTTTGATTGTTATGGACTAACAGAACTGATTAACAGACAATGATGGTTTCATGGACATCGCGTTTGGATTTGAACTATTAGATATCTAACTATGATAGCTGTTACATCGGTGGATAGATACGTATTTATCAGAATTGTGATAGTGATTTTCGGACTTGTAGTTGTAGTTTCATAGTTTGATATTGTTTCGTCTAGTCAGTATTTAAGGACTTGTATTTGGAAGATTAAATGCAAGTTTAATCTTTCCTTTGTTTCCCGGACTACTTGTGTTTACTTGCCCTGCCTTGAATTCACTTGTATCATTGTTGTTGTCTCGAACCTCGTGCTACCTTAGACTTACCTCAAGTCTTCTTGGCCTTCTCTTACTGAGCTTTCGAGAATACTCAAGCTTATTAATTGAAGTAGGTTAAAGACCAGTTAGCCGCTGTCTTACGTAACCCAATCACATGTTGTGACACGTGACGTTACTAGGCGCTCTGACTGTAAATCTTAACAACCAACTCTGATACAAACATGGAGGACATGTCCGCTGATATAGCTGAGCCTGAACAATCCGACTTTCGTGCTGTCATCTCTGATTATCAAACCCTGGCTCAGTCCGACAATTCTGACAATTTCCCCATATTTCCATCACAGGATACTTGAGCACAGCAAACTGCATCCAGCCTGGCACAGCCGCCTCCACCCAATCCAAGTATCCGGCTTCCGCTGATTCCAATATCTGATTTATTTGATTTTGACAACACTACATGGATGAAGGCCGTCTCTGAAGGTGCTGAGCAGTCTTCGAGCGCCGAATTAGCCCTATACAATATCTTGAATGGTGGGATAGGCCCTCAGACACATGATGATGTCCATGTTGCCTTGGATGAGACGACGGAGCAAGTTCTTATAGGGTAAATGAATCAAATGGGATAATATAGAATTTGGTGTCTCTGTACACATAAACTGACATTTTTCGGTGTAAAACAACTTCTTTACATTTCGTTTCATGTACTCCGAAAGAAATACAACGAATGGACTTCATATTATTTTCCTATGCAATTACTTAGTTATTTCTGAAGTATATTGATCATGCGTGTTGTCGTTATCAAAAGCTCTTTTGTTTGGTTTATCAAAACATCCTAAATGGGGAATGGTCGCTACCAGCATCAGTCAATTGACCAGTCCGATGACTGGCATTGACTGACACTTGACTACACCGACTGGTCAATGACTTAGCCAACACTGCTTTGAAGAGAGCCGATGATTCTCTCTACAACTATGGGCGAAGGCTTTGGGGAAGTGCGAAGAGGGGTTTGGAGCGCAGCGCTAACAAGGAACAATGATAGAATTTCGGACAAGCAAGCGACTGTCGAGGACGATGGTGGGGGTATTCATTCTAAGACGAGTGATTAATCGATTATGTAACCAGCAATATGACGATCTCGATCATAGATGAATGTACCACAATATCCAAAACCAATGATTTTTAGGGAATTACTCAGCCACCCTACCAACTCTCCCCCAGCACACACTTATCAAACTCAAGCTGGCTGGAATGTTATTGGAGATTCAAGAGGTCAAGGACCCCACCCTTAATTATCCACAAATACCTAACTTTGCCAAGTGTGATAATAACGAGGAGTCACACCCCCCATTTCAAATTTCAATCGTCGTCAGGCAGTGGGGCCATATTCGACCATTCGCCACTCCTTTCCTCACATAAAAACCCTGCCAGTTGCTCCCTCTACGCAGATCCTATAAATGTGTGTCACTGGAGCAGGATTGTGCCTGTTGTTATGCTCCCACCAGGCAATTTCTCACGGGGCCCACCCATCCCAGGCATGTCGCAGTCTATCTTGCCTCCTAACCTGAGCATTTCCCAGGCAGAGAAACTCGACTCTTTTACTTCGTACGTGTACTCAGATAGCACAAATAGTCTGATCATCTGCCAGCACGACAACGCATCAGGCAGAGAGAACCTGACTGATTGATCAATTAATGGCGGCTGTGCGACGCCAGTGGTATTTAACCCTCTTGCTCCTCAAACCATCGAGAGCTCCTGCCTCATCATAAAACTAAGCCACGATATATGATACGAAATCACGCATTTACTCGCAGATCAACCTGATAGACGAACTCTATCTACACTTGCGCTCGCCTCACGGACATTGTCAGCCCTTGCTCTTCCCGTTCTGTGGAGAGACATCTCGTCCCTCAGTGGCATTGTCCTTATCATCAACTCTTTTGCATCCTCATTTGACCCATTCATTTTCTACAAACATGACATATTCAATGACGAAATTTACGACAGTTACTGGGTAAGCGGTAGTTTTGACGCCAAGAGTTATCCCCCAGTGCTTACACAGAGCATGCACTGTCCTCCAGATTCTAGCGTGCCCAATTCCGGAACGTGCTCGCATTCGGGTGTCGAAATATCTCTCATATGTTCGATCATATGTACATGACTGCCCAGGCAAGTATGACTGGTGCGAGGATAGGGAACTCGAGCCACTTTTACCTGTCTGGCTTGGCTTGGATGGTCCCCTATTCCCCCATTTGAAGTGCCTGTCTAGCAAAGTAATAGGAAAATACTGGACTGATGCATTCCTCTCTCTTTTATGTCCCTCAATCAACGACCTGGAATTTGACCTGAAGTTTGTGGACTTTGCGGAAACTGAAACAGTTTCAATAATCCTTGACACTGTTGTAAATACGGGGTGTGATCTTTGTCGCCTCGAGGTCAATGCCGACTTGAAGATCTACCCTCCTTTACTCTCTGACCCTTCGGCATTCAAAAATCTTCGTCATCTCAGGATACATATTAACCTCATCGAGTCCCTGGAATCATACAAAGTTCCAATCATCGACCTTCTTTCCTCTCTCCCTTCCCTCAGCTACTTCACCTGTAGTACTGGCGCATATATCATGCCTCTCCCAGGATCAGACATTGTTTGCCATGACTCCCTCACAGAACTTCACGTCTCTGGAGCTGTGTCCGAGATAGAAATGCTGTTTCTTGGATTTAGATTTCCAGTGTTATTGACACTCCAGCTCTTCGCAAATAAAGGGAACTTTCCTCAACTCAAACGACTCTACGAGACGATTACATCTCATTCACTGATGATTTGTCGATTCTTTTCAAGTTCAGTATCGGACCTTCAGGCGCCAAAGCCAGACGACCTGACTCCTCTCTTCAATCTCGCTCTCGAATCACTTTCTTGCCATATTTCGGAGGATTTTATGGCCTCGGACGTGGAAACACTTGTCAAAAGCTCACTAAACTTACAAAGGCTCTGCCTATCTACATGCTCCACTTGCTTTCGCACCGTGGAAGTTTACACTATCCTGTCTCAGCACCCTCGACTCGAAGAACTGAATATTCCAGTGGATCTACAGGATCTTCTTTCACCGTCGGCACTGGATGATGCCACACTTAGAGCGCTAAGGCATTTTCCGTCGAAATTGCACATATGGAAGCTTAGCTTCGGCAGTGCCTGTGACCTACCCACCGAAACACTTCAGATTGAAAACCTTGTTTACAACTTACTTAAAATGTTCCCAAAACTGTCAAGCGTGGATGCCTTTCTTAATTCAGCTACTGAAAAAGAAATGGAGCATATTATCTTGGCGCTGAAAACAGATGTAGTGTAGTAGCCTGAGAGCTACCTGGGCTTATTAGTGAAGTGGAACATCATTATTACCTACTATGTTACAGTTCAGTTGTACAATTATAACACATAATATGTGATAAAAGGGATTCAATAAAATTTGCCCACAGCTCAAATAAGTAATTTGGAATCCTACAAACCAAGAAACTGTAGGAAATCTGACTGGAGTTGCTCGTCAGGAAAAGTCAATGCAGCTCGAAGAGCAGGCATTGTGATCGTTGTTCCATCACCTTTATGAAATCTATTATAGACAACCCAAACATTCATCAAATTGACGTCTAGTGACTCGGAGGGGATCTTGACTCTCAGGTATGAGAAGTGGCAATACGTACCTTTCAGGAACAAAAAAATGTTTACTCTTCTCCAGCCCCATAGCTGTGGTCTTATTATCATTCAGGGACATAGCAGCTTCAAGTGTTGGTATGTCTGATTCTTCTTCGCTATCATTATGTCTTCGAAGAGAGCCAATGATTCCCTCTACACCCTTGTCAAACTCGAGCTCTCCGGGATTTGATTGGAGATCCAAGAGATGAATGATCTCAGCTTTGATTTTCTACAAATACCTATGAGCTTGAGGAAGCCGACCTCTGGGCCTGAGAAGGCATCAAGGGGTGCTAGATGGATCATGTGTCTCACTGCTTGACACGTACCTCATGGTCAGCGGAATCGAACAACTTGAGCTTCGCACCCATCTCAGGCCCAGCTGCCTTGATATACCACGGCTGTACAAGAATATGCTCTGCTAATATATGTTGCGAAAATTTCCCAAAGGAGTTGGATGAGAATGGTTTGTCTTGATACAGGGTTGGTGGAGAGGCCAGGGGAGAAATACATCTCACAGAGACAATAGAACGTTTGGTGGTCAGTGTGGATTTGATTGGCAAAAGGCGAGAGATCTTGTTGAGAGTGCATTGTGAGCTCCGAGGAAGCAGGGATGAGAATTGGAGATGGAGTGAATGGTCGTTGGGAGCAAAGTTGAAGAAGAAAGGAGGTGGAGTGAAGTGTCTGGTGTTTGGGCTGACACATAACATGGAGTCTCCACAGACATATATGAACAACGGAGTCTATCAGATGACTTGAAGAAATCAAGACCCTGAAAATCCATGACTCCATAAAGCAAAAGAGGCTAGAACAACCCCTTGGTTGCATGAGCCAAACATAGGCCTACTGCAGCACAGGTGCCCAAGGGCTGCTTGAAGAAACAAGACCGGCTGCTGGCACGTCCGGCAAAATACTATGAAGGCTGTATTTACGCTCCATCCCTAAGTCTAGCTGACTATTTGACATGGACATTTATTTCATATTCAATGAACTGGTGATTTTTATGCATCAATAATTTACAGAGTTATGGTATCTGAAAGCCCGGGGATCTACAAGGAGTGATTAAAGAATCGAGTAATCAGAGTCCGCTCAAGTCATTGTCAGTGCTCGGGGCCTGCAGGGACATGCGTATGGTATTGAACCTCACAGCATGCACTCGGGTGGTATTTCCATTATTTCGAGCCAAGCCTAGGCTTCTCATGCTCAAGTAAAACCGAGCACCCTAAGTTTTGTGATGTTAGAAATAATGATTAATGTGGTATAGGAACTTGGGTTGGACCAACAATGGAATGAGTGTCATCCATAGCCTGTATCGATGAGTTAGCTATGACTTAGGTGGGAAGTTCTTGTAAACCTACATAACTGCTGGCAGCCAAAGGCATTGGGCAGGGTCAGAGAAGAAGTCAAGTATGAGAATGCAGATGTAGGAGACTGTCAACAATTCGATCATTTGGTGGTTCTAGAATTTAAAGGATTGACCCACTGATGGTCCTGTAACCCAAATGATGAGAGGAGATATACTGTAATACAGAAAGCGCTCACCCTACGAAGTAGCCTGTCCCTTGGTGTAGTAGAAGAAAAAATGTTGGAAGCGTCTCATTGGCTTCGAAGATAGAGTTTAGATGAAAACTAGGGTTGGACCGAACTTCCCGAGCACTGCCTATGAACTGAATTACCATGAGAATGAAGTAGTAGACTGAGAAGGTTCTCAGCTATCTAAACAACTATCAGCTCGAGTCTGAAGGGTCAGCTTACATTGGGCAGCCACTGGGATGAGTCTGAGTGCCAGACAGCATTAGTATCTGATATTACAAAGACTATGAGGATCATAACTTACATCAAAAAATCTTGCACCCGAGACTCACGATTGTACATAAAAAAATTACAACCAACTGGCACCATCTGAGCAAGTGGTTCACAAGCCCCAGGGCCTATCACGTTATTGATAATCAAAACACAGGAAAGGGCCTGAGGGTGAAAATCGTTAATAAATTGATTCCGAAGTATGGTGGAGTCACGATTTCATACAAGGACATGTACTGGAGGTTAAGATGCCATGGGATTAGCTATTTTGTACAAGGTGGATCAGAGGGTAGTGACTGACTAGTAAAAATGATAGCAGTCATATAGCAAACTTCCAATGTGTACGAGTCAGCCGTGGAAAAGCAGTAACAAAAAGAACCAATCACCTTGACGTTTAGTGCAACACAGAGCATCAAGCCTTATAAGTATGAGTGCATCGGGAATAACAGTCGAGGACATGGTCCTTGATGGTAGGTCTTGGTCGTGAACTCGAATATTAATACCAGAGAAAAGACTCACGCTAGCAACCAAACAATCTGCCATGTGTAACACCTTCGTAGAGATTGATGGTTGTTGTAGAGATATTTGACTCAGGAGTAAAAACCTACCACTAGTATGCCAGATAAGCCTGTTATAGATCAAGCAGTCACTATGGGATTTTCTCACCTTTTCTGGGGGATCAATTATGGTTGTGAAACCTAGTAAAACAGAAATTCCTCTTCAACAACTGCATTCCACTCGTGTTATCGGAGGGATCAGGGCATACAAACTAAATTTATACTGTTTGCATAAGATAATTCAGCCAATAACACTAGTAAGAGTAGAGAAAACTCACAATGCAATAATCGGGAAGTAGTATCGACATATTATGTAGAACACTTTGCTCGGTGACCATCGCTTTCTGCGGAGCTCAGGACAACGTGGAAAATTTTGACGTTATGCAGCTTACTGCCAAACCAACTCAATCTAAGAAACAGTAAGGAATAATGATGGATCAAACGAGAACACTCGTAGCTAACCTCGAGGCCTAAGGTAAGTAGCATGTCGTAAATTAGCAGTGAAGCTCCAATAGCTACATTGGTAATGTTGTACGATCAGCATTATTACGATGAGGTGCAGCGAATAATCGGATTCACCTGAAGCAGTGCCAAGATACAAAAAACCCGCAGGTGTTGGTTCAACCATGTAGACAGGCTGATGCCGAAGATGGTCCCTCCGAGTCGGCCAACCCCTAAGGCAGGAGAGCAGACAGAGGTTGTGCAACGAGGGAAACCGAAATTACAAGGCGACATCGTCGAGTTGCAGTATAAGTATTGCTAGCGGGAACTCAAATAAATGCCTGAGAAAACGTCAACCAGTGGCAATTGCCAGATCGAGTCCGGGAGTGAGAGCCTTGGCATGTTGGTTGAAATCCAGCAACGATTTGAATGAGTGTCGTAGGTCAGTTGGCCCTGTGATGTCCGTGAATTGAATTGACATAATGTTCCATAAGTAGTCCCTGTCTACATGTCCACTCCACGTTTTCTGAATCTCACATCATCGTCGAATGGGTGCCTTGGCTGGAAGCAAGCTCGTAGTAAAAGAGACGGGGGCCGGGCCCTATTTCCATGACAGGCATTATACTTCAGGAATGGAGTGGTGAAGGTTGGGGGTGAGTAGGCTTTAAGGGACATCAAGCATTAAGTTCAGAGTTCATGGGGGTCGACGTTAATGATACCGCGGCGCTACCTCATAATGGGATGCCAGTCCCATGATAAGAATCGAATTTGTAGCCATTTCAGGTCCGGCGCAAGCGAATAAGGACTCGACACCGGTTCCAGGATAGCTTCCAGCTCCGATGTTCTTCCAGCCATTCGTAATTTCTCTATGCCTCCTTCGAGTATCACGTTAACTTATGAATCGCAGACCGGGTGGTGTGTAATGGGCTACACTGTTCGTAGGATCAAACGAGATCGTTGGATACTCATTGAAGTCATACCAACCAGCGACATATGGTTTTACCTTCCCACCAGAAGGCCAGTACGTTCAGACTAAGGTGTAACTACCTACAATTTTAAATGGAGGCCCGTGGCGGTCTGTACGCGAATAAGGGTTGCATCGTGATTCCACAAGTTCTGGTAGCACTGGGAGTTACCAATCACCATTAGCTTATTATCTGAGTGAGAAAGCCACAACTAGGACTATGAAAGGTAAGGGAATTAGCAAACGCACAAGGCATACGACATCAAACTGATCTAAGTGAGAGACATCCAGTCATGTAAGGGTACGCCTGTGTTCAAACCGGTTACTCATTCAGAGCGTTGCTAGGGGATGCGACGCGGCAAATCTCAACGCGGTCACCCATGTACTCTGCTTTTTGGTTTCATCTTACATGATGGCGACCTGATGGTCCGCGAACGTATAGCATACTCGACCAGTGCATCTCTTCACTGGAGCTTGGAATTAATATATTTATTCTACAGCAATAGTAGTCCAGTAGACTTTTTCAACCACTTAGTCTGCATTATACATAATACTAGTGTAAGTATCAGGGACTCAAACCCAGAACGATAAAGGAAAGACTGATTGTGCAAGTCGTCACTGAAATTCAGAAGCTCTCGGAGGGGAACGACACAGAAGCAAATCTCATGGCAGCGAGTCGAACGGTATTACCGTTGTTCCTAGGCAAGCCAAGGCTCATCATACTCAGGTAAAACCGGGCACCCTAAGATTTGGCCTGATAAATAATGGATGTCATAGCTAAGAGTTTTGTGACAGACCAGTAACGGGATGAGTGTCATCCATAGCCTGGACATATGCGTTAGCCTGGAGCAAAGGCGATGAGCAAGAATTAACCCACATAACGGCCGGCAACCAGAGACACTGCACTGGATCTGAGAGGAAATCCAGGACGAGGATACAGGCGTATGAGACTGTAAGATAAACTGATCAGCGGGCGGCAGGGCATGCACAACACAGATCAACCGACATATAGTGCTACAATCCAAATATTAGTCAAAATAGAAAGTTGTAACGCAGAATGTACTCACCCTACAAAGTAGCCAGCCCCTTGGCGTAGAAGAAGGAAAAAGGTCGGAAGCATCTCGTTTATCTCAAAAACCGAATTAAGGTGGAAACTGGGGTCCGACCGGACCTCTCTGGCGCCTTTCATAAATTGAACCACTGTGACAGTGAAGTAGTAGACTATAGGTCGTCAGGTGCCAGAGTTACAAACTATAAGACGACAACTCACACTGAGCGAGCACGGGGATGAATCTAAGTAGCAGAAGCTCACCATTCAATATCAATATCATCGCGATGCAATGAAAACTGAACCTACAACAGAATGTCTTGCGCTTTAGACTTACGATTATACATATAGAGGTTGCACCCCACTGGCACTACTTGAGCGAGTGCTTCCCGAGATCCAGGTCCAATCACGTTATCAATGATTAAGATACAGAAAAGCGCCTGAAAGGAGATCATTTCAGCACTCTTAAAAAGCGAAGAACACAAGTCGTACAAGGACGTGCACTAAGCAATGGATTGTTTCTTGGTCAGTGTGAGGTTAAAAGGGCATATTGTTAAGCGACTAACCAAGGAAGACTACGACGGTCGTAAACCGAACTTTAAATCGGCTGCTCAGCCCTGAGAGAGACGTAACAAAAGAGGTGCTCACTCCTCTGGTTTGTGCGACACAAAGCATCCAACCTAATAAGTATCAGAACGTCTGGGATAATGGTTGAGAACGTGGTTCTGAATTACAAATGAGGCTTCAGTTTGAAATAGTTGCTTCAAAGAAGGCTCACGTAGCCATCCAGACAATCTGCCATGCGTAGCACCTTCATAATGTTCGGTAATTGGAAAGGTAATACAGGGTATAGAACATACCACTGTGATACTGCTTGAGTTTATAGGTCAAGTGAATACGCGCCACTGAGATGGCTCACCTTCTCTGGTGGATCCACTATGGTAGTAAAACCTGAAAGAGGAAAGAGCTTCTTAGCTGCGTATACCTGATATTGATATGGTCAGGGCGTACCGACAAGGTTTACGCTGTTGAACAAAGGCGGCTCAGTGAATGACACAGACGAGAAGTGAATTATGCTCACAATGCGATCATCGGAAAGTAGTATCGGGATATTAGATATAAGACCTTGCTCGCCGACCATTGTTTTCTAAGGAGACCACGTTTAGGTTTACAGATTACCGAGACGGGCTGCTTACCGCCAAACCAAATCCATCTAAGAAACCGTGAGCAATAAGAACGGATCACTGAAAAAAAAAACTGCAGCGAACCTCAAGGTCCATAGTAAGGAATATGTCATAAATCAATAACGATGCTCCGATAGCTGCATTGGTGTCCGTCAGCTCTGCGGAGACGATGTGCAGCTTCTTGGACTCACCCGAAGCAGTGCCAAGGTATAGAAAGCCTTTAGGCGTTAGTACCGACGACTCAGCCATGCGGACGGAAGGATGCAGATAGAAGGTGGGCTCGTGGCCCACTTATAAGCTAAGAGGGATCGACGAAGTGAGGGAAACGGGGCAGCCGGGAACTTATAGTGTTACGCAGGTAGGCCAGTTATATGAACTGTGGGGTTCAACTTGCATGACCCCCTGAAAAAAAGAAGACCGCTAAATGCCGGCTTAGGATTAAGAGGGAGCACCATGCTGATCGTGATCCATCCCCACAAATCAGTACTTAGCTGTCCTAGGCTAGCTTGACCCTGTTGAAGGAATGAACTGAACCATGTTTGGACCATACACGTTCACTCTTTTGTATTCGTCCGGGCTCTGATTCTTTGTCAATAACCGACTTTGAGGATATGTAGCCTCTAACTATCCGTTGGATTGTATCATGTAGCTGTAACGTGTCAGGACTGGTTTTTGGGAAGTAAGGGTGGTGGATTTGGAGGAGATGATGGGATCGGAAGGGACACAAGTTGAGGTCAGGGTCAGAGGATCGGAAGAATCGACATTACGTCACTCGTGCTTGTGCACTCTTGGTCATTGAAATATTGACTGAGTCCATCAATCATCCATTCGATACTACTGCTCAGGTGGCAAATAAACTGCTATCGCTAGCCCAGGCTTAACCAGAACTGCAATAATCTCAGGACCCTCATGGTGTTCCAAAGGCCGCCCTTTCTTGATTCGGATAACGATCATATTCCGAGATGAGGCCTCTTGGCCTCTTCATTCTTCCACTTAACTTATCTCGCGACGTAAAAGATACCGCTACGGTACCCCGCTGCTTTCGGTAAATAAAGATATCCATTCCCGAGACAGATGGGACTCTATTTAAGGCATCGCATCTAATTGATTGCGACACGATCAAGCTATGTATTAACCTTCAATGGGCGTCATTCAATTTTATCCACATGAGGCAAAGCACACAGATCATTGCGATACGTCGATCCCGGTTTCGAAGGCACCGGGGTTCAAAGTAGCTCTGAACATTCTTGCTTTGATGACTTCAGCGAGTGTTTTCTAATCCGCTCAGTTGGTGGCGTACTAGAAGTCCTTCTACTAGTAAGGTACATGCCAAACGAATGTCCGGCCAAGGTAATTGTCATGTCGCACCCCAACTCATAGCCCGAAATTTCTCCGATTCAGACAGTTGGTGGGTGTACAATGCAGCTAACCTCAGGGTGTTGTATGGTACTATGTGCAGCTATAAGTAAATGCTCATTCTGCGAAGCGTAAGATTCTCGCTTATCTTGGACTTGACAATATGAGTGTGTATACGGGAGGCGACCCAAAAGTGAAATTAGGTTCACCCACTTCAATAAGCTTCAAGGGGAACGAGAACGTCGAGAAATGGCTCACACAACTCCAAATTCTCGCAGGTAACTTGACGTACTAACGAGAAGTTCACGGATGAATAAGGAGACGGAGGAAAATTCTTAACTTGGGTTAGCCCGACTAATAATGCCGTCATTCGGATTTGCGCCGATCGAAAGGTACTATTGGTCCTCTTAACCTCTTCAGTTACGCTGCAAGTGTCAATTGAAGTCTAGGCCGATCTCTAAACATGGTAAGAAGGTCGCTAACGACTCTTCTATATAACTGACACAAGATGGAGCTCAGGTAACATCTCGGATTCGACTGGAGCGCTGAATATCTCCGTTGCTATAGTTTGAACTCGAGGACCACTCGCGCGTGGACTGTGTGCAGCTTAGGGCATCCGAACGCCCGACTTTAGTTAATGCATCAGAGATGGCAGCGGAAAATACTGTCGGGAGAAACCAGCACTTATTCTCCTATACACCTGGGCCAACGCGATAAAGGATTCATGAAATTCAATGATTGCAAATTTCGAATGTACTCACGTACTGGATGGGGTGTACATGTAAGCCACTGGGTGAGTTCCTGAAAATGGTCAAAAATCTGAATGCTGGCGAATGCCGTTGACGACTCGATACTGAAGTTATTGAGATCTATTTGTAGTCTCATACGTACTCGGCGACTCGAATGAATACTAGCTGAATGCTGAAATAAAACCACGACGGACCTCTGAAAATTCAGTTGAGTCTGAACTCCCCGCCTTTAAATATGAATCTTAAGCGTAGCGCTATGATGATACCAGTGAGAGGATCGTGAGCTAAATTAGCGGCGGGGGGACTATCAGCGTACCTCCGATGCAATCCCGACGTTCGTAACGTCGACAGACGCTGTAGTCTTTACCAAGATAACTGCAGCAGTCTTTAATGCCCTGTAATTCGAGTGCCTTCTGACGCAGAGACAAGATCAATTTGCGTCCATTCCGAACTCGCAGACGCCAACTTTCCAGGCGTCGTGGGGACTCTACTTGTTTTATCCCAGGACCCGCCTAATCATATCCTCCGCTTGTCTGCCCTGTATAACGTGAACGACCACCACTAATACTTAAGTGCATCGGCGATCCCGTCGCACGCTTCGAAAGTGTTAATGCGATGGAGTTCTATAGATCTCATTCAGAGAAAAAGCGCTCGTCGGCGGCCGTGCGTAGGCGCTTGTGTTTTCGTGATTTGATATCTTTGGGCGGTTGATTGAGAGATAGGAGCTGGGGAGTGAGATGATTTGTAGTGGGAGGATTGTTCCATGTGTGGGTGTGGGAGGGAAGGCAGAGTTTGAGGAGATCATCCAATTATGTAGTAAGTTATTGCAGTGGACACTAAGACTTGAAGTTTGTTACGATCCAACGGCGAGCTACCTGATGGGATGAAGAATGTACATCAAGTGACTTTGTTGTGTTGCAACATAACTACCGCGGACTTAGGGCTTTCAAAAGCTTCGCTTGTAATCGTGAGAAAATACATCCTTAATCGTACCACAGCCCTGTCCAATGCGGGATGCGTCACGGTGACAAGTCGACAACACATGGCCACACCGGAATCATCTTTCGACATCGACATTAACCGTATCAACATCAGGATCAACGTCAAACATCACAGACTCCTTTTGAGTAAAGGAGATTACACTCTGCTCCTTGCCTCTCTCTCTCTCTCTTTGGCTTAAGTGGCAGTACTTGCCTGTTCGTTCACTTGGTCTCTTGGCGCTCGTGTCAAAGTTCTGGGCTTGTGAACGTCAGCTCTTTTTTTGGTTGATCTGCGTCTTGCTACTAGCTGCGGTGGCGCGCTGTAGACGAAGAAGCCGTCTTGGTATTGGGATTAGTATTGGATTTTTGATTTGTAATAACGAGTGGCGGGCTCGTGTTTTTAACACCTTTTCGCTTTCTTTCTACATCGTCGACGATGGCCTCTTCCTCCTCACCAACGCCAGCGCCAATACCCATGCTCACCCCCTCCCCTTCCTTTACACCATCAGCGATACAAACCGCTCTCACGTCACCCGACATCCTCGACCACATCCTCGAACATCTCGCACTAACACCGTACACATGGTCACTTCCTTCGGAAGAGGTGATATCTATGCGACGAACGTTGAGGAATGCTGCGTTGGTGAATAAGAGGGATTGGTTAGAGCCGAGTTTGGATAGGCTGTGGAGGAGTTTGGATAAGCTGTTTCCGCTGTTTAGGCTGTTGAAGGCGTTTTGGAGGAGTGATTCTACGTATGTGAGTGGTTCATGCTGTTAGGGATGGAATACTTTGTTGATGGAGGGAGGAATGTAGGTGTTAAGAGGGGAAGTGACGGAACGGGATTGGGAGAGGTTTGATTATTATGCAAAGAGAGTGAAGAGTTTCTGTTATACTCGCGATCCGGACTCGTTGGATATAGCCATGCACGTCTACTTTCGAATCGCACAACTCCGAAAAGCACCGTTACTTCCTTCATTAGCGACATCTCAAATGCCCACACATATCTCAAGACGACTTTCTCATCTCCTCGATCTGTTTGTTCCTCACGCCCTCTCTCAAGATACTTGATTTTGAAAAGATAACGGGGGTGGAGGATAAATTGATTGGGACGTTTGTGCATACGTTGTTATGTGAGGGAGCGAGGATTGAGAGTGTGAGGTTGGTGGGGGAAGGGTTGACGAGGGATACGTTGGGGTATTTGGGGAGGTGTGTGTGGTTGAGGAGTTTGGTGGTGAGTGGGATGGGGAGACATGTTGGGGTGGAGGTTGTTAGGAGTTTGGGAAGGATACCGGGGTTGGAGAGGTTGGAGTTGGATTTGGAGGAGAGTGGGTTGTTGAGTGTGGATGGGAGTGAGGTGATTCCGGCTTCGGGTGCGTCGAGTTGGCAGGAGGCCCAAGCGAGGGTAGGACTGATGTTGGGTGTGGGTGGGGATGGTAGCGGCGGCGCTAGTGGTGGTGGTGGCGTTGGTGGTAGTGGTAGTGGTGAGATGGTATTTGAGAATGGCGGGGAAGAAGAGGAGTTGGGGTTTAGAGAGTTGACAACATTGGAGTTTGTCGCGCCGCTTTCGTTTGTCAAGACGTTTCTGATGCAAATTGGAACGACGCAGCTGCGGCATATTGGGATTGAGAGTTCGCGAGAAGGGGTCGTGGACAGACGCGACTTGTTGGCGTGTATTGTGCGGAGATGGAGGGATACAGTGACGTATATTCGGATGGTGCATTCTGCAGGGGGAGCGGATGCTGACGACGATGACAACGACAACGAGGAGACGTTTGCTCCGAAAATCTCAATAGACACGCTCTCGCCGCTGCTCAGTCTTACAAAACTCGAACATCTCGAAATCGAGAATTATAGGTTGGAGTTGACGGGTTCTGATATAACAGACATGGCAAATGCGCCGTGGGCTCAAACGATTCATACACTACATCTACCGTTTATGGGCACAGGAACTCAACGACCGCACGTCCTTTCACTCGACGTGCTCTCTCGACGGTTTCCCGAACTACGCTACCTCACGATCCCACTTGACACGACCGAGTTTTCCGTGTTACCGGTAGAAGAGTGGGGAAGAGTGAGCGTACACCGATTACAGACGTTGACGGTGGCGAGTCCGGATGAACCTTTGGAGCTCCGACGTGCAATGCGGCTAGCTCGAGTAATTGACCGGATGTTTCCTTTTTTGGTAAAAGTACGGGCGTCGGAGGAGCGGACTGGCGGGCGGTGGCTGCAGATACACCAGATGGTAAAGATGTGCCAGTCTGTGCGGTGTGAGGCAGTGGAGATCTTGCGTAACAACAGCAGTACATAGAGATAAATATAGTATGTTCACGTGATGCGAAAGTCACACGGTGGAGATCAGGCTGCTTTGACGACCCAGCCACGGCCCAGTCCTCTCTGCCCGTTCTACGCTCCCTTCCTTTTTCCCTTTCCTCTCCGCCCCACCCCTCCTCCTCCTCTCTGTCGCAGGGCTTGCAGCGATGAATCGCAAGTCTTCTGCGAATATGAATGCGCACCAGCGGCTGGAGGCTGCGACTGACCTGGCAGCACTGCCAAATGTGAGCGACGACCTGGTGGTTGCGTGTCTGCGTGAACGATTCATGGCAGACTCGATATACACCAGTCTTGGCTCTTGTTGCCTTGTCGTTCTTAATCCCCATAAATACGTGCCCTCCAATGCCGATTCGGTCCTTCACAAGTATGCCGCAGAGTATAGAGACTCTTCAGAGCATAAGGACTCTTCTCTACCCCCGCACATTTTCCAACTTGCCAATAATGCCTACTATCACATGCGCAGGACTACCCAGGACCAAAGCATTCTCTTCAGGTGCGTTCTGTGTTGTCAGCCCCCCTTGTTTGTGATCTTCGGTCTGACATGCCCTTGTGTGTGTGTGTGCGTGTGTGCAATTTTTTTTTGATTGATGTAGCGGCGAGTCGGGCAGTGGTAAATCCGAGAACCGACGTCTCGCCATCAAGACTCTCCTCGAGCTCAGCGTTTCCAACCCTGGCAAAAAGGGCTCAAAACTCGCCACTCAAGTCCCCGCTGCCGAATTCGTCATCGAGTCGTTTGGCAATGCACGCACGCTATTCAATCCTAATGCCTCTCGTTTCGGAAAATACACAGAGTTGCAGTTTACGGAACGTGGACGCCTCTGTGGTATCAAGACGCTTGATTATTACTTGGAGCGTAATCGGGTTTCGGCTGTTCCTTCTGGGGAACGCAATTTCCATATTTTTTATTATTTGGTGGCGGGTGCGACTCCGGAGGAGAGACAGCATTTGCATTTGTTGGACAAGACGATGTATAGGTATCTCGGTCAACGTGGACCGGGAGGTGTAGGAGCTGTTGGAGGAAGACTGCAGGCCGGTCGCGATGACGACGCACTTCGCTTCGACCAACTCAAAGTCGCTCTCAAAACCATCGGCATGTCCAAACGCCACGTCGCACAAACCTGTCAACTCATCGCTGCCATTCTTCATCTCGGCAATCTCGAATTCACTATCGACAGACATCGTAACGAGGATGCTGCGGTAGTGCGGAACACGGATATACTCGAGGTGGTTGCCGACTTTCTGGGTGTGTCGCCTTCTGCTCTCGAGTCGGCACTGTCGTACAAGACCAAGTTGGTCAAAAAGGAGTTGTGTACGGTGTTTTTGGATCCGGATGGTGCTTCCGATAACCGTGATGATCTCGCCAAGACGCTCTATTCCCTTCTCTTTGCGTGGTTGAACGAACATATCAATCAACGGTTCTGCAAAGATGATTTCTCCACCTTCATCGGCCTTTTCGATCTTCCCGGCCCGCAGAACATGACTAGCCGACCCAACTCCCTCGATCAATTTTGCATCAATTTCGCAAATGAACGATTACAGCATTTCATACAGAAGCGTTTATTCGAGGCACATGTCAACGAGTACAATATTGAAGGCATTACGCATCTCGTACCGCAGGTCCCGTATTTTGACAATGCCGAGTGTATTCGGTTGTTGCAGAATCAGCCGGGTGGTTTGATTCATATTATGGATGATCAAGCCCGTCGTGTGCCGAAGAAGACGGATCATACTATGGTCGAGGCTTTCCAAAAACGTTGGGGCAATCATTCTTCTTTCAAAGCTGGTGCCATCGACCGTTCTGGATTCCCGACGTTCACTATCAACCATTTCAATGGTGCTGTCACTTACTCTTCCGAAAACTTCCTCGAGCGGAACTTGGATGCTATCAATCCGGATTTCGTGTCGCTCTTGAGAGGGACAGTGGCTGGCGAGGCTGCGGTAGGGGGGTTGAACGATGGTACGGGCTTAGGGTCGATTAATCCGTTTGTGAAGGGATTGTTTTCGAACAAGGCGATTGCTACGCAGGCTCACCCGAGGAATGAAGATACAATCGTGAGTGCGCAGCAGGCTGTGAAGCCTATGCGTGCACCTAGTACGAGGAGGAAAGGGACTGTCAAGAGGAATTTGGGGATCAAGGATTCTCCTGGGTTCCCTGATATTGATGAAAAGGATGATGAAGACAGTGGGCTCTTACACCCGAACTCGAGTTCCGCAGCACAGCATCAATTAACGTCATCTTCACCCTGCGTCGCAGGTGAATTCCGCTCGGCACTGGATACCCTCTTTGAAACATTCGAGGAGACACAAACGTGGTATCTATTCTGCATCAACCCTAATGATTCGCAGCTACCGAATCAACTGGAGGGAAGGTCGGTGAAAGGGCAGGTGAGGAGTATTGGGTTGAGTGAGGTTGCGAAGAGGTGTGCTACCGTACTTGAGGTTGGGATGACGCCGGAGGAGTTTTGTGAGAGGTATAGGGAGGGATTGGAGGGTGTTGGTGTGAGTGAGGGAGATGGGAGGGAGAGGGCTATGCAGGCGAGGACGGCGTTTGGGTTGGGTGAGAGGGATTTGGTGTTGGGTCAGCATAAGGTGTGTGTGTTTTTTGTTTCTATTTTTAGATGAGAAGGAGAAGGCTGATGTGGTGGGGCTTAGGTGTTTTTGTCGCAAAAGGCTTTCCATCTGTTTGAGGATCAGTTGAGGTCGAGGGATGTTGAAGAGCAGAAGAGGAACAGGATTAGAGATGCTGAAGCTGAAGCTGGTTTGGACCCTCGTGGTATCGCGGATCCGTATGCGCCGTACCGTGCCCCTGGTGAAGAACTTGAAGGCTGGGGAGCGTATAGTGACAACATGAATGGGTCGTCTCAGGCTCTACCGCTTGTTGCCAATGCGTCACCGTTCCAACGCGCGGATTTGTACAACAACAACGACAATTCGTCTGATTTTGATGAGAACAAGTCTTTGCGCTCGGAGGATTACGATGGTCGTAGTCGGTATACGTCTAACCGTGACGACTCGGTGTCGAATTTCGGTTCGGAGAGTTATGCGCCTTCGAGGAATATGTTCCAGAATACGGACAAGCGCGGGCTGTTGGGTGATAAAGAAGCTCAGTTGGCGGGCGAGATTGCGGATAATGAGACGACGGAGGTGCTCAAAGAATCTGCGGCTCGTCGGCGCTGGGTCGCACTCTGTTGGTTATTGACGTGGTGGATACCTACGCCCTTCCTTACTCACCTCGGCCGCATGAAGCGATTGGACGTACGACAAGCTTGGCGCGAAAAGCTGGCTTTGAATCTGCTCATCTGGTTCATTTGTGGATGTGCGGTGTTTGTGATTGCGGTGTTGGGAGATTTGATTTGTCCGACGGAGCATATTTTTAATCGGAGTGAGTTGCAGAGTCATAGTGTTGAGTTTAGTCCGGGGAATGTGTATACGAGTGTGAGGGGGGAGGTGTTTGATTTGACGCAGCTGGCGTCGACGCATCAGAGGTTTGTGTCGGTTGTGCCGGAGAAGTCGGTGTTGAAGTATGGAGGGTTGGTGGCGGATAATATTTTCCCTGTTCAGGTGAGTTTTTGTTCTTGGTGTTTTTGAGGTTTGGGAAACTGATGTGGGGTTTTTCTTTGTAGGTCAGCGCGTTGTGTAACGGGATTGATGGGAATGTATCGCCTTATGTTGTTCTCAACTCTGTGAACAACACCGATCCGAATGCGCAGTACCATGATTTCCGGTTTTTCACGAATGATTCGAGGCCGGATTGGTATTTCGAGTCGATGGTCGTTATGCGGTACACTTCTCGCGTGGGGTTCCTTGGGTATACGCCTAAAGAGATCAAGTCGATGGCTACTTCTGGATCCTCGGTCGCGGTTTACAATGGACTCATTTACGATCTCTCGACCTACATTACTTCCCCACCTGCGGTCCGAGTACCCTTCGGTATGGCGCCTCCTCAGGTTGATACGAAGTTTATGCATCAGAGTGTTATCGATTTGTTCCAACAGTATGCGGGGCAGGACATCACGAAACGGCTGAACTCGCTTAATGTTGATCCTGCGATTCTGGACCGGCAGCGGATATGTTTGAGGAACTTGTTCCTCATTGGGAAAGTCGACAATCGAGAATCGCCGCAGTGTCAGTTCTCGACGTATATCCTGCTCGCGTTGTCGATCATGATGGTGGCCATTATCGGGTTCAAGTTTATCGCGTCGATTAACTTTGGAGCGGAGAGGGCGCCGGAGGATCATGACAAGTTTGTGATTTGTCAAGTGCCGTGTTATACTGAAGGCGACTCTTCACTTCGACGGACGATTGACTCGTTGGCGCAGCTCAAGTATGATGATAAGCGGAAGTTGTTGTTGGTCATTTGTGATGGGATGATTGTGGGGTCTGGGAATGATAGGCCTACGCCGAGGATTGTGTTGGATATTTTGGGGGCGGATCCGAATTTGGATCCGGAGCCGTTGAGTTTCCAGAGTTTGGGTGAGGGAGCGAAGCAGCATAATATGGGAAAGGTGTATTCGGGGTTGTATGAGTGTAGTGGGCATGTGGTGCCGTATATGGTGGTTGTGAAGGTGGGGAAGCCGACGGAGAGGAGTAGGCCTGGGAATAGGGGAAGAGGGATAGTCAGATGATGTTGATGCATTTCTTGAATAAGGTTGGTGGTTTTCTTTAAGATTTGGTTTGAGGGTGGATACTGACGGCGTTTTTTTAGGTCCACTTTAATGCGCCGATGAACCCGCTTGAGTTGGAGATGTACCACCAGATTAAGAATGTGATTGGTGTCAACCCGACGTTTTATGAGTATTTGTTCATGGTTGATGCTGATACGACGGTGGATCCTATGTCTGTCAATCGCTTGATCTCTGCGTGCGTCTTTCAGTTTTGATATTTTTTTTGTGCGTGCGTTGATGGGCTTTTTTGGATAGTATGATTCATGACAAAAAGCTCCTTGGTGTTTGTGGTGAAACGGAACTGGCCAATGCGAAACAGTCGATTATCACTATGATGCAGGTATGTGTTTTTGGTTGTATGGTTTTTGTATGATGTGAATGTGCTGATGGTGTTTTTACAGGTCTATGAGTACTTCATCTCTCATCACATGGCTAAAGCTTTCGAATCCCTCTTCGGTTCCGTCACCTGTTTACCCGGTTGTTTCACGCTATATCGTCTCCGCACACCTGATACCCACAAGCCCCTACTGATCTCGAATCAAATGATCCAAGATTACTCGGAAAACCGCGTCGATACCTTACACATGAAGAACCTCTTACATCTCGGTGAAGATCGATACCTGACGACGTTGTTGCTCAAACATTTCCCTCTGTTCAAGACGCAGTTTGTGAGGGATGCGCATGCGTACACGGTTGCCCCCGATGATTGGAAGGTGCTGCTTTCGCAGAGGCGGCGTTGGATTAACTCGACGGTGCATAACCTTGGAGAGCTTATTTTCTTGGATCAGCTTTGTGGATTTTGTTGTTTCTCGATGAGGTTTGTGGTTATGATTGATCTTTTGTCGACGATTACCCAGCCGGTTACTGTTGCCTATGTGAGTGGTGTTTTGTCATCATGAGAGATATGTTTTGGCTGATTGTGGTGTAGATCGTATACCTCGTTTACCTCGTCACTGGAGCTGGAAAGCAGATTCCTGTGATCTCGCTTATCATGATTGCTGCGATTTATGGTATTCAGGCGTTGGTGTTTGTGATGAGGAGGAAGTGGGATATGATTGGGTGGATGATATTTTATATCATTGCGATCCCTGCGTTTTCGTTCTTCCTGCCGCTTTATTCGTTCTGGCGCATGGATGATTTCTCTTGGGGTCAGACACGTATTGTGTTGGGAGAGTCTGGAAAGAAGGTGGTTGTTCATGTGAGTGTTTTTTATTTGATTTGGTTTGTTGGGACAATTTTGTTGACGTTTTGTGTGTGTTATAGGACGAAGGCAAGTTCGATCCTAGGGCTATTCCTCTCAAGTCTTGGAGCGACTACGTGAGTTTTATTTTGTTTCTTTTGACGGATATGTTCTGACTTAAGTTATGATAGGAAAATGAGCTTTGGGACAAAGAGTCTAACCACAGCATTGGCTCCTGGGTGCCTCCTGTCAAGGGCAAGATGGACTATGCCGAATCCCGCACTGCGTCTCTCTACGGCCGCGAGACATACTACGAGCCCCGCAGTCAATCACCCGCTCCTTCGCAATTCGGTATGTACCCTCCTCCCGGCTACAATTCGGGCCGCAACACGCCTCAGTCTCCCTTCCGTACAATGAGCGAAGCCAATCATCTCCTTCATCAACCGGTACCTTCACGTCCTGTCACCAATTATCTTGATATGCCTATCCCGACTACTGGTAGCCATGAGGGCTTTGATATGGGCCCGATAGGTGGTGGTTCGATGCATAGTCATGGTGGTGGATCGCCTTCTGATGTTGAGATTGAGAGGGCGGTGCAGAATATTTTGAGGACTGCTGATCTGAATACGGTGACGAAGAGGGAGATTAGGCGGCAGTTGGAGGATGTGTTTGGGATGGATTTGACGTCGCGCAAGACTATGATCAATGCTGCGATTGATAGAGTTCTGTTGAGCCAGGCATAGACGTTCTCTTTTTACGATTGCTAGTGGACTCGCTTTTCTCTTTCTCTTCTTGCTCGTCTACGAGCTTTGGTTATGAACTCTCTCGTTTTTTCTGTTTGGTATCATTCATGGGATTAACAACACAAACGCTCTTTATTCCGACGCACACTCTCTCTTAATAATGACTCTGTTCTTTTTTGGAAACTGCAATACGAACATTTGATTCGTCGTTTTGTCGAAGCTTTAAAACTACAATATGGACTTGTTGGCTTTGGCAGTCGTTACTAGTAGCACCTTAGACTCTCTCTCTCTATCCCTCTCTATACACCTTTTCCCTACACTCGATACGCACATGCATATATTGCTCTCTCACACCTTTTCACTCTCTCCTTTCTCCCACTTGTTTTCTTGCTCTCTTTCTCTCTTGGTCACAGGACTATCGTCATTGCATCATATCGCTGTGAAATGATATAATTCAGCATTACATATAGACTATACGAATAAATTTGGTCCTGTTTCTTGACTACAGATGCTGGTACTTGGCACTTGCAGATCTAAGTAGCAGGCATGCTCGTGATTACGTCAGCATTGAAAACGGTTCACCTTAATATCTGGTTTTCTTTTTGGCACGTCCCTCGCATACCCCAGCTCGAGATCACTATGCACCTTTCCACTGATCCAGACATCTGGACCAGAATATTGCAGTTCTTCAGGATATCCCTTGTCGACTATCTCAAGCCCTGCCAAGAGTCAGCAGCAGCGGAAAGGTCCCTTAACAAGCAAACTTTGCTTTCTGTGGCATTGACCTGCTCCAGTCTCCTCAACCCTGCTCTTTCCGAGCTATGGCGATCTCTGTCGACATTAGAGTATGCTACGAAAGTATATGATACCCCGACGGACTCGGAGTCCGGATCATCTGGATTTGCCTTCAAGTACGAAGAGGAGGGTGGGTATTGGGTGAGTCAAAATTTCAAGTACCGTGGCACTCTTCGCGGTCACTGAATTCTACTAGACATTCAACGTGGCTACTGATCAAAAAGAGGCACTCGCCCCTCGACTGCGATCCTACCTACGCCGTATCCACTGTTTGCGCTTTGAAGAATTCCCGAATTCCAGAGAGTACACTCTCTGGACCATTTTGCTCGTATTATCCGGCTCGGGGAGCCAGGGCCATCTATGTCCAAACCTAAAAGGCCTCTTTCTCCTTCTTAAAAATGTTTCTCCAACTATGATATACCATCTATCTCCCCTCATATCTCTTTCTATTGAATCACTTGACATCGACCATGTGGACGAAGTTGAAAACGAGAAATCTACGATTGTCTTGCTCAATCTTATTAGAGGTCACGGCACCACCTCACTCCGCGGACTCACCTATCACGGTACTTCGCCCAGTATATTCGAGGAAGCTAGCCATTTTCACTCCTTGCGCAAACTAAACATCAAGACTTATATCAAAGCCAATCCAAGTCTCTTTAAGGCTCCTGACATCGAGTCCCTTCAATGTCTCCGCCATCTGACGCGCTTAAGTTTGGATATAAGAAGTTTCTCGTGGGATGCGATCGAGGCTGCTAGACGATGGCTGGGGAGCCTGGAAACACTTTCCGAGTTGATGCTTGATGGACAATGGGAGAACATCGAACATTGTGTGTTCAAAGGGATCACCTTCCACCACATCCACCACCTACGGCTGTTTTTAACCTCGCCAGTCGGTGCAGACCTCTTTTTCCTCCTCTCTCTCGCATTTCCAGCACTCCAATTACTCGGCATTCAGGCGCAATGGGACATCAGAGCAGACTCGTCATTGGAATTTCAATTATCAGATTTAATGGGACTTAAGGCACGTCCGATGAAGAAAATCGCTCTGGTCAATCTACCCCTACACGTTTCTTCGGGAGACATAGCGATCCTCCTAACAACATGGCCGCTTTTAGAGCATATCACTCTTTTACCAGATAAAGCTGTCAGGTCCGGCTTCGTTCTGGACGCCACGTTTGTACTAGCTCAAGCAAGCAGGCTTGGAACTCGGCTAAAACTACTCCTTTTGCCCCTTGACTTCGCTTCGTTAATGGCCACACCGACCACGTCGCTTCCTCCTGCCCATTCTCCACTACAACAATTGATACTCTTCATTCCCAATACAGTTATCCCCGAGAGTTTGAATGAAAAACAGGCACTTGTTGTCAAGCTCCTCACGCTCTTTCCTCGACTGGGCAACATTGACATTATAAGTTTGGGAAAGCATGCAAGTAACGATCTTCAAAGCATTTTGGACGGTTTTCATCAGCTTTTATCATCCCCACCTAGGAGACACGAGCGTTTGTTCTTAAACTAGTGACTCCTCCGGCACGGTTGGATGTCATCTTCCTGGTTCTGATACTACGATGTATCGGATTGAGATGCGGAGGACATTTCAAGCACTGTTATTTCCTTCACACCCTCAATCAATTTCATTAATCTCATTCCAAGCAATTTCTCTCTATTGCATAGGCTATTTCCGATGGGGATTTCAATGGTTATATTTCGGGAAAAAACGGAGCAATGATAATACACTGTCGTCATAAATCAATTCCACGTCTTCGGTTTACCGAGAATTTAGCTGCTATTTCTGAAATTTGGCTTCACTTTCTGCCACGATTTCTCAGTTTACCAGCTCGTCAAGCCATCTCTGGACAATCGGTCTTCCTACTCCAAGGTCAACTTTAGCTTCCTCGATCAGCTTTCTTGCAACTGGAATATGAATAATATCGGCAAGAGTGCATAAGCCGCTTCCAACCGGTGTAAAGTGAGGTGCTCATGTTGCCTGTAAGATATTTCCGTTTTGAGAGAATGCCTTCATAAATGTCCATTTTCGCTAGAATATTCTTCTTGGCCTCTTCCACAGTATTCGGATTGGCTTCAAGCCCAAAGAATATACACAACACATCCAATGCTGAGCGATGGTTGGGTGAGGAGATTGCGCTTACCTTTTGTTCAGGACCTCGAAAATAATCCGAACGCCATAACGATAGAAATGGGATAGCTCGGCCCACGTAGTCCAGTCGACCGATGCGCGCTTTTGAGGAAAAGCTGGGTTCGTTGATTGGGATACTTTTCACCCAAATGTCGAGCAATCGCACGGCTTTCGCACACGACAAACCCGCCATCATCTATTAAGAGTGTTTGATGAGGCATGTTGGAGAGTGCCGCATGGAAGGGAGAATATGTGACACTCAATACGCATATGCTACATATTACTTAGTACATTGTTTCCTCACTCCTTTTCACTCACTGCTTTCTCGCCCTTTTTTCCTCGCTCTCCCTCTCTCTTGGTCATCGGACTATCGTCGTTGCATCAAATCTCTGAGAAATAAGATAATTCAGCATTACATGAAGACTTTGAATAAAATTTCTTGACTACAGATAACCTAGCAGGCACGATCATGATGACATCAGCGTCGAGAGTGCCCACCTGGACTTCTGCTCTCTTCGGCACTTAGCTGTATCCCTCAACAAGCTCAAGGCAACGATGCACCCCGCTACTCATCCGGACATCTGGTCGGATATTCTACAGTACTTCAGGCTCTCCCTTGCCGAGCCCCTCAAGTTCAGCCAAGAGTCGGTGGCAGCGGACAGGTCCCTTAGCAAACAGACTTTGTTTTCTGTGGCATTGACTTGCTCCAGTCTCTTCAACCCCGCTCTTGACGAACTGTGGCGATCTTTGACGACACTAGAGTATGTTACTCGGATATATGATATCCCGGCAGAGCCTGGATCGTCTGGATCTGCCTTCAAATACGAAGAGGGTGGATACTGGGTAAGTCAAAATTCCACGTGGGGCACTCCAGGGTTACTCAATTATACTTACCAGATATCAAATGTGGCTCCTGATCAGAAAGAGACACTAGCCCCTCGATTACAATCCTACCTACGCCGTATTCACTTCTTACACTTTAAAGAATTCCCCAGTGCCAGAGAGTACACTCTCTGGCCCATCCTGCTCGTACTATCTGGGAGTCAGTGCCACCTACGCCCAAACCTAAAGGGCCTATCACTCTTTCTCAAGAATGTTCCTCCCACTATGGTTTATCAGCTATCCTCTCTCATATCTCCTTCTATCGAAACACTTGATATTGACCATAGGAACGAAGTCGAAAACGAGAAATTTGCGATTGTCTTGCTCAACCTTATTAGAGGTCTCGGCACCACCTCACTCCGCGAACTCACCTATCGTGGCGCTACTTCTCCCGGTATATTCGAGGAAGCTAGACATTTCCACTCCTTGTGCAAATTAAATATCAAGAATCATACCAAACCCAATCCAAGCCTCCTTGAGGCACCCGACATTGAGCGCCTTCGATATCTCTCCCACCTGACGTGCTTAAGTTTGGATACAAGAAGTTTCTCGTGGGATGCAATCGAGGTTGCTAGGCAATGGTTGGGGAGCATGGAAACACTTTACGAGTTGGGGCTTGAGGGACGGTGGGATGATATTCATCACTGTATTTTCAAGCGGCTCACCTTCCACAATATCCGTCACCTACGGCTGTGTTTGACCTCACCAGTCGGCGAAAACCTCTTTCACCTTGTCTCTCCTACATTTCCAGCACTCCAAGAGTTCTTCATTCGGGTGCAATGGAACATTAGAGGAGGCTCATCGTTGAGATTCCGAGTGTCAGATATAATGGGGCTGAAGGCACATCCAATTAAGAAAATCGCACTGTCCAATATACCCCTACTTGTTTCCTCTGAAGACATACCGCTCCTCCTAGCGACTTGGCCGCTTCTAGAGAGTATCATTCTTGTGCCAGATGAAACTGTCAAGTCTGGTTTCGCTTTTGACGCCAAGTTTGTACTGGTTCAAGCAAGTAGGCTTGGAACCCGGCTCAAATCGATGCTTATGCCCTTTGACTTTACTTCTCTAACAGCCACACAGACCACGTCGCTTCCCCCTTCTCATTCTCCACTACAGCAATTGACGCTCTTCCTTTTCAATACAGTCATCCCGAGAGCTGGAAGGATAAACAAAAACTTGTTGTTAACCTTATCACTCTCTTTCCTCGACTGGCCAGCATCGACATGATAAGTTTGGCCAACTCCTCAAGCAACGACCTCCAAAGTATTTTAGACGTTTTCCGGGGGCTTCTATCATCCCCACCCAGGAGATACGAGCGTTTGTTCTTAGACTAGTGGTCACCGATGGATGTCATCCTCCTAGCCATGATGATACGAAGCATCGGATCCTCGAGATATGACAGATATTTCAAGCTCTTTCTTTGCGTCCTCGATCGATTTCAGTAATAACCTTTCAACCGATTCGTATCTATTTCACAGGTGTTTTCTTATGTGGTTTCAATGATTAGGGACATTTCAAAATTCAGCTGCGATTCCTAAAAATTGGCTTCACTTTTTGCCACGATTCTCGGTTTGTAAGCTCGTTAAGCCACCTCTGGACATTCGGCCTTCCCTCTCCGAGGTCAACTCCTGCTTCCTCAACCAGCCTACTCGCAACTGGAATGTGAACAATATCGGCAAGAGTGAGCTCCTGGTGGAAGAAGGATGACCATGAGAACACAAACTACTTCCTAGTGTAAACAAAGTACCTACCTCACCGGTAAGATACTTTTGTTTTGAGAGAATGTCTTCGTAAACGTCCATTTTTGCTAGAATATTCTTCTTGGCCTCTTCCACGGTATTCGGGTTGGTTTCAAGGCTGAAGAATCTGCGAAACACATCCAACGTCTGAGTGATGGTCGGACGAGGAGATTATGCTCACCTTTTGTTCAGGACCTCGAAAAGAATCGGAACTCCATAGCGGTAGAAATGTGATAGCTCGGCCCACGTAGCCCGGTCGACCAGTGCACGCTTTTGAAGATCCTTTGGGAAAAGCTGGGTTCCTTGATTTGGATACTTTTCATCCAGATATCGAGCAATCGCGCGGCTCTGGTACATGATGAAACCATCATCGTCCTTTCAAAGTACTTAATGAGGCACTGTGTCGGAGAGCGGCGCATGGAAGGGAGACTGCACTCACGATAGTGGGAACTTGTCCAAAGGGATTGTTGGCGATGAATTCGGGTTTCTTGTGCTCGCCTTTTGGAAGATCGACCTCAACCCATTCAAAGGGAACCTGCTTTTCATGTAGAATAAGGGCGATGAGCAGAGCGGGAGCTGAGGAAAACCATCCGTATAATTTCAGCGACATGTCAAAAGGAGATCAAGAGACAAGGATTGGGGTTAAAGACGGCTGGAATGTGTGCTCGAAGACTCGGGCCTGGGTTTTTGAATGCCTTAGTGAGTTATTTGTGTTAAAAATACTTCCTGTAGCTCCGAAGGGTTTCAGGAAAAGAGTTAGCTTTATCTAACCGCCTGCTACTGATTGGCGAGGTTTTCATCACTGGAAAGGTGCGATTTGGGCTAAAGCTAGTCCAACTTGCTCAGATTAATATCAGCAGTAGCATGAAACACCGGGAACAGGAAAGATTCTATATATTGGTGCCTTTGTCGATAGATTGGAATCAGGCCCCCGGCCGCGGCGAACAGAGAGAAGCGCTATCCTATAGCGACAGCTTGCATCATAGTGAGATGAGTTGAGCACAGAATCACGACGTTGGGCTTCGTAGCTTCGATTCCCTTGATTGACCTGACGGGTTACGAAATCGGAACACTGACAGAGCTTCCAATAGTGATGTATCCCTGAGGATCTCAAAGCGCAGTGACAGTTCACTAAAGTGCATGTTACTGTCCTGAAACATAAGCACTAAACTGGTCTTTGAGGGTACAAGGCTGACGAGAATTTCGAAGGTCCCGGGCGTTTAAGCAAAGATCTTGAAGTTTCGAATATGTGCTGTATTTTTGCAGGTAGCGTTCCACCGACCCTCTTTGCCCTGTGCATAATGAGTCTGCTAGGTTTCCTCTGCTCACTGAAAAGCATGGCTTTAAGAATGTGGTGTGGGCTCACTGGCTTACATCTTGAAAATAGATACATGCAAAGGAGTGTGCGTCAGCACACAACCTACAGTCATTGACCGCCCAGTTGTACACTCAAAATTTGTACTCGCCTTTTCGAGCAGACAATCTGTCTATAATTCCTGAAAGTATTTGAGAGGATTTTAGAGCATGTATACTATGTTAGAAATAAAAATATCAGGAATACGAAACGCTATGTAGCCTAAATACGAGTCACTGAGACGGTGTGACAAAGTGCTTGTCACATTCCATAATCCCCCCCAATTCCCTTTGCCGCCCCGTCACGCCGTGTCACGCTGTCTCTCCAATCAGCCGCGTAGAATTTAGTAAGATGTTTATTGATGACGACTCCCTCGTGCAATCACCTCAGAATTTGGCATGCGTGAGGTATACGCCAACTCAAAACTTCTGAAGTAAATTTTAGGGTGCACAGCGAACAGGAACAGGAAATATAAGCAGATTTCAATTTTGATGAACTTCCGATTCTAGACTAATTATGTTCTCACGACGTCAACTCGGTAGCTCAGCTTCTCAAAATATGTTCTATGTGTGCAGAAGCTTAGAATGCATCAGGAATGGCAAAAGTTTGGCTGGAATGCAAGCCATTGCCTCACAATTGTCTACTGTACAACTGACTGGTAGTGTACAACTGGGCGGTCAATGACTGTAATCGTTGTCACAGTGACGCGTCACTCGTGTCGCACTTGCTTCGTTTCTCGGCAAGTCTTCCACCACTTCGGGGCTTCTACTTTTTTTTTGGCACGTCCCTCGTATGCTCCAAGCTCGACATCACGATGTACCTCACTACCAATCTCGATATCTGGACGGAATTTCTGCAGTTCTTCAGGCTGTCCTCTCTCGACTATCTCGGGTCCAATCAAGAGTCAGCAGCAGCAGAAAGGTGCCTTAGCAAGCGGACTTTGCTTTCTGTGGCATTGACTTGCTCCAGTCTCCTCAACCCTGCTCTTGCCGAGCCGTGGCGATCTTTGTCGACATTGGAATATGTTACTCAGATATATGATGCCCCGCCAGAGCCTGAGTCGCCTGGAGAATCTGCCTTTAAGTACGAAGAAGAGGGTGGATATTGGGTAAGTCAAGATTTTAAGTAGGCACTCTTCGTGGGTCACTCAATTTTTTTTTTCAAATATGCAACGTGGCTGCTGATCAAAAAGAGGCACTCGCCCCTCGATTGCGGTCCTACCTACGTCGCATCCCTTTCTTGCACTTGGAAGAATTCCCTAGTACCAGAGAACATACACTCTGGCCCATCCTGCTCGTACTATCCGGGAGTCAGTGCCACCTATGCCCCAACCTAAAAGGCCTGTTCCTCCTCCTCGAATCTGTTCCTCCTCCTATGATTTATCAACTATACCCTCTCATATCCCCCTCTATTGAAATTCTTAATATCAACCACGGACGAAGTCGAAAAGGAGAAATCTACGGTTGTTTTACTCAACCTTATTAGAGGTCATGGTACCACCTCACTCCGTGAAATCACCTATCACGGCATTTATTCCTCTAGTATATTCGAGGAAGCTAGACATTTCCACTCCTTGCGCAAACCGAATATCAAGACTCGTACCAAAGCCAATCCAAGCCTCCTTAAAGCATCCGACATCAAGTCCCTTCAGTATCTCTCCCACCTGACATCCTTAAGCTTAGATGCAAGAAGTGTCGCGGAATGCGATCGAAGCCGCTGGACGATGGCTGGGGAACCTAGAAACATTGTGCGAGTTGACGCTTGAGGGACGGTGGGAGAACGTTCAGCATTGTGTTTTCAAAGGAATCACCCTCCACCACATCCACCACCTACTGCTATATTTAACCTCACCAGCCGGCGAAGATCTCTTTTCCCTCATCCCTCCCACATTTCCAGCACTCCGAGTGTTGAACATTCAGGTGCAATGGAACGCCAGAGCCGATCCATCACCGAAATTCCGAGTATCAGACTTAACGGGACTTGGGGCACATCCAATGAAGAAAATCACTCTATATAATTTACCCCTACGTACTTCCTCTGATGATATACCGATCCTCTTATCAACGTGGCCGCTTCTAGAGACCATCATTCTCGTGCCCGATGAAGCTATCAGGTCCGGTTTTGTTTTTAACGCCAAACTTGTACTGGCCCAAGCAAGTAGGCTCGGAACCCGGTTCAAAAGGACAGCTTTGCGCCTTGACTTCACTTCTCTAGTAACCGCACCGACCACGTCACTTCCCCCTTCCCATTCTCCACTACAGCGATTGACCCTCTTCCCTTCCAGTACTGTCATCCCAGAGAGCTGGAAGGACAAGCTGAAACTTGTCGTTAACCTCCTTACTCTCTTTCCTCAACTTGTCAGCATCGATATGATCAGTTTAACCGACAATGATCTCCAAAGCATTTTAGACGTTTTCCAGGAGCTTTTATCATCCCCGCCTAGGAAATATGGCCATTTGTCCTTAAAGTAGTAGTCACCGGTGGATGTCATCCTCCTGGTCATGATGGTACAAGTACCAATGCACCAGATCCTCAAGATATGGCAGATATCTCAAGATCTTTTCTCGTGTCCAGTTGATTTCAGTAATCTCACTCCAACAGATACCTATCTATTTCGTACTTGTTATTTCATGAGCATTTCAATGATTATATTTAAACAAATCGAGACATCTAAAAATTTAGCTGCCATTCCTGAAAATTGGCTTCACTTTCTGCCATGATTCTCGGCTTACAAGCTCGTTAAGCCACCTCTGGACATTCGGCCTTCCTCCTCCAAGGTCAACGTCTGCTTCCTCGACCAGCCTGCTTGCAACTGGAATGTGAACAATATCAGCGAGTGTGAGCTCCTGATAGGGAATGGATTAAAACATGAACCGCTTTCCAGTGTAAGACAAAGTACATACATCGCCCGTCAGATATTTCTGTTTTGAGAGAATACCCTCGTAAATGTCCATTTTCGCTAGAAGATCCTTCTTGGCCTCTTCCACAGCAGTCAGATTGGCTTCAAGCCCAAAGAACCTGAAGAACGAATCAAACATCTGAGTAATGAGCGGATGAGATTATACTTACCTTTTGTTAAGGACCTCGAAAAGAATCCGAACGCCATGACGGTAGAAATGGAACAGCTCAGCCCATGTAGCCTGGTCGACTAGTGCACGCCTTTGAAGATCCTTTGGGAAAAGCTGGGTTCCTTGATTGGGATACTTCTCATCCAGATACCGAGCAATCGCACGGCTTTCGTACATGACGAAACCGTCATCATCCTTTCAGTGCATTTGATGAGGTGTGTCGGAGAGCGACGAATGTAGGAGAGACTGTACTCACGATGGTAGGGACTTGTCCAAAGGGATTATTGGCAATAAATTCGGGTTTCTTGTGCTCGCCTTTTGGAAGATCGACTTCGATCCATTCAAAGGGAACCTGCTTTTCATGCAGAAGAAGAGCAATAAGGAGAGCGGGAGCTGAGGCGAACCATCCATATAATTTCAGGGCATATCGAAAGGAAAATAAAGAAGCAAGGATTGGGGTTAAAGGTTGGAGACCTGGGCTTTTCAATACCCTCGTAGTGAGTCATTGTGTTAAAAATACATTTCATAGCTTTGGGCGGCATGGATTTGGCTTCATTCGGCCGGCTGGTGTCGGCGGGGTATTCATCACCTCCAAAGCACAATTTGGGAGTCTAAACCAGGAGCCGAGATTACCTGCATAACACCAAATACGGGGAAAGCGCAGCAACGATCCGATATGTTGGAACGCCTGCTACGATTTAACCGGATGATAGAACCAAATCAGGCAACTAGCAGCAAGTGCAAAGATTAAACAGGATCCTATATTTAGCGGCGGTTTGCCTCATGATTCTGATATGTAGTGTATACCCGACAATTCGGAGCCATATCATTGCGCTCTCGTGGAACATCCAGACTTGATTATTTCATATCTTTGGTTTACCAGGAATTTAGCTGCGATTCCTGAGGGTTGGCTTTACTTTCTGCCACGCTTCTCGTTTATAATCTCATTAAGCCACCTCTGGACATTTGGCCTTCCTTCTCCAAGGTCAAGTTTTACTTCCTCTACCAGCCTGCTCACAGCTGGAATGTGAACAATATCAGCAAGAGTGAGTTTCTGATAAGAGAGAGATGAGAATATGAACTACCCTGCGACATAAAGCGAGCCTGTACTCACATCACCCGCAAGATATTTCTGTTTCGAGAGAATGCCTTCATAAATGTCCATTTTCGCGAGAAGATTTTTCTTGGCCTCTTCTACAGTATTCTGACCAGTTTCAAGCCCAAAGAATCTGTAAAACAACATCACTGAACATCTGAGCAGTGATCGGATGAGGAGATTACGCTCACCTGGCGTTTAAGACCTGGAACATAATCGGACTACCATAACGGTGAAAATGGAACTGTTCAGCCCACGTAACCTGGTCGACCAATGCGCGTTTTTGTAGATCCTTTGAGAAAAGCTGGGTCCCTTGATTTGGATACTTTTCATCCAAATAGCGAGCAATCGCACGGCTCTCGTACATGACGAAACCATCATCGTCCTTTCAGAGTATGCTGTAAGGTACGTCGGGAGGCGACACATGGAACTTGTGCTCACGATGGTAGGGACTTGTCCAAAGGGATTATTGGCGACGAAATTGGGTTGCTTATGCTCGCCTTTTGGAAGATCGACTTCGATCCATTCAAAGGGAATTTGTTTTTCGCGCAGGATAAGGGCAATAACGAGAGAAGGAGTCGAGGCAAACCATCCGTATAATTTCAGCGACATATCGAACTTAGGTAGGCCGGGAAACAAAGATTGGAGGTACTGTGGTGAATCCGGCCTTTCAATACCCTCTTGATGGAAGTGAGTCATATTTAGACTTTCAACCGTCTTAGTAAAGGAATCACCAAATTCATCTAACCGGCTGACGTCGGCGTGATGTTCATCACTTGCATCGAGGCACGATTTGGTAGAAAACTGGTCAGAATTTGATATTACTTGTTCAGAGCGTCAATATCTGTACTACATACATAGCATCAAACCCTGAAAAGCGCAGCAGAGACTCGATTTAATTTGGGACATCAGATCATGGATTTAAATCAGGCACCTAGCAGCGAGCAGGGAGGAGCAGTATAGTCCCCCAAGACGAAACTCGCAGGCTTGTATATATATTGTGGTGTCGAAGCACATGTAGATACGGTACTATATTCCTCCATCGACAAAGTCCGAAAACACAAGCCACACGTAAGTATTCTAGCAAAGACGCCCGCCAATGGCGTCCTTGATTGTTCATCTAAACCAAAAGAGCACAAATCGAAAGAAATAGCTAATGTACAATACGCAAAAGCAAAGCACGTCCGAGTCCATGTAAAGCTGTAATCACAAAGCTGAGAGGTCAGGAGCCCGAACGAGTAAACAGAACACGAGACCGGGAAAAGCGAGAAAAAATTTCAGACAGGGACCATATTAAAATCCAACTCTTTCTCTGCTCTTCTCCCCGTGCCTACACCAATCCTAGTACCTACATCCTGCGCAGCGAATTTCAAACTTCTATTTCTCCTCCCGCCGGCCACTTGAGCGTTCGAGTTGGGATGTTCACCGATGTGCTGCTGTTGATGGTGGCGGTTGGGTTGGAGATGAGGAGGAGGAGAGTTCCGATTCATTTCCATATCGACTAAACTCGTTGTGCTATCATTTTCGTCTTCATGAGCATGAGCATTCGGATTTGGAGTTCTGTGGTACGAAGAAGCCACTCTTGTGGGCCTTTCAACTACAGTTGGTAACGCCACAATCGCCGTGTTATTACCGCTGCCAGTGCCGTTATTGTAGTTGTTCGTGTTTCCATTTGCAGGCTTTTGGAATTGATATCGATTCTTGGAGTTTGAACGTTTTACAGATGCGGCGGTGGTCGATTTGGATCGTAGGGTGCCGGAGCTGGATTTGGATTTGACGGTGCTGGATATGCTTAACCATCTACTTAGTCTTGATTTTGAAGATGGAGAGCCTGGGTTCGACCAGCGCCAGTTTGAAGAACTGGGGTCATCGTCGTCGTTGTTGGCGTTGTGGTAAATGTCGGCTGAGGTGGTGTAATACGTGGTAGGGCGATTGCGAGAAGACGACGAAGGAGGGTGGACGGTACTGTGCTCTTGAGGATGAGAGTGTTTTGGATTTCGGTACGCGAGAGACGCGGATGTAGGTGGGAAGGCCATACTGGAGATTTCGGAGTGGGAGGGGAGAAGGAACGGAAAAAGTGGAAAGGGTTGGGGAGGGTTAGTTTGAATTTGGGTTTTTTGAATTTGAGTTTGGAGGCTGGTTTTTTGTCGGAGTAGATTTGGGATAGGGGATGAGAGGAGGTGGGGGGGATGTTGGGTGGTGGTCCTGGTGGGGGTGGTTTGGGGAGGTCTTTGTCGAGTTGGCGGGTACGGCCTGGTTGGGAACGGGAGCGGGGAGGATAGGCGAATGGATCGTTTGTAGAGGTGGTGGTGTGATTGCCGCTGGAGGTGGTAGTGCTGTAGGGATGTGAGGGAGTTGAGGTGAGGGTGTATGTCCGGGAATGGTGGGGATGTTGTTGACCGGACCCGTTACGTTGGTGTTGTTGTTGTTGATTAGAGTTTGAGTTTGAGCGGGAATGGGTATGTTGACTTGTGGGAAGTGATGAGGCTTGGCTTGAAGGTGAGAATGACGTAGTAGGCTGTGAAGGGTCGATAAGTTAGTTTATGAAGAGAAAAAAATTGAAGAGAGTGGGGAAACGTACGGTGCCATTGGGCTTGAGCATGCCAGCTCGAGTTCTACTATACGAGTCTCCTCTATCTCTTGCATCTGGTCGTTTTTGGTTCACTCGGATGTCGATTTCAACTGGTTGGGGTGGGTAATAGTTGTACGACTTTTTCGTTGTCGACTTGTAGACTATGTGAATCACATATTCAAGGTTGAGTAGCAAGAGAGGTGACGTACAGAAGGAAGAGCGTTATAGCCGTTGATTATCCCATCTTCTGCTCGGTACTGCCATACAAGCGACCCGTGAGTTGTTACGAACAACGTCACCGGTGATGGGCTTTTTTACATACCTCGTTGGCATAGATATAACTTGCCGCACCGCTATACGGGTGACTCATTGAAATGGAATGCTAAGGGTAGATAGCAATGGGGGAGAGAAGGAGAGAGAGATGAGAAGGGAGCAGCAAGCGGATGATGCAGGTGGGGTATCTATCTATCTTTGTTCGAGACGTGGAATGATTCACAAAAAGGTTCTCCAGGGTCCAAGCGTCCCAGCGCAGATTTTTGTTTTTGTTTATCAGCGTCGCAGTGGGAAAATGTGAGTGAGCAGCCCAGCTGGAAGAAGAGAGAGAATGTGGGAAGGGACTCAGCTGGGCCTAGCGCCAAGTTGAGTTGAGTAGGTGGGAAGGGACGCTATTAATAGCAGGGACAGCGTGATGGGATTAAAATGGACAGTTGCGGACTGCTGGCCGAGGCTGTGTTCATGAGTGTTCCCCAGTGTGGCGGGATGAGCCGCTGACCGAACACAGCAGAGCGCTCCGGGAGGTGAGATCGACGGTCGCAGCGGGGAACAACAGAGCCGAACAAGGGAGGAGAAGAGAAGAGAAGACTCAAGACGAGTCACGTGGAGTATATATAATTAATTAGTATGTGGTAAAAGGGAATATCAGCGGATTCTGCCTCTATCGTCCATGAGCCTACGACGGACGCGCGACGAGATCCACACTGCTGACGCTGGCAGTCGGCATGGCTCGCAGCGGCGACCGGCGTCCATCGGCGAGCTTGCTGACCGTGCGATCAAGTTTGAATGGGACGCTTCCCGCGACTTCAAGCACTGTCTCCGTACGGCAGAGGGATGTCGCAACCAGGCTAGGGCTTACCAGAACGCAGGCGACCTCGAGATGGCCTTTGTCTACTTTGCACGGGCTGCCACCATCGCACTTGAAAAACTCCCTGCTCATCCGCAATTCAAGACGGCTCTGACAGAGGCCCAGCGGGATAATCTGGGCTTGGTGCGTGTCGTTTTTGTGGAGGCGGTGGATGGGTTATTGATGGATCTGTAGAATGGACAGGAGATACTCGATTGTATGGGTTCAATCAAGCCGACACTCGTTGAACGGTTTAATAAATGGCGTGCTGTTCACCCAGACTCTCCTCTCCTCCCTTTATTCGACGATCAGGAGCCTCCATCAGCCCCTTACGATTCTAAACTCACCAAAGCCTTGAAAGATGAAGCTGCTGCGTGGCGCGAAGCTCGTGAGACCAGGGAACGAGAAGCAGAGGAGGATCATTTCAGACAACACCAGATCGAAGAAGAGAATCTCCAACGACAATCTTCTCGCCATCGCCCAAATGTCCAACGCCAGCCAACCATGGATCCACGGAGGCAGGACTCGATTCGTCTTGCAGGCCCTCCGGCATATAAACCATCCGCTGCCGACTATGCTTTCTCTCAACCTCCGAACCCTGGTCTTGGGCATGGATCCCAAAGCACAAAAGTTGTCGTGATGCCCCCGCTTCTGCTGGTCCGGCGGAAGCTTCGCAGAGGAAACGCGAAAGAGAAGAAAAGCGACGTGCGGAACAAGAAGGTATTGCTCGGAGATTACAAGAAGCCGATGCAGAAGCTCGTCAAATTCGACAAACGATTGCAGTGAATAATTCTCGTCCACAACATCAAGGCTCTAGTACACTCTCTGCACATTCTTCCGTGAGCTCTGTCGCCACCAATGGTTCTTCACCCATGTTTCCTCACACTCAGGCATCCTCTCTCGCTACTACGCCTGCATCGTCGTTCTATCAGGCGCCTCACATGTCCATGTCCATGCCTCCGCAGCCTGTGATTCATCCTCAGAGTCAAGCTCAGCAGATGGCTGCGCCACCCGCAGTTTCGATGCCTGTTCATTCTGCACCGCCACCTCAGAACATGAACCCTGCGCGGGTGCTGAATGTCCCTCCACCGCCACCTCTCAGTCATATGGCATCACCGCCTGTCGCCGATCAGCATCAGCAGCAATATCAGCATCAGCAACAACAGCAGCAGCAGCAGCCAGCGCCTTATCATCCTGGAAGTGAGTCGCCCAACCCTCCTTTTATGTTCCCTGGATCTAGTCTGGTCGATTTACATCGGACGCCTACAAGGGCTACTGTTCGCAGGTAGGCATTGAATGTTGTCGTAGTTATGATTAGCTGATTTACTTGACTCGATATCCGCGTCGATCTCTCGGGATATATTTACGTGTCGACAGTCAAGTACCACAAGGATTCTCTAGCACGACCTCTCCACCACCACAAGATCCACGCGCTCTTTTCCCCTCTCTCATGTCGCCTCATCAACAACAACAAGGCTATTATCCCTCTCATTATTCCATGTTTACCACTGCTATGGATCGACTCACATTGAACGATACCACCAATACCACACCGGCCACGGCTTACCCTCCAACAATATCTATGCTCCCTCTAATCAACCTAATCCGAATGTGATGCCGTGGGCAGCATTTGGATCACAAGAGAGTGCAAAAAGTGCGGCTGCAGCTGCTGCGGCACGAGTTGGGAGGGGGTTGATGGATGGGAGTGGTGGTGCGGGACTGAGAAAGTCGGGGACGGCGAAATACCATAGTCCTGCACCTCCTCCCCCTGGTACGGAAAATGCTCCTGCGTCCTCTTCTTCGTCGGTGCCGTATATACCAATGCCACCACCGCCGCCCTCTGCCGCCGCTGGACTTGCATCAACAGCGGGTCGTTCACATCCGTCCCACCTTGAACGCGACCGTCGTCAGCAGTCGGTATCTCATTCGAGACATCATCCTGGGTCATCACCGAAAGAAAGGAAATTGAAACCGGTGGTACTCCCACGCGAGATTTTACCTCGGTTTTTGGCGATTGCGAGTTTGAATACGAGTATTAATATTGAAACGTGTGGGTTGTTGTTGGGTAGGGAGGTGTGGCCTGATGGTGATGAGGGTGGTCAACAGCAGCATCATAATTCTTCGCCTAGAGGAGGAGGGGAGGGGAGGAGTGAGTATATGGTGACGACGTTGTTGGTGCCGAGGCAGAGGGGAACGAGTGATACGTGTACGATGGATGGGGAGGAGTTGGTTTTGGAGTTTGTGGATCAGAGGAGTTTGATTACGCTTGGTTGGGTGCGTTGTCTAATGCTAGGTTTTTTTTTGGGATGTATGTTGATCGTTTGTGGTGGTGATAGATTCATACGCATCCTTCGCAGTCGTGTTTTATGTCGTCGGTGGATTTACATACGCATTCGGGGTTTCAGCAGATGTTGCCAGAGTTTGTGGCGGTGGTTTGTGCGCCGAAGAGTAATCCAAAGTTCGTCCACTCACTTTCTCCGCACCACCACTGTTTCTTCCCTTCTCTCTGCCTTTTTACTGACACGTGTGTGGTACAGTTTTGGGATATTTAGGTTAACGGATCCGCCTGGTTTACCGACGATTTTGGAGTGTAAGGCAAAGGAGGCGTTTCATCCTCATCCGGATTTACCTATCTATACTGTGTGTATCCACTCTTCTCTCTCTCTCTCTCTCTCTCTCTCTCTCTCTCTCTCTCTGTCTCTCTGTCTCTCTCTCTCTGTCTCTCTGTCTCTGTCTCTCTGTCTCTCTCTTATTTCTGGATTGTTCTCACATTTTTTGGGGTGTAGGATGCGGATAAGGGACATGTGCATATGAGAGATGCGCCGCTTGAGATTATTGATATGCGATGAAAGCTTTGATTTTTTGGGGACTTTCTTTTTTGGTGGTGGATGAAGGGGATTTGTGTATGTTTGATAATGTACTTGTGGAGGATATGTTTGTATGAATAAGCTGTATTTTAGTTGTTTCGTTTTGTTTTTTGGACTCAGTCACTTGTAGTTGGGGGTTGTGTGTATGATTTTAGTTGAGTGTGGTTTGTGGAATTGTCGATCTCTCATTGCTTTCAATGTATAACAAATGACAGTTGATATACACTTTTGCACTGCTGTCGCTTGCTAATTTGGGCGCCCTTCGTCAATTGCCATACGTGATGAGTGCTAGGCTTGCCAATGAGAAGAGAAGTAGATCTCTTGTTAATAAATCATCTGGGTGCGGTTGAGCGAATGGCTCGGTTTGGCTTGGGTTCTAGACTGAGGCTTTAAAGAGATGAAAAGATGATTGGTATATGTCAAATACGGTAGATTCACTGGGCTCCATAAATACGATACATGACGAGTGCAACGACAGGAATTGGCTGGCCTGGGTATTGGTTTTATCTCTATTGGTCTCCTTTTTCCTAGATTTGGTTTATGCGCTTAAAAGTAGACTGTTGGATTGTGGAAGCGGTAATTTGGATAGGGTGGGGTCAGGTCTCGTCCGTCGAGTATTCGCATTTTCAAGAACCGAATCCAATCGAGCTTTTAGTTTGTTCAGATTCAAACAACGTCTGTTGCCGCCTCACCTCACCTTGAATAACTTGTATTATTACTTGAATCTTCACTCTCGATACCTTTATTTGTTGCGTGCAAAGGACGGGAAATGTGTTTCCAAATAGCATGGTTTAGGACTTCAGACGAGGCACCGTCTGTTGCTAATACTTCTGCCCCATCCAACTCTTTGTCCAGTCCGTCTAGAACGTCTCTTGCACCTGAGAGATTGGCTACTTTGGCACAGAATGCGTGTAGCGCGAGGAATTTTGAAGATGGAGGTGGGAGTGAGTCTGGGTCTGAGGAAGATAGGGTGATTCTTTTTTCTTCGATGATGGATGGGGCGCCCGTTTTGACTTTGTAATGGTATGGAATTGGCTGGATAGGAAGGAGGATTGGTCAAAGCCCAAGCAGGTAAGCGGTTAAGGGAGGCTTACTGTTTCTTCTAGCCATAATTCTAGACTATCAAAAGCGTAATGCATCCGAGGCTTAAAGTGAGGACATTGGCTAGGAAGTGTATTTTTGATTCTTCTAGCTCGTCAAAGTCGAAGCCAAAACATCTTAGAATGGCTGATACAGTAGCAGAGTCGTCCTTGATTGAATACTAAGGGTAAATACAGCTTCAAGGAATTCGCAGCAACGTACCCCTGTATCATCAGAACTTGCGCTATTGGTCGATGGGCCAAAGTATGAAGCGTCTGGTATGATGTGTACACAGTGTGTAGCGACACCATGACCGCAACCGATCTGCGTAGAGGGAATTCCCGCTGAGGGTGCGACTATACGATCGTACTTTTCCGAGACGACACATCGGAACCCATCACGGCGGAGCGCCTGAATTCGTTCTGTGTAAGTGTACAGAGGCATAACTTCATAAGATATTTAATTCATACTAGATGCTTAGCCTCCCAGTGGTCTTTCGGCACCGATTGAATGGTTGGCCGTTCTAGAAAATATGGGTGGTACATTCTAATTTCCTAACTGGTTCCCCCAAAGTGAGCGACTGGGAAACGGAAGAACCTAGGGGACTTACAAGATCTTATAAATAGATTAATAAAAGCTATTCCAAGCCACATAAAGCGTCAAAATCACTTTTACGCGAGTCGATCTCCTTTGCGAGTTCTTCCATTGCTATACGATTGGGTGCATGAAGAAGCAAGTAACCCAAGACTCTTGCCTGAACGACAGTCACTGTTCCATGGTCACCTTCCTTCGCAATGGCGTTTCGTTCAAAGTTGAGGCAGACTTGATACGCACTGAGAGCATTGGTGCATCCGAGAGTGTGGTCTTTATGTCACCGATGGGAGGGAGAGATTCTACTGGAGAAAAGAACATGATGGATTAAAGGTTTCAAGACATTTATATTCAGACTTTTGGTGTCTTTGGTGTTATGGTGAGTTTCGGTGAAGTCCGTTGTTATTCAGGAGTGGGAGAGCATGATTAGGCGGACTCTGAAAATCTGAATCAGGTATGTCGGAGTCTGGAATACCTGTGGGTCGTAATCGAAGGTGTGTCCTAAGACAAGCCGCTGGTAACGAGGTCCCTTTTCGGAAATCGTGCGCTTTGGAGTTTTGGGTTGCAGTGGAACGAGCTTGTAGAATAAAGGTGCCACCTTCAACTGTGTTTCATATAAATGATTCAGAAGCATCCGTATAATGACTCTTTAATAATTTTTAAAAAAACGAGAAAATTCAGCCAGGTCCCACCTGCGGATTAAGCTTTAAAGACACGCATAAGGATTAGATGAGTACATGGAAAGACGATTCCATAACAAAAATACCAAGAGCCATCCTAAACACCTCCACCACTCTTCTCGACAGGTATAACTCTTCTTTCGCGTCCCAAGAGAGCACCTGCGCCATTCACCTCCGCGGGCGATACGCTGACTTCCCTCAATCCACCGCACACCTCCAAAAACTCGTCCCAATCCAAAGTTTCATGAGTGCTGAATCCAGCTTCTTCAAGCACGTATTCAAGCTCCCTACGCGAGATCCCCTCATAGCCAGATACCTCTTTCACGAAATCAAGAATATTTGCAGTTTGAACCTTGTTCTTCTCTTCAGATTGGCCAGAAGCGGAAGGTGTAGGAACAGTGGTCGCGTGTTTGTCGAAAACGGATTTAAGGAGGCCAACTTCGCCAACTTCGAATCTGGCACGGCCGAGAACTCGAACGCGTTCACCAGCGGCGCTCGCGGAAGCACTGACACTTCTCCAACCATCACCGACATGGGCAACATGTCCCAGACTTTGCCCAACGAATCCACAGACATTCCACAAACTCCTCTCAGCGCATTCAATCCAACCTCTGGGTTGTAATCGTTCTTTAACGCGTCTCACGACGTCACCACTGACATATCCTTCGTCCAAGCCCATACTACCAACTAAGAATTCGACAGTGTCGCGAATTTGTTTGTTGCGTTCACTGCGGGACCAGTTGAGTTCGGCTGACATGATGTCGATGACACGAGGGAGGGCGTCGAGGGCTGCGCGGGCGTTGAGGAATGAGAGACGGGTGCGGCGGGCAAGGACGTCGATTGCTGAGAGGGCATATTCGTGTTTGATTGCGTAGTGAACTTCGGCTTCAATAACTGTGGGAAGGGGCGAGATGTCAGTGGATGTGACGAGGATTGAATAAGGGAAAAGAGGGCGTACATGGGTATTGGGGTACTAGGCGTTTGCCATGAAGAGGCCAGCTTTCACCTGTAGGTTCGGCTAGACCGCAGACTGTCCATGCACGATCGCCGTAGTTCTCTGAGAGGTGCTTGGCTACATCCGTATCAAGACCATACTATGGCGTATTTTCAGCATCTGACTAAACGTGGAGAAGACGAAGACTTACAGTTTGAGTCAAACCAATGAACATGTTCCTACTCCATCCATCACTGCCCACCAACCTCAACCTCTCTGTAACACAACCGCTCTTCACCTTATCCCCCAGTCCAAACACCTTCACAGCCTCATCAACAGTCTCCTCCGCCATCGCCCTATACGTCGTCCACTTTCCTCCAGCAATCGTCAACAGCCCACTCTCACTGACATGTATCATATGATTCCTAACCAGCCCTTCAGTCGAGCTAGCACCCGGATTCCTCACCAACGGCCTCAAACCACTCCAAGCACTCAAAACATCCCCTCGACGTACTTTGATATCGGGTGAAAGATAAGAGTGGACTTCGTCTAAGACCCAACGAATGTCTTCTTCTGACGCTGAAGGACTTCTTGAGACGCGGGCAGGAGAGTCAGTTGTGCCTGCAATAGTGTTGCCTTGCCACGGGAGGAAGAAGATAACACGGCCGTCGGAGGTGGAGGGGTCGAGAAGGCCCATTTTACGAGGGGAGTAGTAGTTGGGGAGGGTGATGTGGATACCGGAGGAAGGTTGGACTATAGGTTGATGTGAGGGGTTGTCGAGTGTTAGGAGGGTATCAGTGAATGGACCGGTGGCGTTGATGATGCCCTGAGAGAAGTGTTAGTGAGAGGAAGGAGCGATTGCAGGGGTAATCCTCGAACCTTGGCGTGGACGGGATATACTTTGCCTGTGAGGTTATCGCGGACGTTGGCACCTGTAAGCTTGCCGGAGTCATTTTTGTGGAGCTGGGTAACTTCGCAGTAATTAGCGACTGCTGCGCCGTGCTTGACCGCACTCATGATCAAGGCGATGTTCATTCTTGAGTCGTTGTGCTGGCCTACGGACAGTTTCAATTTCATGCTTACTACAATAGTGGAAATCGTACCATCATAGTAGACGACAGCACCAACCAGGCCGTCACTCTTGAGCATAGGGAACGTCTCGAGAGCCTTCCCCTTGCTCATCACATACGATGTCTCCATGTTCTCCTTCCCAGCGAGGACATCATACAACTTGCAGCCAGCGAGGTAATAAGGAACTTGCCAATACTTGTAGACGGGTAACATGATCGGCAACATGTTTGATAGGTATGGTGCCGTTTGCAGAAATATCCGGCGTTCATGGAGGGCTTCGCGTACGAGTTTGTATTGGTCATAGTCCAGCTCAAAAACGGCCTTTTGGAGATATCGTACACCTCCATGTACAAGTTTCGTCGACTTGGACGAAGTGCCTATGGAACGATGATAATCACATGCCGGGTCAGAAACCCTCGTCCGAACAAAGGACAAACGGTCGAGTCATTAACTCACCGGCGGCAAAATCGTCTCGTTCGACCAGAGCAACTTTTAACCCACGGCTAGCAGCGTCGACAGCGACGCCAGCCCCAGTTGCTCCGCCTCCTACAATCAAGAGATCAAATTCTGCCCCAGGCTTTTCTCCCGACTTTCGCAGCTCTGCGAGCATCTCGGCTCGCGAAGGTGGTGTCCATGGTGGCGGCGGTCGTCTTGTCTCCTTTGTGCTTGAGGGATATGCGGGTCCAGAATTGAGATACCAGTAGAATCCTCCAGTTGCGAGCGCAGTGCTCCCAGTTGCATAAGCGAGTGTCCGCCGAGAGAAAAGCCGGCGGAGGACTGACATCTTGGACAGGGTTGAGTCGGAAAGGGTTGGAGGGAGGTTAAAAGGCAATAATAACAATAAAAATGGGGGTCCAGAATCTGATTAACTATATCTGATGAAAGGATAGAGTGATTTGTGTGGAGGCGTATGAACGTGCACGTCAACACCACAAAGTGTAGAGTTCTGATAAACCGAGGTAAGCCCACCACGCACGTTCAATCGTAGTAGATGTCTCAACCCACTGATGGTTCGGGTCTACAACAAAGACCTTGGGACGTACCAGCCCAGAATAGGCTCTGGCGAGGTAGCTGGGGAAGAATTGAATCGACCTGGCATCGTTGCTCCGCACAATTTATCCCACAAGAATGACGGCAAGCATTACTGCTACCCGGGCCGGATGCGGCAGGCGGGCCCGTAGCGCCCGCGGACCAGGCTAGGCACGTGCTCCCGAACCCAAAGTCCGAATCAGATCTGAGCGCCTCGACTCTTCCATCAACGTCAACGTTGAACGAAACATGGGCGCTAGTGGGTCCATGTCTTCTGCAGTCACAAACCTGGATCAAGGATCCGAGCATCCAGAATTACGCGAAAATCATTACTATTTTATGGAGTGCCGCGCCCGATCTTAGGCCACGGATTACCGAATGTCTTGCATCGAGGAAATGAGGACTCCTATGTTCAGCAGCCGCCGCGCACAAAGCCTGATTCAGAACGGTTAAATTGCCCTAGGTTCACCATTCTCCGTTTATTCTTCCCTCGATTTTTGCGATATCATGGCCTCCGGTAAAGATATATCGCCCTCCTCTTTGCAAGAGCAGACTCCAGGCGCGGGTCCCTCTCAGCTTCATCACCATGGTGCCACCATGGACACATCTCCTACCTCGAGACCACAGCACATTCAGTTATCGCCTGCCACGGAGTTTCATCATATACGCGAAGGTGAAGCGCGTCCCGGTGCATTGGACAGGACGCATTCTCGTGTATCGGTGGATTTCTTTGATCCCAAGGGCGTCCGTAAGCTATCACGAACGCTGAGCCGCGTTTCTGCGCAATCAATCGGAGAAGCACCAATTTCGGAGGAGGAAGAACGAGAATCGGAGGCGTCACAGGAAATCCGAAGCCCGTTGGTGACCAGTTCGATTTCGAAAAAGCTGTCAGAACGTATCTCCGAAAGTGAGTGAAACACCTCTCAGTGCTTGTCTCTTCAACATGCTCATATATCCCTTCTTCAAAGGCGTGGCGAGGCTGGTATTAAAACTCGTCAGCTTGGGGTACTGTTCGAGAATTTGGGAGTCGTGGGGCTCGGTGCATCTGCCAGTCATCAACAGACCCTTGGTTCTCTCTTTAATCCAATGAATATTGTCCGCGGCGTCCAATCCATTCGCCACCCACCTCTAAGGAACATCCTCACGGACTTTGAAGGTGTTGTACGCCCAGGCGAAATGCTCCGTATGACTTCACTATTTGCCGCTTGTCTATTCACTTCGCTCATTAGTTGTTTCTCAGTTGTTCTCGGGAGACCAGGTTCTGGTTGTTCAACCCTCCTCAAAACGCTCGCTAACCGCCGTTCCGAGTACCATGCGATCAAGGGTGACGTTTATTACGACTCACTCACACCATCTCAAATCACACAGAGGTACCGTGGTGACGTGCAATATTGCCCTGAAGACGACATCCTCTTTCCAACTCTCACCGTCGACAATACTGTACACTTCGCTGCTACGACACGTGCTCCTCAGCCCAGAATCGAGGACCAGACGAGAAAGGAGTATACACGGCTGATCACGGATGTGTATACGACAATTTTTGGTTTGACCCACGTCAAGGGTACGTTAGTGGGTGATGCTGCCATTAGAGGAGTTAGTGGTGGAGAGAAGAAACGTGTCAGTATTAGTGAGACGTTGGCTACACGTAGCTTGATCAACTCTTGGGACAAGTATGCTTCATTTTCCCTTTACCTTCTCTATCCTGATCTCATGATATTTTCTCCCATAGTTCAACGAAAGGTCTCGATGCGTCGACGGCTCTCGAGTTCGCCCGTGCCCTCCGCATTGCCACAGACCTCGTACACGTCTCAACCATAGTCTCGATCTATCAGGCTGGAGAATCTCTCTACGACATTTTCGATAAAGTATGCGTCATCTACGAAGGTCGCATGGCATACTTCGGCCCAGCATCTCAAGCAAGACAATATTTTATCGATATGGGATACCAACCAGCCAACCGCCAGACAACTCCAGACTTTTTGGTCAGCGTCACGGACCCCGAGGGACGAAGGGAACGAAAGTTTGAGGGCGAATCTGAGTCGGAAGCTTCTGGATCCACACGAGAGAATGGCAGTGAACGAATGTCACTTACGAGGAGACCGATACCTCGTACAGCAGCTGAGTTTGCGGAGTATTACAAGCACAGTAAAGTCCGTGAAGGAAATTTGCAGGATATAGAAGATTATAAAGAAAACTTCGTTGGGAAGCATGGGTTGGAGGAGAGTTATAGAGAAAGCTCGCGAGCAGAACATGCAAGGCACACGAGGAAGAAGGTACGCCACAATTTTGTCTTGCATTCGCCCCAGTGAGAAGAATTGTTGACCAGGGAGGAACATTTTACTAGAGCCCATATATCATCTCGTTACCAATGCAAGTTAAGATTGTGATGTTACGTAGGATACAGATCATAAAGGGAAACTATACTGCTCAGGTGCTCTCTACCATGTATGTACGATTCTGCTGCTGTGGCTACCAACGTTTCCTGACGGAGAGCTCTAGCATTTTTGTTATCCAAGCAGTCATCATCGGTACGACGTTCGTTCAAATGACAGACGCTACAAACGGCTATTTCTCTCGTGGAGGTGTCCTCTTCTTGTATGCCCTCTCCGCTCTCCCAATCCTCAACTGTAGCCATCACTAACGAAGCTCCGTAGCTCGATATTCGCACCAACTCTATTCAGCATGTCCGAAATCCCTTCTCTCTTTGCGCAACGCCCTATCGTCCTTCGACACGCCCAAGCAGCGATGTATCATCCTTTCGTTGAAGCTTTAGCGCTGACATTAGTGGACATTCCGTTCACTTTAATCACGATTTCATTGTTTGTAATCGTGATTTACTTTGTCTCGGGTCTACAAACGAGCGCTTGGCAATTCTTGTAAGCTTTTTACTTGTGACTTCATATCACAATTGATTGTTGACCTTGTATATTCCAAGCACGTTTTATGTGTTCATTGTCACAGTAGCTATATCCATGAAAGCTTTCTTTCGTGGGCTGGCAGCTGCTTCCCTGCCGAGGCTCCTGCGCAGGCTGTCGCTGGAGTTTTGCTACTGGCTTTATCGCTGTACACTGGTTATCAGATTCCGAGGAAACAGATGATTGGCGCCTTGAGGTGGATTTCTTATATCAATGTGAGTCTTCCCCTGCGACGTGTCATTTCACTTGCACTCATATTTCTTTATCTGAATAGCCGATTGCTTACGCTTTCGAGGCGCTCATAACTAATGAGTTCCACACGCTTAATGGTCCTTGTTCGAACCTCGTTCCTTCGGGTCCAGGCTATGAAAGTATTTTGATTGCGAACCAAGTTTGTCCCGTCGTTGGTGCCGAACCAGGACAAAGCAATGTAGCTGGTGAACGATACATCAGCCTGTCATTTGGCTATTCTTTTAGTCACATTTGGCGAGTGAGTTTCTCTTCCACATTCCTATCCCTTCATTTTTTCATCTGTCGTGACATAGAATTATGCTATCCTTTGTGCCTTTGGCATATTCTTCGTTCTTTGTCTCCTTTTCTTCACCGAGTTCAATACCCGTGCAACAAGATCCATGTCCGTCATGCAGTTCAAACGCGGATCCAAATCTGCTGTAATACAAGAAGCGGAGGAAGCCGTTGGATCAGATGAAGAGAAAAGACCTACTACGAAGGAAGAAACCACCGTAACCGGTAATGGAGAGACCGAAGAAGAGGAAAAGATCAAAGAGGTAGCATTAAAGGAGGCGCCGAAGATGACGAACACGTTTTCTTGGCAACACGTAAACTATGTGATTTCTACTGGCAGAGGCAAGACGCGCAAGTTGCTGGATGACGTGAGCGGGTATGTGAGTCCGGGCAAGCTGACGGCGTTGATGGGCGAGTCTGGGGCTGGCAAGGTGCATTTTTGCCATTCACGCTTCAATTCAACTGGCTCACTGAGAATTGGACAGACGACATTGCTGAATGTTCTAGCTGAGCGCGTTGACACTGGTGTCGTTACAGGTGATCGGTTTTTCAATGGGCAGTCACTTCCGGCCGATTTCCAGGCTCAGACGGGCTATTGTCAGCAGATGGATACGCATGAACCTACGAGTAGTGTTAGAGAAGCTCTCAGGTTTTCTGCAAGGCTGAGGCAGCCTTCGAGCGTTCCAGTTCAAGAAAAGGATGACTAGTGCGTAGTAGTCGCATCCCAACCGAACGCCGTTGACCCAATATCGCTCGTGTAGTGCCGACCAGGTTCTGGAGATGTGTGGACTTGGGCCATTTGCTGATGCGATTGTGGGATCCTTGGGCGTTGAGCAGAGGAAGAGAACGACCATCGGCGTTGAACTCGCTGCCAAGGTGAGTTCTCTATTCACTTCTGACTTGATGAAAAAAATGTTCACAGCCGTCGTAGCCGAAGTTATTGTTGTTTTTGGATGAACCGACTTCTGGTCTGGATTCGCAGAGCGCTTGGGCCATCGTCTCATTTCTGAGGCAGTTGGCAGATAATGGACAAGCTATTTTGTGCACGTACGTCCCAACACTTTCTCCAGGGTACAGACTGATGACGTTCAAACCTGTCAGGATTCATCAGGTACGAGCTTTCGAATGATTCGTGTTAAGTAGAGATTTGACGATAAGCTCAGCCTTCCGCAGAGCTCTTTTGCGTAAGATTCGCTCAGCTACAGTAGAGATTAAATCTGACGACGCATTTCCAGGTTTTTGATCGACTCCTGTTACTCCGAAAAGGAGGCCAGACGGTCTATTTTGGGGACATCGGCCCCGACGCTACCTCTGTGATCAACTACTTTGAAGCTGGCGGTGGACGGCCTATACAGCCTGGGGAAAACCCGTACGTACTATTCATTGACCCTGCAATTCCCGTGTCCGACGCCATCTTAGGGCCGAATATATGCTCGAGGTTGTCGGGGCTGGTGCTACCGCCGTCGCCGAACAAGATTGGTACGAAGTATGGATCAATTCGACGGGATGCGCGAAATTATACGAGGATCTCGATCGCATTCATACCGAAGGAAGGCAGCAGCCGCCTGTTGGTCAGACCCTTCATGGAACATACGCCACGCCGTGGATGTTCCAGACAAAGACTTTGTTGAGGCGACAATATGCAAGCTATTGGCGCAATCCGACGTATCTCATGTCCAAGCTTACGCTCAATATTATCGGAGGATTGTTCATAGGGTTTACGTTCTTCAAGTCGGGTAGTAGCATTCAGGCTAACCAGGACAAGCTCTTCGTGAGTGTCGATGCTTTTCAATTAGAATGATCACTCAATCCAGCAGTCTATCTTCATGGGAACTGTCCTTGTACGTTGGGTTCATTATTTACTCATAACACTTCAAGTTCAGTTTACTTCCAGAGTGCTCCTCTTGGTGGACAAGTGCATGTTCCGTATATCAATGTATGTATGACCCCAGTATCCTAATACGAGTCGCCTGACTGGTATCCAGATGCGCAACATATACGAGATCCGCGAACGTCCAAGTCGAACGTATAACTGGTCAGCACTCACGACGTCGCAGCTTCTTTGTGAGATTCCCTGGAACATGATTGGAGCTTCGCTATTCTTCTGCTGTTGGTACTGGACGGTTGGGTTTGCTACTTCTAGAGCAGCCTTCACCTGGTTCGTATATGGGGTTCAGTTTCCCCTTTACTGGACTACTATAGCCTTGACTGTGGCCTCAGCGAGTCCCACAGCGGAGATCGCTGGCCTGCTTTACTCGTTTCTATTCACATTCGTCCTTACATTGTGAGTTGCTTTATTCACCTTTTCCTCCTCAAGTTGTTGATTTCGTTTTAGCAATGGCGTGCTTCAGCCCTTTCGTCAACTCGGCTGGTGGAAATGGATGTACCACCTGTCTCCGTATACTTATCTCATTGAAGCACTGCTTGGCCAAGGTGCGTGTTCATGGTCGTTTATCCCCTTCGAGAATGCTAAATCGTAACGCAGCGATCGGACATATGGAGATCAATTGTTCGCCTACTGAATTTGTCACTGTCGATCCTCCCTCGGACCAAACATGCGGATCTTTCCTTCAGGATTATATCTCCCGTGCCGGAGGATATATCACCAATTCCGATGCAGTCAGCGGCTGCCAGTTCTGCTCCGCGAGAACAACTGACCAATGGATGAAACCAAATTTCAACATCTCATATTCAAACCATTGGCGAGATTTTGGTATTTTCTGGGGTTATATTGCGTTCAACGTACGCTGTTCAATTATTCAGTTGTCACCCGCACAAAGCTAATGTCTTGATGCACAGACAATATGTGTCTATCTCTTCACCTACCTCATTCGAGTACGGTCACACAGACACTTGATCGCCTTCAGTAAACGGAGCGTTTCGTCATTCCTCGATGTGTTCAAAGTCAAAAAGAGTGACATAGATCTAGAGAAATAGATGCAAGCGATGAACTACATAGACCATTCGTCATGGAATATAGTATTTCGCATTGCTCTACCCCTGCGCAACACCAATCTCCTCTCCGATTTTAGGTCGTTTCATTTGTTTGTCTTCCTTAAGGACTCGATGGCGCGAAGCTGTTCTGTGAGTCTGGATTGCTACGACACTGTGAAATGCTCGTATGAGCTTATGGAGCTCTCCCATATAAGCATTTTGAGACGCTTCGACCCCAGAAATACTCTCTATAGCTGGAAATAGCATTAGAATATTCCGAGCAAGGTCTATCTTCCCATCTAATGTGGTCGGAGCCGCAGAATACCTTATCACCTTCAGTTCTTGCAAAGGACAATCGGTATGTGGAGTATAAAGAAGTGGTGTCCCGAGCTGGCTCAGGTCAAGTGGAAGGGCGAGATACTGAAGATGAGGAAGTTGAGAGATCTCGATGAGGACTTTGGCGCTGAGAAAGCTACTGTAATCGTTGAGAATTGCGAAGGATTTCAGCTCTGGCCAGGAGCTCACGAGGCCGGTGATATTGGCATCGGCAAGGCAATGAGGAATTGTATCAATCTGGAACGATTGCATCGTGGCTCGGGAAATGATCGATGAGATATCCTGCAGTAAGAGTTGGGGAACGCCAGAACCAGGCTGGGCTTGTAATGTCAAATTTCGCATTTTAGGGAAATTGACGGAGGCTCGATCACAGAGTGATTTCCATACTAATTCGCTAGCCTGGGCAATGAATATGGTGAGGGTTGAAAGAGAGGATGATGTAACCCCGTCAAGCAAAAAACTATGCAAGTCGCTAGCATCACCGGTTACATGGAGGCTACGAAGGGCCGGTGATGCATCGACTTTCATACGCTTTCCGAGCGAAACAGGATCCCGTAGCGGGAAGAGCCTGAGGTCGACCCTCAGGGCTTTGAGGTGAGGAGATTGGTCGAAAATATCGGCAATGGTGACGGCCGATTGCGTATACCTTTGGATGGACATCCCTTGAAGGATGAAATCCAAAGTCAAGGATTCGAGCCCATTGAAAAATAGGAAACACTCCAGAAGCCTGGGAGATGGCGGACCGTGATAATAAAGACTGGACAGCTCTATCGATTGCGATTTGAGCATTGCCTGGAAAACTTCAACACCTCCAGCGTGTGCGAGAGTGGTCATGTAGGAAACCTGTCCGAGCGATGGGGACATCAGTGGCGTCATCGAGTGAAGCCATGTGGCAACTCCTCCGTTTGACCCTCTGAAATCAAGGCTGAGTGACTTCAGGTTGGGAATGAGAGGTACAGTGCCACTGAGCCCCAAGGATACAGAAAGCATGGACCATAGCGATGTTTCTCTGGTTCCCGTTGTTAATTGAAAGTGAAAATTGTGGATATGAGATAGATAGCCAGAGGCGCGGATCCGCTGCTCCTGTGAAAGTGGTTCTTGCAGTACCTTAGAGGACGGTATTTTTACTTGTTCAGTTTTCACTGTCGGTTCTTTGTCAGGTTACTCACCCAGTACCCTCCCTGATTGTCCTGGAGGAACCTCAACTGTTCCTGGCCGCCGGCACAGGACGAGTTGATTACTAAACGAACGGGCTCAAGTGATGCCATGCTACGCCAAAGATGCTCCAAAGCAAGACCTGTGAGCGTCGGCGAAAGCAAGGCAACACATAGCAATGCTCTGCGCTTCTCGCCTATGACCTCTTTCTGATCGAGAGGGAGGTAAATGTGAAGATGGGAGAGAATCTCTGTCCATACGTCAAGGTTTCCGAGTATCATTTTCGATTTTCGAGTGGGTAACTATAGGAGAGCAAACCTGAGAGTAAATCGGCATCGTGTTTGCTCTTCGAACTTCATTGGACACAAGCGTAAACAAGTTCAATCTCTACCCATTCTGGATTACGGCTCTAGGCGCCTGTCCTCTTTTGACGCCCTACTGGGTTCTGTCTTCTTCGTGGTACGTTCCTCTAGCTCCCTTCGCCGCAGATACGTGACTACCATTCTCCTAAAAGATCCGACCAACTTCTCCAGCTCTCCGAGGTATTGACTGTGATGAGACTCGTCGGTGAAGAGTCTCTCGAGTATGGGGAACAAGATCAAGAGATTACTCGCCACCTCAATCTTACTCTCCAAGCTTGAGGGTGCACCAGAAATGCTGGTCATGGTAAGTGCCTGAACTAAGCTACGGGAAACTGCCACTGGCTCTTCGGGAAGCGGTGTCCCCAGGACTGAAAGCTCGAGGGGTAATTTGACATGGCGGAGGTGTGTCGCATGCGAAATTCTGATTAACACCGTCGCGGAGAAACGGGTGGATGTGTCGTTAGTAATCGAAAGGGTATGGAGTTTCGGCCAAGAATCCAGCATCCCACTGATGTTCGCTTCGTTGAAACAATGAGGGATACCGCTTAGCTCGAAGGACTCCACTGTTGTCCGAGAAAGCAGGGCTGATAAATCCTGCATCAACAGCTGCTGGATTCCTCCCCCTGCTCTTCGAAAGCAGAGCGAGCGTAGTTTCGGAAAGTTGGAGACTATTCGGTCACAGACAACCTTCCAAACAAGCCCATTTGTTTGGAAGATTGTGACTGAGAGCGATAGTAAAGAAAGCGATTTGATGCCATTGAGGAGGAATTGCGCTATGTCCGAGGCATCGCCGGCAATGTGAAGATTTATAAGAGATGGCGAGGGGTACGTCTTTGGAAATGTATCACTGGCTCTTGATGTCTCTATGGTGGAGTTGCGAAGTGGAAATACTCTAAGGTCGACCTCCAGCTCCTTTAGCTTTGGCAAACTCTCGAAGGCCTCAAAGATGGACGATCCCGCCGTGTATCGTGGTATGGAGGATCCACTGAACGCGCTTATGAGCTTGAGCGTCTCAAGGCTGTCAAAAGAAAGACAGTTCTGGAGGAGGGATGAGGAGGGATATCCGTGGTAAGAGATGTCAATTATGGATAGTGACCGCGACTTGAGACCAGCTTGAAGTGTGTCGACCCCACCAGCATGTGAAGCCGAAACATTTTGATATGAGATAGATTTCAAGGTGGATGACAGAAGCGGACCTATGGTGTTGATCCAATGACTGACGTAGCCAGCTTTACTGAAATCGAAACATAATGACTGGACACTTGGCAACACGACTCCACCGAAGCTATGGCTGAGCGTGGCATATAGGCCCATCTCCTTCACAACGCCGACTTGTGTTCGCAAGTGGCGGATGCGAGCAAGATACTCCCATGCACGATTGAGGTCGTCGGAATTGAGAGCACGTTTGAGCCACTATATGCAAACGCTAAACTAGGTAGTTCAACCTCTCAGAATACAGGGGCTTACCCAGTAACCTCCCGAATTTTCGGGTAAAAACTTTATGATATTTTCATCAACGGTGCTGGCTTTCGCGTTAATTACACATGTTATTGGCTCAATGGACGTCATGGATTGCCATAAGACATCCAGGGCGGATGTGGTAAGAGATGGCGATAGCAAAGCGACACGGAGGAGAGCCCTGCGTTTATCTTTAACCTCTGATTCTGAATCGAACTCGAACGATATTTCCAAGTACTTGAGAACCTCTGACCAGACATCAAGATTTCCGAGTAGATCGAGAGAGGGCATACTTGTAGTTCAGATGGAATGGAGACGAGAAGGAAGCTACTTGAGTTGCTTCGAGGAGGGGGCATCCTATATGGTAGGCGATCATGTGCTTCCGTTCTGATAAGCGCTTTTGTATGGGATCATAACTGACCTCTGAATCCTGATCGCAGTTCTAGTCGAGCTACGGCTTCTATCCGCAGCAACGACAGTCAGCGAACGCACGTGTTCTCAAGTATTCCTTGATGAGCGTATATAATTAGAAATCCATTTGCGCAAACAGACTGTAGTTTTCGACCAAGTGTAACCGTGATCGTGGTATCAACGGGGCCCTAGAACCTTGGTTTACAAATGTTCTAGAGACTAATAGTACCCACCATGGCTGAAATTGAAAGATCACGAGTCACTGCTAGAATACATAGTTTTAGTATTTATAGACTAGAGAGTTTCTGCGATCCGTTGGAAACTGGGAGCGGGCGGAAGCTCTTAATAAGTTCTTGTAGCTCCTCGATTACGCCCTCTTCGTCTACAGCTGCAGATATCTTTTTAATATTGGGGAACAAACGGAGGAGATTCTTAAAGACGATTATCTTCTTGGATCCCCGGTTCGGGATACCCTCCAAACGAGAACATCGGAGCTCAGTCAAGCGGCTGGCCGGATGACTGGCATTTAAGGATAAGTCTTCAGTAAGGAAGGTGAAGTCCAGGGGAAGAGTGAGGTCCTGGAAGCAGGCAAGGCGGGAGAAGTCGACCAACACTGAAGATGAAATGGGGCGAGCATCATTATCGCCTTCGGAAATGGACAATTCACGAAGGCTTGGCCAAGATTCAACTAATGAGGTGAGCTCATCTGCCGACAAATTAAGAGGCACGCCATTAAACCGAAACGTCTGCAGTTTGTTTGTGTGGTCCTTCAAGGGTTCCAAGGAAGAGAACATGACTCCTCTGTGCGGTATCTCATCCAATTTTCTGAGGATTTCAAGATGAAGGTGTCGTAGTTGGGCGAAAAAGGGTTGGGAGAAAATGCCTCTAAAGTCCGTGCTTTCGAGATATGTCGAGAGGGTCAGTGTATGAAGGGATGGTAAATCCCAAGTGACTGCCGGCCTTCGATCGTTGAGGACAATGTGCAACTTCTGAAGGCTGTGGAAATTTATTTCTACAGTATAGTTTCTAGATGCTTCTCTCCTAATGGGGCCGATGCGAATGTAAAGCACCTCGAGATTCTTCATATTCTTCAGGCTTGAACAGATTATGCTGTCATAGCGAGGATGCTTAAGAGCGTAGTCATCGTGAACTTCGAGTCGTTTGATGGCCGTGAAGCTCGAGGTGGGAGGAGTAGGGATCTTAAGAGTGCTACCTCTCCTCTTGAGTTTGTAAATGACTTCGTTGAGGTTGGGCAGCTCTCGCGATCGGACAATGTGCTGAATCCGTGGGAGATTGCCCTCCCAGTGAGGGCAAACAAAGGTAATGGAGGTAATGCTTGGGGAGAGAATGTGAACAACGACACTGCTGAACGACAAAGGTGGGGTTTCTGTAATGAACATCGACAAAGACCGTAAACTCGGAAGGATAAGCTCTCTGAAGAGGAGTGTGGATAGGATGTGCCAGAACTCTAGCTCGTGCAGGTTTATTGGAGCATGGAACCTTCGGACGCGTTCGAGGTAGAATGTGACGCGATCCAGGTACTTGTCTCTTGAAAGCGGCCGGGAAATATACTAGCGTGCTTCCTCAGCTACTAAGTCAATGCTTACAGATATCGGAGGTCATACCCATCGATCAAGATCCACAACTGCAGGCAGTCCAAAGGAGCTCTCACATGCTCCCATAACCCGAAGAATTGGAGTAAGTGTCGTCATGCTCTTCCACAGCGTGTCCAACCCGATTTCGGTCAGTTTTGGAGAAAGGAGAGCCAGCGTAAGAGCAGCTTTACGCTTCTCTCTAACTATCATGGTCTCATCATGATCTAGCGACACCTCAAACTCCTGGAGAATCATTCTCCACACATCGAGGTTTTCAAGCGATATCGTTGCCATTCGGATCGTGGAACGAGCGGTATGGTTTCAAGAATAATGAGAGCTCGAAAGGACTAGAGGGACCCGACAGCGTTCTGAATTAGCCGTCTAGAGTCATATATGTACCGGGCCGGTCGCCGATTTTCTAGCCCATATACATGAATTCAGTGCAAGATAGCTAACTCTCGCTTAGTTTTTTTTCACAAGGAGACGAATCGTGGATGAATAGCTAGTAGTGATTTTGGAGGGGCCGTTGTTGATACGATTTTTTTCTTTTGTCTAGTGTACGAATTTTGTGATCTGCCGATCGCATACCAAATAGGGATATGAGGGACTGAAATGTCATCTCTCGACATTTTATAGCCTGCTGTCTAATTGGAATATATTGCAAAGGCAACCCTCGGGTCTTTCTCTCCCGCGAGAACTGCGGTGAATCTTCATATTACTTACTCCACTCAATATTTGATGGACGAATATAGACCGCAACAAGCTTCAAATTCTCAAAATTGTAGGCTACTAATCACTGACAGCCATAATTTTGAGAGTAGAAGTTATCATTGAAATACGAAAAACCGTTTTTGTGTTAGAGAATGACATTAGCAATGATTCATAGCCCTCCGGAGACTAACGGCAAGCGAAAGCTTTTGATAAACTCCTGCAATTCCTCAATCACTCCCTCGTCATCAACGTTCGCAGAAATCCTCCTGAGCTTGGGGAACAAACGAAGGAGGTTCTTCAAGATCACTACCTTCCTCGATCCCCTCGGAATCCCCTCCCAACGAGGACATCTAAGCTCAGTCAGACTACTGGCAGGCTGGCCGACATTTGGCTCCAAAGGCTCGGTCAGGAAGGTAAAATCCAGTGGCAGGGTGAGGTCATCAAGATGGGTAAGGTGGGAGAAGTCGACCAACACCGAAGAGGAAATGAGAATCGCCTCATTATCACCTTCAGAAATTGATAATCTGCAGAGCTTGGGCCACGATTGGATTAACGAAGCGAGCTCATCTGCTGACGAGGCAAAAGGCACCCCATTAAATGTAAAAGTTTGCAGATTTACTGCATGGTCTCCCAGAAGCGCCATATTTTGCTGAGAGAATGCAACTTCTACGGTCGGTACTTCATTTTTTTTGGAGATATGGAGATGAAGGTGCTGTAAATGGACGAAAAAAGACAGGGAGAATAGGTGCCGGACACCTAATATCGAGATGATAGTAAGAGTGTCAAGGGGTGACTCTATCCTAACGTCTGGTTTTAGGGAGTTGACGGTGAGTCGTAGTTTGCGAAGGTTCGGTGGATTAATAACTATCGTGCTTTCGCCATGTAGGGCTGGGCCAATGGAAAGGTGAAGCTCCTCAAGCCTTTCACATGCCGAAAGGACTTCGCACAACTCTGAATCAAATTTCGGGGGCCTCGGAGAATCACCGTATATCTTGATTTGTTGGACGGACCTGAACCTACTGACTTGCTTAAACGGGAATAAAAAGAGTCTCTCCTGCCTGAACCTGTACTCTAGCCTCGTGAGATTAGGCAGCACTCTAGATTGGACGTAGGCTTGAATGTCGTGGAAGTTCTGCACGGCACTGGCAGAGATGAATGTGATTGACATTATGGAAGGTGAAAGGATATGGGTGATTGCACTGCGAAGTGGCACCATGGAATTTGGAATTGATATGGATAGGTGTTGAACGTTAGGACATATTACTGCAGCGTCAAGGAGTGTAGACAAGATGTGCCACAATTCCAACTGCCCAGCAGAGATGAGAGTAGCGAAGTTCCTAATACGTTCCAGGTAGCTTCTAGCTCGTTCCAGAACGCCAGGTTCTAGATCAGGTGAACGGAGAGTCTGGTATATCACCTCAGCGGCGCCGCCTGTTAGTAACCAAGAAGACCCACCCAGGTGTGACCAATAGGTAACAGATAAGCTGCCTTTCCCCCTTCCCATGCGTTCATGATCCCAGGGACGGGGGTAAGAGTCGTCATGCTCTTCCACAGCGTGTCCAATGCAATTTCGGTCAATTTTGAGGAGAGAAGAGTAACTGTGAGAGCAGCTCTTCGCTTCTCCTTCACCACCGAGGCCGTGTCATAATCCAGCGACACTTCAAACTCCTTGAGAATCACTCTCCAGACATCGAGATTGTCAAGCGATGTAGTTGCCATCAGCCGCAGGTGGGGTGAGATTGAATCCCGGTGGGCTAAAGAGTATAAGTAAGATTGATAGTCGACGAGCCTGAGCTCGGCTGGATTTTCGTGGTAATTTAGAACTCCCGGGCCGACTGAGGGCCGACTGACGCCCTAGATGCATTTCAGCTTAAGCTTACATATGATGTATTGCAGAGACTATCAAAGCGAAATAAAACCGGGGAGTAGCATGATCGTGAGTGCACTACAACGAAACGAGAACATAATGGGCGCAAATGTCTTGGAGGAGATTGTTAGAGATACTCAAGACAAGCTTAAAAGGTAAAGGAAATTGGATTTTTCAACAAAAATGTTACTATGATGACGAGGGGACTCTATGCAAATGCAGCCTGCTCCGCTTTACTAGACTCGCTAAAGCCATAGTTCTCTCCCTTCGTAAACGAACGCGTGCATTGCGCCATCGTAACCGAACTGTCACGGAAAAGAGAAACTTGTTAGCGATAAGGATTATAGAAAACCCGATAAAAACTCACGCTCGCGAAATGGGATCTGTTTGGTAGAAATTCGAAACAGGCTTCTTGAATGCAGCGCCGCCGATCTTAGCACCCGCCGTCCTATCCTTGATCGCCTTGATACCCGCCAGTGCAATCTCAGTCGACGTCTTCTCCGTGATGTCGTATCTCACGAGTGCCGGTGAAATCTCCCACATTCGGTCTCTCAACTCCAGTATATCGTTGTACGGTAGTGGTGTACCTATCACTTCTGAGAGCGCACGAATGATTTTCCAGTCTTCACGAGCAGCACCAGGTGGACTGACAGCCGCACGACCTTGCTGTGCTCGACCCTCAGTGTTCACCCACGTTGTTCCCTTTTCGGTGTACGCTGAACCGGGCAGGCAGACGTCTGCTAGCTGAGCTCCGAGGTCACCATGGTGGCCCTGGTAGACGACGAACGCATCGGAGGGGATCGACTTGGGGTCAATTTCGTCGGCATTGAGGAGGTAGATGAACTTCGGTTTTGTTTGTGAGGCGGTGTGGGAGGGTGTGAAGCCGATTTCGTACGAAGCAGCACGGGAGGCTACTCTTTGCAGAACGCTGAAGCCGTTCCACTCAGGAGTGATGAGGCGCGTTTTCTCTCTCTCCGCAAGTTTGGCTAGGGCGCTGTATACACCAGCGGCATCGGGGTGTTCCGCAAGGGCGCTACCGACAATGATTAATGGCTTCTTCGCCTCCTTCCACTTCTTGGTGAAGGCACTCTCTGGCGCTTTCCCGGAAACGAACGTTTCCAAAGCATTGGCATCACCACCAAGATATTCGTAACCGTAAGTGGTGTCCGCACGTTCACCAACAAAGCCAACCTCAAGAGGTGTATGTAACCAACTCTTGCGTATACGCGAGTTGAGGACAGCGGCTTCATGTCTAGGGTTGGTACCAACCAACAGGATAGCATCGGCCTCTTCAACGCCTGGAATAGTAGAATTGAAGAGGTAATTGGAGCGCACATCAACTCCATGCACGGGTGACAAATGGCCATTTGTTTGGTCAAGAGTCAGATTATCAGAATTAAGGCGGTTGGCGAGATCCTTGAGGGCAACTAGCGATTCCGTGTCAGCAAGATGACCAGCAACAGCCTGTATCTCGTTCCCTGTGGCGCCAGAAGCCGCAAGGCCTTCTGCAATGGCGGTCAATGCCTCCTCCCATGTGGCAGCAACGAAGCGATCATCCCGTTTGACAAGTGGTGTCGTTAACCGCTGGAATTTAAGGCCATCGTAAGAGTATCGTGTCTTGTCACTGATCCACTCCTCGTTAACGTCATCGTTCGTCTTGGGCTGTATCCGCATGACCTGAACACCACGGGAGTCAATACGAATATTTGAGCCAACGGCATCCATAACGTCAATGCTCTCGGTGTTCTTCAGTTCCCATGGACGAGCATGGTAGGCATATGGTTTGCTTGTAAGAGCACCGACAGGACAAAGATCAATGATGTTTCCGGAAAGCTCGGAATCCATTGTCTTCTCGACGTATGTACCAATTTGCATGTCGTTGCCACGTCCGGAAGTACCAAACTCTTCAACACCAGCGACCTCATTAGCGAAGCGCACGCAACGTGTACACTGAATACAGCGGTTCATGGAAGTTTTGACGAGGGGACCAAGATCCTTGTTTTCAACGGCCCGCTTGCCAGTGATTTCATGGAAGCGTGTGCGGTCAGCACCGTACCGCATAGATTGGTCTTGCAGATCACACTCTCCACCTTGGTCGCAAATAGGGCAGTCAAGAGGATGGTTAGCGAGGAGGAACTCCATCACGCCCTCTCTGGCCACATGCTGTGAGAACAGTAAACAAAGAAAGGGGACGGATCGGTACCCACCTTGCTTCGTGCACAAGAGGTGTATTGGTGAAAACTTTCGCGCCGGGCATAGCGGGCATCGCACTATCAAGGTTATTGGTTTATATGTTATGTACGAGAGAATAAACGCGCACCATGATGCCACAGGTTTTGGCGACCTCTCAACTTCAACTAAACACATACGGCAATTTCCAGCGATTGCAAGTCTAGCTCAGGCGTCAGCAGGAGACGGGTTCGACGGGGCGGGGCAACAAACCTATCATGATAACAAAATCTTCACGCAAAGTCAGTCGGTGAGTCCTTAGTAGAGTAGAGTGCTGCGCACCTCGGTATTGTTGCTCCAGCCGCCTCGCATGCTTGAATTAAGGCAGAACCTTGAAAAAACAGGTTGGTAAGGCAGAATGGGTGTGACCACGAACATTGGGCGCACCCTGAGGAACAGTAACCTCTTTCCCATCTACCGTCAGTGTTATATCCGCATTCCGTGCTGATGAAGACGCGAGAGAACGTCGGCCTGAAGATTCCGGTCAAAAACACGGTTGGAGGTAAGCGTCCTGAGCGACACGCACTAGTGTTTGCGACCTTTCCGAGAATTCCCGTCGAGGAGGGCCTAGATACAGTGGAGACAATACGCAGCATCTGGGCCTTTGCCGCTGTATTCGGGGATGATGGTGGTAGAAAGCAAAGGCTGCAAAGCAGCGACGATGATGCTGGCGAATTTCGGGACCTTGACTGTCGGTCACGCCCGCCCTTGTCACAGTCCAACCACCGTGCCCCAATTTCACATTCCCACGGATTTGAGCGGAGCCTCAAATATATGGCTCCGACATTCACTCGGTGATCCTACTCGGTCTGGTTGAAAAGGGCAGAAGCTTCCGACCCTACAATTAAGTGCAACGCCATTAACAACTCCGATGCGGGCGCCTGGTCTCAAAAATATCTTAGCAGTGAAAAGGGCTCGAACCTATGGTGGGAAGCATCGCTATGGATTTATCATGCACATAAAATCAGGCAAAACGGGATACTGTCAAAACGTAGGTAAGTAGTAGTACATAAGTAGTGGTACAAAGTCAAACTACTTCAAACTCGTCATGAACATGGTTGGGCCTCCTACACTTGTCGTCTGCGCTAGAACCCTGACAAAGCAGCATGAGTTGCCAAACCATCCCCCAAGCGTTCTTCTTCTCGCTCGCCTCGAGCTTCTGGATGGATGGGAATAGTGCATTCAGAAATCGAGCAACTCGAATCAGCTGAGGCAAACCCTCGATGTGAATGTTTGAACATCCACCGTATCTGTCCATTGTGGTAGGAGGTGATGGATTATTGAGGCTCAGCGACCTGAGAGGGTGAGAGAGCACTGGTTGGGCGACCGTGGTGAGAGCTTCGTTGACGTCGAGGGCGACGGTAAGCTCTTCTAAGCACGGCGCAGAAATTGCAAATCGGTGTAATAAGGAAAATGGAATCGTAGTAACCGGAGGCAAATGGAGTGAATTCAGGCGATTCCAAGCGACGGCAGGAGATTCGAGAGCACTTGGAATATTCGTAACTGGACAACCAGCGATATACAGTTTCTCGAGCAATCGAAAACCGGTCATGTGCACGAAGTCGATAGTCTGATCGGAAGATGATACTATGACCAGCTCGCAGAGGGTGTCTCTCCAACGAGACGAAATTGTGAGCATTACGCATTCGAGACCACCTATGTCACTGTGGGTCTCAGATATCACGGCATCTTCGTTAGACTCGGCAGCCGTCGAGCGCGACTTCTTTTTCTTCTTCCCGGCCACTGAATTGGTAGACGGAAGGCCACATCCATCGCGTTCTGTCGATAGTTTCTCCGAGTCAACTTCTACGTCCAGACTCGTGAGGGAGCCCGATCCAAGAGACTGAAGGAAGTCAGCGACGGCATCTAGAGGTCCAAAGATGTGCAATTTCTCTAGCGATGAGAGGAATGCAGGTATTGGAATGATGGCACCGGACAATTGAGTGTAAGAGGAACAGGAAAATTGTAGGGTGAGGCTTTCGAGTGCAAGGGGTGCTAAAGGACGAAAGTCTTCAAAACTCTTGACCCCTACGAGGGATGAGAGTTCAAGGATGCGAAGATTGCTGAGTGGAGATACATGTTTGAACAACGACACGGGGACGCCGGGAACTCGTCTAATCATGAACGATTGGAGTCCTGGAGACCATTCCACCAAGTCGCTGAGGAGGGCTCTTAGTGCGGGGGCGGCAGCCGCTACTGCAAATGCACTAGGTTTAGTAGCAACGAGTTCAATGGTTCGCATACCCGGTGAGAGGAAGAGGGAGAGATAGCTGGCTATTTCACCGAAGTCCTCGATATAGAGGCTTTGCAGCCTAGGGAACAGAGGCTCGCCCCTCAACTGCTGAGCAACTCAGATATAAACTGCGGGGGAGATCCGGGAGGCATCTGTCTTTGCCGCAGAATTGAGCTTGAGGCGTCTCACTGAAGCTGTGGCATTCATGCATGACTCCCATCCCGAGGGTGCTGGGCGATCTGTGAAAATCTACCAAATGTCGATTAGTTCCCAGTACAATAGCACATGATTTGGTTGCACTGCTAACATATTGCTCGCCGTGCTTTTCAAAGCACCCCAGCACCTCGAACAGCCTCAGAAGAGATGAGATACTCTGAGATGCTTCATTCTTCACAACAACCCCACCCTGATCTGCTGAAGCATCCTGTGGAAGACTTGATGCGTTGAGGGACGTATCAGTCTGGAATGCAAGTTCAGAAGAGGGAGGAGATGCCATTGAGTACTCAGATAGGGCCCAAGAAATTTATTATAAAAGCTCTGGCCGTGAGATTTTGCACCTTGACAGCTGATGAAATAGAAGTCGTCTCGTTGAATCAGGCGGTTTCTAGACTCTTAGAACGCAGGCCTAGAGCCACGAATCACTGAATCGGTCATAATTGGCGAGAAAGAAAATGAGTTGGATGAAACGTCCTAGTTTACGAACGGACACATAGTGCCATCGAGGCAAGATACGTGAATGATAATTAGCATGAAAGAGAGCCAAAGCTTGAACATCACTGTCCTATGCATGCAACAGCAGGACACGGGCGCTTCTGTCGGGCCTTCAAACGTCAGGGCCGATCAGGCATCAGATCCCAGAAACGACTCCGTAATCAAGGTTTGACGAGAACATGAAGTTGGCCAGTATATACGGGAGTCAAATAGGCCTTGAAATCGAAATCATGCACACTGTTTATTCAGAGGATGAGTCTTGGTACTTGACTGAGAGGAGTGGAACATACGTAGTCTCGTATATCTCCATGTCCAGCTTGTGGAAGAGGTTACCAAATATGAGGTACAACTCACACCAGGCGAGGCTAGGGAAACATTAACTTGACGATATTCCGATAATTCATGCAAATAATAAGGCGCACTTTATACCAAGGCACATTCGAGGCCCTTTGGAAAATGCCACCAAATATTTATCTAAGATCATCAACTCGTCTTCTAGCCATCGGTTTGGATCAAACAAAAGCGGGTTCGGAAATATGTCTGGGTTGTGATGGACAAAACTATGACCCATGGCAATAACAGTCTACATGTTCCCAAGTTAGATACCCCAAACGGGACGGCAGTCGAAAAACTTACACCGGCTTGGACAAATCTTTTAGCAATGAACACGTCCTCGCGTAAAACGCGTGGAAGAGGACTGACAAAGCCGTGCGAGAGCCTCAATGACTCCTTGATAACAGCAGTCTAGGAAAACGTGTCATTTCAAGCGCTTAGGTCCACTTTAGAACCCCCATAAATGCTCACCAAGTACGGTAGTTTCTCCAGAGTTTCAAACCCAATGTGCACATCCCTCTTAGGCCAAGCTTCCTTGAGTTCCTTGGTTAGGCGTGTGCGAATTATAGGATTGCTGAGAACGTGAAAAATCCCGACAGAGCACGCGTTTGCGACCGCGTCGCTTCCCGTGGCGGTCATTGCTGATGCTTCGTCGAGAATCGAACGCTTGCTCGGTATCCTACGGCCGGATTTCTGGCCAATTAGGGCATGAAATATAGTTCTATGTTTCGATTGATTAAGAGACGAGGGGTTGGCGAGAAAATGGTCGACTCGTTTCTCGATATCCTTAAACAGCTGGCCAACAGCTAGCATTTCCGAACTTTGGACCCATTCCGGGAGATGAAAAGCGAGAGGTATGACAAAGGAGAAATGCTGAAGAAAGAAGTACACCCCTGCTGACGACAGGAATGTAATAAGGGCTGGGTGTCTGAAGTCGAGATAGTCCAAGGCGTTGAGGGGAGATGTGAGACAGAGCGAGGTGACGATTTCCATCGTAGTGGACGTCAAGGCTAGGTAAAGATTTGCCGGGCGGGGCTCGAGTCCGGCATATGTGTTCAAAGCGCTAATGAGACGATCAACCTGTAGAAAAGGTCATGGTCAAGCAAAACACGTGGATGGAGCAACGTACAGAATGTTGAACGACGTTTTCAAGCTCCAAAATGTTCTGGCGCGAAAAGAAAGGCGAGAGTATGTCTCTTCTTTCCCGCGCAGAATCTGGGTCAATGAATCCAAACGAGGACTCCCGATCATGGAAACAATCGTAAAATGGAGAGAACTTGGTTGTAGCAAAGCTCGATCCGTAGATGGATTCGAATGCTTCAACATCACAGAAATGTAGCTAAATACTATTCAGCTCATGGCCTATTGTTACTGCACCAGAGGCTTACTTGGTTTGGTCGAATTCTAACGACAGGACCTAGGTAGAGTTAGCATTTCGAGAAGTGTACGATGAAAGCGTCGCCTGACCATAGATTTTATGCAGTTTCTCTAATTGTTTTACTTGGCCTCCTGCCATCCAGATGTCATAGTATGCCGCATAATAGTCTGTGAGTGCAGCAAGGAAAGGCCCGGGAAAGTTGGCCAATGGGTGAAGAAGTAGCCGATACACAATAGCCAAGATCGACAAAGCCCCGAAAAAGAGGCATACAAGTCCGACAAGAGTCCAAGGGCTAAGCAAGAGGAACATTTAGGAGGTTGGGACTCATGCGGTTGCGGAGAAGCACAAAGATATAGTAGACCACCAAATGAACACAAGGCATGCCTTACACATGAGTGTAATAATTACATGAGTGCTGAAGGGCGATTTTCATTACTGTCCACGTTTTGAAGGGATGTGGTTGAAAGTGACAGTTGTCGTCTGGATCATTGAGGTAGCCGCGTCGGGGCATCAATTGACGGATCAAAGTCCCACGTATACATCACAAGACATTGAACATCGTTACATCTCATCCGCTGGCTCTTTTGTCTTCTTTGTTCCTTGCTCACAAAACTGCCGTGAATTCTCGATCTGGAAGATGGAGACAAGTGCCATGTGCTACCAACCCTGTGGTTCTTCGAACATCAGATTGTTTCGGATAAGCCATTCCTTGGCAGCTACTCGGAAGCTGACGAAGACCATCTCCACTTCATCTTCACTGCTCAAAGCCTCTGATTCCATTATCCGCCTCAAAATAGAATCCTAAGCGTCGTTTGCTTGGTAATAACACTTAGCCCCACATGCTAACCCCGGGCAGCGAAGCCAATTTTAGCACTCGGACACGAGAAATGATATCGGTAGTGGCCCTAAGGCCGTCCATTATATATAGCGTCCTGCAATCGCATACTGATCCTCACAGCTCCTTTCCTCTTTATTGCTTTACGATTATTCACTGCCTCATACTATAATGGCCCCCGTCAAAGTCTTTGGATGGTTTGCCTCTGGGCCCAGCCTTATGGTCGCCCTCTTCTGCTACGAAAAGAATGTTCCCTTCGAGTGGGTCAGTATTGAGCTGCCCAAGGGAGCGCAGAAAGACCCGGAATACATGGCGAAGGTTAATCCCCATGGTCTGGTTCCTGCCCTTGTAGGTCTTCCTTACTCGTTCCCCAAATGTTGTTAGGACTAACGAGGTCCCGTCATGTAGGAAGATAATGGATTTGCTATGTTCGAAAGCCGTGCCATTGCCCGCTATCTCGACGAAAAATACCCCAACCAGGGAACCCAATTCTTCCCGAAGGATCTTGAGAAGCGCGCGTTGGTCGACTCAGCTATGTATGCCGAGGCGTTCCAACACTTCAACTTCGGCGGAAATATGGTCTTCGAAGTCTTGAACAAGCGGTACGTGCTTTTCCTTTCCCTGATCGACATTCATCTAGATTCAAATCAACTTCTAAAGCTTCTTCAACCTCCCTACCGACGAGAAAGACGTCGAGTTCCGCAAGAAAAATCTCTTTGCCACCTACGACACTTACGAGCGCATCCTCTCCAAGCAGAAGTACATTGCCGGTGACGTATGTATTTTTCCGTACACCCCAGTAGCGCTTTGAACTCACCAAATCGACTCGTTATGCCCTACAGGAGCTCACCGTTGCTGACCTCGCACACATCCCAGTCAGCTACAGACTTACCCACGAAGCTGGTTTGGACTTCACTGAAGGAAGGCCCAACGTTAAGAGGTGGCTCAATGAGCTCTGGGCCCGTGAGTCCTGGCAAAAAACGAGGGCTATCTACAAAGACCTCATCTAGTGTACAATTGTTGTGACGAGATATCCAATGCAATTACCACCCAGTTTCTAGTCCATTCTTCCGAAACGACTGGTTGCAACTGTTCCTCCGAAAATAACAATAGTAGCTGTTCCCATTTCAAAAGAATCCATCGATACATCAAGTTCGGCAGAATTAGCCCCTATGATACTACTCGGGGTTGCTTCTTTGGTAGGGTTCTTTACAGTCTCAGATGATCAAGAACCGCGTCTTCCCCTAGTATTGGCCTTTTCCGCCGGGACTAAGTAGCTCATAAGGTAAGCTTCATTGGTGCCATTTCTCAGAGTCGCTTCACATGTCGAGACATCCGAAACGTCCACTCAAGCCCTGCGTCTGGGGATTTATAGTCGTCTTTTTCATCGTATCCTGATCGGATGCAGAATGGAATGGAATACATCAATATCAAGCTACCCAAACCAGAACCGACCAGAGCTTCGGGTCATCTGCCAGTTAGCATCCTTCTATGCAGGCTCCGGTCATAGCACATTTGCGTTATAGACTACGTCAGTTATTCCACAAGGCCCCATGATGGCCGGTGGAAAGACCTTCACTGGGTGTACAAAATAAGACTACTTCAAGAACATTCTATTCCTCAAACCAGGTCTGGTCTCAATCGAGCCCAATCGCGTTGTTTGACCTTGCGAGGCCCGTGAGAGATGATCGAGTGGAACGAATTCTTACTCTGGAGTCGATGCTGATATATTACCGACTTATCATCCAGAACCACCGAGTGGTAGTCGACGAAATGAACCTAGACGGCTGCAATTCAGTGTCAACCCCCTTCAGTTACACAAGCCAGTAGCAGATATTTGCAGTCGCTTTGAGCCAGAATTATCTATCTTATCAGACTGATCTAGCTTGCCTATCCGAAAACTGACGGAGTACTCTATTTCCGAATCGTGGCAGTCGTGGCAGCGTTTATTTTCTGCTTCTCCCAATTGTCCACAGACTACCTGAGATGCTCACTATCGATGTCACGTTGTCAAACTGACGAAGATTCGAGAATACATGCTAAGTTTAGTAGTGGTTATCTATACGTTAGCGATCAATCAGCGCTCAGCATCACCACTATCCCCTTCTACCACGGTTTTTGGCATAAGACGTCGCGGGATCTCCTCGCTATGTATAGCAATGTATAGCATTGGATTAATGTGCTTCCGACATTCCTCACGAGGCTATTCAATGTCCGGAGAAAAGATCTTACCAGAGATACATCATTGGGCTGACCACATGTACAGATTGACCAGCCGCCCTCGCTTAAACGAGGTAACTTGCGAAGGCAGGGGTCCAGGCGAACCGAGAAGTTAGCTGGGTGCGTGTGATTTAGAATATTCAAAGCGGGAATATATTGCCCGAGTTGTTGCACTCTTTTTACTCTGTCCGATGGAGTCTACTGCTACTTGCTTAGCACAGCGTGGCATGTCAAGCCCCCAGGTTGGATGATCAACCAACGAGCTAACCAAGGTGAAGGTGAGTGAATACAGTTTGTCCCATCTATCCACACTTGGCACTTGCCCGGCCTCGTTAATATATCTCACTACATGGCTGAAAGACCTACCAGTAGCTCGTGAGGCTCGCGGAAAGAGCCGCGGGGCTGATACAAATCAAACGGACCATCTTGGACTCGGAGTATCCGACCACAACGGCTTGAAGCATCACGATATTCAGGCACGTTCGCTCCGTAGGCAGATCATTAAGTCTAATTTTCTGCGGGGTTTGTTATTTTCTCAGTAATATCCAGGCCGCACCCAGTGTCATTGCTGACATTCTAAATACCTAAGGCCTCGTCATGAGGTTAATGTGTTCTTTGATCAATGAGCAAGACAAGTCATTGTCATCCCAGCCAAAGTCTTGATCAATCAAGTGGCAAATCTAGTAGTGTGTGCCCCTCCGCTATATAAGGTATAGGACCTTTGGCACTGTGTATCAACCCAAGATATTCACCCATTCCAACTCGTGTCCTAACCTCGTTCTCGTTTACTCTCTTATTATCCAGGCAGAATGGTCTTGAAATTATATGGGTACACTCGATCCCCCCCCCCCCCCCCCACAAAGCTAGTTACTCTTGTCCTCTATGAGAAGAATGTCCCCTTCGAGTACATAGAAGTCGACATCCTCAAGGGAGAACAGAGGGACCCAGGATTTCTCTCTACACAGCCGTACGGTCAAGTTCCCGTCATGGTAGGTATAGGTTTTCAGTCAGCCAAGAATGCAGCTCATCGAACATAAATTATAGAACGACAATGGCTTTGTCTTGTATGAAAGCCGTGCAATCATTCGCTATATCGCTGACAAATACGCAGATCAAGGGACCAGCCTTGCTCCCAAGGATCTTCAGAAACGTGCATTACTTGACCAGGCTGCCTGGGGCGAGGCCTTCAACTTTAACCATCATGCTAGTCCCAAAGTTGCGTCCGAACTACTTTATAAAAAGTGAGTTAGAGTGCCTGCTGAGCCACAAGCGCTCGCTCACCTCTCTGATCTCCAGGTTCCTGGGCCAGGAAACTGACCTTGTGAAAGTCGAAGAGCTGAAGAAATCGTTATCCGCAAAGCTTGACATTTACGAGCAGATCCTATCGAAGCAGGCATATCTCATTGGTGACGTGCGTATTTGCAACATTTCTTAAACCGCAGCTGTTATATTATACCCTGTACTGAGATGTTCTTAATAGGAGCTCACTCTGGCTGATCTCCAGCACATCCCTTTCGGTACTCTTTTGGAGCAAGCTCAGGTCAATTTGACCCAGGAGAGACCTAACACGGCGCGCTGGTTCAATGAGATTTCTTCCCGCGCTTCCTGGCAGAAAGTGAAAGACGGTTTACCGGCGAGAGCTTAGGAATAATCTAGCGGATTGCATGTGTTCTACTATGCACGCCATGATGTCTTAGGTCTAGAGCGTCATTCATCGTTTTGCCTCGTAAATTAACTGGGATGGTTTAGAGTTTTATGGAAAGTTGATAGAAATAAAGACCAGCAATCAAATAAGTCTTGTCTAAGGATGCACCGAAGACGTCTCTGTTCAGCCCCGTTGTTTGAGTGACAGTGTGGTTCCTCGTATATCGATCCTCGAAAGGCTTGCTAGCACCACTCCAACTTCTGACATTTTGTAAGGCATATTACAACCGCGAGCTAACCCGTGTACAAACACAATAAGGATTACGACTTGGGCACGTTAATTTCCCGGCAGTCCTCACCTAAACTTGAGTCTGACTGGATTATTCCATTAGGACGAGTTGCGGCATTGAAGGTATCCCAAGAGCTAGGAACTTGTTTTGAGGCTTCAGCCACTTGTGTTTTTTGGACAACTCCTACCCAACATTATGATCGTGTCTCTAACCTTCGCTCTTGTGTAAATGTCAGAGTTGAGTGATTAAATGTGTATTGGAAATGTCGGCTCGATATAAACTTGACTGATGCCAAGATATAGAACGCCCTAACCTCCATCCCGAGGTTGGACCGGTACCGAGTGGACAGAATGAATGAGAGTACTCACTACGCGACAATAAATCCGATCGAAAAACTGGCGAGACCAAGAAATAAATCAACTTTTATACATGTAATACATACTTTAGTGCACTAGTGTGAAAAAGTGAATGTCACGAGCATCGTACGCACCTCGAACGAGTCAAGACTGAAAGTTCGACTTCTTCTGCTTCTTCTGATCGTCTCGAACGCTCCGACATAGCCTCATGACTTTCCATATTCCAAGCCAAAACTCGGCGGCAGGGGATGGATTCAACGAAACAAGGTCAGGCAAGGGTAGATCAAGGTGCTAAGCGACATCAAGCGCGTATTGCATTTCGTCTTGACCCTTCTTCAGTTTGCCGCGGAGGGCGTCTTCATTAGCAAAAGTGAGGGCACGGAGGCGGTGTTGGATAGGTGAAATACCATAAAACTTGGAATATCCCCGGTATTGAGATTAGGGGACACCGCTTGCAGCGATGGTGCGGCTTCTGCAATGATTCGGAGTTGTTGAAGGGATACAGGCTACTGAGTAGAAAGCTGCAAAACCTCGAGCGACCGCCAACACGTAGATGCAACTGGTGAAGCGAGCGATTGTTCCAGGGACTCAACGGTACACCCTTTAATACATAGCTGTTGGAGGGCGATGAGCTGGGGATGAATTCGAAGTCGCACAACTTGTTTGCGTTGGCCATAATGCGGACTTCCTGAAGCGACTTGAACCATCTTTTCCCAAGTAAAGTGAGACACTGGTTTTATCCGGAGAGTGAATGTGATTGGTGAGTGATTTGCAATTGAGACACAGTTTCTTCATCGACTTCGATCCGAGAGCTCGGACAAAATCGAAAACCACCTCCCAGGGACCGATGAGGTCTTTAAACTAGTTAAAGTAGGAAGAAAGGTGTCCATCAATGATGCGCCAATTTGGGATATATGGCTCGATAAAGAGGGTCGAAAGGTGAGAGATAGATATTCGAGGGCAGGTAGGGATCCTAGGGGCCGAAGGTCATTGAAACTGTTGACGTTGACCATTTCCTGAAGTTCCAAAGCGCGAAGTTGGGGCACATTCACAAGGTGGTCTAAGAGCGACGACGGAAAGTGAGGAGTGTTTTTTATGAGGTGGCACATGTAACTTCGGCGGGTGTATGTAAACAATTTCGGTGGACGAAGATATTAACATGGGAAGAAGCTGGACGGAGAAATCGAAATCCTCGACCACAATGCCATGTAGCGAAGGGAAGAGCGGCGAACATCCGAGTAGTTGAATAACCTGGAACCAAGTGGAAACCGAAATGTGCTTCATCTCATTCGCGGGTCCTTCTATAATTTTCAACTCTGTGACAGCACTGGTGGCGGAAATAAATTGTTTCCAATCTTTCGAATCGATTCTTTCGGCAAGAGACTAAAATAATGTCACCCGCTCTGTGGTCGAGTAACAGGAGGGTTTACATATGTGGTGATTACCTTTCGTTTTGAAATTTCGAAAACACTGGAAGATCGGTAGGATAGAAGAGCGCGCCGCCTCCATCTGCGCGCTGGAAGAGGGATTAACCAGGGTGGTACCCGAGGGTGTAGAGGAGAGGCGTCGGGGCATCGTGAGGTAGCTGAAGGCGACGACCAGCGTCGAAGTGATATATATTTGACTTTGCATACGACTATGATGTAAAGGCTAGGGAAACAAAAGCAGCAGTGAGAATCTGAGAAGGACAGGACGAACACGCGGCACCTGAACAGGACAAAAAGTCCAATCAAAGGAACGAACTCCGCATAAATGAGCTCCTTGCGCCCACACGCGCTAATCTGGGAAGTCTTGAGGCTACCGTGGGTGCGGAAGCTGGTGGGTTCGTGTAGTAGGGTAAGGAGCAAGAACGAAGCAAGAAAGGGTCTTTGACCTACAATGGTTGTTTCTTACTGTGCTTGATTTACCGTGGTAAGAGTGCCCATTGTGCGCATGAGAGATATGGGAAGCTGAGACCGTAAGCTACGGCTTCAAGCCTCAAGCCTCAAGCTCAAGACTGACCCATCCGTAGCGCAACGTCAGCACCTGCAAGAGCACACATGTGTCCCTTCCGAACCTTTGAGCCACCGAAAGCCTTAACTTTAAGCAAATTCAGGATTTAAACACGACAATCCACTCCTAATTTCTCGAATCAGAATAATATATAAATATCACCACACAAAGCGGCTCACCTACCAATCCCATCATTGTAGCAAATTTACAGACTCCGATCGGTCCGCGCTGACTACCCATGGAAGAGAAATGAAGATTGGCTGCGCCGAAGGTGTTTGGAAAAGATGCTTTTATTCTAAAAAAAATTCGGGCAGAGGAATTGAGGAGGGACGGATGAATCAATGAGGAATTGGGATTGCTCGAGTCCCCTGACTCCTTGTCGACACGTTGGTATTTGTTGATGGAAGTTGACGCGACTGACGTGGTCACTCTCGGCTGAGGCTGACGTCACGCGTCAGTTTTTTTTTAGCTTGATCCTCGAATTCAATATTTAGCGCTCAGCAATGTTAGTGTAAGCAGGGGTAAGCTGACTACAGTCACTACAGCCTCTCCTGGGAAGGCTACATGGTTGGTAATACTCCGCAAGGCGGACGGTCGGAACAATCGGAGTAATACCGATGACACAGATTTCAAATTTGAATTTGTCTTTGTCAGTCGTTCCCTCTCGTTGCTCCTGGATTTCAAAGCACTTTCCTCTGATAGGCTGGTTCTTGTGTCGAACACTCAACGGGGCGAGCCTGCAGACTCCGTCCTGCCAGGACTTATCAGGGATAACCAGAACTTTGCTTGCTAACACCTAGACGACCGGGTTGCCTCTTGGTAAGCTCCTTTGTAATTCATTACCTTTATCCCCTCAACACCCGAGATACACAGTTCCTTCATCTCTGGGCGCATCATTCCACACTGAAGTCCCGTTGCCTAATATAAACGATGACCTTCACTGCATGATATTCTGCATAAACAACCCCACTACTTTTGTTCAGACCACCTGACCCAACTACCCAGCTCTTTTTCGCAGAAATGGTTCTCAAACTTTACGGGCATCCTCTCTCTACCCCCGCCAAACTTGTTGCAGCTGTCTGCTACGAGAAGGAGGTTCCCTTTGAGTTCATTACTGTCGATATCCTGAAGGGCGAATCCAGAACTCCCGAGCACTTGGCCAAAAATCCCTGGGGAAAGATCCCCGTCATTGTAAGCTGCCAGAGTGTTATACTGCTTGGATAGATCGCTGATAATGGCTCGAGGACGACGATGGCTTTATTCTGTATGAAAGCCGCGCCATTGCGCGCCACATTGCGGACAAATATACCGCTAAAGGCCCTCAACTCATCCCTTCTGATGTCCACAAGCGTGCTCTTCTCGAGCAAGCTATCTCTAGTGAGGCTTTTACCTGGGATCGTGCTGCAGTTCCCGTCCTCCTCGAGACTGCTTACAAGAAGTGAGCCGCTTCTCTGTGATTCTCGGCCACAACAAACGCTGATGTCTCCGCAGGTACCAGGGTCTTGAATCCGACCCTGTGAAGGTCGAAGAGCTCACAAAAGCCTTGGCTGAGAAACTCGATGTCTACGAGAAAATACTTGCTAAGCAGAAATACATCGCTGGCGATGTTCGTTTCCTTTCATTACTTGATCGGTGGACCATGACTGACGGTGTGGCCCTTCACAGGAACTGACTATTGCCGATTTCTACTTCCTTCCAGCTGGCAGCGTCATACAATCCGTCGGTATCAAAGTCATTGATGAAAGGCCGAATGTTGCTAGGTGGTTCAACGCGATCTCGTCTCGTTCCTCATGGCAAAAGGCCAGCACACTCAGCGCCTGAGTGTTCCCTCTCGCTAATATACAATCGCTATCGAAGTGTTGTCCTTGCATATCTTGATTAACGAACTTAGCCTATGATTCTGAGCAGTTATCTGTCAAAGTCATCCTAATTTTCCATAAATGCATTTATTCCACCAAACTTTCGCGATGCTGAAAATCCGGTGTACGCAGAGATGAATTAGTGAGGGTATGAACTGAACGTCCCTCTTCCCCGATGGCCCACCCAAGACCAACACGTACATTCACCAATAAGCTCGTAATCCCCGCCACTTCTGGGAGACTATATAGTACCAAATATGATGCCTGAGGATCTAGGTAATGAAGGATCACAAAGATAATCATCCATGTGCTTCCAAGGATGCGGCTGAGTTTTCTGAAAGGCCGAATGCTTAAGCATAACTTACGTATGAAGAGCAGCGCTTTCCGTGATAATTGAAATTAATTTCTGTTCGAATAGAACGTAGTAGTATCAATACCTCCTTGAAAAGGAGATTACCACTTACAAATACGACCCGCTGGCCTCCTATAGCTCGCATAAGCCGGGAATTGATCCACATTTTGTAAGAGATCAGTGTTGTAGCTCCAACGGTCGAACTGAAGCAGTTTAGCAAAACGCATCCAATCTTTGAGAATAAGTGAGTTACCTGAGGTTGAGAGCGGCAAAGAAGACACTTCCGGGCAACCAGTCTCGCCCGCTCTTGGAAAATCTGACAACATAAAGAGTAAAATTAACTTGTATAAGTGAGAGACGTGATCGGTGATCGGTGAGATCTGAGATCTGAGAGGTAGCCTACCAGTATAACCCAAAACCATAACCCCACAAAGCCAGAGTATAATCTTCGAGCGGTCCCATATAATGTAGAGGCGAAACAGCTCAAGATATACACCAGTTAGTGGCAATGCATACAAGTTAGCTTTTCGACTCAAGGGGCTCACAAGAATTATGTCGGCCACAAAAACCGCGATGCTGCCGATGAGAGTTTGTAAATACAGAAAGAAGGATGATCGAAGATCAATATCGTCTTCCGTAACGAGGTTTGGGTGTGAATATACAATCCAAGACAGGATCCAGCACTATAAGTCTTCAAAAATGAAAAAAGCCCCAATAACGGAGCACAGTTGACTTACCGTTGTAATCAGTGCACAGAGTACATACCCAAGGGTAAGATAGACCGTTGTCCCGAGAGAGCCTGACGAGTGGCGTTTGTTTTCTTGTGACTGGTGGTGTAGAACCAACGTTGAGAGAATAAAGAGGACGATAAAGCAGCCATAAAAGGTGTTGGCAACGAAAAGTATACCAAGATTAGAGATCACAGAAGGAAGGGGGGACTGCATATGCATATTCAACACGGGACGGTAATGTCACACTCTGCTGCCAGATGAGACACCTTTCCATGAGCTCAACATTCCTCAAGCTGTTCTTATAGACCAAAATCTCCTCCCGAAACGCGGTTTGAATCAGAGATCACGTCACTCTCTTCCGAAGTTACCGGGAAGTCACAGTCAGACTGAAATGAATCTGGAGTGGTTGTTGAAATCAGTGCCACTGGACATTTACTTGATCGTCATAGTATCACCGTGACAACCAACAGAGCTTCCGTGAACCCCACCGAGTGACTTTACACCATACCATTCTCAAGTGAAGAAATACGGGCCCCGGGGTCACGCTCCCTTGCGACTGTTGAGTGAAATCGTATACAACATACATACAATGAGAGGTCAAGGGTTAGTCAAGTATGCAATTTGTGCAGCGCCTCAGCGACGGGGTACTACCAAATCTGTCAATCAGCGAAGGTGACGGCGCAGGCCCGAGGTACTACTCTGCCCATTGTGTGTTGACGGGTATGCATCAACAAGATTGGAATTGATACCCAACCTCGCCAGCGAAACTATAGTGTTGCGTGCTGGAATAGTCACGGCGCCACACCGTATATGTTTTACTTATTCGGGTGGCGTAGAGGATAGTACTTGATCGATTACTTACCCAGGCCAGCTGAGCCTTCACTACTCTCCAAGCCTTTGAAGCCACGTATCCTCCAGTTTGTTTGGGCCACTCTTCACTGAGAGGTCAATTAAACGGACCGCACAGAAACCTGGCGCGAAACTTGATATGTACGGAGGTAGACTAGAATCGAGAATAGGAAGAGTCCTCCTCTTCCCGTTGCACAACTTATCCTTCCTAACGGAGAAAAATCAATTCATGCACTATATGAGTCCCTCTCACTAGCTAGTCATAATAAGTATCACACCCACATATTCATTCTGTTTCAGAATAAAGTTACCTTGGCGGGGCGTTGAAACGTCGAAATCGCACAGTTGAGTTTTGTTCAATAACGTTCATAGTTGCCTTAAATTAGAATAGACAAAGGTCGCAAGTGTGGTTAAACGAGATATTAGTGGGTGGTTGATCTGGATCTTGCAGAAAGTAGTGACCGGCGGGGTTGATCCTAGAATATGTTGATAGTAGTACCACTCTCACCTCAAGTCTCGGTTCCTGGGGATCTTCACCCTTATGAGAGTGGGTATATTTACTTAAATAGATCATCGATTATCAGCTACCGATCAGAGTTTTTTGGGCTACTTACTGTGCGAATCCGGGAACAAAATAACGGCGATGCTACAGGTTCATCGTGCCAACAGAAAGGTTTCTCAGCCTCCAGGGTAGCGCTCAAATACTCATGTATTTGGCCCTGAAATGTCCTATCTGTACTGCTGGGTTCAGCGTCAGCATGTCTCCACTATCTATATTGACTATCCGTTAGTGTCAATGGTCTTAGGGTCACCCAGGAAGCTCAGGAGCGAAGTTCTTATCGCGGCAAGTGTCATGAATTGAGAAGGTGAAACAGGGTCATGCGGTGAACGATTGGCTCTTATTATGCGTCTATCGATCAAACTGCTATTACTATTGGCTTTAGGTACTACATTAGGTTGGCTCATTTACCACTGTGACCACGGGACCTATGGATTGCTAATCGGCGATGGGGCCCAATCAACTGGTATAAAGCCACCATGCAGAATCCCGTCGTAAGTAACCTTCTCTACGGAACGCGCCCGTTGCCCTCGTACTCTCTGATCCTAGTAGCATCATGGTCCTCAAATTCTACGGATACACACACTCAACAGCGGCAAAGATTGTCGCTATGGTGCTTCGCGAGAAGCAGATCCCCTACGAGTACATCCCCATCGACCTTGGCACGAGAGAGAACAGGGCATCGGAATATCTAGCACTTCAGCCATTCGGTCAAGTTCCGACTATTGTGAGTTCTACTGTGTCACCATCAGCCTAGCGCTCAATTGGCGTTAACTTTGCTATAGGACGACGATGGTTTTATTTTATACGAGAGTCGTGCGATCGCTCGCTACCTTGTTGAAAATTATCCGGGCCAAGGAACTGAGCTCATACCTTCGGATCCAAAGAAGCGGGCGCTTTTTGACCAGGCCGCATCTGTCGAGGCGTTCTGCTTTGATCATTATGTGAATCCTATCATTTTGGAAGGTCTCCTTCCAAAGTCAGTTTTAAAGCCATGATCTTGCTCGTCGAGCTCATCAAATTTGATTTATAGGATTCGAGGTCAACCGTACAACGAAGAAAGGATTAAACAACTAGCAGATGATCTCTCCAAGCGTCTCGATGTTTATGATCAAATTCTGTCCAAACAGAAATACATTGCTGGTGATGTAAGTGGTAACGTTCCAATCATTCAGGAAGTGGATCGTGCTTATACAGTGATTTATATTAGGAACTCACCCTTGCTGACCTGTACCACCTCCCTGGAGGTAGTCTACTCCCCTTGGTCGGAATCAATGTTATCCAAGAGAAGCCAAATGTTGCCAGGTGGTTTAACGAGATCTCCAATCTTGATTCGTGGAAGAAGGTGAAGGATGGATTACCGGGAGCTAATTGAAGGAGCTTATGTTTGGACTACGTATCCATTACTTGGTGAACAAATATATCTGAGCCATTGTTGGTGTATGAGGCTCAGTGCGGCAGCCGGGAACTCCGGCCGCCGAACGAGAAGCATCGAGGAGTTGTATATTTGACCGGATATAGTTCCTGTCACCTCCCATATCCTCTCATCGCACGCCTTTTGTCCAAAAGGGGCTTCAAAAGGTAAAATCTGAATCTGAATGAGCGTTTATCAGCGTATCCCTTGATGTGTTGCCAGAACAGGTGGCCCTCTACGGACCATATTTGGTCTATCTGATATTAGATGAGATGAGTGTGGCAGAACCATAGTGATCCTCATATGCGAAGGTCGTTGATATCCATTTTAGTAAAAGACAAACGTGAGTGAAGAATAAGGTTCGCACCGAGAGTTCTGGTCTGCCGGCAAAAGTTGACAGATTCTTTGGCAACCCAGGTGACAATGCAAGCGCTGAGTTCAGCACAGGCTTATTCTCAATTGATTGATTTGGTAATCTCGTATCACATTCATGCGGTCAGTGCTCCCCCAGGAATGCAATTTTTGAGCGTCCTCTGTCACGCACATTACATAACATTAAACATGTTAATAGCATCAATAGAGCGGCGACAGAGGAGTCTGTGATGAACCCACAATCCTTCTGGCAACCATATTTTCGAGTCCAATGTTCGCGTCAAGAACATGCTATTACTATGTATTCGAAAAAAACTCACAAAGCCAAAAGTCCGGGGTGCTGGTGAATGTAGAGTGTTGAAGCCCTCAGTCTTGTAGCTTTGGCGACGCCGGCCGGCGGCGGGACGTACACTTAGGAGATGTCAAGGCCTGGCCTAAGCTTCAGTCTGCTTCAAGCCGAGTAATCAGAATTTTTTTCAGTGAGTGCAATCGGGTATCGGCTAGGGTGGGAGCAAGGAGTGCGAACTCAAAGTTAGACGTCTCCACCGTTAAACCATTCACGTGTATATGTGGTGCAGTCGAAGAAAATGTTACTGGCCCTTTACTGCGGTGCAAAACTTTACAGTGATCCGTCGAGCATATTACCACCCAATTAAGTAGGTCCTGGTTAAAAAGTCCGTCCCATACTAACAGCCCGGCGCTTGCCTGGACGTCATCTACATACTTAGCTACTAATTGCTTCCCAAAATAACTCAAATTCTCTTGGGAAGATAGCCCTGGAAGCCGTGGAACATTACTATGTAGGTTGCAGTCATGGGCGCTTAATGTTTAGATGATAATATTTCCTCCATTTTGACTTAGCTATTGAATATCAAGTACCATTTGAGGCTCCACGCAAGGATCTCCTATTATCAAGGGTGAGAATATGTATGATTTCAGGTAGATTTAAGTCTGCGCCGAGGCCTTCGTGCATTTACCGTCCAAGCAATTTGTTACATGTTGATTGAAGGGCTAGTCAATTTGAGGTTAGCGTGATGCAGCCCAAGTCAGTTGTGCTAATTCAGTTATCGAGACAGGATTGGGGTAGTATAATCCTTTCCCCTTTACGCATAAGTCGGCATTGACCGGCATTGACCGGCAGTCGCTTTTCAAGGGACATGTTCATATTCAGGTTCTGGGGCAGCGTGCATCGTAGAACCCAATCTCAAAATTTCGGGTTGTCGATCACTCATAAAAGGTTGAAGTCAAGTCGCTTGCCATGTCGCTTGCCATTATGGACGATTCATCACTTATACCGCCCCCAGGTTTTCTGCACCTTGGTACAGCCTCTGGTGCGCCCAGGCCTTATGTGTGCCACTTTGTCGTCCGAACTGAAATTCTTTGCATTGATGCAGCTGTCGGGACTGCATTGCTAATTTATGACATATTTCTTACCTTGGAACTTGAAGTGAGCATCCTTCACTCGAGGATTTTCTCAATGCACTAAAGCTTGATTTGTTAGTCCAAGTTGGTTTGGGGGTAAGAAGGCACAGATAGACCGAAGATACGCGTCAGTGTTAACGTTGATGATTCTGTAGCAAACGATGGTCTCTGAGCAAGATACTTTATTTCATATGTCGATATTCCTTTGCAGTTGTCGCGTTGTAAGTCCTTCGAGTCTCAACCCTTGGAAGTTTTCAAGACGATTCATGATGTCATATGGCACCCAGAGCGACTTTTATCGGTGCGCCTTGATTTCTTTTTACCTCGTGCGCGCAGCTGAGCTCTTTCATCATTCCTCTAGTCTTCATGAACACAAGAGACCCGTCAAAGAATGTGAGAACATCTAGCTGCTTATTTTTGACAGTCGACTGAAGTGAGGATGGGCGTGTAGCTGTAGGTGCCCCGCACCGCCGAGGTTTGACTTCCTTTGATCATCAACATGTACACAGGTGCTATGTGTGGCAGAATGTCTGGGTTGTCTCGTAAGCACAAAGTCGGCACCACTGATATTACTTACTGACTTTGACGTTTAGTGTTGCTTTCGCAAGTCTCATTCCGGATGCCTTGATCCTTTTTCGGTTGGATGCATTGTGCCGCACCCAAACAAGAAGTGAGTGATCCGTTGCAATTGGGGTCCACCTGAGAGTGACGATGTGATACAGCTCGTTGGATTACCTTCATCGTATTCATTAGTCAGTTCTCTTCGAAACGGGCCTCCTGGAATACTCACTTACTTGGAACTCTGGCATAGTACACACATTTGTAAGTCGTTGATCATTTCTTCTTAAGTTCTGAGTCTTCAAAGACCCTAAGCATTTACACCCAGGCTCTTCTTGGATGCTACGTTATCAATAACCTCCTCTCACCACGCCAACCACTCGCACACATGGTGATTACTGGTTGCAATATATATATGTACGGTCGTGCGTCAAGAATGCAGGACATCCTGATGTAAGCCTTAGCTTTCATCACCGACGCTCCCAGAAATCAACTTGATATAATCAGACTTGTCTCAATCTTTGCTCAAGGTCCGTTCGATCGATCGAGATAGCGTCCAAGCGAGTCGGAAGAGTCTAACAGGTCACTTCTAGCCTATTATTTCCTCCTCACTGTGGTCCAATTCATAAGTTGTGCTCGGCAAGTCCGCTCAGATGACCCCAGTTTCCATTTGAGTTCGGTGTTCAAGGTCAATCAGACCCTTCCAACCTACTTTCTTCTCCTACGCCAAGGAGCCGTTTACTTCTTTGGGTAAGTCAAATTTCGTAGTCAAGCACAACGATTCTGACAACCTGAGTTTCAGGACCTCAAGTGTGTCTCCAATTTATATTCAAACACATCCCTGCTAATTGACTGAATAAAACAGTCTCATATGCGTTTATTATTTGTTTTGATTTTTTCTCTGACCCAGTGGATTGCCTTTGGGTGCCGGCAATTATGTATGTCACCCTTCGACTTCAGTTGCCTTGCAACTAACATGACTTGCGCAGGTTTTGGATGGCAGTTATTCCCATACTGGTGCGCAATCGGCCTTGTTGACTCCAGCGGTTGTTTAACGGTCAATATACAGGGTTCTCGGTTTTACCTCAGCATGAAAAAGCTAGGGGATGCGAGCAACAACGGGAATAGCACGCGACTGCGTGCTATTAGCTTCACAGCAGTTTACAGTCCCCCTATTCCGATGACAGTTAATCCCGTGGACTTCGATATTGTAGAATATTTAATCAACTGTATATGTATGGCTTCTTCATCCTAATGGGAATTTGGGTCCATTGCTACCACCGCCGGAATGACAATTATTTAGCTGACGAAGAAACGAAGACTCTAAGTAGTGCGTGAATCAACGGAAGCGGTACTATGTATTAGAAAGAAACGGGCTGGGACCATGTTGTCGTCTGGTTTGAGTGTCCCGGCACCATATCCCTGGGTGGCATTCGCAAATCAGCTGCTTCAGGTAGAAGACGAAGCTCGGCCAGAGGAAAGATGATATTCGGATCGCGGGCGATGGACGATTGGAGGCTTCAGCTCTAGTTTCAGAAGGGTTTCGAGTTTCAAACATCCTCAACAGCCACGCAGATAGTATCTCGGGGAGGCCGTTAAAGATGAATGCGGTGATACTCTGAGATTCAGGGGCAGGATTAAACCTCTGAGGGGAATCATTGAGTTTGTTAGATAATGAATCAGATTTTGCTGGCAATTTATCGTCGAGTGTTAAGTATACAGCCAGAAGGATAAATGCCGAAGGATAGAGACTCCGGTGAGCTGAACAGCGGTGAATGTTTTCGCGGATCCTGTTTTGAAGGCCATCCTAGCGTTGCGCTTCTGGACCGCCAGACACATGCCGAGCACACACTAGAGTTAATCGGACTCATTCATTGTATACCACAAGAAAACATACACTGCGATCTTCGGACTTCGTCGGAGTGCCTAGGCCCAGGAATAGGGCGGGGGATGAGGGTCAAGGTGATAATGGGATCGTGACAGGCATTTCGACATTTGAGAGTAGTAAGCATAGTAGAAAGCCTTGGAGTGCACTCTGCGAACGGCGTTGAATGCATTGTTTCTCGCAATAATTAGCCAAAAGAATTGTTACCTTTGGCTTCATCCAAGCGACCTCGCTGTTGCGGGGATCTCAAGAAATCGCTTTAGGATCAAATCTGCTGCAAGCAAGCCAAGTGTCGGGCTTTCTATACTTCCTGTCTGCATAATGATCAGGAGTGCCGGTGAAGCTTGAAGCTTGAAGCCCTGATAGGAATAGTAAGCCTACGGAGTAAAACAGAATCATGGGCCTAGGCGAAGGCATCTGAGATCTGAGAGTCAGGAAACAAGATTCAGTTTCAGGCTTCTCAAAGCCAACCCGAAGTGCAGAATAGTTAATATGCGAGGGTCTAGCCATCACATCCCGTTCCCAAGGAACGTCTAGCGTCGTAACGCAGCCCTCCAATAATGCCATAAACTGTCAAAATCAAGCAATGGGTGTTCTGCTTGACTCGGTAGTCACTGTGCTCATCCCGATCAAGGCAATTAATGGGTGTTCGGGAGGAAACGTAAGGAGAACTGAATACTCTGGCCGCTCATCCGGGCTGCTCGGTGGCTGGATGTGTAAAACTGAATGGGACGAACACGACTTTCTGAGAGAAGAAAGATCAGCGTATTGGAGGGGTGTCAGGATAGCGATCGAGTGTGTTGTTGCAAGAAGTTGTATTGGCCGTCCCAGCCCATTACTTTTTGCCTTTAGATTTACCGATACTCTTCCCAAATGTCTTCCCTTCAAATCCAGGTCTCGACTTCCCTTTCTTCTTATCCTTCCTTCGCTCATTCCTAGATGCGATATTATCCGTACGTTTTTTCTGCTTGGCGGCCATTGAAGCAGCAACTTGCTCTTTCCGCTCGTCCCTAGTACAGGGCTCAGTTTTTCCGTTCGTAAATAAACGGTGGAAGGGGGCTTGGCACACGCACCAAGTTTTCTTACTCTTCGCCTTCGTCTTTTCCTTCTTCTTCGCGGCCTTTTTCAGTCTTCCTTCATCATCTCGAATCTTCACGCCTTCTAAGCGCGCTTCGGCCTTATCCCACTTTTCCTTTTCCTCGATCGCCTTGCGCTTGTCATCTGGCATTGCCGCAAGTTTCTCTTTACGCGCTGCAAGCTGTTCGAGTGCCTGTTGCGGGTCGGAAGTCGTTTTGAGGCGTTCAGATTTCTTTGACGAAGACTCGCCGACGATGTTGCCGAAAGTTACGTTCGTGAACTTTGACTGAGGGCCTGTATTGCGCGTGAGTGGGTTCACTTTATCAGACACGAGTAGCTGCGTCTGTGGGCGTTGCTAACATCAGTCTTTTGGGAAAAGCGAGTGAAATACTGGCGCACCTTCGTGGGATTGCCCTTCTGCTTCTCCTCTCTTTTGTCCTTATTCTTCTTGCCCTTCATCTCCTCTTCTCGTTTAATCTTCTCTTTTGTCTCCCTCCTCCGTCGTTCACGCATAGCTGCTCGTTGCTGCCGTCGCTCCTCCAGTAGTCCGTCGCGGTCGCCAGCTTGGCCTGTAGTTGGTCGTCCTCTATTCCGAAGTTCCTCCATCCTATCACGGAGTTTTTTGCGTAGGGCGTCAATTCCGCCGGATTCTGGCATTGGTACCAGTTTTTCTTCCTCATCTGCTACTTCTATTTCCTCATCGTCGCTCATGTCAATATCCACTTGCATTGTCATGTCGTCCCCAGAGTCATCATCGCCATCAGAGTGTGCTTCCGGAAGTTTTCTCTTCTTGCCTTTCGGCAACTTGGCACCTTCTTTCTGCTGCAGTGCTTCATTTTGGATGTCAATGATGGTTTTATTATTTGTTGGGTCAAGCTATCGTGCGGTTAGTCGTGGTATTGGAGGCTGACTTGATAACGCTCACTTTGGCCTTCTTGGCTTTTTTGGACGCCTCTTTGACCGCCTGCTTATCCTCCTTTTTATTTTTCTTGTGCTTCTGGTATTTTGAGGCCAGCTAAACACAGAATATTGAGCAAATCGGTTCTTTACCAACCAACGAAATCATGTATACCTGTTCCTCGCTCTCCTCTTGTACGAGATAGTACTTGGCGGGTATTAGCTTCAGTAATGACTCGAAAGCTTCATTGTGTCGCTCCAGCGATGCTCGGAGTGTGGCTGCCGGTGTGACCATCATAGGAGGAAAGAAGAAAATAAAAGTTGGGGTTAGGGTCTCCAGGATCGGCTATATTGATGGTTTGTAATTAATTATAGTTTGTGACCATCCACTTGACCACTACCATGACGTTCCAACAGCCGCGCAAATTCATCCTCACAAAGGACCAGTTAGATTGGTTCCAAGCATCAGAAACTCACAAGAAGATCATATCTTACATCGAAGCTCTCAACGATGCTGTTGTGGGCGTTAAATTGACCGATCCGTGCGACGAATCGGCGGTGTGTCCTCGAAGTATAGATGGTGAACAAGCACGGTCTGATATGGTTTCCTCACTAGGGAGTGAAAGCTATCCTCAAGATGCTTGATACGGTGGAAGAACTCTGCAAGGAGACGCCACCCGTGAGCAACGCAGCTTCACGATTTGGCAATCCAGCTTTCAGAACCTTTTACGACAAAGTTAATGAGGTGCGACTTTTCGGGCTCTTTCAAATGGAGGCGCAGGACGCTGAAGGATCGGTGGAAGTGTACAGGTGTCCCCTCAATTACATGGAACGCTCCCCAATTTCCCGAAAGATAGCATCCCTGAAGTTACGGTCTACTTCAATGAAGCTTGGGGGAACCGCGCTCGGATCGACTACGGCAGCGGCATGGAATTAAATTTTCTATGTTGGATGTGAGTGGACATACCCCGGTACTGATTTATCTAACACTCTATTAGGTACTGCCTGGAGAACCTCGGTATTGTTGGCCCAGGAGATCACAAAGCGCTCGTAATCCGTGTGTTCTGGCGGTCCGTATGGGCGTCAATCTCTTCAATCAGGCTGTTCAATCTCTTCCTTTAGATATCTCAACGTTATGCGAGCCCTCCAATCAACATACTGGTTAGAACCAGCAGGCTCACATGGTGTGTGGGGTCTCGACGATTATCATTTCTTACCTTTCTTATGGGGTGCCGCCCAACTTCGTGGTCCGTCTTCTCACCTTTCCAGCGACTATCTCCCAGATGCTAACACTAAGTCATAGGTCATAAGTACATTCGACCCAAATCCATTCACGACCCAGAAGTTGTGGAAGAATACTCCAAACACTACATCTATTTTGCGTGTATCGCATTCATCAACTCCGTACGCCTCTCTTTCCGGCCTAGCCCACTTACTTCATTATCTAACAAATTACGGTGTACAGATCAAGACGGCGTCTCTCCGATGGCACTCTCCCATGCTAGATGATATATCCGCCGTCAAGACTTGGGACAAAGTCAATAGCGGCATGATCAAGATGTATCTCGCCGAAGTCCTTGGAAAGCTTCCAGTCGTTCAACACTTCCTCTTCGGCTCTCTGCTTCCATATGATGGTCCGGCGCCTCCTGCCACAAACAACCTGCAGCAAGACGATCCCCATTGGGGTCACGAGCATGCGATGACGGAAGTTGGTGGCCCTGGACAGCGAGAGGTCGGCTGGGGAGATTGTTGTGGGATTCCGGTACCTTCTGCGTTTGCTGCGGCGAAGGATGAGAAGGAACGCTTCCGAGCACCAGGTATCGGTCTTGGAGGACCGGGAATTCGACCTGTGCCCTTTGACTGACGCGCTGTAGATGCATTCTAGCGCCTTGCTTTTTTCAAATGCCTAGATTCTGAAATGTACCTGCTTTACGACCAGAATCAGCCAATATTCGTATACTTCCTCTTAACCAGGGATATCAAATAGTAATATATGTTTCTGAGTTCCCAGGTTTTTTAAAATTGATTGAGCATAGCTGAGACTGGTTAAGAAACCAAATAAAGCCAAATAAATGATATACTTAGATCGTCACTTGGGGATATCGGTTCCGAGCCACATTTATTCCCTGCATCTTCGTGATGACTCTCGCGCAACCTTGACCTCAACCACGATGTTCTCTCAATATTCTCTCCCCACTCGTACGCATACTGAAGCGAAGCAATGTTTACTTTGCGGATCCGCACAAACTACAAAATTCAAATATCGCTCAAACCTGTCTGGAGAGGGCGAGGCCTGCCGTCTTTATCATGAAGTCCGGGATTCCGAGGTTCTCATGGAAGACGTTGTCCCTATTCAACGAGTGTATCTTCTAAGGAGGTACAACGCCTATAGCCCTGCTACGATCTCGAAATTTCCCAGCGAAATACTGGTTGAAATATTCGAGTATGCAATCCAGTTGAGTACCTTTGCCCACCGACATTTCTCGGTGGTCCTCTCCAGTGTCTCGTCACGCTGGCGGGAGCTGATGCACACCACCCCATTCCTCTGGAATTGTATATCCATCGAATTCTGGAACAAGAGCCCCAAGCACCTGGAAAACCGCATAAACCTTCTGCGCCTATATCTGCGGCACTCAGGAACTGCAGCACTATTTGTCAAAGTCTCTTACGATCATCATGCCCTTGACGGAAGTCAGGGGTCCAGATTAAACACAATATTCATTGATCCCACCATTGACGGCACCCTGACCGCCAATCTCTATCGCATCAGGGGGCTACACTTAGAGAACGCCTCCACTAGGTGGCTTGAATACACACCTCAATTATCCAGTATCGAGAGCTTTCGGTTCAAGGGCAAGATGAGTCCTTACCAGGGCGCGCCAGTTATCTCCTTCGCTGAATCACACCACCTTTCTGAGCTCTCCCTGACGGATTGGTCAAATATCAATCTTGGATCCGGAAACCTCGCTCATCTGACAACTATTGCTCTGGAATCAATGGAGGTAACTGTGTGCGTGAGCCTTCTTGCCACTTGTCCTAACCTCGTTGAATACCGCTGTCGATCCCCGAAACATCCATCTGTCTCGTCATATTTCTCATATCAGCCCTGGAATGCTGTAGTCACACTAAAGCATCTCAGAGTTTTCGAGTGGGAGATAACTGAGCACGATACCCTAGCGCCAGTAGAAGGAGCGATGTTTCGGTACCTTCATTTGCCTACCCTCCTCTCACTCCGATTATACACGCGTCAATACTGCCGACATCCCTCTGTACACCTCTTCTGCAAACACCTTCCTATATCCCTCACGAGACTTCACCTCTCCTTACACTGTGGCAGCGAACCAGAGGATACGTGCCTTATCAACAGCTTTCCTCATGATTGTGATGTCAGGGTGTTGACCTTGCATTCGTGCGGATGCCTTCGCTCCCTTGAGCACGTACTCAAAGCTCTAGAGGATATTAAGCGCTTCCCGATGTTAACCCATATGGTTATTGACGACAAATTCAAAGGGAGGGATCGTTTCGGCCGACAGATCGAGTTACATGCCGAATTCGCCTCATTAATTCACCAAATGCTTATACAAAGGGCGAAGAGAGCAGCTTTTATTCTTGGGTTCTTTCTCAAAATTGTTTGGTTCCCTGTGAGGTGGCCGACGGAAGTAAGACGTGGTTTATGGGAATTGACACACAGTGGAAGATTCCGCTTAACTATCCAAGAAGATATGAAACCTTTCAATAACCTGCCGCACTCATATCCTCCCCGGTATCTATAGTCACATACCGGACCGGTTGTAAGTGACTTACGCCCTTGTTATATTGTTTTTAACTGATGGCCATTTACTAGGTACAATATTTTGTCTGTCTATCGGGTGATGGGCAGATAGTAACAAATAAAACTTAGTTATTTCAGAGCCTTTCTTATGGATTATTCTATTTGGGAACCCCGGTTTCTCACAATTCAATATCAATTTAGACTACAAATCCTGGGAACGCAGATGGGTTTCAATTGTGACCAATTGTGACAAGGTCGCGCCAAGCCCAATGCGCCGCCGCAGTGCTCGCCGAGGAAGCTGGCTAAGTCGGCCGCTAGTAAATATATGCAGTTGTACTCTGCCTCTGCACTGGTACATGCTACTTAATTCTGGTTTGGTATACTTATGCCCAGGTTTAGGCTGGTCAAGCGTTGATGCTTAGAACTGACCAAGCTGCTCGGAAGGTGGATCACCTTCAATGCAGTAGGTCCATGATCTAATTAAGGCGACGAGAAGCCCGTGTTATCGCTCACCTCTAAGATTTGAATTTGGTCGTTTGCGTTTCAGACTATTGTAGTAGAGCCAGAGAAAAGTCATAGGGAATAATTGCTGGGATACTCAGTGCTTCTGAATTTCACCCAAATTCCGCTAAGCTGGCATTGTGGCAACTGATAAGGCCATCGTCTCAATGTGTACCTGGAAAACGCCAACCAACTGATTAGCTAGCCCTGCTCCACTGAAATGCGTGAATGATAATTGCTATGTTGAACATTATTCAGGCTGTTTTTCATTCAATTCCTTGCCTTGAGTGCATTGACTAGGACCTCACCTAGCATACAGCAGCTGCTAAAATGGTCTCTGGTCCAGTGAGTAGTGTGCTTTTATTGTTTTTTCCCTGGTGTTTTAGTGCTGCCATGCAGCCACACGCATTTTAGCTCCTCGATTGCTTGCAGATTGCAGTTTTGGCAAACCACAAGAGAACGAAAAACTCGGAAGGGATAGAAAATGGTAATGCAAAAGAATCAATTGGAGAGCGTCTCTGTTGCTGTGACTGGACAAAGTGGACTTGGGCGAAATTGAAAGAATCTAGGCAGTAGGTATAAAAGCAAAAGATGAGGGAGCGCAAAGTCTAGTCAACCCAACTATGTACAACTGCCTTGTGCTCTCAACACTCCTTTACTACTATGTCTAGTGTTTTTACAGATTACGCTACTCCTCTTGACCATTCTGCCTTTTCTCGAGCTTTCTACAGTCGTCTCACCTTTCAATCACTTGGAAACTCTGGCTACTCCATCACTTTCCCAGCCATTGCTCAGCCGGGATCAATTCAACGCTGGTGTTTTGATTCCACTGAGACTCAGTCAGCTGAAGGCACCGCTGTGCTTCCAACTGACATTATACCCCATGCAGACGATCTTCACCCTATCCTTTCTGACCTTGAGTCAGCCTTCAATCAAGGCTTCAGATCTGTTGCCATTGAGCTGGCTGTCTCTGATACCCAGGTTACCTATGCACTATACCATTTCCGAAAGGTAAGCTTTGATACCAGGCTTGACTTATCCACAAAGTCTATAGCAAGTCTAACCCTTCACCAGATTCGCCTCTTTTCTGAAATCAATAATTACTCCAAAGCTATATCTTACGCTCGTTCTATTGTCGAGTATCTCCACTCAGGCAGCTCTACCGTTCATCCTGGGATTGTGAAGGAGTTTCTGAGCCTCAGGATTGCATCCATCTCTGAGGGATTTTTGGCTTCAATGTTTCCTATCTGGAAAATTGGATGTTTGCTTGGAGAGGAATGGCTTGAAGACGATATTGCCAATGCTCTCCTTGAGCTGCTGTACTTCCAGTCTGCAGTTAGCAAGCCAGCCACAACCCCTCCTATTCTTCTTCCAACGACTTTCTTCCAAAACACCCTCTTTCATTACACTGTCAATGACTGTTATAGTGACGCCGGCCCGGTCCTAAGCTGGCGCGATAAGTATCAAGTTGATCTTATCAAAGGGGACTCCTTCTCGGTAAGCGACAAAGTCGTTTACTAAGTCAGAGTTATAATACGGCGATTATAGAGTTAAGACTTTAGTAATTGAGATCTTAGAGCTTAAGTTCAATTCGACTTTGTTATAGATAAAGGCTCGTATTGAGTCTCCACCTAACCAAGTAGAAACGATGTTTCTCCTTGGTAGATGTCGACGACTTATATACGATACAAGTTGGTATCTATTATTAACTAGGGCTAAGGGCTTCTAATGAAAGAAGAGAAGCGTACAGCTTTCTTAACGCTAATTAAACTATATAAGACGCGATCTGTCAAAGAAGCTTTAGAAGTTCTTCTAAAGAAGTTCTTCTTTGATCATCTGATCGATCACAAGGTAGGTCCAAATATAGCGTAGCTATATTTAACAATCACATGTCATCAAAATACAAACAAAACCAAACAAGTCATAACGAGTCATAATCAGACAAAGTAAACGAGTCAAAATAAACGAGAAAATACAAGAACAAATAAGAAGAAACATAATTGCGATATTACTTAAGTAAAGCTAATATCGACTTCGTATTGTAGATGAAACAAATGCTAGATATAATCAATATACATAACATTATCCCTTTCCTAGCTAAGATGTCCACATCTTAGTAACTATCTAAGTCACTAAGGTAAATTACCTTCACCGTCTATGTTGAAGTTGGCTTCATCATCGTAATGAGATTCGTAATTGCCATCTTCGTATGGGGGTGTAAGGGGGCGTTCTCCTTCATAGATGCGAGAAGTTCGACCGTGATGGGGACGTCCGTTCGGACTGCGTCCTCGATGGTTTGGATGGGAGGAACGGACTGAGGTCTGGAGACGGCCATATTGTCTTCCTCGTGGTGCGGGTTTATGACCTCGTCGCGGCGTAAAAGTAGGGTTGTAGGTTGGGCCGAGGGAGGTGGTGTTAACGGCCGTGGATGTTGGATTATGTCGTTCGGATCGAAGTCCGACGGCATCGGTGATGGGGGCGCCGTGATTGCCGGTTGGTACACCGGACTGTCGGGGCTGTATTCTGGCAGATCCGGAGATGGACTGCAGAGCAAGAGCCTTGGCGGCATCGACTCCTTCGGTAATTGAAAGTGCTGCCAGGGCGACTGGGGGTAGATCCCGTCGAGCAATTCCTTTATAAGGATTTCGGGAACAATACTTGGTGAAATGGCCGGGGGCGAAAGTGTCGCACCAGGTGCAATGATATCCCGGGCAAAGCGTCTTGATATGACCCATTCCGTGACATATGTCGCAGGTTCGACTAGTACGTCCAGGGCGAGTCGCGTCTCGATTGGTATTTCGAGGAGGCTCGTTAGTAGGCGTTGGAGGGGGTGTATTCGGTAATATGGCATTGTGTGTAGCCACATCATGACGTTGTTGAGGTTTGACGCTAGGTGGGGAAGTTTTTCCCTCGTCATCAGCTGAGGCGCGCTCAGAATCCTGTGCACGTCGCTCTGGAGCTTGTTGACGCTTGAGCGTAGCGAAGTAATCTCCGTCCGGGTCGGTGCGTTGGATGCGTCGGACGATGTTCTGAGTATAGGGACCCCTAGGGATATGGCGTGCCAGGTTACTAAGATGGAAGTCCATTTCTTCCTGGAGACGCTTGTATTCACTTCTTGCAGAAGCGAGAGCATCAATCCGATTCCCGATGTTGTAGACATATGAAGTGAGTCTAGGATTGCTGCCGTAGGCGGACAGAAAGTCAACGGCTGTCTGTTCTCGAAGAAATGCTCGTCGTAGGGTGGCATTCTCTTTATAGGGTGAAGAGTTTTCACCGCTAGTGTCTCCGCCTGCACTATCTCCGGCAGGGGATTTGGTGCCTTGTTCTTGCGATGAGGCAAGACCAGGACTTTCTTCGACCTTGTTCGCATCGTCGATGGTGTTGGTCGGTGTAGTAGGAGGGGTAATAGGTGAGGGCGATTCGCAAATAATAGTTCCAAAGACTGGTACTGTTGGTTGTTCACTGACTTCTGAAGTAGTCATTGAAGCTGGGGAATGTTAAGAGAAATTGTGTTGGCTTTTATACTCTTGAATTATTTCTTTTGAATTTTCAAGATTTTTCTCTGGTTCCCATGAGTCTTCAGTTGGTCCATATCCTTTCCAACAAATTAGGTATTCTATTTTTGTTCCAGAACGTAGTCTGCGAGTTCTATGATTTAGGACTGCTTCGACTTCGTATTGTTCTTCTCCTGAGACTAGGACAGGTGGTGGTTTAGGGTTGTGTTTACCATAAACGTCATTCTCAGTTACTGGCATGAGAAGTGAAGCGTGGAACTTGTTGTGAATCTTCCATTTTTGTGGTAGTTTGAGTTCGTAGTTGACTGGAGAGGTCTTTCTAATAATAGTAAATGGACCTTCTCTTCTTTGATTAAGCTTCTTAGAAGCATAGGGTAAAGGGAGATTTCGGTTATCTAACCAAACTCGGTCTCCTACTTTGAATGGTGTCCATGGTTGGTTCTTTCTTTGAGCCATCATTAGACGTGTTCGTTCATGTGCCTCTAAAGCTGCTTCTCGGACTTGTTCCAAGAATAGAGACTTCTCATTGATAGAAGGTGTGTCTGTCTCTATGTCTGAGATAAATGCTTGTGGGTTATATCCTAGGATTAATTCGTATGGTGAGTGTTTTCTTCCAGAATGGGGTTTCATATTGTGTACGAATTCAATCATTGGAAGTGCTCGTTTCCATATAGTTGGGTTTTGTGATGTGTAAACTGCTAAGTAAAACTCGATTTCTTGGTTGTACCTTTCGGTAGTTCCGTCTGTCTGTGGATGGTATGCTGTAGACAGGGCTGGGGTAATATTGAGTTTTTCATATAGTTTTTGCATTGATTTAGCAGCAAATCGTGGATCTCGATCAGAGATTATTTTATTGGGTGTTCCGTATTTCGAAAATACTTTGTCAATGAGAATTTCAGCAATGCCATCAGCATTTACTGTCTTCTTTGTTGGAGTTAGGATTATCCCTTTCGTAAGTCCATGGTCCACTATGGACAATATACAATCATATCCATCGTCAGGTGGTAGATCTGTGATAAGATCCATGGATATTTGGGAAAAGGGCCTTGTGGAAGAAGGGCCTTTAATCGGTTGCATTGGTGGTTTAACTGGATGGCGATTGATTTTGTACTGTTGACAAATAGGGCATCCTTTCACGTAGTTCTGAACATATGTGTTCATTCCAGGCCAGTAAACTAATTTAGATAGTTTACGGAACGTTTCAGCTGTTCCTGGGTGTCCTGATGTCTCGTGATCATGTACACGTTGTAGAAGTCTTCTTTTTAGTTCGGCATCTTCAGGTATCACATGTCTTCCCTGATATTTATAAATGCCATTATCTTCTGTGAATCTTTCAGATGGGTTGATCTTCTTTTGTTTATTTTTAATTTCTTCTTTAATTTCCTCAGAAAGGAAGTTAATGAATTTTTCTGATGGTATCGCAACTAGATCTTCGTTATCCTTTCCATCTGGGACTAGGTCTGGTCTTCTACTCAATGCATCGGCAAGAGTATTTTTGTTGCCAGCCAAGTGCTTTATGGAGTAATGGAAGTGTGTCATATATAGCATCCATCTAGCTTGTCTTCGATTTAATTGTTGTGGTTCTCGCCATCTGGTGAGATTCTCGTGATCAGACCATATGATGATAGGGTGTGCTGATCCTTCAAGGTAGTGTCGCCATTCCTTTAGTGCTCTAATAATAGCGAGGAATTCTTGGTCAGACACATGATAGTTTCGTTCCGCAGGGTTGAGGGTTTGTGAATAATAAGCCACAGGGTGCTTATCTCCATTTGAATCTCTTTGGAGTAGTACTGCACCAGTAGCAAATGCGGAAGCATCACATTCGATTTCGAATGGTTTTGATTCGTCAACTATTTGAAGTATAGGTTGCTTAAGGAATTGTTCCTTGAGCTTCTCAAAGCTTTTCTGTGCTTCTGAGTTCCATTCGAATTTCGTTGTTTTACGAAGTAATGCATTAAGTGGTTGTGCGATAGCTGAGAAGTTGTGAATGAATTTGCGATAGAAGTTGCAAAATCCAATGAATTGTCGGATATTTCGGACAGACTTGGGTACAGGCCAATCCTGTATTCCCTTAAGTTTAATGGGGTCCATCTCAATAGAGTCAGGAGTTATGATAACTCCGAGGTACTCCAGGCGTTGTTTTTCGAATTCGCATTTCTCAGTCTTTAAATACAACTCGTTCTGTTGTAGAATCTTCAAGACTTGTTTAGTAAGTCTTTCGAGTTGTTCCTTTGTTTTCGCATGGATAAGGATGTCATCCATGTAAATAATAACTCCGCCTTTCTCAGTAAGGTCTTTAAAGATGTGATCCATCATGGATTGGAAGGTAGCAGGGGAATTTGTCATTCCAAAGAACATGACTGTGGGTTCATATAACCCATTTGGAGTGCGGAATGCCGCTTTCCATTCATGTCCTTCATGGATTCGGACATTATTATATCCTAGTCGGACATCTAACTTGGTGAACCAATTAGATCCTTTGAGTTTATCCATGATTCGTGATATGCTCGGTATTGGGTGAGCATTCTTTATTGTATTCTTGTTAAGGAATCGATAATCTTGGCATGGACGTAAGTCTCCTCCTTTCTTTCCTACAAAGAAGAAAGAAGAGGCCATTGGTGATTTGGATTTCCGAATATATCCCTTTCGTAGATTTTCGGAAATAAACTTGTCAAGTTCAGTTCTTTCCTGAGGTGTCAGGTGATAAACTGGCATTCGTTTGGGTTCAAATTCAGGTATAGTCTTGATTTTATGATCCCAAGGACGTCTGGGTGGTAATTTCTCAGATTCATCTTTGTTAAAGACTTTGAGAAACTGATGAAATTTCTTTGGTACAGCTTTCACAGGGTCTGATTCCCTTTTTGGTTTAGTAGCCGAGTTGTGAAGTTGTTGTGATGTGTTAGACTTCACATTGATTTCATAATATAACTGATTGATGGAATCAGTTTTTGCTTTGGTTAATTTGATTGTATGAGAATTTTCATCTCGCCAACGTAATGACAGTTTCTGCCAATCAATGTCGGGATTGAATTTCTTTAACCATGTGATTCCTAAGAATAGTTGGTTTGATCCAAGTTTGACTATTCTTGGTGATATTGTCATAATTTTGTTGTTCACTTCTATTTTTAATTTTGTATAGTGAGTACAACTTCCTGATAGGTTTTGTGTTCCATCGGCGTTACGGATTTTGATTGCCTTTTTCATCTTGAATTTTGGCAAGTTGTAGGTATCGACTAGTTGTGGGTCAATAAATTCTCCACTAGCTCCTGAGTCTAGTAGTGCTTGTAGATTGTGTTTTGCTCTAGTTGTATGGAGCAATATTGGTACATGTACTGTTAATCCTTTGTTTGATTGAAGATCGATGATGTCTATCTGATCTTCGTGAGTACTCAAAAATTTTCATTTGAGTATTCTTGAAATGGGTCGTCTTCATCACTAGCTTGTTCTATTTCGTAAACCATGGCGTCTGGATCTTTCCTTTTAGGCTTGAAAGGTCTACGATTCCCTTGTTTCGGTTTGGACTGGGACTTCTGCGTCTGCTTCGATCCCATGTTTGTCTTTCCTCTTGACTTAAACCAAACCTTCCTTGCCGGACAAGATTTAGCGAAATGTCCTTTCTTGTGGCAGAAGAAGCATTCTCCTCTCTTGAGTGCAATTCTTTGTTCGTCGGTGAGAACGTTATTGATGATGTGGGAGTATAGTGACCCATAGACATCTCTGTCTGTGTTGCTTGGTCCTTCATTGTACGTTTGGTTGATGTCTTCTCCTTCACTCTCCTCTTCTTCAGGATTATCATTATCCTCTGCGCCAAGTTCGTATATACCTCCATCGTCTGCTTCCCGATCATCTTCGATTGATAATCGGTATATTCCTCTTGATATTCTGTCGATATCCATGTCCCACTCGGATCGTCTGGGTCTAGATAGGGGTTGACTATAGACATCATTATATCGTGGTTGGGATCCGTGTTGTCTACTGTTCTTTTTGGTCTTTCTTGATCTATTTGAAGATCCTGGATTAGAATTTCCAATGCGGTATCTCTTTTGCTCTTGGACAACTTTGTATGCCTGTCTTGCAGCTGTTTTCCATTCTGCGAGGGTTTGTGGGTCAGCTCGGATTGCTTCGAATCTGACGTCGTTGTCGAGTCCTTTGGCGAAGTAGGATCGGAGAGAAGTGCTGTCAGTAAGTCCTGCACATGAGGCGAGGACGGAAAAATTGGCGATGTATTCTTCAATGTATTTGTTTCGTTGTCTATAATAGCGGAGCTCTCTTTCAGCCTCAAAGCTCTGTTGTGTTGGAGCGAATGACTGTTCGAGCGCATTCTTGAACTGATCGAAGGTGTGTGGGGTGTATCCTGCTTGGGTAGCTGCAGTTGCTTGACTAAGTCTGTAATCCTGTTGCCATAACTTGGCAGCTCCATCGAGTAATCCAAGGGTGTAGTTGACTCTTGATTGGTCATCTGTGACACCATATGAGTCGAAGTAGAGTTCGACTTCGGCCATCCATGGTCTGTAATAGCTTGGGTTGCCATCAAACCTGTTGGGCTTTGGGTACTTAAGCTGGAATCCTGCTTGAGGTTGTGCCATTGGGTTTGGCGGGGGGTTTGGATTAGGATTTGGTGGTCCTCCTCCTGGTCCTCCTGGTCCTCCTGGTCCTCCTGGTCCTCCAGGCGGATTACCTCCGGGACTTGGTGGTCCTCCTTGTGGATTTGGTGGTGGCGGTGTGGGACTTCTTCGGTTTGAAGAACCTCCTGTGTTGGTGACAACTGCCTTTGCTTTCCCTTTTGTTTGGGTGTTAGTGGGTACGGTGATGGTGGTACTGGCTGTAGTAATGTTGGGATTGGTTGTTGGTAAGGTACTGGTACTGGCAATACCGGTGGGGGAATTGGTAAAGCTAAAGGGGATAGGGTTCGTAATGGGACTGAGGAACCTTGGGCTATGTCCAAAGGCTGGGCTCGAGGAGTAAGAAGGGGGTCTATCGAGTCTGGGTTTCTCTGGGGATTTAAGTTTGAGATTGTCGATTGCCCTTGCGAGTGCTTCTGCTTCCTCTTCTGTTTGATTTCCTTCAGATTCTTCTTGGCTTCTTTCTCCACTATCTGTTCCTTCTTCGTCTTCTTCTTCGTCTTCTTCGTCAAATTCAGATTCTTCTGAACTTGGAGTGTCAATTCTGGGCTCTGAATGATTGTCTTGTGAGGTGTCTTCAATTCTTGGGGTAATGTCAAGGATTGGTTCTGGTTCGATGGTCCTGCTAGATTCTGCAGGGATTTCTGGAAATGGAGTTTGTCTTCTTTTTGCTTCTTCAATATACTGTTCTTCGGTAACGTCTCGAAGTTCTTCAAGACCAGCTCCTTTTTCGATTTGTTGTTTGACAGTTCTGTGAAGTTGCTTGTGACCAAATGCTGCGTATTCGGCTTCAAGGACTCCTTCTTGTTCTTTCTTGATTGGGACGTAGGCAACTTCCCCTTCGTGTTCTTTGATGTAATAAAATCTTCCTGATCCTTTACTTCTGTAGAACCTTGTTCTTCGGGTTTCACTGTAGTAGGTACTGTAGGATTCTTCTGGAAATTCTCTTCTTGCGAAGATTTCAACTTGTCTTGCAAACTCTGCTGGGTCCGTTGTGGACTATGTTTATGGGTGCCTATAGAGACACCTGGTATGGTCTTAAATGGTAAATTGTCCTTAAGACAATTATCACACTTGCAGTTTGATTCTGCCGTGGTTGGAAAATTAGTTTATAGTCGCTATGGACTCACCTTATAGTCACTAGGACTGTGTATTTATAGTCTTTTAAGACTTTCAACAGATAAACTGTCTTCCGAGTATTTACCCTCGGGTCTGGTATTCTTCAGAGATATGCCAAACTTTCTGGCAAATTTCTCCCTTCCGAGTATCTACCCTCGGGTCTGGTATCTTATTTGAGATTTAGGTACAACGACCTTAGCTCTTACAAGCCTCCAAATGTTTTAAGAGCGTGGGTAATCGCTCAGATCAATAAGAGTGATCCTCAACTATTCCACTAGTTGGCAATGTGTGTCGACCCTCTCTTCGTTGTTATGCACAATAGTTTTGGGACAGCTTGTGCGATAACCGCGATAACCCAAATCGACAGTGTTTGCAACGTTGTTGGGTTACTGGGCAAAGTAACGGCTCTGTGCTAACAGAGAAGGATCGTTTCTACTTAATGTTATAGTGACGCCGGCCCGGTCCTAAGCTGGCGCGATAAGTATCAAGTTGATCTTATCAAAGGGGACTCCTTCTTGGTAAGCGACAAAGTCGTTTACTAAGTCAGAGTTATAATACGGCGATTATAGAGTTAAGACTTTAGTAATTGAGATCTTAGAGCTTAAGTTCAATTCGACTTTGTTATAGATAAAGGCTCGTATTGAGTCTCCACCTAACCAAGTAGAAACGATGTTTCTCCTTGGTAGATGTCGACGACTTATATACGATACAAGTTGGTATCTATTATTAACTAGGGCTAAGGGCTTCTAATGAAAGAAGAGAAGCGTACAGCTTTCTTAACGCTAATTAAACTATATAAGACGCGATCTGTCAAAGAAGCTTTAGAAGTTCTTCTAAAGAAGTTCTTCTTTGATCATCTGATCGATCACAAGGTAAGTCCAAATATAGCGTAGCTATATTTAACAATCACATGTCATCAAAATACAAACAAAACCAAACAAGTCATAACGAGTCATAATCAGACAAAGTAAACGAGTCAAAATAAACGAGAAAATACAAGAACAAATAAGAAGAAACATAATTGCGATATTACTTAAGTAAAGCTAATATCGACTTCGTATTGTAGATGAAACAAATGCTAGATATAATCAATATACATAACAATGACGCTTCTGAACCTCATGCATCTTCTTGCCTCTATGGCATTCAGCATGCTGTCCAAGATCGCTCTCGGGATTTTAGTGGCTTTGCTGCCCTCGTATGCCTCAGGGATCACTACACGGCCTATCGGTTACTACCTTCTGGTGAGAGGTTAGAGTTTGGAGATTCCCTTCAAGGAGGCTCCAATCGTTCAAGGGAGGATGCTCTAGATTGGGCCGTGAACGCTCCTCATTTTTCATTTACTTCTCCAGCACAAGGGCAAGTCAACCCACAAGGCACCTCGTCTGGAAGCTGTGGCGTAGCTAGCCTCAACTTTATTCACCAGGCTATCAATCCAACCGTTCCTCAATGGTCTTCTGAAAGATCTAATATCTTTCGAGCCTTGTACTTGGATGGACTTATTGCCTATCATGTTGTAGCAGCAAAGAACTTAGTGAGCTTCCGATAAAATCTTCACTGCCTAGGCTGCCCCAGCTCACACAAGTCACTTGCAGTATTCCCACTCACAGTGGACTCATCGCCTCTACCCAGCTGCACCACCAGTCTCTGAACATGACGTGGGAGAAACTGACTTGGTTCCATACGAAGATTTCAACTTGTTTTTACCAACTGTGAGTGATTGTAGGTGTCTGTAAAATGTTGGCCAATACTAACATAGCTTGTAAAACTTCAGAAATTCCACCCTATACACACTTTCTTGAACGAAAGTCAGACTTTATCACCTGCTCCACCAGCCAGTTCCTCTGCATTATCTGTCCCCTCTAGTCCACAGGCTGATGTGCAATGCAAGTTCGAACCTCAGGCTGCTACCATGAAGCTTGAAGAGCTCACACCCACCATCCTCCCTGCACCTACTATTGCCCCCAGACCCACCCCCAAGGTTGAACAGGTTGATATTAAATTGGAGGATGTACCCACTCCTTTACCCCCTCCTTTATTTTCCCCTACCATGATCAAGTCTGAGGACACTCTTCAGTCGCCCAGCCTATTTTACCAGCCCTCCACCACTGACTCAGAAATCATTGATCTCACCTGCGATTCTCCATGTTCTTCCCCCACTCGCACTTTTTCTATGGTCATTGACTTGACAAACAGCGTGACTCCAAGCCCTAACAAGCCAAGCATTGATACAAACTCTGGAAGCTCACCCGTCATCACAAGCACCAAAAATACTCAGGTCAAACCTGAGAACCTTCCATCTTCTCAGGATCGCCCCTCACTCCAAGTAAATACCCCCCTTCGCCTTCATACCCCTTATTCCACATGTGAGGCTGCCGAGGAAGCCGTGTATGCTGCAGAAAATGCACTAGGGTTCTCCTGGCACCGATCACAGCTGCACCGAAATGATGATGGGGATATCATCAAGTGTACTGTTCATTGCTCAGGATATGCCAAACCTGAGCCAACTCACTCTGACAAGATAGACCCTGGGGACTGGCGCCAGGGAAAAAGTAGGCGCTCTGAGTGCATGGCTCATGTCAATATTCGCTCTCAGGCTGGTGGTGTGTTTTGGACGCTAACACACATTGATCTCCAACACAACCACCCTCCTCCTTTTCCAACCTGGTGCCACGCAGCCACTACCTCCCAAGCCTTTGCAGCAGAAGCTTGTGGACAAGTACGCCAATCAGCCGCAGTTTGGGCGATCACACATTAAGCAGATGTTGAAAGAGAACTTCCAAGATCATCCACTGAGTGATCGGCAGATCACCAATCTGATTAATGCTGCGCGCCGCAAGGCCCACGAGCCCACCAATCTCCACGGCGGGGATTTTGCAGCTGTTCTTTCCTATCTGCAACGCCTTAAACAGGAGGACCCTGGCTGGGACTACAGACTGCAGCTAGACAAATCCAACACTGTTGTGGCTCTCTGGTGGCAATCTCCTGAGCAAGGCCAGCTATCTCAGCGCTACTGGGATATCCTTATCTGTGACATGGCTTATAATTGCAACGTCTACGGGTATGCCCTTAACATTGGGGTTATCATTGACAATGTGGGCAAATTGCGGAATGTCTGGTACTGCCTGCAGAAATCAGAGTCCGTCGCAATGCATACATGGGTTCTTCAGAACCATCTTGATGTAGCCAAGCAAGCTCCTGAGGTCTTTGCTTCTGATCGTCACATCTCCCTCTGTATCGCTGTACCCTCCGTTATGCCTTTCACTCAACACATTTATTGCCTCCATCATCTCACTTCCAACGTCAATTCAAACCTTTGTACACGTGTTGGCCACGAAAACTGGGTTTCCTTTAATCAGGCATTTTGGGTTGTTTACCGAGCTACGTCACCTGAAGTGTTTGATCGCCTTTGGCGAGAACTTGGGGAGAAGTATCCAGGCGCCAAGCCGTATCTCGATGATGAACTTTATCCTTGTCGCCAGCATTGGGCATGGCCTTGGATTAGTCACATGTTTACGGCTGGAGTCTGAACAAACGGGAGGCTGGAAGTTGAAAATCGTATCAACAAGCAATTTGGAGGCCCAAAGAAGACTGCTCTTCAGTTGGTTCAGGCTCTCAATGAGCGAACGCTTGAACAGACTCAAAAGGAAGAGCAGTATATGCGCGAAGTATGCCACTAAAATTCTATTAAAAACTCAATTTTAACAACAATTTGTCACAGCTTTCCCGCCGCCAGCATGTTTCTAACCTTGAAACACTGTTTGCACACCCTCTTCGCCTTCTTCGCCAACATGCGGGTCCGTTTGCCCTTCAAACATGTTACAAGCAAATGGTGGAGAGCATGTTCTACACAACTGAAGTCATTCAGCGGCCTCCTGATTCACGCGAATGGGTATGTTTATCCATACACCTTAAGAGTGGTGAAATTTTATTAATTGTTTCACCAGAACTACCTCATCAGCGAGCCAGTAGCTCAACCTGGCTTTGAATGGGCAGATAATGAGGAGAGCGTACGCTCCTATCAATTGCACTTGTGAACCCCACCTGACAATTTCTACCAGAAACTCATGAATCCATTCACAAATGATCGGGCACATATTTCGACCACTTGGCTGTTCAATCTGATCAACAATCTCAAACTTCGAATCCATCAGCTGTTCAAGGTCACCCACCAGGCTACAGGTGCAGCTCATTATCTTGTTCGCCTCACAGACGATCGCTGCATTTGTGATTGCTGCATGGGTATGAATCTAGGGGTTCCTTGCCGGCACTTCTTCAATGCCTGGGTCCGCATCAAAGGTCTACCCTTCCATCTGGGTCTCGTGCGAGCTCGGTTAGTGAATTCAATTGAAAGAAAGTACTCTGTACATGAAATTGACCATTGTTATTAGCTGGTACAAAACCCCAAGCGTTGATCTTGCCGCAATCCCTGTCGTCACCCAACATGGCGAGCTCAGTGCAGAGGAGCTCCGTTTGAAGGATTCGCTAGCCTCAGCCTCAAATCCAATCAAGTGGGCTGGCCGGCGCAACCAGGGCAATCGGACGCCATCTTGCACACAAACTCTAGGAGCCAGAGAGGTTCACCAAACCGTGCAAGCTGCGTTTCGGCCGATGCTTGCAGGTTTGCAGACGCAGGATCAGGTTGAGGTGTTTATTGAAAGGATGATTCAAGCCCAGTTAGTTTCGATCTAGCAGTGGCACCTCCAATCTATTCAACTAATAATTAAATCTATGCAGGCAGAAAGCAGACGATGCAGAGAGGGCTGAGCTGATCAAAGATCCTCTTCCCCTCAAGCTTGTAGGGCAGCCCCGTACTGCTAGGATCACAGGAGCTTCTGAACCTGGGCGCAGCCGTGGTGGTGGGCCTACGGGGCCACGCCTTCCTCCAGGCTGGGTACCTCCTGGTGCAACTTCAGATTCTATTTCAGACACTCAAGCAGCCCGTGCGAGCCGCCCGTACCACTGCGGAGCTTGCGGGCAGCAAGGACACAGCCGCCCCCGGTGCCCCACTCGTCGTTAACTAGCACACTCCTGTATTTAGCATGCAGAGCAGCAGGAGCTACTCGTTCTTTTACTTAATTCATTTCTTCTACTTAATGCCAATCACCCGCTCTTTGCTAGCGCACATTGCGCAAATAATTCTCTATCATTCATGGTAGTGGCAGCCCACCTCGCACTACCAATCTTCACGCGATGCAACAGGTGGGTGTATGCGCACAAGTAACTAATGTGAAAGTTGGTATTGACAAACATAAGTTACCTTAACTACAAAGGTACCACAAGAGCAAGCGTTTTGAAGTGCAGGCGCGATGAGCGCATACTCCATTCAGTTGGCCTCCCCGCAAGCTGAGCAATCCGGGCGACCCGCGCGCAGTGGGAAAACGAGTGCTGAGGTGCTGGAGAAGGGCAAGAGCACTGCGTGTAGCAGCAGGATAAGCTTGGTGCGCTGCGAAGCGCGTGCAAATGAAGGGGAGCTTGCTGCGCTGGTTGTTGGGGATTTGACATGTAGAGGGGTAGCAATGAAGCGGGCGTATGGGCAGGGAAGTTTTCTACCGGTGCTAGGATTACGATCGCCGAGTTGCAGGAAGCAGTTAGCAGCGTAGCGCATGAGTCGGCCTTGGAGGTCCTAGGGAGCCCAGATCGCGCTGATCCTCTCTTGGCGCCTCCGATGGTGAAGGCGGAGGCTGCTAACGAGTGAGCAGAAGGCCAGGATTGCGCTGAGTTTGAGGTGCGCGCAAGCAAGCACCTTCGCTGCGGCGCTGCGGGTCTTGCAAATTGGATAAGGTAGGAGCATTGGGAAAGCTCATCCTAAGGCGTGTTCCTTGAGCCAGTGACGGAACAGAGCACGGACAAAACACAATGCGTGTCCGCCCCCTGGCCAAGGAGCCATCGGAATGAGAATGGAGGGAGGTGGTGGTGGTGGAGTGGCACAAAACCGGTGCTGGTGCGCCAACTGTAGTGCGTGACTATTTGTCACGTGTTCACGGCGATATGATTATCGCGCGCTGCATATCGTTCCGGCTGATAAGTCGCTGCAGCGGATAGAGATAGGCGAATCAAGTTTACTACCTAACTCACTGGAGTGTTTATTACCCATTCAGCATGCATTTACACATTTTCCCTTTCGGTTCGCATGCCGCTCTTCTCAACGCTGCAAACACAGACCCAAACCTCCATACATTTATTGCCAATCCCAGCAAAGGGGTTGAGCTGGTTCAAGCAGTGAAGAGCATGCTTGATAGAACGGGTCAGTCACTGAAAGACTCCCCTTCCGATATTAGTATCAAATGAGCATTCATGTCTTTGCTGTGGAATTTCGAGATCGGCAGCAAGACGTCCCGAGCATTGAACACTGCCTTCACGAATCGCCACATAGCACAGTATGCACACCGTTCAGCTCATCGAAACTTTCTCAAAAGGGAAAAAATCACGCACCACTGGAGAAATCATGCGGAGGAGCTTTTATATGGCAGCATCACCACATATTCCCTTCCCAAGCTAAAAAAACCCTACCCACCTCGCGGCATTTGGGCTTGTGACTCCCAGGAGATCAACGATCTCTGGGAGGACCATATTCGTTTTGGGCCCCAGCCTGATAAACGACACAAGCGCTACCCACCTATGGTTATTGATGAAAGTAACCTGAGCCTCATCATTCCTCCTGGTGAATCCTGCATCGTCGCTGACTCCAAGACAAGTGAGGTTGTATTAGTAGTCATCCGAGACTTTGTAGCTACTGAATCGGTCCTTGAGTGGTTGAGTGAAGTAATCACTACTGCGTGTGACACAAGAAAGTGTATTCGGGTGAGTATCTCAAGCGGTTTGTTCTGAGCACCGCAGGTAATAATCACACTTGTTGCAGATGGAAGATACTGGTTCTATCGTGCAGATTGGCTTTTCAGCTGGGGCCCAGAGTCAGCCAAACTTTCACTGGGTCCGCAACCTACTCAGGAAATTTGCAGATGACGAGGTCCATAAGTTCAATAAGGATCAATGTGCTGCATTTGCGTTCTTTTGGAATCTTCTTGTCCACCAGCTCCCTGCCGAGATTATCAATGATTTCCGCGATTTTATCAACAACAATCTGCTCCCTGCCATGAACCCAGACTGGATTGATCTCGCAAACCGAAAAGGGTCGTACGAGCTTCCTGTAGGTGGAGAAATGCACACATTCAACGGCGTTGAACTAGCACCTCCTCAAGCTGTCATGGCTCAAAATTATTCTAGGTCAGTCCCTCCCACTAATTTATTAATGATATTCTGACAGCTCGGCCAGAGCCATGCACTCCGAATCCCAGCCTCACAAGTTTTCTTGCTCCCTCACGGCCAGAAGGAACGGAGGTATCAATGATGGCGGCCATTTCTATATTGGGCAATACGGTATCAAAGTCTGCGCGTCCGGCAACTCCATGATTGCCTGGCAGCCTTGCCACCTTCATGGTACTAGCCTTCCCAATTTCTCACCTCATGACCCCAATCCTCTATATAATCATCTGGGTCTATTGTTCGTCTCGTCACCGCGCATCACCGGTGTGTGGAAGAAGTACATGAAGAAGATCCCCAGTGGGTCCACACTCTGTGACCGTGCAGCAGATGAAGCGGCTCAAGAGCTATGGGGGGAGGGCAGCAAGGTTGATGAAATATTTTGATTCACACATTATCTTTGACTGGTGTAAAGTACCGCACTTGGAGTTAAGCACAATTATTGAGGACTACTGTCCAATATAGCCTAGGCTCCGGAGGGTCCGGTAAGCGATCAGAGGCGCCAATCATCCTTGGGGTCACGCTGGACCCTGCTGGCAACCCGGGTTCCCATTTAAGACTGTGAGAAACCGGGTTCCCATTTAGAATGATCCCCTTTCTTATATCCAGTATCCCATTGTTGCTAGAAATTCCTGTACTTCTAGTGTGATTATTCGACCTCTCTTCGCTTTAATCCAAAGCGAGTTATTATTTATGATACGTGCGAGACAATGGGGGATCGTCACCGCCGATAACAAGTAGAAGGCCCACACGTCATGTTATGAGCTCTAGCTTCCACTAAACCAACACTTTTTTTTTTTTCATACTATGTGGCGTCCTACACCATTCCTTCTGTGCGAATTACACCAATACCGTGCCGCATTACCGCCATTGTCAGGGGCATGAATCCATTGAACTCCACATTGGCGGACCTGTGCTAAATTAATCCATAACGCCATCTTAGCCAAAGATCGTCAGGTTAGAGAGAGACCCTGAGTATGCGATCAGGTGGAAGACATGGCTCTAGGTCATTTTCTGATTAATAAATCATTCGGCCTAATATTCTCACCGGAATCTGAGATCTACTGTAATTACGATTCTTAGCTCTAAACAAGAAAACTCCATTTGACTCTCCGTCTTGACTCTGCAGAGGCAGAGAGTATCTTTATCGTAGGACGAAGCCGGGGACAGTGGATCCATCCAAATGGCATAGGACCTGCTGTCTCTCAACAAGCAGCGAACTGACTGGACGCTGGGTCGCAGTGATGTAGGGATAAGACGAGTGGTTGAAGGTGCTTAGCGCTTGAATGTTATCGCGTGTGCCACTAGGCGTGCTGATTGCACCCACGTTTCGACCCCGGTGATGACAGAAAGATAAAGTGGTCTAAATGATGTGCCAGCATGGTGGCCAGTTCCGGTGACTTGCACGCGCTTCCGCGGGTCGAAGTTACCCGGGCCTTCATAAGAAAAGGGAACCATCGCTCAAATTGTAGGGGGTCTAATGATATTTTAAGTTACGTGAGCCCATGGACCCTCTATTATTGGCATGAGAGTGCTGGGTAAAATAGGCTGAAACGTTACCTTGGATTTTACACCCAGGTGCGCTGACCCAACATATGTTCACAGAACTACTGGGATCTGCCTGTCAAACTCCTTGGGATGGAATCCTCGGAGTAGATCAGCATATGGAAATGTAATCCTGGGTTGGGCTGAAATTTGAAATTCAGAAATCCTGAAAATCTTTCTAGTTACTCCTTTCGTATAAAACGCCCGATTACCGGCGGTGCGATTCTAAGTCCGAGTTGGTTTGGATAGGCAACAGACATGTCTCTCCGAGACTCGAGTTCGCCAAGTGCTCAACTGTCAGCAAAAGCCGGAATGCCCTGTGTCGTAGCCGTCACTGCCACGCAATATAGGAAGGAGAACCGAAAGAAAACTGAAAAGCCAAGAAGGCGATAGTATACCGTGTCAACACATGAACCACTCCAGACTTTACCCGCCTAGTACCTCGCACAGAGATGAAGGAGGGAAAAGGGCAAAGGGGGGGTTGTTAAAGCCTAAAGCTTCAGCGAGAACAATCATTCCTAAGTAGAAGTTAATGGGCCAAGACGACGGCCAGGCTTCTCGTGCTAAGACTAGAATCCGGAAGATCCAAGATGAAGTGAACATGTCGGGTCCTGGTCACCAAGGCACGGTTACCACTTGGGCGTCAGTCAGTCAGAGAGCAGTCACCGAAATGGGTCACCTTGGGCTGTGGGAGTGGATGTTTGGGCGTTGTTTGGCTCAAATTGTATACCTTGCAACCGCAACATCACATTGTTTTTTTCCTTCGTTCAAAAGGTAAGCCAAGTTCATTATCAGATGATTCGTCCTACTGATGCACAAGAAGCATGCGAATATTACACAGAAACTCATTCCCATTAAAATCCAAGTCCAATCCGAATCCCAGCTCATGCCATTCGTGATCATGTAGACATTCCTCAAGGAATGTATATGACCAACAAGGTATTCACCACCAGTTTCTCCAGCTCTCCAGCCGATATGAAGTACACATGCTCGACACCAACTGGACTTGCCGAAGGCGGGTTAGGCTTAGGCATACCATAAACCATCTGCCTCGGCGACTCGTCCAGCTCGGTACAAATCTGTATCTCAGCATCAGCCAGTGGAATACCACCAGCTTCCTCGACCTTGATCCTCAAAATATCTGCCTCCGTCTCGCCGAGCTCGTGGCCTCCAGTTGTGTGGTACGGCGAGCCGAAAGCTCCTCGGACAGGCGGAACGTGCTCCTCGCGCGACGGGACGCCATATCCACGTTGAACGTTGAATCCTGGCATACGCACGGTGTTGTGAAGCGATTTCGCACTTGGATGTCCGTTGGTGATGTCCTCTGTTGGGAATTGTATCGTCATATTGGTTGGCCAAACGTATCCACCTGCGGTCCATTGGAGCTCGGGCGACAGCTTATACATCTTGAACGCTTGGTACAGGAGCGCATCTCCACCTTTCAGCTACACAGATCGTCAGCATGGCTCCACGTGCAAGAAACGTTCACATACCTGAGGGATCAAGGTCTCAGCTACGACTTCACTGGGGTCCGAGTTGTACGAATAATTCAAGAAGAAACCCAGTTTCTTCCCCCTCGACATATTCAGGATCGGGCTCAGGAAATCGAAAAACCTGTCGCTCGGGGTGATCAAGCCTTGACTGTCCCCTGCAAAACCAGAAGCTGAACCCGGTAGCCCCAAACCAAATCCAACATTTGGTGACCCAACGTTCGGTACTGGTACGTTGAACCCCTTGATATACACTCCATATGATATTGACACGCGACACCCAGACTGGACGGTTTCAATCTCATAATCGCAATCACCCAAAAATGCGACCCAGTCAAGATCCCCATTTTTCCCTCCTCTTCCGGCAAACTTCTCGTTATCGCCGAACGAGGGTTCGGTCACGATCACTGCGCCACCACGGTATCGCACCGGAAGCGTAATGATGATCGTCGCGCTCCTTCCATCATTTCTCAGGCTGATAGGTTGGCGACCCATGCGTCCGCCGCTGACGACGACTTCGAGCTTATCGCGAGCGGCGAAAAGATGGTGACCTTGTGGTAAACTTGGGAAGAGACTGCTACGAACGGCATCGAGGATTGGATGATTGGCGATCTCAAGAGAAGTAGTGAGAGGGAGGTTGGGTGGGAAGAATAGAGACTCGCGATCTCCATAGGCATCCAAATCAGAGGTTTGGTGTGGTCTACACGCAGCGATGAGAACATCCAATGCTGGAGGCGTATCCTCCAACACATTGATCGGGAAATCCAACGAATGGGTTATTCCGCTCTATAGGTCGGGGGATATGTCGTCATCAGCACCACAGCGCACTCATCAACTAAGCAAGTAACTCACTTTGGAGCGGAAGAACAACACTAGTTGATTCGCATCGTAAGGTATACGTCCAGCAACTGCAAACTGCCTAGCCTTTACATCCAACAATCGACTAACGCTCTCCCTATATATCATTTCTTCTCTGCTATACCCTTGCCCTGAAACGCTCTCCGGTGGCAGAGGGAACGATTTCTTTGCTGCTGGTGTACGAGCCACCTTTTCGATCTGGAAATCATTGATACTAGGGGACCGAGCCATGTATGCTGCCCCTCCCGCTGAAGGCGTCGGGGAAGCCGTTCGGCTTATTGGTGCTCCGTACATCGGCGCCTCCTATGTTAATCTCGAGTTGTTTCGGCAGTAGGGATCAGTTATGGAATCGAGTGAGCAGCAGCGTCGAGGAAGAAAACCAAGGAATCAATATACAGCGAGCTTTGGGTATGGGATGTTCAGTGGAGAGGGAAAGAGGAAGGAATCAAGATATAGGAAACCAGGAACCTCTCAGTAGCTCTTAATATACACCCTTAGCCACTGGTCAAAATCTGTACATAGATACATCCTGGGGCATGTGGCTGCAACGTGCCGCAATGGAAAGTTGCGCTATCATCGTGACAATAATAACAGAACTGGCAACAAGTTCTCCAAGTGCTGTTATCAACTATCAGATCTTCCGATCATACATAATAAACGTTTCTCGGGACAGGGGTTACTGGTCAGCCGGACAATAACACGACGGCCGAGCCTTGTTAATCTCTCAACTCGAGGCGCTTTGCGTGTACATATGATCCGGGAGACATGGTGTATGTGCAAGCGCCCCGGGTGGACATTGTATCTCCCCGAGTATGACCTCATTTATTTGATCAAGTGAACATAAATTAGCGCCCATTTGCATACGTAAACAATTATCATGTCATCAAAGTCGTACAAAAAAAGCGAGTAAAGCGAACAAAACAAGACAACATGCAACTTCTAATGAAAAAAATCTACTCTGAGAGAGTCCATGTGCATATGCAATCAAAGGAATATGTACCCATCTGCTACCCTTAGCCCTGCCAGTGTCGTTCGCAGCGAGGTGATCCGCGCCCTGCCTCGTTTCTGTCAACAAGGAAACGCAGGTAGAACAGGAACGACAACAACACGCGTGCATCTGGGCATTATCAACCAACCGCCCATCAGCGGGCTCCCACAGCCCATCACCACCGCACAACGCAACGCCCACGAGGAGATCACACAAGCATGAGGAGGATCATGACTTGTAGCCCATACTATCCCTATCATCTGCCCATAATCGCGCCCATTCAAGGCAGAGGCGATATACGTATGCTGTAGAAAACCGACAACATCAGCGTCAAGCTCATAAAGAAGGAAGTGAGGCAAAAGGATGAGGTAAAAGTAAGGTTGAATGAAAAGCGTAGCAGAGCAGGAGTAAGGGCTAAAGCAACCAGACTCGGTACTGAGGTCGCCTGCTGGTCAGGGGCTCAGAAAGGAACCGCTAGGGTAGAAAAAGGTTCTTTGACGCGCTGATCAGAGGAAACGCGAGGCATGATCCGCGCACTGCTGAATAGATGCTCCCCTCGCCGAAACATGAGGGTCCAGCAGGTGGCCAAATTACAAAGAGACCACGAGGGAAAGGCAGAGAGAAACACGGAAAATAGATACATACCTTCCATATCAACTTTCCTCCCCATAGTCTTCTTCCACTCCTTCCCAGCCCTCGCAATCCTCTTCAACCTCCTCTCCGCATCCACATTCCTCAACAACTCTCTCCCTTGCTTCGTATATCGCAACACTTCTTGATTCTGTATCGCTTTCAGCGCATATTCCGAAAGTACGCTCTCCGACTTTGTCGACTGTACAACAGAATTGTCGTCAAAGGAGAGTGAGAGGGACGAGTTGGCTGCGAGTAGTGTAGATGGCGTTGGACCGGAGAAGTACGCCAAAATGTTGTAGATCTCTTTGTATGTCGTGGAGAGCGGTATAAAATGCACCCTTTGTTCCAATACTAATCAACACTCCGCACTCCCGGGTTTGAAGAAAAAGAAAACACATACCAAGGCTGAATCCAATCCGAAAACCACTCCTCATAAACCGTTGATTTAATAGGCACACTATCACTCGCCAAAAACGCCAAAAACCTCCCACTGTAACTCATCCCATCCAGATCCACAAGATACCTATACTTCCAATGTTCACCCAGAGGCACAGAATCACTGAACCTATGATCCCGAAGTAAAGCTTCTTCACCGCCTGGGTATGATTCTGCCGCGACAGCTTTGACGAACGCGACGTCCATGATTTCGTTGTTGAGGTGTGTGAGAGGGACGGAGGCTGTGATGTAGCGGTTGGAGTTTGGGGGGTCTGCGAAGGTGATTAAGCGGCGCGTAGGGGAAGAGGAGAAGGTGCTGGAGGAGGAGGTGGAGGAGTTGAAAGGTGAGGTCATACGAAGGAACCGATGCCTTTGATACTGCGGTGCAAACCCAGGAGGATGAGATCCCCCTCCTGTCGTCGCACCACGCCAAAACACCTTATCAAGCTTATCCTCCCAAGGCACTTCCATCGCGTCAACGTCCTTGAGCTCCAGATTCACAGGATCCCAACCATAAGTGTATCTCTTCGTGGAACCGTAATAATAATGCGACGGAATACGAATGTCCATGAACCCTTGTGTTCTGGCAGGTGTGAAGACGGGGTATAGAGCGGAGAGACTTCGCCAGTCGGAGTAAAAGTGGCCTTGACTGGAGTGCATGTGTGGATGGAGGCAAAAGTCAACGTCGGTGTTGGTTTTAGGCATGAATTTAAAATCTGGTCCTGGTTTGTCGACCATTGGGAAGTTACGGTTATCATTGTTGTGATTTGAGGCGAAGGAGGAGGCGAGGGCGAGATAGTCTGTTGTTTGTTCGGAAGCAAATGGATTACGACGAGATGCGAAGAGTCGGCGGGCGGGTGTATCAGGTGGACAGGTTCTCCGCCACGCTTCCCAGATATTCTCATCGTGATTCCAATCTGGTACGAATGGGCCTCCGAGCACGGACTCGATACCTTTAGAAGAGTCTTGAATCGTCATGTTTGAATACTTCTGGTGTTCCCAGGGAATCAGGACACGGCCTTCGGCTTTGGCGTTGATGGCGAAGTCCATGTCTGGCAGCTGTGAGATTTCATGAATGAATGAAGCGTTAATTGCGAGGGAAAGTCGAAGCAAGGGCGTGCCCACGGACCTTGGACTCGAATTTGGTGATCATGGCTCGGAATCCGTGTGCGCGGGCGCTGACTTCGGAGTCTTCGTAGGCGTGGTTCATCTTGACCGTAGTCGACACTCCGTCACGTACCCGTACAAGATGTATCGAAGGTAACTCGCCAACCTAAGAAACGGCATAAGGCTTCGGTGTAATTCAAAACAAGGTTACGCTCACCTGAAGTGTTCGTCTCCGAATCTCCTCGCCACTGAGCTTCCAGAACGGCTCAAGGTCGGTCATGAGCCCATCAAACTCATCCACCATCTTAACATTATTCTCCTGGGCAAAAGCCCACCACTCGTCGAATCCCTTCGGTGGACTACGGTTATACCGCTTCCGGTACTCCTCCACAGCATCCTTGAGTGTTTTGCTCTGCTTTCGCAGTTTGATACGATACTGGTCCTCGGCGTTGTCCATAAGCCCCGGTATCGGATGCTTGGTCACGACACCTTTTGCGGAGCCGAAAATGCCGCCTGCAGCCTTCGATAAAGCATCGAGCTTGAACTTGTTACCAACAGGCTCGAGCTTGATATCTGGATGTGTATTATGGCCAGAGTAGAAACCTTGGTGGAGGAAGAGGAGGGTTATAAGAGAAAGAAAGATGTAGCTCTTGTAGCGTGCGAGGAATATTCGAGGGGATCCTCTGCGGCGAGAAAAAAGCATCGGGTTTCCTCCGCGCTCAAGGTCGTTGTTGTAGGTCGTAGTGGGAGTCTGTGTGCCGCTGTTTGGCCACCTGTCGTGGACGGGCATGAAAGTTTGAACAACTCAGCTCTTCCGTCCGGTATTCAGAGCGACCGCAAGCACGACAGAGTATAGGCGCCCAAGTTGTGATGAGTGGTCACCGGGAAAGGTGGTGTTTGATGTGATGGAAGGAAGAACCGATAACCACCACATGCACATGTTATTTTTATCTTCATTTTGGCTTGCAAGTCCTTCTCCATCTCCGTTTTTGCCTTTCTATTTAATCCTGTTCTCATCTGGGGAGTGTGGGGTCACAAGCTCCGTCTAACGCCCCATTATCGTAACGACTCCCTCTTTCATGACTTCCAGCGAAAAGCACTCTTCAGAGAACGAGAAAGAACGACATTCCGATGAGGAAATCGTTCTTGAGCCTGGTGTAGATGATTCAGGCGAGATCAATGAACTTGCTGTCGTAGCCGAGGGAGAAGAGCGCACGACTTGGTTCGTTTGGATTCTTGTGTCCTGTTCTACCATCTCAGGTTTGCTTTTCGGTGAGCAAATCGACCCCAACCAATTGTTTTCTTTCACTGAGTCGTTGTATATTATCTTCCAGGTTATGATACTGGCGTCATATCAGGTGCCTTGGTCACTATTGGCTCTGATCTAGGTCCAGCAGCATTGTCCAATGGTCAAAAGGCAAGTCTATCCACTCCTTTCACCTCTTCCATCTATCCTCCCCGACACCCAAATGGCGAAAACGGTCATGTTGTCGTGACAAAAAACATATGATGGCCCTGACGCCGTCTTCAATCTCGGTGGCTAATATCGGACTTGACCTGTCACATTCATCTACATCCAGTAACTCTGGATCCCCCTCGGGTCATGTCATCCAACAATCAAGTTACTGATACTTATTTCATTCATGATTAGGAATTTATAACCTCCGCGACAACACTTGGCGCTCTTCTTGGCGGACTAGCCGCCGGTATCATGTCTGACTGGACAGGCAGAAAACCAGTTTTGGGAATTGCGGATATCATTTTCATTGCTGGTGCTATTGCTCAAGCTGTATGTCACGATGTCTGGAGTATGGTATGTCCTCCTTCCCCTCCCCAAACACTAAGTGGTATTCACTATCTACTCCGCCTTCCCTCCACTCTCTCTTCTACATCAGATCGGTGGTCGATTTTTGATCGGTGTAGGTGTAGGTCTCGCAGCATGTATAGCTCCTCTATACATCCAAGAACTATCTCCTACGAGACTGAGAGGTCGAATGGTTGTCCTCAAGTACGTTCCTATCCCCTCGATCCTCCAATATCAGCTCACATACTATAATTCGATAAAAGTGTCGTTATGATCACCCTCGGCCAAGTAATCGCATACGGCATCGGCGCAGGTTTCTTCCATGTCAAATCTGGATGGCGATGGATGGTTGGCCTTGGCGCTGTACCAGCTGGAATTCAATGTTTATTGCTATTCATGTTACCCGAGTCTCGTACGTCCATCCCTCGGCTCTTGTGCGGACGCTGACTCTGACGTCATGGTCTGAAATTACCCTCCAGCTCGTATCTTATTACAGAAAGGAAACATCGAAGGCGCTCGAGAAGTCATGCGCAAGATCTACGCTTACGCCTCACCAGAGAACATCGACCTTAAGGTAAGCCCCCCCCACCACTACCTCATCATACACTAACTAACGACCTCCACCACAAACCAACAGGTCAAAGTCCTCAACAAAGCAGTCCAACAATCCATCCACATAACCCAAACCACAACCTTCTACGACCGTTCCAAATCCATGCTCCTCAACCCCATGAACCGTCACGCCCTAGCCATCGGTTGCGGAATGCAAGCCTTCCAACAACTCTGCGGTTTCAACACTCTGATGTACTACTCCGCTACCCTATTTGCCGAAATCGGTTTCGATCAGCCTACAGCTGTAGGGCTAATCATTAGTGGAACGAATTTCTTGTTCACATTGGTTGCGCTCAAGTGGATTGATTCGATTGGGAGGAGAAGGATTATGTTGATTTCAGCACCGGGGATGATTGTAGGGTTGGTTCTTGCCAGTATTGCTTTCCATTGTACGTCCAATCACCCATCCCAACAACGCAGACGAGACAACTAATCCCCTCTCCCCTCAATAGACATGACCATCCAAACCAACAACACCCTCGTCCCAGGGACATCCTACTCCCACGCCTGGTCCTCCATCGTCCTCCTCTCCATGATCCTCTTCGTCGCATCCTACGCCACAGGCCTCGGCAACGTTCCCTGGCAACAAGGCGAACTCTTCCCTCTCGAAGTCCGTGGCCTCGGTACCTCCCTCTCAACAGCAACAAACTGGTCTTCCAACCTCCTCATCAACAGTACCTACCTCTCTTTAATGGACAAAATCAAACCATCAGGTGCTTTCGGGTTTTATGCTGGATTGTGTGCTTTAGGGTATATATTTGTAGTGTTTTGTTTCCCGGAGACGGCGGGGTTGAGTTTGGAGGAGGTGAGAGGAGCGTTTGGCAAAGGTGGGTTTTGGAAGACGATTAAGGAGGGTGAGAGGTTGAGAAAGGTGAAGAAGGAGATGAGGGAGAAGGAGAAGATGAAGACGAAGGGTCAGAGTAGTGGGGTGTGATGCCGTTAGGTCTATCAAAAGACTTGTATCTTTTGACGGATTGTACATATACATATATACTTCATATTCAACTCGTGCTATACCCGTTACACTCTAGTGAACAGAACGTCACTGAATTAAAGCTCTGCGAGAAAAAAAAATCCAGAACCTCAAAAATACCATGAACGAGATAGGCTCAAACGAGGGCTACCCCACAGGTGACAGTTTATTAAGGCCATGTTATTTAAACAGTGGTTTTATGGCACAAACCCCAACATTAATTAATAAGGCAGAGGAATGCACAACTATCATTAACCCTTATTTTCCTCCCCTCCCTCTTTTCTCTTCGTTGCCGTCCAAAATGCAGCACGATACGTATAGCTCAACATCCCCTTATTATTATTCGTGTACGTCGTATTTATCATTCGTTCATTCTAATAATCAGACGATCAGGACCATACAACCGGACGAAGGAAAAAAAATATCAACGAACCGAAATATCAAATCCAATCGCACCGGCTAATTGTTTGACCTCCTCGAGATCAAGTTCAATTGACATGTCGCCGGATGTGTTGTTTTCCCAGTGCCACAGTAGAGGGACCAAGGTTAATCCAGACTCCTCCAGGGGCTAGGATCTTGTGAATGATTCTCAGATAATTAACGATATTCTTGGCCTATCGAGATTGGTTAGGAGAATCACTCACTCAGAGAATAATACGCACAGTATCGATGAAGAAACAAGTTAACACAGCATCCCATAGTCCATGCTGAGGCTCCTCCGGATCACTTTCACCTCCGTAAACCTCCTCGAAATCGCCTGCAGGACAAAATATAAGTATCGAATGGGCGAAACAAGATTGCATCAGCACCGTGAGTCTCAAAGAGGATAAAGGGACTGTGCTAACCTGCGACGAGAGAGAACGGTGTATTAGGAGGGAGAGACGACGGTGACACATCCGGTATAGCAATGGGCCGAAGGATGTCACTTTTGCTTGAAACGTTAGAGAAGGAGTGGATGTAGGGATATATCCTGTGTTGGTTGACTTCTGTCGTCCTATAGGCCATTAGATATTTGCAATGGCCGCTTTATGATCGGGCGATGCGAGGGCTCACTGGTTAAGAACAAAGTATGATGCGAGGAGCATGTAATGGGAGAACTCATTTCCCTGAGAAGCAAAGCCTGGGGCGGGATGCAGATGATTAGCGTTAACACCATTCAACGAGGACATCTGAAATAGCTAACCGAGTTGAGCGACGTCAAATGCAAGACGTCCGAGTCCTGCACCAGGAACAAGTACCCTTAGTCGCGACCTGAGGAGAATTGGCCAGTCAGCTCGCGGCCGCGGCACAATAACAATCTTGCCTTACCGTTCTTCTTGTTGAACATGCTTGAAATGATCTAGAAGTGCCTCTTTGATAGGTTCATAACACGCATCGCGTTCAGATTTTCCCTAAGTCGAAAACATGAAATCAGCTAAGGAGCAGGAATTAAGGCAAATAATGGACCTCTAGACTCCAATCTCTCACTAGCTGCTTAAGAGTACTTCGAAGCTTATCCATGTCACCCTCACCAGGTCGGAATGATGTCAGTTGATTTGGTGCTCCGTGTTGGTGAGGCTGGGAGTGTGTATGCCCGGAAGAATGAGAGTGAGAATGATTATGACTTGGTCCTGGTGTTACCCTCATAGTCAACATGAATGGTCCTCAGATCAGGCATGAAGGCAACCAACGTACCGGCCCCATGATCATGGTTATGTCCAGAACTAGTTTGTCCTCCATTTTCCTCCTTTGCTAGAGAGTCTGTCTGCGGCTCATCGCTCTCGTATTCTTCATAATCAACATCATGTCCAAACATCTCCGGATTCTCTACGATCTTCAGTAAAAAATAGGCATTTTCCAAGATTGCACGATCGACGGCTTCGAGTTTCTCCCGAAACCGCAAACCACGAATAAGTTCGATATCAGCTCGTGGAAGTCGAAACACATCCTTGCGCCTTTTGTTATTAGCAGATAGCTGACGAAGTCTTGATCTGAAATGGTGTCTAAGGATGACAAGAGACGAGACTAACGGCGTATTGAGCATACGACCGAAAGGTCATTACAACTCGAGCAAAATGCTGCCGTTCTGGGGTAATCAGCATCCATGGACAATAAAAGAGAGCCAAAACCCTCACCTTCTTCGGCTTCTTTCTCTGAGGGAGGCATTATTATTGCGACAGAGATAAGCAAAGGAGTAAATTCTAAATGGGGGAAACTCAAGTTTGGACTTCGCGTTGTTGTCGCTAGTTTGTCCTGTGCTTACGTCATTCATTCTGAGCATAGGAAGCCGTGGCTTCAAGTTCGCTGTTCAAGACATCAAACTCGAAAACATTCCAAAATGGTGAGGTGCGCTTTCAATGATAATTTTTAAAGCACTGTCTAATAGAGAATATAGGCTCGCAATGAGGAGAAAGCGCAATCTATGCTTTATCGTTTCCGGGAGGCGCAAGCTGCTGAGCTTGGGCTTGGGACGCGCGCTGACCGAAGACCAAAGATGGCCAGCGCCTGCAAAAGTTTGCGAGAATGTGAGCGGTGGAGAGGCGAAATTCTGAGAGAGATCAGTCGAAAAGTGTCCAAGATTCAGGACTGTGAGTCTCGAACCAAATTTGTCATATTCTCCCCGCTCATTTGGTGTTATAGCTGGCTTAACTGATTACGAGGTTCGAGACCTTAACGATGAAATTAATAAACTACTACGTGAAAAGCGGCACTGGGAGAACCAGATTGTTGCGCTTGGAGGAGCAAATTACCGACGAAATGTGGCCATGCTGGATGACGATGGAAAGGAAGTTCCGGGGACGAAGGGCTACAAGTATGTTTTGTCGCGTTTCCTGATGTTCCACACCCTGACATATTGTCTAGGTATTTTGGACGAGCAAAAGACTTGCCCGGTGTCCGTGAACTTTTCCAAGGTCGGAAAAAGGAAGAGGAAGAAGAAAATCAGGTCTATGCGTTTTACAAAAAGTTTCTGAATCAAGGTCCCGTGTACTACGGTGATCTAGATGATAATGACCAGAACCTACTACACTACGAAAGACAAGCAGAGGCAGAAGGTACATTGCTCACAGCTCTCAAACTTGTGATGATTCTGATTGGTAGTCCATTAGACTGGGAAGAGGCTTGGAATAACGTCCGCGAAATCCTCGGACTCGATTCAGATGCACCTGTACCGCCTATCCCAGGACAAGCCTCTTCGCAACCATCCAAAGCACAGCCCCAAACCTCACAAGCCACCGCAAAGCGGAAAACGGCAGACGACGGAAGTGACGTGGAGATGGATGGTCATAGAGACGAATCCAAGCGAACGAAGACCGAGGGCGACTCAGTACCCACGGCCGCACAAGCTCCCGCTACTACCACAGATCCTGCGTTTCTACATGCTCAAGCTGCAGCAGCCTTTATCCCCTTCCTCGAAACTCAGCACCTTGTACCTCCAAAGATGCCGTCACGTGAGGAGATGGAATCTGTACTTCTTCAGTTACGGAAGAAGGCACTTGTGGAAGAGTACTTTGGCGATGAAAAGCAGGCTTAATTGGATGTCTCACGCGGTACCCTGATTTGTATTTTGTACTCTTCTTTTTTCGCTTTCTCAATACATCCTGTTCAACAGACTGCATCTTAGGCGTCTTAAGTCGAGCATCATCACTACTGAGTGCGTGCACAACGAGCTGTCAATGACATTACACGAGTCCCTCGCTTTGGTCTCGGAATAGTCCCTTCTTATACTCACTTCACCGAACCGTGACTTACCATCGGCTCCGTGATGCAGAGATGGATCCGGTGGCAAGTTCTTTGCACTCGGCGACCCCGTGGGTGTCGCTTGGGGCACTTATCTACCTGAGTATATCATGCCTCCTCTCTGTCCACCCATCCGAACTGGCAAAGCTTCTCAGCTGATAGTCGTCCTTCGAATTTCTTCTGCGATAATCCTCCTCCTTTCCAAATGTGTCAGCGACTGAACAAAGAACGAACAATTCCAATCCCGTCCAACAACGTCTAATCGTCCAATTCGACATTTCAGTATGTGCACCATTTGTCCATGAGTATTGTCCGCTGAAGATATAATAATATAGATTTCCTTCTCCCGATACGATTCGACTCGCCCCGCACCCGATCAAGAAGCTCGAATAGAAGATGGAAGATACCTGTGAGGCTTTACCTCTCGATGCGATTCACCACCTACCAATACTTTAAATTCCATGCCGACAGGGGATTAGCTTTGAGAGCTTTCCACTGGACGGTTGTGACCAACATGGACCAGTCTTCTCTGTCTGTTCGTTAGGAATTCTCTTGTCACGACAACATTGTTCGACGAGTGGTTTGGCATTTCTCTGGATAGTCATCGGTTTGCACCCTAATGGATCACGAGTCGGACGAGACCAGTCCTCTCTGCCTTGGTCTATTCTTGAAACTGGACCTAAGGCTCAATATGCTCACGCGATACGCTCAAGACTAGAATCTTTCTGTCCCCGTAAGCCCGCTCCTTCAGCAATTACCTCTAAAGGCGAGCTAAGCATTCTTCTCTCGCTTCCTTCACAAGGGTATCATTACCTACAAGATCGCGCCCCGAGAACATCGCCCTGTCTTACTTTATTTACTGGTCTCGCAGACTATCCAGTCTGCAATTGCGGATTACCGCGTCCTTTAAGCACTGAAACATTTTCTATCTTTTTTTTAGGCATTAACGCCCACTGCCCACCGCGTTCTACTGAGAACATTTGGGTTGGCTAATTTGATCATAGTGTTCTGATGGGTGCAAGTATTCCTTCCTAGTTTGACTCCTGAATAAGGCTGTTAATAGAGTTCCGAAAAAATAACGGATGGTCCTGGAAACTACATTCACGACTAAAAATCAGCCTTCCAGCAGAAGTGCCAAATATGTGAGTTCGATCCAGTTTTTTTCTTGAAATCATTATGGAATATCTGAGTAGACAATGCACTTTCGAACTCACCAATCCGACACACAAGGACCCTTTACGTAGGAGACACAGCTGAGATCCAGAAGAGATCCCGAGTTGTGCGGGGACGTGCCCGTCATTCCTCGGTCCTACCTCCGAGGCAAAGGCGAAAGGCGAATAGCCAGATTCACCCGACAGAAAGTTAAAACCTGGGACGATATCCCTCCCAACTAGCAGTAGCGCTGACTAGAAGGCTCGACGAGCAAGAGAACAATCGCGCCTGTAAAGAAGCGAGAAGTGTATCCTGATGAGTATTCCCCCTATTTGATATAACCAGGTGATGAGGACGAGCTCAAACCAATTTCGCTACGATGTTTTTGGTTGACTGAAGGGGGCGCCGGACCTGAGCCCGCCTGAATATGCACACATGATCAAGCATTGACTGGCATCAATAGGGTCAACGTACCTAATTACTCCTTCGGCGCCCGTCAACGCAGATTTGTCGAGCTATGCCGAGAAATCTGACTGCTGAACGGATCAGATTTTACGATTTCGGAGGATCTCTACCAGCGCTTTCCAGCATCCATTAGCTATGTCTACCTTGAAGGTCTTATTACTGTTTCTCATGGGGGCTGACGGTCTTTAGATGAGTTTTATTTTATCTCTCGGATGGGCGGAGAATTCTTCATCAGAAATCTTCGGCGACATCGGAAGTCATGTTCCATGGAGGAGACAGGCCTTTTCTACTTTATTTCTATATGATTCATGACACCTCGGGTTGTTGATCATCCCCTTCGCTTGTTGTTGGAACATGCAGACAGTATCAATCACGAGGCATTCTATGTCCCGTTAGGCATGGTCGAAGGACTCCAGGCCTCCGAGGTGCGCCATCAGGCCATACAACACTCTTGACAGACTTCCTGTTTATAACAAGCAAATCAAAAGAAACAAGTAGACCTTCAAGTCGTCTTGCGGTGGATAAAGAACAAAGATTGTGGATACTGGAACCTGTTACAACCCTGAAGGGTCAACCTAATACCCTCGTATGTTGCCATCAATATGAAATCTGGATTCCCCCTGTTCCTGTTTGGGGTTCCGATAGAACTTCCTGCCTCCGCCTTTGGAAATTCGGATTACCAGTGTTCAAGATTCCGATTACCCTTTAGCCAGATGAGTGCAGGTGGACGATCATTTTCGCTATTCTCGCCCAACACGACTGGGGTAACTTGGAAGGTTTACACGTGCAGACATGGAGGAACATATAAAGCTTGGATATTCGCAATCTCTCCCTAGCGTCACCCGAACGCAACACCCCCCACCCGCATAATATGTCTAAAGTCAAAGGAGAAAATACTGCCCTCCTCAAGAAGGCTGACCTCCAGCCAGCCGAACAGGAACCTCGCCCCAAGTTTCCTCTATACTTATTCCCTGCTTCCGTCTCCCCTTACCTAGAACTTGCGAGAGTGGAGAAGGTATGAAAACTTTAAGAAAACTACCGCGTGCTTCTCATATTCTAATTCCGCGATAGCCTACCGGTTTCATTCTGATGTTTTGGCCCTTCGGTATGAGTAACTGGTTCCTTCCGAGAGGTCCCCTAATTTCACGCTGCTTCTAGCCTGGGGCCTCACAATGGCCGCATATCGCACGAGGATGCCTTGGAATGAATATTGGTGGTCAATATTCAATAGCGCGGTTGCTGCCGTCATTTTGCGTATCTCCGCCTGCACCGTAAACGACATTTTCGACCGTGAGTTGGACGCTGGTGTTGGTACGTTCGATGTAGAGATAGATCACGAACCTCTTAGCTGAATAACAACTTACAGCACGTACCAAGCAAAGACCGCTTCCGAGCGGAAGGATTTCAGTATTTGCTGCGAGCGTTTACCTTCTCGTACAATATGCCATGGGGCTAGCTTTCTTCTTGGCGACTCTGCAGGGAATCGCGTACGACTGGTTTCTCTTTCTTTCTACATAAAACGCTCATACACGTTATCAGGCTATACGTTGCCGTGTTCCAACTCCTCCCTCTGTACGACGGTATTCTCCATTAATATCGTAGCCCATTCTGATCTCCATCCAGTTTCGCCATTTATCCCCTCATGAAGCGCTTAACGCACTGGCCACAAGCATGGCTAGGATTTGCCATGAACTTCGGTTTCATAACTGCCTGGATTGCAACAACCGGTAGTATCAATGGAGAGCTTCTGGGTGTCGCCATGGGAGCTTGCTGGTGGTGAGCACTTCTACTACTAGTAGGACAAAATCACATATTTCCCTGCTTACATGTTTGGACATTCAGTTGGACGATGCTCTATGGTACATCATTCATATATCTAACTCCAAACAAACGACTCATCTCAAGTTTTGTAGATACTATTTATGCCTGTCAGGATATCCAGGACGATATCAAGATGGGTGCTAAATCTACCGCTATCCTATTCGGCTCGTGGATTCGCCCTTTGCTCGTTCTTATTGCATCTGGCTTCATTATCTTATTGACCATCGCTGGGATCGTAAATGAACAAGGGTGGCCCTTCTTTGTTATTTCTGTTTGTGGTACTACTGCCCACGTGGTTTGGCAATTCCTCACTGTAGATTTGAACACTCCTGAAAGCTGTTGGCGTAAGTGATCACTGCAGTTAATCACGGTCCAGACACTAAAACTCGTTTATCCGCAAAAAGGAAACTTCAAGCGTAATGGTCATCTTGGCTGGCCATTATGGGCTGGGTTGATGCTGGACCACCTGCTTTCTGCTCGGCGCTGAGATATCCTTTCCCTGGTTCCTCGTCTGGGTGCAAGGGAATCACCAGCTTAATGCACTACGCGCCCGCCCTCGTGTCCTCTTACAGGACTTAACGTTCAATGGTGGATAAGACATTGTATTATACATAATTGTTCCCTCTCCGGTCTCTATAATATTATCTGCGGAATAGAAATTTCATTTGGCTATTCTAATTCGCCTGAAAAGCAGAGGACAGAACATGTAATTTGCAACTTCTGGGAGGGGCGCAGCGGGCATGAGTCGGTTGATTAGCGAGTCGGCTTCATAACTATTCCGCTACTCGTGAAGGTCTATTTTTGACTTTGGATTAAACTAAAATCAGGTGCTGAATATCGGCAACAAAATGGACACTGTGGGAATTGAACCCACGACCTTTCGCAAACACATAAACATGCGAAGCGAACGTTATACCCCTAAACCAAGTGCCCTTTATTTTGCTTTCCTCGCATGAACATAAGCCCAAACAATCATGCCTTCGATGCTAGAGGTAAGATACATCATACTCTCCCAAAGGCACTTAACTTCGAGTTCGCTTCATGTTCCTGATGGATTGAGAGAACGTATTTAACCGTACTTCGTCTATGATAATTCCCGACTTCTCAGATCTCTCGCCCTCTATCATCATTCGGTCGCGATCGAATCACATAACTCCGAGTCGCCTTTTGCGTGTGGGCAGGCGCGGCGGCGAATCCTGATCACGTTGGGTGTAATCGACACGAGAATTTGTGTCCTTTCTACTAGCTTCTACCGCAGTACCAAGTGATATCAACGGTGAATCAAGAGACGCCTTGACTCCAGCATAATAATTGTTAAGCGCTGACACCTCCGTACTTAGCAATTTATACAACATAGCCCAACTGCGATCCAGGAGTGTAAGCATGCTTCGCCGAGGCGCTCAACACTTGCAATGTCGCTTGTTGATACCAGGGCTACATCTGATCGTTTCAGACAGCCTCATTGATCGTTGTGGTATGAGCCTCGGGCCCGGAGACGCCGAGTAACATGATTATTATCAGTTGGGTCTTCCACCTGACCAGTGCTCACGGAATGGTCGGGGCCCGACTATGCGCTGGGATATTGGATCATGATCATATTGGATCCATTTCGAGGGTGGGCGCTAGCAGCGGTTGATTGCTTAAAAAGTAAGTGATAAGCAGTAGCCTGGAGCATCATTGTGATTCGTGACTATCAAAATCACGACAATGGTGAATTAGGAACTGAAGCACTCCTAGCCAATTTTTGCGACTTGTGGCTCATTTGAGTAGCCGATATTCCAGTAAAGATCTTCAAGTTTCTGTGAAGAGAATCGAAAGAGACTTTTAATGATCACGGATTTCTAGGGATTTCTATGCCGAGTCAAGATCCGATAATCCATATGGACAAGGTCATAATGAGAATCCTCGAGATTACAAAGGAGGAAAGATCAAAGCAGAATATTTCGAGACTAGAAAATATTGAAGAGTAATTATAAAAACCAAGGCAATCAAACGGATTGATAAAGAGGGAATACAAGTACACAGCTTACAAGGAAGGACGGTTGAACCCCGATATTCTTCGTCTCAGTCATAGCATCGCATTATGTGGTCCTGGTACGAACACGAGTCGTCCGCGTCGTCCGGGTTTTTGGCTGAGCAGCGGTAGTCGCCTCCTGCGTCTCCTGCTTGACTGGCACCGTCTTTGTTTTCCTCGTAGCCCGAACCTTCACCACCACTCCTTCATCTGCATCTCCCATATTACCTGCCGATGTTCCATCTCCAGGAGCATTCTCTTTATCAACTTCTACTTCCGTGGCCGCTGGTGCCGTAGCAGGCGTCTTCCGAGCCCGACTCCTGGTAGGCGCTGGAGTCTTCGCCGTTGTCTTGGCAACTGTTCGAGTCTTTGTAGAAGCCTTCAGGACTTCATTTGTAGACTCTTCTTGTTTGACAGCTGCTCGCGGTTTGCGAGCCTGAGCCGTAATCTTACTAGGTTGTGGAGCTGCATCTGTAGGCGCCTCTTCAGAATCGTTAAATGCATTGAGTGGATCGTCGGCTTCGGGACTGTCGGCCTGAGCCTGAGCCTGAGCCGTCTTCGTACCACGAGTCCGTGTGGTCGTGCGCTTCGTAGGGCCATGCTTCTCCTTCTCAGCACCAGCTGCGACACCAGCTGCTTTACTAGGAGCACGCCCGCGGCGGGCAGGAGCAGCACCATCGTCTTTCTCTTCCTTGACCGTAACCTTCCGCAGGTTGCGCCTGGGTGCAGGGGCGGGTTCTTCCTCGACGGTTGGGGTCTTCCGACCCCGTCTTGTGGGCTGAGACTCGTTGGATTCGGTAGTGGGCTTGCGGGCTCTTCTGGACTGAGTTGTGGCTGTATGAATCAGAGGCTCCTCTTGATCTGCTGTTCGTGTGGGTTTGCGGGTGTTACGCTTGGGTGCATCGGTACCAGGAGCCTCAGAAGCCTCTTCGGGCTCTGCCGTTGCTTTACGAGTCCTTCGAGTCACCGGTGGGAGTGTCGGCTCCGAGGGAGGCTGAGGACTTCGACTCCTCGTGCGAGAGAGGGAGCGCCTTGTAGGCACTACAACCTGCGAATTTTCCGATCAAAAGAAATGGGGTGAGGTCATCGAATTGAGGTTATCACACTGCATACCGTTGTAGAACGTGATCTTTCGTCATCCAGCTGTGCATCGGTTGCTGTTTCTTTAACGATAATCGGAATAGCAGGAGCACCATATACAGCCGGCTCTTGAGACTTCTCTTTGATTGCTCGTACCTTTCTGAGGTTCTTGTTGGGGGATCGCAACAGCACAAGCGGCTCAGAGTTGACATCCACGGCCATCGCATTCTCATCATTCTCCTTGTTAGAGTCGTCTTCAGGCTGTAAATCCACATTATCGTTGAAAGGATTTGCGTCATCAGAGGGATTTATCGGGTGCGATGTAGGTAGGCCAAACGTGCTGCGCCTCCTCTTCATACCCTCGACAGTCTCTTTCATTCGTTCGAGTAAACTGCGGGTATCCAACTTCTCGTCTTCCTCATCAATACTTAATCGTCTGTCAACCTCTTCAACCGGCTGGCTCGAAGCTATCTTGGTGGGAGATACCGCCCGGAACGGATTGTTGGCGTCATTGAATCCCGATTTAGTTGGAGATGCGGGTGCTTTGGAAGGTGACATCCCAGGGATTCCACCTGCGAAATAGGTATGTGAATCCGTACGGAGTGCACTGCGTCTACGCTCTTGTATCGCCTGAGGACATCAGAGTCAGTCTCAGCCTCATCTGACTGAGATCAAGAAGTATGACCACTACTTACCTTTCGTTCTTCTGCACTCACTTCTAAACGAGAGCGCACAGGCGACGCTTGAGCTTGCCCGAGATTCTGCAACCGGTGCGGAGTTCCGACTGTAGCACTGGACTCGACAACGGGTACCGGAGCCTCGCTCTTGAGAGGCACAACCAGATCCCGAACCCGCCAAGCAGACTCAAGGGGAACTCTCCTAGCCTCACCACCCATGGAGTAACGAACGGGAGGTCCACCTCCCAGACGACCTCGCGATGGTTCAAGGCTCTGTCCGCGGTCGAACGGACCGGATTTCTGCCCAGCTTGGGGAGTCATGAAAGAACCCAAAGGACGACGAATCGGAGTAGGTTGATGCAAAGAAGGCAAGGCTTCTGGTTGATCCTGAGCCTCCTCCCTCTCGGTTTCCTCATCATCTTCTTCCGAGCTTTCCTCTGGCTCTTCGTGTTCCGCCATTTCGTCCTTCGCAACCTAAAGGACAAGTTAGTTTAGGGAGCCAGAGATAGGTAGTAAAGTACCTCGGCATCTGTTGGACTTGAACTTCTGAAAGGCCACAGTTTCTCGAAACTCTTTCTCCACAGTGATTTCCGCTGTTCTTGGTCTCTTTCATCTCGGATTTCATCTTCATCGCTGTCCGTCTCCTCGTCCGAGCGTGGATAGTCGTCTTGTTCGTCGTGGTCAGGGTGATGAGTGGCAGGTTCTTCGTTGCTGATGTCAACATTGCCAATAGTATCCAGGACCTCCATCTCCTCTTCCCTCTCCTCTTCTTCTTGCTGTCGCTGCTTTTCATGTTCAATGACTCTTCGTTGTGCGCTACGTATAAGCACCGCTCGATGCAAAGATTGCGATCTTCGCCGTTGAGGTGTCTTCGGTTGCTGAACTTGTATGGCTGGTTGAGGCAATGGTGCTTCAATGTCTTCAAGAATTACGAGATCCTTATCCTCCTCAACCACGCGAGGATGATCACCATCTACCAGTACAATTTCTTGATCTTCATCATCTTGAGCTTCATCCTCTTCCTGAGGCGCGGGCGGATTTGGCGGTCTAGAAAGCATGGAAGATTTTACTGGACTTCGAAAAGCATTCTTCATGGGAGAGCGGAGTATCTTCAAATTTTCCCGGGGATCCTTGGAAGGTCGCGGCGAAAAGACTTGTGCAGAATGAATCATAGAAAGTCTCAATCTGCGGTTGTTCCCTGTTGGAAAGATTAGCAATTGGAATCCTTGACGGACGGACATCACGGACGAGCTGGGGTGGCGAGCAGAGCAGCCCGCATCTCCTTGGGTGGGTATGAGAAACGGAAACGTTTGCCATGTATCTCAATTTCTGAGTCATTTAAGAGAGGGATCGTGGTTGGCTGTCCGCCAGGTGTTCCATTGGGATAGATTTTACATCCGTCTACGAGTAGGCCTGCACTCCCGAGAACAACTAGGAATGCCTATATCATGAATTCAGTACCTCAGTCCGGCTAAATGAAGGATGAGCTGACCTTGCGATCCGTGAAGGTAATCTTGCAATGAACGAGGTTGATGTCCGGGTAGTAAAGTCGGACACCGCAGTTCGGGTCTCGCCCAAATGTTAGCTCTTCAGTGTCAATTCCAAACGCTGTGACGACTGTGTCGACCTCTTGACGCTTCATGAGGCTGAGGGTTCCATAGCGTCCTATTTGGCTGAATCCGCTGGTGTCCATGGCGGCAAGAATGCAGTTTGCGTAAAGTGAACAGACGCGCCAAACTCAAACGCGCAAGGTTGATTTACACGTGATCTATATTCGACTCATAACGTGATTGTTTGAGAATTCCAGTTTTAGAAACTTATTTAATGGGCATCGGTAATTATAGAAAAGAACTTAGCAACCAGCCAATGATTAATGATGCATGGTGCACTGCATTGATATACTTCATCTCTAGCGCGCTCAGGATATCAATACTCCTAACAAGTCGTTGATGACACCTGCAACGAGGTTCCGATCTCGGACATATGCTCTCACGACTACTACCACCTCAGAATGTCTAAATGATCTGTTCTTCGGAGGATACAAGAAAACATACCACAGCCACTGTTTCTTCCAAATCTACATGAACCATTTCGAACATCCCAAACTTCTCATGTCCATAAGATCCACGTCATATCCAAGTCGTCTCATCTTCCTCACCCTCGCTTCCCCGACCCCTCATGCCTCTCGCATTCGATATTCCAGTATTTAGATTCGGAATCGTCTTCGTATCCAGCACGCTTTATGGCCTCTTTTTCATTCTATTTGTACTCTCGGTCCTCATTCTTCATCAACAAAATAAAAAGCTAAGTCTGGGATGCACTTCGAGTACAAGTGTATACCTGGCCTTCAGCTACATGACACTCGTTGTTTTGACTGCCGTACGTATGCTATATGATGCCGCCTAGAGCACAGAACATCTAACGACCTACAGGTGTGGGCCATTTCCGTTGTTATGTGCTTCAAGCCTGCTTTAGTCGACGCACCCTATATTGAGAATTATAATCCCCTCATGTTTTCGCAACATATCATCGGATATCTCGCAGCCATTATTGGTGATACAGTCATGGTATGCCTCCATATGACTTTGCACTGCAATAAATCCATCAATCTGACAATTATAGACATACCGTCTTTACATTATCTGGGACCGAAAAAGAATAATCCTTTACATTTCTGCCATCCTCCTCCCCAGCGCCATTGGTGAGGCTGTGCTCATCCTCATCATATCAGAACTTCACTCATACTGCCCCCATGATAGGATTCATTCTCTGGGGTGTGATCCACTACGCAATGTTCGGCCAAGTGAATCAAATACCGAATATCATTCTCGCGTCTATGACAATTAGGTTTGCTCCTCCTGCCACCCTTTTCACTGTAATCGCTGAAAGGATTTCAGTGTCAATGTCAGCTGCACATCACTCATCGTATGGAAGATATGGGACCGGAATCGACTAGCGAGAGCCGTAGGGGGCGAGAAAGTTGTTCTCGTGCGTAAAGATTTCTTACAAGTTCAAACATTTCCTCAGTTGTCTAACAGCGTCTCCTCGCGATCCTTGTGGAGAGCTCTGCACTCTACACGTACGCCCTCCCTCCTGCATTACATTGACTCGTCACTGATCAAGTTCCTCAGAGGATGGATATTCATATTTTTAATCACACATTTTCTTGACATTGACCTCTCACAGGTCTTCCTTTATGGGCTCCCGCACGTTGCCGGTATTGCCTCTATGCTCATCAATGTGCGAGTCGGCCTCGGTTGGGCTGTAGGGGAAGAAGGTCGATCAACACGATCCCTAAGTGACTCTATATTCGCACGAAGTCGGCCGAGTCACGATTCTATCACCATTGATGTATAATTCGAAGTGTGTCAACATACACTTGTAGGGACACTGGGACGTGCAACATCGAAATTGATCAACAGATTTTTCCTTGTGGGATTTCGACTCGTATAGAGTATATTCCTTATTTGTATATTCGGCTAATGATTTAGTACTTTTGTGTAATATCTTGCGCTATCTGATTCAACAGTATTCAAAGTCTCATCAATGCCTTTCCACTCAAAGATCACGTTTAGGTGATACCGCAACCTAGCGTGAAATCAAAGGGGGCACCTCGATGGCGTTGACGGAGGTGTTGGTCGTAATTGATACTGTGATGGTTTCCCTAAAAGTGAATGATTCCGTTCTCAGTGATGATCCTCGCACTACTAAACCTCGACTCCTGGGTAGCTTCAGACGAAAATAGCCTGATGTTTGATCTTGAACATTTGAGCCGTGGGTTTTCCATAGAGCATTCGTATATAAGAACCTCTTAAATATTTGACTGAGAAGCCCAAACCTCTCATTGCAGTGCCTGCCTGGGTGTGACTGAGTCGCCACCCATTATGCTACCTTCCTTTCTTTCTGCCTTAGATAATATTGGCTTGCTTTTTATTTATAACACACTGTATGGTGCCTTTATGATCCTCTTCATTCTCTCGGCCTTGGTCCTACACCATCAATCCGAACAAAACAAGCGCCGTTCTTCAGGTTCCTTTGGAACAAGGGTCTACCTTACCCTCGGTTACGTTCTCTTCGCGCTGATTACAACAGTATGTCAATTGTTCCTTGTTATTGGACATTCTCATCTTGAAATTTCTCAAAGGGATGGATTTTCCATTGGATAATGTTTTTACACCCAAACCTTGCAACAGGGGGAGACCAGACGGCTGACTGGACATCCACATTTCTGTTCCTACAAGGCATAGTTGATGACGTCGCAATTTTTGTGGCAGATTTGATTCTAGTGAGTTGCTTGAGTTGAATTCATTTGTGGATATATTGTCGCCAACCGGATCATGTGTGAAGATATATCGCCTTTATATTGTATGGAACCGGTCAAAAACCATACTTTGCCTCGGTGGAGCTCCGATTGTGGCCTATGTCGGTAAGCCAATTGTGTTTTTGAGTGGCCTCTTTTCATTTCGAAAAGTTCTCTTCATTCCCTACATTGTCATCCCCGCCAAAACCAAGCATTACTGGGAGGCTGGAGTTGCGATCATGTCGTTCCTCAATCTCGGGTATTTCTTGTTCCTTTCAAACTGGTGTATAACCTAAAACTATTGCAGCACCAACATTGTGGTTACAATTCTGATCTCTTACAGGATTTGGACCACGAGCCGGCTCACACGAGCTTTGGGAGACGGGAAAGTCATCATTGTACGCAATTGTCTCGTTCTTTCTGCAGTATATTAATACTTGTGCTACTGAAACAGAAGGTAATCGCAATCGTAGTCGAAAGCGCTGCTCTTCAGACGTGAGTTGTACCCCATTGATTAGTTCTCGAGCATACTTAGCGACATCCTAAAGGATGTGGATGGTTACCTATTCAATCCTCCACGTCCTTAGATCAGATGCCTCCTATATGGTTCTATACAGCCTCCCACCCATATCTGGAATTACGAGCTCACTGGTGAATGTACGGGTTGGTCTTGGATGGGCCACCGGAGAGGAAGGGCGCTCAGTTCATACACTCACCCATTCATCTTTGAGTGAATCAGAATTCCAACGTCACGAAAGCTTCATGGAATAAGCTCATTTCTCGGAGGGTGATGGTGAGCATAAGAGGCGTTCGCTCTTTATATCCTGGTAGGGCTTGCAATACCCTCGAACCTTTTGCGTCTTTATCTAAATATTTTGGCAACAACTTTGATCACGCTCGTTTTTTAGTACTGCTGATTGTATGGACTAATGGAAGTAGACATCACGATATGAATTGTATGGCTCGAGTAGAATAAAAATTTTCGGAGGAATGGACTATGGTTTCGAGCGGTGGACAGAACTGATGACGACACCTATCATCGTACAAACTGAGGTCGAACATGGAAGGTTGATCTCACACGTGTGCCAGCACGTTGATCAGATATACATAGTGTTTCAAGATGAAAGGCTGATCTTTGCCAGGTTTGTCATTTTTGTCAGCAGGTGAGAGACAATACATGGAAAGAAATACATGTTAACAGTGCAAGAGTAAGTGGATTGGCATGAAGAGTTATGGGCGAAAGCCCGAAAGGGCTTCCCTGTCCGATCGGCGGCGGACAAATGAGACTTGGCTGCGATCGGGTGGGCGGGGCCTATTCTCGACGCGGTTAAGTCTCACTTGACGCGTTTCCACCTGGCTGGACTGCGTGTCAGGTGGGGAATAATTGGATGTGGTGTGTGGGTGAAGACAGATGCCAAACAATGGGCAGTCCGGTCCGTCGTGGTGGTAGTAATGAAATAGATTACGGAGGATTACGGTCGACTATGTTACATAAGCAAATCAGGTGATAAATCTGCCGACTAAGTATATCTGGACTTGTGTATCTATCTGCCTAGAGATATCAGTCTAAGGGTGATACCGGTGTTATGGTGTCAACAGTAAGGTGAGGGGTGGGGCCCCGTAGACTTTGATTCATCCTCAGATCTCGGGGCATCAGGGAATTCCGGAAATTTCAAAAAATAATTTGACCTGTTATATTGGACTATAAGTGAGAGGTTCCGTGATCAGGCCAAACAATTGTTTCTGGGATTCCCTGGTGCGCCTCAACTATACCATCACTTACTTGAAGCCAGTCTCCCCTTAGATCTGGCTACAACTCTCAAGTTGAGGATATCGGCTGATCATTTACTTATGTGTGATGACTCGTGCTACTAGTCTGATTCAACCGTATTCAAAGGTGTTGGTTGTAATTGATATTGTGATGGTTTTCCCTAAGGTGATTGATTTCGTTCTCAGCCACGATGATCCTCGCACTACTAAAAGCTCGACTCCTGGGTAGCTCCAGACAAAAATAACCTGACGTTTGATCTTGAACATTAGAGCAATGTACCTTCCTGAGAGCATTTGTATATAAGAACCTCTTAAATATTTGACTGAGAACCCTAAACCTCTCATTGCAGTGCCTGCCTGGGTGCGACTGAGTCGCCGCCCATTATGCTACCTTCCTTTCTTTCTCCCTTATATAATATTGGCTTGCTTTTTATTTATAACACGCTGTATGGTGCCTTTATGATCCTCTTCATTCTCTCGGCCTTGGTCCTACACCATCAATCCGAACAAAACAAGCGCCGTTCCTCGGGTTCCTTTGGAACAAGGGTCTACCTTACCCTCGGTTATGTTCTCTTCGCGCTGATTACAACAGTATGTCAATTATTCCTTGCTATGTAAATTTTCACCTTAAAACTCCGGGAAGGGATGGATCCTCCATTGGATTATGTTTTTACACCCAAGCCTTGTAGCAAGGGACAACCAGACTGAGGCTGACTGGGCATTCACATTTCGGTTCCTCGAAGGCGTGATTGATGATGTCGCAATTTTTGTAGCAGATTTGATTCTAGTGAGTCACTTGAGTTGAATTCAATTGTGGATATATTGTGGCCAACTGGATCGTATGTGAAGATATATCGTCTTTATATTGTATGGAACCGGTCAAAAACCATGCTTTGTCTCGGTGGAACCCCGATCGTGGCCTATGTCGGTAAGCCCACCGTGTTTTTGAGTGGCCTCTTTTGATCTGGAAAAGCTCTCTTCGTTCCTTTTATTGTTCATTTTGTCAAGCATGGGCACTACTCTGAGCTCGGAGTTACGATCTTATCCTTCCTCAATCTAGGGTATTTTCATTCCTTTCGAACTGGTGTATATTCTAAAACTGCTCCAGCATCAACATCATGGCTACAGCTCTGATCTCTTACAAGATTTGGACCACGAGCCGTCTCGCGCGAGCTTTGGGGGACGAGAAAATCACTATCGTACGCAATAGTCTCACTCTTTCTGCAGTATATTAAGATATGGTATTGAAACAGAAAGTAATCGCAATTCTAGTCGAAAGTGCTGCTCTTCAAACGTGAGCTGCACCTCATTAATTAACACTTAAGCAAACTTACCAGCGTTTTGGAAGGACGTGGATGATTACCTATGCAATTCTCCACGTACTTAGCTCACCTGTCGCCTTTTTGTTACTACCCAGTCTCCCGGTCATGGCGGGAATCGCGAGCATACTGGTGAATGTGCGTGTTGGCCTTGGATGGGCAAGTGGAGAGGAAGGACGCTCAGTTCGTACATTCGCCCATTCATCTTTGGATGAATCAGAATTCTATCGTCGTGAAAGCTTCATGGAATAAGCTCATTTCTCTGAGGGTGATGGTGAGTATAAGAGGCGTCTACTACTCATATCCCAGTAGGACTTGCAGTACCCTTGAACTTTTTGTGCCTTTATCTAAATATTTTGGCACCATCTTTAATCACGCTCGTTTTTTTACCAGTACTGCTGATTGTATGGATTAGTAATGGAAACAGATATCATAATATGACTTATATGACTTGGGCGGAACGAAAAACTTTGGGAAGAATGTATTACGGTTTCGAGCAGTGAGTAGGACCGATGACGGCGTTTATCATCGTATTGAAACTGAGATCGAACACGAAAGGTTGATATTACACTTAGGCTTGCACCGGGGACGCCATGATAGATCTGGACTCATCCTCAATAGCTATACCATCACTTGAAGCAAGCTCCCCCCTTAGATCTCGCTACAACTCGCAAGCTGAGGATATATTGCCCCCGGAAGGCTCATGGGCGCCATATGTGAGGGGATACAAGCGAGTGTTATAATTTCGGTGAAGCATGGGTTGATTGAGTTCAGTATTTGCCAATTTAGAATCTATGAATCCAACCAATTCCGTCTTCGGTATCTTGCGCAGAAGTAAAAATCTGCTTGCAATTTTTGGGACCTGATATTCGACGGAAACAGCGGTAAGTGACTCTATTGCTGATCACCAACCAGCTGGGGAGGAGTTCGGACCTCGTCAAATATGATATGACTACAACTACCACCATCATCTTCATACTTCAATTGATCACCTTTTTGTCAGTTCGTAAAGTACCTCGAAGGGCTCGATCTCCAAGGCTGTCAGTCTCCAGCGTTTCAACGGGAGAAAATTTCCCTGTAAACCCTGTATAAGCAGGCCATTTGTTCGACTATTTCAGGACCGAATCACGGCTCAATTCGGATTATCAGGACTCTGGTCACGGTATGGCGCCAGCACCAGTAACTCTAGAGGTTCAAAGGCTGTAATCACTCGTCTCAGTTTGTAGACGAAACTATGTAACCTTTGTGATATTGGCGATGTTCTATGGTGATTTTAATGCTCACTTGCAGGTTGATACAAAACAGCGTTTTTACATTGGCAGTGAATTCAGTTTAAGGTGAGTCGAATATCAGACTATGTTATCTATCAGTTCAAATAAGCACGAAATACTGTGAATTAGGGAGGGGCCGTGTATGTCATCGCCGGGAAGCCACTCTTCCGATTGAACCTGATCTTGACATCTCGAAATTTTCCTCTTCTTTAAACAAGGCATAGCAATCATCATGGAGAGTGTAGTTATTTTGAATCTGCGTGGGTAAGAATCTTCCTATATTCTGCACCAAGATTTGCTGATGAGAATTATTAGAAGCTCCTCTTACTTGACATCGCTTCAATATCTCGGGTCGAAATTTTGTCCGAGTCTCTTGGAGATGGCGTGAGATCTATTGTAGGAATTGAGCATCATCAAGCTGGTCAATCTCCGAGTCGGCCCCCGGGAGCTTGGGTCAGTTCATTCCCAGCCCCTACGATCCCGAACCCACTAATAGTTGGGAATGTTATGCCCGGGAAGGTCAGCAAGCCTAAAGGACTCAACACCTTGACCCCATGGCAGAGTAATTCATTATTATTTATTCCTTCACTAGCACTAGTCTTTCGAGCGTGAGTATCTATTCTATCCCATTGTCGTTCTATCGTAAGAAGTTAGATATAGCTACAAGTAAACGTGATGTAGACATGCCGTCTGGACGGTCTACTCTTTATACGATTGTTAGAACTTGATCTAATCAAGAAATGCCATATTACAGCACCCGCAAAACAGTCATAGTGAAGAAGGATGCCGCACTCATCCTTCAGCCGTGTTCAACCGTTTGGCTACGTTATATGACGTTAAGCAAGTATGATGTAGGGGGTGAGTGTATGTGTCACGGTCGCCACCGTAAAGTCCGCTGGAGTAATCCTCCCAAGCGTATCCTCGGCCCATGTGCTCCGGGAAGATATATAAAACCGGTGAGGCATACCAGCCGATACCTATCCCATTGATCATCATGATGGATTTCTCCCTAGAACCACGCAAGAAGAAAAAAGGACTAGGAGCTCAACTACACGGAAAATGACTTTCCGCGGGTAGTTATTGATGAATTCACACTCCTCGTATCTCCAAGTTCCAAATTATCCCCCGGCTGCGCACAAGAAACTTCACACTGAGAGTTACTGGAGGGTTCAGTATACACCACCGTTGAGATGCATATACCTCTCTGTTCTCCCGACAGCGGATGATGCCTTCTCGGATTTGCAGCAATATGCGCTCCAACACGTTCATCCTGGCTGAGTGCCCAGCCAAGACCCACGCGTACGTTAATGAGCATGACGGAGATACCAGAGATTGTCGGCATGCAGTGGATAAGGGAAAGGCCGATTCTACTTTGGAAACCAAGGCCTGCTATAAGGAAGAGGAGGTTCCATATGCTTTTCGAAATCGGATGTCGGGAATCAGTCAAGGATGGAAGGAAAACATTATGGTACGCTTACGTGTATATCGCTGCACTCTCAACCATGATGACAAGTGCTCGCTGAGTGATACGTTAGTGTCACATTTTGACGAGGGGCTCAAAATCCACGACGTACCCTTACACCATGCTCAAGGACTTTCGCTCCAAGATACATTCGCGATTTCATAATGATCCATGCAATCATCACTAAAAAAGGCGAAAATTCAAACGAAAACATGAGCTAATTGACTGAGAGCCATGCAGGTTACTTACCAGTGACATAGACCGTAATGCCGACGGTACACGATGTAGCAGCTATATCCCAAGGCAATAGCTCAAGTTTTCCATGTATGATAGGTATTAGTCTTGTAGAGCTTTCACTCGCTGGGCCTGCAAGGGCAATTGCGCATGCTAAGCGAAAAATTTCCATCAGTGAAAGAATCAGCGTTGCGAACGTCCTTACGTACCAAGAAAACCGAGTAAACCCACGATGGGAAATACAATCATTGTTTTATTTCCATTACTTAGCACCCATAGACGATAGATCTGATGACAAATTATAGTCTTTGGTCAGGAAACGACGATGAGTGATGGATGGGGGGCGCACGGTTATTATATCACCTAGCATTACAGTAATTTTCAGGCAGACTTGGGTCAATCGATATGCGGTAGGTTTGAGCCTAGGTAACTCCGCTACTATGCCTGGTCCATGGCCGGGTATCGGTAGAAACTCAGCCCACCAGAATGCCCATTTCTGTATTTTATGATGAGCGCATTCCATGAACGATAGTATAAATACAGACGTACCGCAGTAATGGTCATGAACATCAGCACACCTGTCACCAAATAGAACATTAGGCTCCTCAACTTCACCCTCTCTGTTTCCCTCTCGCGTAAGAACGCATTCCTTCGCTGAACCAGGAGAGCCGTTGATAGGAGGAACAACACTAGGAATATGCCGTAGCTGAGCGTCTCAAGCAGGGCGCTGATAATGTCATAAGGGTCGACCAGATAGAATACTGCGCCACTTTGATCCTCGCTGGCAAGTCGTGACTGGAACCTCATGATGAGGTGTAGAGGGAAAAGGAATCAGGTTGAGGGGCGGAGGATGTGGGGGCAATAAACAGCAATGCTCCTGAACAGCAGTGCCCTTGAACAGCGGTGCTCCCAAGGCTAAGTGGAAATGTCTGCAGGATGGCTCCGGATACACGCTAACCGAACAAGTCTTGCAAAAAGAGTGAACGCATATGTATACGATCGACAAAGCGCCCATTCCCCAAAAGACAAGTCACGTTGTGCGGAAGTCGTCATCTGGTGAAGCCTAAATCTGCGGTTATCACCAAGTTCACCACAAAAGTCAATGAATGAATCACAAACTGTCACAGGGTGGATAGTTCGGGCAACTGTCCGGAACGTGCTAGCATACTGACCGTGACTATGATGGCTATCGGCTGTGCACACTGGGATCATTCCCAAGTCGCGAATGATTGATTGCCACGGGGCTGTGATCAGATCGCTACTGCTACGCGAAGTCATCGTAGTAGTGATGCGCAAGCCATCGCCGCCTGAATAGCTCATAGATCACTAACCCCCCAGCGCAATGCACGCCCACTAAAGAATACAAGAAGCCCTAATTAGTTATAAGTACCATCCACAGAAAAAAACCAGGTGCGCTTCCGAGAAGATCGATGGTTTTGAAACTAGCCGAAGACACTCCGGTTAGGTGTCGTGATATGATCAACATGTTGAAGGTCGTTGTCGCCCGCCCTAGAAGCCAAGTCACTGTCATGCTTCTTATTCCCAGATCATCAAGCGAAAGCTGCTGAAACACTGTGAGATGATGTTTGGTATCCGTACACGGCTGCCGACAAGTGATGTCAGGTAATGTCCATTCACCTTTCAAAGAACCATTGTTATAAATATAGCATGCGATCTGCTCTTTAATGACTTGCATTAATCCCCCACATAGTCTTGTACTACAAATACACCTGAGCTAGTAGTGCACAAGTCAATATTGTCCAAATCATCATTCGGGAGAGGATCGCACCGGGTCTAATCCTTCGTTATAGCGGATCATGTATTAGGACCTGGACACGAGGTGTTACAGCCCTCTTAGATGTTTCTCCTCAAAGCCTAACTCGATGAGTACTTATATCGCTGACGTTACTGTTAATATGAATGATGATCACTGCAAGGCGGCCATACCCCTTGACATTGATAAAGCCTTCTTGGGTTGGTACATGGGGTCTAAGGTTTGAGCAAGTAACTGGTGATGTACCCGATCATCGTTCTAGCGAGTTGAGCAGAAAAGTGGCGTTCAGATGACGAAGCTCACTGACTGTGGAGTCCATTCTTGGAAGCCCAGGTGTGCCAAGTTAAGGTTGAAACTCCGCTGAGCTGCTTCAAGCTAAGTAATTTGTAGACGAAATGCGCGCTCTGCAGTTATCAATGGGTGTTAATCCCCGCTCGGCGAGCGCCAGAGAACCCGGGCCATTTGAATCTTCCATGAGACTCAAACTCAAGGGATGTCCGCCACCCACGCAGGGGGACCGGATACTGCGCATTATTCATCGCCTGCCTCCTGTATCACTAGTTCAATATGATGATATGTAGATACATAATTGTCTGGAATACAATCATTTCATTTGCTACAATTCTCCAAAACTTATGTGTTGCAATAATAAATACACAAAACCAAAGTCCTACGGTCATCAAGACCTTTTTCACGTCCATAAAATCCATCAACGGAAAAAACAACACTCAAACCGCACAAGGCTTAAAAGAAGCCGTCATACTCGAAGCCACACTCCTCACATCTCCAAGCTCAATATCCCCCCCTCCTCTCGATTCGTCCGCAATCTCACACCGGGAAGACGATCCCGATGGTTCGGTACATACCACCGTCGAGATATGAATTCCCCGCTGTTCTGGTACGATCGATGAACCAAGGAAATTCCTTCTCCCGCCGCCTTCCATAAAGATAATGGGCGCCGTGCTGATAACACGTTCATTGTCACGCAATGCACAGCCAAGACCCACTCGTACGTTGATGAGCATGACGGATATACCGTATACTGCTGCCATGCATTCGAGGAAGCAGAGGGCGATTTCATTTCGGAAACCTGCCCCGGCGATTAGGAACATAACGTTCCACATGCTGTTTTTGTAAGGAGACGGGAACGGTTTGTGTGGGATTGAATAGAGAGGGGAGAAGATGGACGTACGTGTATATGGCAGCACTTTCAGCAATGACGACGAGAGCTTGCTAAGGAATAAATCATAAGTTGAGGTTTTCTGGAAATGGTCTAATGAAGCAAAACGTACATTGAGACTATTTCCAAGAACATTAGCGGCAACGCGCATTCTTGCTCTCAAAATAATCCATGCGATCATCACTACAAGACACAATGTGTCAGTTCAAAGCTATCAGATCGACATTATCCCTGAAAGCCCATAAAAGTGGCAACTGACACGTAATATACACGGTGATGCTAACACCACAACCCATTAGCAATCATCGGCGGGAGCATAGTAGCATCACACTTACCCAACGGTACACACCACAGCAGCCACATCCCAGTCCGTCATCTGAAGTGTCCTATTCTTAATAGGTACCGGCGTCGTCGTTGTATCATTCGCAGGTCCCGAAAGGCCAATTGCGCATGCTAAGTCCGAAACATCAATCAAAAAAATTGTAAGGAGCATGGGGAAGCAAGACCGTACATACCGAGGTAACCAAAGAAAATTGCGATAGGAAATACGATCATGATTTTATTCTTGTTACTCAGGATCCACAGTCGATAAATCTGGTGATGATGATTTGTTATTTATGGCCTTTGGGTAGAAAGCGAAACACGGAATCTTGGGGACATACAGTTATCAGATCGCCAAGTAGAATAGTAATCTGCATGAGGACTTCCTTGAACCGATATGACGTTCGATTGAGCCTTGGTATCTGAGCTGCTACTCCTGGTTCACGAGCATGTATAGGTAAAACTTCAGGCCACCAGAACATCCACTTCTACATCATTGCAACAATCCACGTCAACACGACGAAAGGGCCTGTAGAGGGAGCAGACGCACCGCGGAAATGGTCAAGAACATCAACATACCTGTCACCAAATAGAACGTCAAACTCCTCAACTTCACCCTCTCAACCACCTTCTTGCGTAGAAAGGCTCTTCTTCGCTGTAACAGAAGCACCGTTGACAAAATGAACAACACCAGGAAAATGCCATATGCTAGAGTCTCGAGTAAGATGCTGAGAAGGTCGTAAGGGTCAATGTGAAAGAATACATTGACTTCCTCTGCCGCAGTAGGAAGTCGTCGTAGGAGCCGCATATGGGCTATAGGGTCTATGGAAGGAAGAGCAGAAGGGTGGTCTGCGGAGTAGGTGAGGCGCGGGGCCTGAGCGGCGGTGTATTGTGAATGAAATGAAGTATAAGACCAAGTGACCAAGCCAATAAGACAACCGAGTTCGGGTAGAGCGTTGACTAAATACACCCTGAAGTTTAAGTTAGAGCATATGTATATACGTGAGACGGAGCACCCACTCTAGCTCTCGAAGGTCAGGATGTGCACTCGTTCCGCTGACGGACAATATCAATATAAGCAGATATTGTCTAACATTGAGCTAGGCACCACCCTGTCGACGTCGGTGGTAGAGTCAGAACAGTTGTCAGTATGCCAAAATATCGGACCCACTCAGGACCGCGAGTACGTACCCTGGTTATCAATCGCGGACTGTTCCGCACTAAATTAGGATCGGGACAGCGCCCGTTTCTGCTGATACTGATTGGCTGCTTGGGTAGACTGGGGAACTGACGTCGATGCCCCAATTATTGAAGCTTTGGGAGTAGCAGGTAGATTACTACCAGTGAGGAGTGTAAATCGCATCTGCAAATCGTTACCTGAGTTGCTGGAAGATCGCCGGTCAGGAAGCATCGAGTTGATTGGCGCCGTCATGACCATGAGCTTCTAAAAACCCTCGTTAGTTCCAAGTAACACCCACATAAAAAGCCAGGAAGCCTACGGCTTGATCACTCAAAAAGATCAATCACGGCGAGGGATCGACCGAAGACACTTCATTGAAAGATGGTGTACGAACGACAGGAAGTGGTTCGGTGTTCATAATGATTGATGCTCGAGATCTATGGAAGAATCAGTGAAACATAGTCAGACAAGAATCAGGATAGGTCAAATGATTCCTCACCGTCCACGAGCAATTATCATATTTATAGCGATTATCTGCTCCGAGTGACGAGTGGTTGCTCTAAACCCCGTTAATGTGACCAGGTAGATTCCATGGCATCGGAAACGAAGGTAAGGTACGAGGGATATTTTTGAGCTAGCGTATTTTTCGGGGTGTTAGGAAATCAGGAAAAGAGATTCGAAGAAAACATTACCTTTAATCCTTCAGTATGCTGGGTAACGTTGGAGGGTGGCACATCGAACCTTTCTGGTCTTCATACGGCCGCTGGACACAAGGCAGTGCAAAAAAGGCACTAGTCATTTAAAGTAGTGCTCCCAAACATCTGGCTAGGTCGAGTGACCTGTGTATTAACGAGGCTATTATCGTATGATGATCAAGAGACTAGCTGACATGGACGAAGAGGTTGATATTGCGATACTAGAGCGAATAGAGGCATAGTGGGGTAATCAATGAGTATTCTATCCAAGTTCGTGGTTGGTCTGTGGAGAGACAGTTGCGTGCCAAGATGGCCAAGATGAAAGTGGGGTATGCCGAGCCAATTAAAGCTCCGCTCGACAGCCCAGGATTCCGCTTGTGGGCGATTGGCGCTCTATAATTACCTTAACGATGGCCAGCACGGGAGGCCACGCTAGCTCGGCGCCGGCCAGTCCGGCTCACACACACTTGGCCCTCCCTCCCCCTCCTTTGAGAGGTGTACTGAAGAGATCCCGGCCGTCGTCGCCGACGGGCCAGTCCGCCCAACTCTCTCCCCTTTCCTCTCCTTTCATCACCCATATTCCCCTTTCTCAACCAGACGAAGACCCTCCATATTACGCTTTGACACCCACAAGTTCAATCATGCCCTCATCCCACCACCGCGGCTCGGCTTCTGTGCCTTCAATGGATGGGTCAAGTGCTGGATCACACTCGCCTCCTCGTCCAAGTGTACCTCATCACTCGATATCTTCACCCATACCTGCCCATCTCCAACCGACTTATACACCGAAAGTATCGTTTGATACTTTTGAGAACCCGAATGCTACCATGTTCAGTTTCACTCTGCAGGTCAAGAGTGAAGGTTACAAACGAACTCGGAGTACTAGAATCTTCCTTTGTGCTGCTAGTCCTGATGAAAGTGGAAGTGAGGCCCTTGACTGGTGCTTGGAATCGCTCGTTCAAGACGGTGACGAGCTGATCGTTTTCCGCGGAGTTGAACAAGAAGTCTTGGGTGTGTTGCACGGCTTGAATTATCCTCATACTCGATACTAAATGGATATTCAGAAAAGGATCATGACATCCTACGTGACGAAGCTCGTGAGCTCATGCGTACAGTTCAGGAAAAAAGCTACGAGTTTGATCCAGACCGCAAGGTAAGTAACCGTTTCTCGACCACGCTATCCATCTATAATTATCTAATTCCTTTTGTAGCTCTCGCTAGTGTTGGAGTACATTCCAGGAAAGATAACAGATTCCCTTGACCGTCTCATCGCACTCTACCGTCCAGACTCGGTTGTCGTTGGTACCCGTGGTCGCCGTTCCTGGCAAGGCATGGGCATGATTGGTATGGGAAGTGTTAGCAAGTATTGCTTGTCGCATTCACCTGTTCCTGTCATTGTCGTGCGACCTGAGAGGAAGGTGAAGAAAACTGTTGAGAAGAGAAAAGCTGATCCTAAGAGAGGAAGGCATTTCGAGTGATATGTATTGGGATTCGTGTCCGGCGCTTTCATTGTAGACTGTACATTATGTGGTGATTCAGTTTTCTAGAGTGTGAGCTCCCTTCGCGGCTATATATTCCATGGTCGTTGATACTCATGTCATTTTCCCAGGTATTTATGTAGTTGTAACATCACACGGGCCTTCTGAATAGATATTCATCATTTCCACTCCAAACTACGGCCTTGTTTACTCTGTGTAGTTTCTTGCTACGTTCATGGGTTCTGATCTGGAACTTCCTGAAACTTCGGGAGGTGCTTCTGCTACGTTTGCCTGCTTCGATGCACCACCTTGCATGTGAAGCCAGAATACTACTTTTTTCAACTTTCGCCTTCAAAAATATCGATCCGCTATACGTCCATTAATCAAGATTTCCAAAGTACAACCAAGACCAGGAACCTTATGCCCCACTTACAGTCATTCTCCAAATCTCCCAAAAGTGGGGCAGAAGCCTTCGAAGCTGCGGCCACTGATGCTGGAGCACCTCTCGCCCCAAGTTCGGTTCCCGAAAAAAGCAAGAAATGGACATTTTGCCGAAAGACAACCACCATCATATTGGATGCATGCCGATGAAAATTGTACCGGATGAACATATCGCGAGTTGATGATTTGTGGGGCACGTCCCCGAGTCGTTTCCACACTCTTTTATTGACCGAGCTTGACCGTGTTCGATGGACTCGCTTTTTGATTTTTGATCACACGGTGAATATGATGGCGTGGTGCTTAATGTATTGATATTTCGCATGTCATTTTTTGTGGCGGATCAAGATACTGTCCCTTTGTCTTGTTCTTGTGCGCAGCCGACAGTGTTGCATCGCTCCATTTTGTGAAGAAAATTTTGACGTGTCATCATTTCCACTACGAGATCCCTTGCCCTTAAGGGCGATTGGTACTTTCGCCGTGAGATAGGCTTTTTAACGAGGAAAACAAGTCATCGTTAATGGTCTCTCAGAGCTTCTGTTGGGTGGGTGGGTTTTAACCTCTAAACAAAGCGTCCGCTCCATCTCCAGGTCCTACGAAAACTTCTTTCAGAAGCCAGTCATTCTCAGAACATCAAAGTGGGTCATTGCTCAATTCATTGACAACATCTCAAGCCTTTATTTTTAATCTCTCAATAAAATTAGAGTAGAGTTTGACATGGGAAGTGGGCTAGTGTGGAGGTGTGATTACTTCTGGAATGATAAACTGATTGATTATGTTGTTTCCATGATAATGTTTCTCTCTCGAAGATGATGCTGAGGCACTGTTCTGTTTCCCCTTCAGCTGTAGGCCTTTTGATTTTATTCGAGGTAGAGAGTTTCAACCCATGCAATTCGCACCGTCTGCAAAGTGTAGCTGTAACTAGAGACTCCTTATATCCAAGCGGTCAGGGCCTTAGCCACATCATGCTCTCGGGTTTCTCATCCCGCTCCCGAAATTGGATGAACAAATCATCTGCATAGATTTGGATCACCCACTTTATATCGAGCTGTTTCGCTGAACCCTTTCCATATTCCCCGCCTAAAACCCAAGTTAGTTTACTTGGGTTAGATTTTCTGGACATACTTGCCGGACGTGAGAAGAATCTCCTGCCTACGAGTTCATCAAAGACTCGTTTCTCCCCTTGTCCAGTACTCTACTCCAGATATTCTCAAGGATGTTAAAAATCACTCGGACTCAAAATTAATTTAGCCTGTTGGACAGGATTTTTTTATACACAAAAGAAAAACCAGCGACCGGTTCGTAAAGGTTACGATGTCAAATTGAGTGTTAATGCTATGTTGTTATTTTATATCATTGCTATGTACATCGCTCTTGCCGGAGTAGACTACGGGGGTTTGGTCCCGATCTATTCATCACACTTACAATTAGCTACACATGGCCTATTGCATACCTAGAAAGCGGGACGCCGAACTTCATCTGGCCCTAGACTCATCATCTCGGAGCAACAAACCTAAACTGATGTGGATACTAGTAGCACGAACTTTATCTACGACTCCTCTGATCGGACCATTTAACCAAAATAACCCATAATTCGCAACTGTAATGTGATCTATCAGTCACAATAAGTTTTTATCCTAAATGCATGTGGTCCAAGATAATACAGAGGCAGTCCGCAGAATAAGTATAACCTCCAAAAACCCTGACAAGAATAAAACAATAACATTAACGGTCATGCTACATGGGATACGGCTTCCCAGAAGTAGGCAAAGATACATTAACTTTATCTCCAAGCTCTATATCTCCTGTTGACTCCGAATTATCACGTTGAGCAGGACCCGTAGGCTCGGTGTAAACCACCGTCGAGATATAAATACCTCTCTGCTCTGGCGAACGTGGGAAATTCCTTCTACTTATGACACTTGAGCTCGACACTGCGTTGCGTTCCGACTCACTACGTGCCCAGCCAAGGCCAACACGGACGTTGATGAGCATAACGGAAACACCGTAAACCCCTGGCATGCAGTCAAGGAGAGAAAGAGCGAATTCACTCTTGAAGCCTAGGCCTGCGATAAAGAAGAAGAGGTTCCATAGGCTATTGAGGAGAGGTTAAGGAGGGAGAAGAGGCGGGGTGAGGGTGGACTTACGTGCACAGTGCTGCGCTTTCAATGATGACAACAAGTATTTGCTGGTTGACTGGTTAGCACCGTATTCCAACGAGGGACTCAAGGTAAAACGTACTTTAACACCTTGCTCAATAACATTGGACGCAACGCGCAGACGTGATTTCATGATTATCCATGTGATCATGACTAGCAGAAGATACGAAGATTCAGTCAAAAATATGGCTGATGCAGGAAGGGGGGGGGAAACCAGGCCACTTACAAGTGACATAAAGCGTAACACTTAAAGTGCATACTGTAACAGCTATATCCCAACCTGCTAACACAAGTTTTCCATTGACGATGGGTCTTAACGTTGACCCAGTCTTATTCTCTGGCCCCTCAAGGGCAATCGTGCATGCTTAGTAAAAATACCCATCAGAAGACGAAAAGAAGAGGGCGAGAACCTTACGTACCAAGAAACCCGAGTAAACCTGCAATGGGAAATACAATCATTGGTTTATTCCGATTGCTCAATATCCAGAGGCGGTAGGTCTGATGATGAGGAACAACCTCCAGTTAAGAAAGGACAAAGAGAGACGGGCGAGACTCACGGCTATTGCGTCGCCTAGTAGTACAGTGAGCTTGAGTACAGTTTCTTTGAACCGATATGCAGTGCGAGTGAGTCTAGGTAGTTGTGCTACAATGCCCGTTCGACCCCCGCCAGGTATCGGTAGGACCTCGGCCCACCAAAATGTCCACTTCTACGTTGGTCCGTGAGTATATACTACTATGAGCATCTAGTACTAGTGCAGACGTACCGCGGTGATGAACAAAAACATTATAAAACTCGTCACCAAATAGAACATTAAACTCCTCAGTTTCACTTTTTCGATCGAAGTCTCGCGCAGAAAGGCTCGCCTCCGCTGCAAAAGGAGCATTGTCGATAAGATGAATAGCACCAGGAATATACCATAACTGAGAGTCTCCAGCAGGGCGCTGAGAATGGAATAAGGGTCAACCTGATAATATATTGCGTCCGAGTCCCCCGATTGTTCTTGGGTGGCAAATCCTTGAAAAAGCCCCATCTCCGGTTGTGCTGAGACGCCAATATCAGGTTAGATAACGGATGCAAGACACAAAGTCGGTGGCGTTCCTAGGGGCGGCGTGAAAGACCCGAGAGATAAGTCAGTTAGCGGGCAGGATTGGGTATAACGTTAACCGGGCATATCTTCAAGCAGCAGACTGAATGTATATGTATAAGATCGACAGGGCGCCCATGTCTCGACTCGGCCGTGTTCATCCCACGCCAATCAGTACGTGAGAGCCCCATATATCTCGAGGACGAATCTCGCATCATTCTAACATGAAGTCGAAGAGCGCCTGCAATGATCATGATGGATTGTCAAGATAGCTGCTCAAGCCTTTGCGCCGGGTGCAATAAGATGGGGGACCCGAAATTTCATGAAGGGCCCTCCCCCGCATAATGCTAGACGCCTAATCTCGTAAAGCATTTCTCCACTCATATCAGGCAGGCCATTCAGTCAGAATGTGTTCACGATCAGGACGGGGATTGAGTTAAGCACTGTGCACTCATGTGATCACCCAGCTTTGGAGAAGATCCCCTGTCAACTAAAGTTGGCCTTACATGATCTTGATCATCAGATTCGTACCGCATACAATGACGACGCTACTTATAGCTAGGTCTAGAAATGCCTCACCAATCCAAAGCCATATCCGTGGAGGAGCTGGGAAACCGCAAAGTCCCGGAAACCATCAATCGAATCATTGTTAACTTTAAGCGAGACTACCAACCGGAGACATCGGGGGGAGTCTGCAAAATCAGATGATGGAAGTACGCGTGACCTGAACTAGCAGAGTCCGATCAGGAACACCCTGACTTCGTGTGTGTACCTCAGAGTCCATGCGGAAGGTGTTTAACGCTGTGACGGATGTCTGTGTACTTAGTACTGACTTACTAACTTGAATGCGCTGCTGATGAGCAGTTTCTTTTCTCCGCTCATGAGAGAAGTTGAACGGTCTCTCGTTGGTATCATTGTAATATCTAGAGATAGAGTACATTCTGTTCTTCTTGGTCACAAGGTATCAGTGGTGATTTCCGGCTCCTGAGATACCGCGGAGTATTGTTTACTTGAGCCAGGTTAAAGCTCAAAAGAAAGTCCGAAAACCTCTGATCTTCTGAGCTCAGTATACCCCTCGGAATACGTCTGAGTCTCCATAGTTTGACCGATAAAGTTCTGTCGGCTTCTGACTGGTGATTAACCATGTCATTCAAAGGCTTGTCCACGGAGCTTGAACTTTCTACAAAATTCCGCCGAGGCTGTCTTCAAGTGTTCACCGTTAGAGAGTGATCACGAAAGGGCGTCACATTCGTCCCGAGTAACAGAAAAACGGGCAAGGGGAAAGGGATTGTGCTGAAACATCATATGTACGGGTCAGTCTGCGGAATATCCCAGTACCTGAGTCGCAACGGGTCGTGTGCATTGTTTTGAGCCACCACTCGCGTGTTATTGGTTGATATACATACCAATAGCCTAGATTACTTGCGTGTTTCCTCTCCCAGTAATGCCGTGTTGTGTACACCCTTGAACAGAATAGATTGTGGGGCTGACTGAACGAAGTCTAGGAGATTGCATTCCTTAACGAGTTCGCATAATAACATTAGACGGGCCTCCAGACCCAGCCATCTCTCACCTAGACCCCCAGGTTGCATCTAGTTAAAAATAATGGGGAGAGCCTCCGCCCTTCCTGATAAGCGTTGCTGGTGATCACCGCCGTGCAAGCACCGTCGGTGACAACCAGAAATATTGGTCTAGGAAGCGAACAAATTAAGCCTATTAGGACTATCATCAAGTGTCGATTCGGAGAATGTCATGAAGTCCGGTATAACAACAAGCAGTCAAAAAGAGGGAGTATTGATTCTCCTTGAATCTGTCTACAAGCTATTTGAGTCCATCAGCGTCGAGTTGTACATGCGAGCTCGGATCGTAGAGGTGGAGATTAGTGGCGCTAGCAAATTGTACAATAATAGCCAAAGAGTGAGATTAGGTTCAAAAGCTAATTATGAGGCGGGGAAAAATGGCGACATAAAGATAGTTTTCAGCTATGTGGCCCTTATGTTCCAGTAGGGACCTAGGGAACCCGGTACCGTCGTTTATTTCCTGTACTCCTGTGTGGAGTTGAGCAGCAATAATGCTTTCACCACAGGTGTGGCGCCCCGACCCCGGGCCCGAACTTAAATGTTCAACGTAATAGCCAGTTCATACCGCCAAGAAGGAGAACACCCGAAAAAGCATTGTGGACATAAAGCAACGAAACGAGACCCGTTAGAGGAGATCATAAGATGATTTTGACTCGGTAATAAGTTCGTCAGTTGCCTCAGGTAGGGTGGGCTGTGACTTTTATTCATCATAGGATAGAGGCTACAGGTAAAGAGAGCATTGGTGATATATTGATAGATGGCACAGCAGTGAGTCCTTTCACTCTGCAGGTAATAATAACATAAAAATCGGCGTGCTTTAGTGCCATAGCATGCCAAGGAGGACGAAGGCTCCTTGGTGCAATTTCCAAAATTACTTCAATGTCGCACCCTTGGAGCCTCGAGACCGGTGTCGAATGAATGGATGTAATGAATGCATCGGTCGGCAGTTGCGATCCGCATCAAACTAATCGTCGAAGAGTGAGTAGAGGGGTAGTCAACTTAAACGCTCAACGGAAATAAATAAATGATCAACTCGTACACAAATAAGAATTAATCGTCCCTGAAACTGGCGGGCAGCTAACCAAAATAACCGACCCCTTGGAGCAGCAGGGACAGCTTTATTTTGTCCAAACCTTTAATGGCTACCTTGAACATCGAAGTATACGCTTCTTCTAGAGCACGCAGAAGCCAATAGCATTATCTTGCAAGGTTCTGAAGCACCTTGTTAAAGCATGGAAGGAGTAACTAGTTATGGTGTTCCTAGGAATACAATATGGGGTTGGGGATAGAGTCACAGAGAGTAGGTCAATGCAGACTGGACGTAGCCTAGGGCAATTATAACACGTCGATAGAAGTATATAATTTCTACCACCGTTCAACAACAGGATCCAGACTTGCAGACTAGAAGCACGTTAGTCATCGCACTACTTACACCAATCGTTGATGAAACCTCAGGCCTCAGGCCTCAAGTCTTCCCAGACAATCGATCAACATCATCTTCTAACAGGAGCGCCTCGACTCCAAATTGGAGTGATCCACTGCTTGTATCTGGGGTACGTATATCCGCTGATGTGAACGTACGTCTGGGAAAACCGACAACTTTCCAAGTAGACACTGATGGCTTTAGTCGCTGAAGTTTTAGGGAGCGACAGGCAGATTGCTGCTGCTAATCGTCGTGCATATCTCGCCTGAGCTACTGACAGGTCTTTGAGCAAGCTCATCATGATTAAACTGACTGGCGACAAGCTTCCAGAAAGCCTCATCAGCTCGTGGGTGGCACCCACATGGGAGTGGGAAACCTACACGGCGCCCGAAGAATCAATCACTGGGAAAGACCACAAGGAACATTCCGGCCAAGGGCGCTGTGAAAAGGAAGCACGAAAAAACGCGCTGGTCATACCGACTTGTCGAGTCTTAGACGTGGTTGGGAACGATCAACGCTTTGCGTTCCTAAAGATGTACGGATATCGTTAGATGAAGATCAATTCGCCCACAAGTATTCATAGCGAGTGGCCTATCTCCAGGTGAGAAGCACCAATCGTCGTTGTGTGTGCTTGAGTAGCGGACCGAGTGACAGTTACATGCTTGTGTTTTGCAAGTTGGCGTACAAACCATTCAAGCGTAGAAGATGATTTTCGGGAGATCCTGTTGTTGGATGTATGTACGGATTATGCTTTTAAGGTTTGACAACTTGAAGGTACACCAGCGTGTCGGAGCTCGAAATTGAAATGGTTGGTCACGAGCTGCTATTCAAATATTCACTGTCTGCCACTGTCTGCCACCGTTGTCCACTGGTCGTTACAATCCGCCCTGGCCTTGCTTATTCATGGACTGTTGTTACACACATCAGGGACCCTGCTCATGCATCGCTTTTCTCTTACATTTTACCTACTCCGCCATCTTTATCTAGGGTTGAAAAACCGTCGCGCTGTCAAATCGATATTTGCTAGAGGGCGCATCCTCGAAAGGGTAATATAGGCGCTCCAATCAAGGAATTATATAACCAGGAGGCACGCGCGCTTCCTGGGCGTTCTCGCAACTTGCATCTATTTTCGAGTATTCTCGACCTTACCATTTCTATATCCCAATCGTGGATCGCGGAAATTCTTTCGCATCCGACATGCCGAGCTCTTCCCCCCATCTGTCATATGCCAAACGTCGTGTTGACTGGTATTTTCGAAGCCATCCTTGAAGAAAATCCGCGTTACGCGTTACATTACCAACATAGCCCTGCTCCAGCATCCGCAGGTTAGGATCTGAACACACAGGCAGATGTGTTTATTGACTTTATTCCCAGGGAATTTAGTCCGGATTAGGTATGGTATACTTCTGCCCTTGGAGTGCCAGATGCCATTCATTCATATGGTGTATAAAAAGGTAGTGGTGGGCATCTACGCTTGGCGTCCAAACACCCCCTGCTTCTTCGCTTGATATCTTCCTATTAGCCCGACAAGTTTCGTTGCTCAAGATGTCGAAAAAGCAGGGCTCTCAAGATGGTAGTATGACAGCCGAGAGCACTGAAATCAAGGAAGAGAGCTATGTCGTTGACGACATTGACCCAGTAGCAGAAAAGAAGCTACTACGCAAACTAGACTTCACTCTGCTGCCCCTGTTCTGGCTCATATGTATGCTCTTCACAGACATCCTCGTTGTACCCAGCTGATTAATATTCGTCTCAGACTGCACAAACTTCATTGACCGGTGCGTTTAGGCAAGCTGTAGTTGAAACAAGCTCTAATTGGGCAATGATTCTACTCAACAGGACAGCCATTGGTACGTGAACAATCAGAATCCTTAGCCATAACACTCAACGTCTGGTTCTCAGGTAATGCAAAAATTGCAGGCATGTATTCTTAGCATCGTCTCGATCGGAGCCCGAGGGCTAATCCGCCTTGATGACAGGTCTTGAGAAGGATCTGGGCATGAAAGGATCCGATTTCAATATCGCCTTGACCGTATTCTACATCTTCGTATGCCACCAATTCCAACTGGTCCAAACACTGCAGCTGAATAACTGAACAGTTCATGGTCATTGAAGTCCCATCAAATCTTGCACTCAAACATGTCGGCTCGATTTGGGTCGCTTATCTGGTCATTATATTTGGCGCGGTCGCCCTCGGATCGGCTTTCATGAAGACCTATGGAGAGCTCATTGTGACGAGAGTATTTCTGGGGATCGCGGAGGGCGGAACATTGGTAAGTGTCTCGGTGATGACCGTGATAGTGCTTGGGAAGCTGATTGGATGATGGACCACCAGGCTGCACTTGTGTACACTCTCGCTCGGGTAAGTCTGCCGTAAAAAAAGATACAATACTGGAGACTTAACTTGGATTCATGAATACCAGTTTTATCGTCGCAAGGAACTTGTAATCCGCATGGGATTTTTCTATGGGCTATCCCCTAGTTTGGCTGGTGCATGTAAGCCCCCGAGTCGGAAATCTCTCATCGCTTATCTGAGTTAATTCCGCTTTAGTTGGAGGGCTTCTTGCCTCGGGTCTTCTGGTGGTAGACGATTTTGGTCCTATCAAAGGCTGGAGAAAGGTGAGGAGAAAGTTACTTCTATGGGCGCGCTTACTCACGCTTCTCAGATCTTTTTCATCGAAGGTGCGATAGCTAGGATTAGTACATCATCTGATCTCTTGACCCCCTCATACTCGATTTGTAGGTATTATTACCATGGGCATTGGTATTCTTTTGCTCTTCATCATACCGGAAGATCCACGCAAGACAAAATTATTCAACGAGTCCGAACGTGCACTCGCCATCGCCAGAATGAACGCAGATGCAGCCGTGAAGACCGATGGAATCAAAGAAAAGACAACATTTAAGCTAGTATTGCGTTCGTTTAATGCTTGGGTACGGCAGCCAGACCTTTCAAACCTCATCTTTCTGACCGCTCCTTCAGACAATTGTTTGCGCTATGGGATATCTCTTCACGAACATCTCCTTCCAGGGATTGAGCTTGTTTTTACCAACCGTCATCAACTCTCGTGAGTGCCATCATATCCCCGACATGCATTTCAATTGAGGGCCCTTTGTATCGCAGTTGATCACTTCAGTAAGTCAAAGCAAACTTCCTAGCCAGTTCAGATGATAACGGCGGGAATTTAGCGGTCGTCCAGTCTCAACTACGCACGGTACCTTGTTACATCGTGGGCGCAGTTTACGCTGTTCTCAACTGTTTTATGAGTTGGTACCTGAATAGCCGTGGGATCTCTATTATTGGATGCATGGTATGGCAAACTATCGGATACGCCATCGCCATTGGCACGACAAATCCACATGCACGATATGCTGGTTGTTTCTTCACTATCATGGGTGGAACATCTTCTGCACCTTTGGTAAGTTTGACACCCCTCTTCCGTTTCAGCCTTTAAACGTGAAATTAGTTCCTCACCTGGGGCGCGGACAACGCTGCTCCGGATACAATGCGAGCCGTGGCAACTGCTGCAATCCCAGCAATTGGTGCAATCGGCTCAATCATCGCGTATGTTGTTGTTTAATCACCCTGGCTGTTATCTGTGTTAATCCTTAGGTGTTGTAGTGTCTGGACATATTTGCCTTTTGATGCGCCAAATTATCACATCGGCAACACTCTCAATTTGGTTGCTGCGATCTTCGTTATTGGATTCACCGTGATAGGCATGTATTATCTGTACTTGGAGAACAAAAAGCGAGACAGTGGAAGCAGAGATTATCGCTTGGAAGGGAAGACCAAGGAGGAGATTCAGAGCCTCGGTTACAAACATCCAAATTTCCGTTACCAGCTGTGATCTCGTTTTGCATACTCTATTCCAGGTGTAATTACTTACAGATTTTGGGGAGCTGACTTCTCTACTACCAGATGAGCAGCTCAATTCTCGGAGACCGATTATCATGTGTACGACTTTGGCTGATTGTACCTGTCTGTAAAATCTAAATAATACTGGTATTTCTTCATCCATACATGAATAAGCCAATGCTCAACTGACGGCTTGGAAACGATTTCGATAATATGACATGTCTAGATGTCTAGATGTTTGTTGTCCCTTGGGAAGCGATAGTCGCACAAAGGGAAGATTCAACATATGATCATATAGGCAGGAGTACCTTGCCCTTGTCACCACAGGCACAGTGACCGCCCTTTCGTCATTATCGTAATTCATGGAAGTTCCAGCACTCCTTCTATATCGCCTTCATACATTCCTATATTTATGTCCAGGTTGAATGGAGATATTACCTGATTCACCGTATTTCCTTCCCTCCCGTCACCGTTAATGAGCTCGCTTTTCCCTTGGCAGGGCTAGCGTGACACAAGAAAAGGATTTGACATCGCCACCGAGGAACGTGGATTTCGGCTAAGTCGGCCGCGCCTCTTGTTATGTTGTAACTGATAATCGGTATTAGGATAATATTATTGTGCCAATCGGCGGTGGGGTTTCAAGATACGAAATTTCTATCTTCATTTTCTTCAATGGCTAGCTGGTAGCAATCGCGCTCGAGAACCCACAAATCAAGCATTGGCTGCGGAAATCCAATCCAACATCATTGTCCTTGTCATACAGCGACTGACCGCCCGCTTTGGTATCACGATCTAGATAATGAATTCCGATCCCTAAATTGCAGGTCATTCCACAGCGATTCATCTAATCGCTAGCCATGCCTGAAATCCCAAAATGTTGTACATAGTTGATTGGTGGCGCTCGTATACTCAAGTTCAAGTCGAAAGACAGCTGGCGCGACGTCTGTCAGCAGTCACCACAATGCCTTTGAGGAGCTGATACATTAAGTCAAAATGAAGATGGACGGAAGTATTTCTTTGACTGACGTTACGATAATTGTTTCTCCAATTCCAAGGTTTAGGCGTGGGTGTTGGCTGTGAACGAGATGTGGAGCAAATGCGAATATTACTAGAAATAGGCGGGGATAACACAATAGATAGATATACTAGATGGGATGAAAATGTGACGCCGGGCGTGAAAACCAACCCAAAATGAGTGGGATCTATTTGCCTTCAACAAAATCAAGGGAGGAGTCGAGGAGTTTGACCATTGCCCCTTTCTTCTTCTTCGCCTGACGCGGGGACGATGGTTCGGGTACGGAATCAGCCGCACGAATTGACAATATACTTGCATCTGACCGCATTCTCCGCACAAAACGGCCTTGGGCAAACGTTGGGCTCTTGACCTGCTCGGGCGATTTTGATGATTCAGCGGCAACGGCAGATGGCGATGCTGCAGAGGAAGAAGTTGCAACCCGAAGTTGTGGGCGTTGACCCTTCAGATCTTTTTCATTCTCAGTTGCCTTGCCCCTGTCCTTCTCTCTGTCCCTATCCCGAGTCACATCTCCGCTGTCTTTCTTCCTCAGTAATCCACCTTTCAGCAGCGTATTTCCAGATCTCCCGACACTCCCACCTGCACTGGCAGGTTGTGATGCATTCCCACTGGGTGAGATCATCTCCCTTTCTTTCGCCTCCTTCCTTGAGAACCAGCCCGAGCTGGCCGTGGTTGGACTCTTGAGATCGTCATTTCCGGAAAAGCCGGCAATGTTCCAGAAAGAGCGCTCCTTTCCTTTACCCTTATCTTTCTCCTTTTCTGGATTAAGAATGGGCATGCTAGGTCTACGTAAGGGCGTGTCTGGTGATCCTTTCCGTAAACCTGTGTGCAACGAGGCAGAATGATGTAGGGTAGGGTATTGTTGGGACGGCGTACGTCCATGGTGTGGACTCAGAACATCCGTAGTCCTGCGGGGTGGAGGTGAAGTGCTCATGATTGAAGTCGTAGTACTACTGTGGCCCACAGATCGACTTCCAGAAAGTGAGTTTGAGATACCGATTGAGGCAGTATGATTGGTAGTGTCTATGTGCATAGAACAAGAAAACTGTCAATAAACCATACGAGTCGACCAACAACGCCTGCATACCTTCAGGAGGTCTTACTCCTTGAGTAATTTTTGCCCGAGGTTCCATGTCATATCGGTTCTTCAAATACCTCTTCATGTCGTCCGCAGGATGGACCGGGATACCAAGATCCAACTCTCCGCTGGCACCATGGATCACATTCGCCGCCCTCCGCGCCTGAATCGCATACTGCCGCTTTGCCTGTCTTCGAATATCGATATGCCAAGCCGTCCATTCCAACTCAGACGCGTACTCCTCTTCATCGTCACTCCACTTGGACAACCGGTTCGCTATGTTCGAAATCGTACTGAACTTGGGTGAGTCCGAAGGCTTATCAACATCCGATCCAGAGGTATGTCCTCCGACACTCCCATCACTATCCTCCCCAGAACTTTCATTCCCACTCTCTCCTCCCTCCCTCTCGGCGGCTTCAGGTATAGCAGCGCCCTTGACAGACCCCGTGCTTCTCGGACTCCTCAGACTCCTCCCACCAAGGCTTAACCTCTTCCTCTGTTCCTGAGGTGACATGTGTACACCCTTCACAGTCCCACTGCTGCCGACAGTCCTGGGTCCAATAGTCCCGAGGCTCGAAACATTATCGCTCCAAACACTCTCCCTCTTCCTCTCTTTCGTACTCTTCTCCGCAGGATTAGTGAATCCAGGAACACCCTCTCTTGAACCCCAGAGTTTGCCCATTTCAAGGTCATGCATTGTACCACTAGCATTAGCAATAACAGGATCTTCACGACCCCAGTGAATAAACTCCATTGCCCTCCCAACATCGCCCATACCTGCACGTTGGGCTTTACACATGGCATTGAGACGCCACTCAGGGAAGGGTGGTGTTGCGAATGTACGTGAGGGATAGACAAATCGCGGGTCGCCGTAGCCCGGGAGGGGAGCGACATATTCAGCTTCTGAACCCATCTCATCATCTGCTTCGGTTTCTGATGCATTTCCTCCAAAAGGTGAAGGGGAGGGAGGGATGTCATGAGGTGGAGGCGAAGATGCTGCTGGTATAGACGGTGCAGCCGGAGAGACTGGTGCATCTCCTGGCGTAGGTGATGCAGCTGATGCGCGAGATGGTGCTCTTTGGTGCGAGCGAGAGGAAGTCGGAGAGTTCGGCGTGCTTGAGCGATGAATCGCATCCTGTTCTAGTACAGAATCGATACCCAGCCGTGCTTCGGACTGAGAATGCGAAGCGGAATGATATGACTGAATGCTCGGACTGCTAGGTCCAGCGCTAACCGAGTCAGTGTACACATGAGTTGTCAAAGGCTGAGGGAGTTTCTGAGGTGGTGGGGGCGCGTCATCGAGTGGACCCCCAGCCATACGGTCCATAAAGGTCGAGTCCATGGGATGAGGGCAATGTTGATGAACGATCCTCAAAAACGATTGGAAGGCTGTACATTCAATCATCTCAGCACACAAGAATCGAGATCAATGACAGAAGCAGGCAACACTCACCAAAATCATTCCCAATATCCAAACAAACCCACTCACCATCCTCCTCCCTCCTCCTCCTCTCCCTCCTCTCCCTCTCCCTCTCTCTCTCCCTTTCTCTCTCCAACCTCTCCCTCTCCCTCTCCTTCTCCTCCAACATCTTCAGCTCTTTAATCCTCTTCTCTCTTTCCTCCTCCAACTGCCCCACCCTCCTCTTCCTATCCTCGTCCCTCTTAACATCATACGTCCCATACCTATACGTAGCTCTTCGCGGCCCGAAATACTCGTCCTCAAAATACAAATCATCGTCAAAATCGTAATCCTCTCCCCCTTCTTCATGTCCATCTCGGGAGCCATCAAGGGAAGTATTACTCTGATGGGATGAAACGCTCCCAGTGGGATTAGATGAAGGAGTGGAAGACCTGATTTGATTGAGTGGGCGTCGACGGGCTATATGTGGTGGAGGAGCAAAAACGGGACTGGATAATTCCTCTTCATCATCATCTCTATTGCGTTCGTGGTCCTCCATGCTGTCTTCCTCGTCCGAGGAATGAAGTTGTCCGATGAGTCGTTGACTACGTTTCTTCGTCACGACTCGATCTCCCGCTTCTCCGCTAGTAGAAGCATCTTTAACGCTCGTGTCGATCGAGATTTTGGGTGATGATGATGATGCTGCCGGTAGTAGGAAACGAGTAGGAGGTGCAGTAGCTCTAGGTGAAGGGACAATTGAACGACCGAAGATGACAGTGTTAGGTTTGTGTTGCGGTTCTGTCCTTTCGCTAGACTCAGTCTCCACGCGCTTATCGACCGCAATTTGTACAACGACGCTCGGAACTTTAGGAGTCACACTGTTCGTGCCATGATCAGCCTTGCTGGAAGAGCCATCATCGTCGCCTCCCGGATTTGTCGATGCCGTAGCGGTGGAGGGTTGATTAGCATACTCTATCAGCTCCGACTCGTCTTCTTCCTCTTCTCCGAGGGCGCGTCGACGTTCAGGCACAGCGCCAGGGTAAGACTCCACAACATTGTCATCCTCAGCATGTTCGTTATCCTCGTCCTCCTCAAGCTCATCTTCCTCCTCTTCCTCTTCATCCTCTTCTATATCTTCATCATCCTCATCTTCAGTCGTATTCCCCGTACTCGTCTCATACTGCGCAAACTCAATTTGACCATCATCATCGTCATCATCGTCATCATCGCTTGAAGGCGTAGGGCCACCGCCCAAAACATCAACACTTCCTCCAGCACCAATACCGCGAGATCCTCTGCCAACGACAGTCGTACTACTTGCAGTGGGATGTGTGGCAGTGGTGACGGTGCTGGTAGTCCCGAGTGAGGTTACCGATGGTGATATGAGGCGTCTCTGACTGTTGAGTTGCAGGGTCGAACTCGAAGCAATGGGCGTAGAAAGCCCAGTAGTGTTACTTCCAGAAGTTGCAAGCTGTTGCTGCTGCTCCTGTTGTCTTCTCAACTCCTCTCTCTCCTTCTTCGCCTTCTTTTTCTTCCCCCAATTCCAAAATCCAACATTCAATGCTCCCAAATTCCAATCCTTCTCCTCTTTCTCCTTCTCCTTTCCCTTCTCCTTTCCCTTCTCTTTGTCCTTCTTCTCCTGCTTAGCCCTCTCCTTCTCCAGCTCTTTCTCCCTCTTTCTCCTCTCCTTTCTCTCCCTCCTTTCTTTCTCTTCTATAGCATCTTTATAGTATTTCCCTGTACCCGGAACACCACCACCAATGATTTGAGCAGCGAGGATACCGTGAAGATCGACGTCCCCTCCTAACCCACCGCCCACGTGACCTCGAATTCGTCGGTTGTGGCGACGTTGTTCACGGTCGTAGTATCGTTGTTTTGAGGAAGATGAATGGGATTGTAATGATCGCTTTGACGAGTTTGAGGTTGCGTGATACCCAAGGTAATCATAGTACGTTGCCGTCCCAATCGAAGATGCTGAATCCCCTACTCCGCGAATTGTAGAACTCCTCGCACCAGAAGACCTCACACTCCTCCCATCCAAACCACCGTTGTTTCTCCTACTACCAGCAGCAGGAGTGACAGCAGACCGAAGCTTACCCATTCGAGCACGGGCATTAGCACGCACACGTACGAGATACGGTGGTTCCCGACGGAGCTTCTCGTTATTTTCCGGACACTTCCAGAGAATGTTATCGGAGCGAATCCCTCCCCATTCAGAAGCACGTTCTTTCATGTCTTCAAGAGCGAATGTTATAGGGTCAACGTCGCGATTGTCGACATTCCTCTGCCCTCGATCCCCAGTCCCATCGTCTCGATGATAACTCGACCCAGATCGACCAGAAGCACTGGAAGAATACTTCCGAAATTGCAAACACACAACTCTCAACCCGGAAGCTTTCTGCTCATCGATCGTAACCGGCAAATACGTAGGATCGAACCTCGATCCAACAAGCGGCGTGAGCTCTCTTGCTTTCATATGTGCTTGGAGATGCTGATTACTCGGAAAATTGAAGTTGTATGCTGTTGCTTTGTGCCCGCGCTCGGATCCGCTTCCACCTATACTTGTATGATGCCCGTGTGCGCTACTATGACCAGAGTGATAACCGTGGTGATGACCACTTCCAGAGTGACCATGACGCGAATGCGGTCGGTGATGTAGACTATCGGAGTCATCCGAGGAGTCGGGGTAGATGTAGTTGTGTGATGTTGACGAGGTGTTTTTGGATTTCGATGAAGAGTGGGAGTGGGAGTTGGCGTAGTGAGAGGAATAACCTGTTGGCATTGGTGGTCGCTGGATGGGGAGGTTGAGCGCGGGAATGAGGATATCGGGGTTTACGGAGGGGTGGTCGAGGGGTGGGTTAAATCCAGTGTAGGAAAGATACCGGTTCAGATGTTGCGTGTTTTTGATTGATAAAAGGGAGTTGAGTGGGAGAACATGTGTTGCTTCTTCGTCCTAGAAATTAAACCAACGTCTCAGTACAAGTATTTTGATATTGATGTAGGATAATTTGCATACCTCGCGGTCCTTCAGAACAATCAAAGTACCATTCTGTATCTTCACCCACCGCTCTCTCCATTCAACCCTCACAATCTTCTGGTTCGCTCTCATTTCCGAATCCCCCGTTGCACCGATTGGTACACCCGACGTCCCCGCATGTCCATGGAACACACTCACACCCATCCCAAGACCGCTAGCCATCGTTCCAGCAGCAGCATAAGCACCGTACTTGTACGGATCCGTACCCAGCATGCCTCCTCCTGAGCCACCACCAGTACCAGCAATAGCAGCAGCAGCAGAGATCTGGGTATGAGCCGGATGATGCTGTACAAGGGGATGTAGAGGAATGGAATGCCCCGAAGTGGCATTGACCAACGCGATATCATCCCAGTCACCTTTCCATACGATACGAAGGGTACGAACCCAACCTTCCCAATAGGGCTGGACGTACAGGTCAATAGACCGGGGTATACGTGTGAGCGTGAGTTCGACTTGGGTAGAACCGAGTTTGTGGCCGTAGTATTCAGTTACACCGACGTTGGCGCCTGCACCAGAGTTGAGGTTCATAGCTTTGAGGATTTGAGCGTGTATTAGTGCACGCTTGGCCACCGCACTGTTGCTTCCACTTGCACCGTCCTTGTCCTTGTCCTTGTCCTTTGCAGCACGAGTAGCCTCCGCTTCGAATCGTTTCTTGAGTTTCTTCCGTAGCCGCTCACGTTCACGATGTCTATCAGGGTTCCACAAATGACAGACCTGATACTCGTACAACGTATGTGTAGAAGGAAAACTCAATCCATGTAATTCGAGTAGTTCGAATTCGGCGATATCGTACCAGGAGAGTTGTTCGTCGTCGCCGAGGATTTGACCGGTCGAGTAACGAGTGATAGTCCAGTGATGTGAGTTCACTCCCCCTGGAAACCGGTCAGCGTCTGCAGGTGTGTAGCCCGCGGGTGCCGTTGGCGAAACAATGGCACGTCCTGCTATGGATTCTGTGTCGCTATGTGAAGGACCTATACGCCCGCCTGGAATTCCACCACTGGATCCGGGTGGTCCAGTTTCGATACGAATCTCGTCCATACGCCCCTTGCCTTTGCCCCTTCCTCCTACTGAAGAGAAATCACTCTCACTGCCACTCAACAGGTCCTCGTCCGTGTCACTGAGTATTCCACGGATGTATCTTCCACCACTATTACCACCATCTCCACCAGCAGCTGCACCACCGCCTGCTGAGCCATAGAATCCACCCTTTTGGGGAGCCGCGAAGATGATAGGACTTGCAGGACGATTACGAGGGTCCGGTGCGAATGTAATTGGAGACGGTGGACGTTCAGGTTGATGTCCACTTTGTGGAACCGTAAACGCCCGTGCAGGGATGCTTATCCCAAATAGCTTATGAACAAGCCAAAGCTTGAGCTGACGAATTGTCCATTGTGGTTGAACGTGTGTAGTTAGCCATTGGTCGTGTTGTACTAAACCCAGGAAGTAGTTAGTGTTGTGGCTAAGAATACTGATTGAACTAACTTACTGAATCGACAGGTGATGATGAGTTTCTGAGTGTCTGTGGTACTGTCGAGCATAGATTAGTGTTTGTATAGAGTGAACGACGTTAGTGTGGGCGCGAGGATGACCGTGGGCGCTAAGAACCACACCCATCGATGGCATTCCCCGCGATTCAATTCCCAGAATATCACACACGTTTCACACTCTGATAAGATAATGCTTATCTATACACACGGAGCGCTAATCTACTGGTACAGGTCCACCACAATGCTTAAGCTCCTTCGTGCGGCACCGGAAGAGACACTCGAGTATCATTGAACCCTGTGGAAGTTTGCGGCTCATCTCGATTCCACTCTAAGGTGGTGAGTTTCTGTCCTGTATCTTCCTGCCATCCCCGTCCCGTAGTCACTCGATATACGACAAGAAGATAGGCAAGTATCTGTACGGACGCAACGAGTGAGTTTTGAGATTGTGTGTGTAGAGGCTATGAACTAGTACCTGAATGAAAGGCTGAGTGAGATTGATGAAATCACTGGCATTGGAGGTTGTGTCTGAGTTTCTGGCTGCGATAGAGACAAGGATTATCGACAGAACCTGCCACAAAGACTCGAGTGCAAAGGATTCAATCAAAATAGAAATTATCGAAGTATATTGGCTGGTAGCCTCGGATGGACCTGATGGTATAGAATTTTCAGAGGGCTATGATGGGACCAATTGGTTTAAATGCATACCCATGAGGCTGATGTGTCGCCAACGGACCGCGGTGATCCGTGCCACGATGAAAAGAGTGACACAAACAGCAATCGATAGCCCAGCACTCTCCATTACAAATTGCAATAACCTCAAGAGCTGGAAGGTTAGTACTGGTGCTCTCTCATCAAGTAAAATTATCGTGGCCAGTTTAGACGCTGCAACAAGGCTATGCATCAGCAAAACGCACCCGGGGACGGCAGCGACTTACCTATCAGCAAAAGAAGGGATAAGGTCGGCAATATTATAACAAGGATGGAATACCGCGACGTCTTCCAGATAATCCACAAACGCCAAATCTACTACAAAGAAAAATACTGGAAAAGAGGGAGGTACAAGAAGCTTCGCTCACCTGAATACCAAATGTCAGGATATCAGTCAGAATGCCAGCCGTATATCCCATATTGGCAATGGGAAGTCTCGCGAAAACCCTCTCAGAATAAGCCATGCTACCTCCTCGAAAGTCTGCATGATCCACATAGGAGGATTGCATGTTTCGAGCATCCACAGCGAGACCCAGGAGCCCACAACTCATCACAAGCGACATGTGAACAAGCATGATAAGTGTTCGCTTGCGTAGGTCTCGATATTTCAATTGGGGAAATAGAGATCCGACACAAAAGAGGTATATTCCAAAGTTAAGGCCATAGAGGACGCCCTCTACGGTAGTGATGGTGGTAAAAAAGACCCTTTCATACGGAAGTGGCACTGAGTTGACCATGACTGCGTCCGGGGAAGTGAATGGAGGTGTGGGTAGTAATTCTGGCTACAAACACAAAAAATGTCTGGAGATATACAGAATGTTTGTGGAGTAAGTGCAAGAATCATGTTGTCCATCATGAGAAATTGATGAACATCATACGCTTTGGATGACTTTCCGTGGGCTTTAGAATTCTAGATTCTATTTCTGTGTACTTAAATGAAAAAAGCAGGCTTGCCGAGCAACCCGGTGATGGTATTACATGCAAATCTCATTGTAGCTTACAAAAGGGCTCGGGCGGACCGGGAAGGGGTTTCACGGAGGTTCCATTTAATCTAAGTTGAAAGGAACAACTACTAGTATTAGAAGTTAATCCACAGCAAAGCTCTAGGCTCTCACTAGGGGCACGGGCACTACAAGGGAGGTTGACCTACTACTACGAGTCCACCACAAATACTCATGCCTCTTCATGGTGCACTGGAAGAGATGCACGAGTCACGATATCACTGAGCCTTGAGGAATTTTGCGGCTCATCTCGATTCCACTCTAAGGTGGTGAGTTTCTGTTCTGTATCCTCCTTCCATCCCGTCCCGTGGTGACTCGAAATACAACAAGGAGATAGGCAAGGATCTGTATAGATGCAACGAGTGAGCTTTGAGACTGAAAAATAGAGGTTGTGACTCACCTTGATGAAAGGCTGAGTGAGAGGCAAAGAACTCATCAACACCGGAAACCCTCATCGTCGGATCCTCAATTTCAATAAAGGTGAGAGTACTAATAACGATCCACAGAGATTCAAGGGCAAAAGATTCAACAAGCACAGAAATTATCGAAGTGTATTGCTTAGTGGCGTCGGATTGGCCTGAGGTAGAGATTTTCAGAAGAAGAATCTTAACAATATCAGCTGTGAAAACTACACGTACCCATGAGATCGACGTGTCGTCGACGGACTAAAGCAATCCGTATCACAATGAATATAGTGACACTAGCAGTGATAAACAATTCAAAGCTCCCGTATCCAAAATACAAAAACTTGGTGAGTAGGATGGTTAGGTTTTCCGGAAAATAGATTAGAATGATCTGGGCTAGTTCAATTGCTGTAATCTCACCATCAGCAAGAATGCATCCGATGCACTTGATGCGTAATCATACTAGAAACTTACCTATGAACACAAGGAGTGATAGTATCGGTACCACCATAACAAGGATGCGATACTGTGATGCATTCCAAATAATCCATAAACGCCAAATCTACAGAGGAGAGCATTAGCTATGAAGAGCATCGGTGTAGCAAAGGTAAGCATCACTGGGACCTCCGCTCACCTGAATGCCAAACGTCAGGATGTCAATTATTACGCCCATGACGTATCCTATACTGGCGATGGGAAGCACCCCAAAAACATTCACAGAGTAAGCGAAGCCACCTCCCGGATAATTCGCATGATCAACGTAGGAGGTTTGTATGTTTAGAACATCCACAACAAGACCCAGGAGCACACAGATCATCACGAGTGACATGTGAAGGAGCATGAAGATTCGGAGGGCTCGCTTTCGCCTATCTCGACATTTTAGTTGGAGATATAGAGATCTAGCGCAAAAGAGGTATAGTGCCAAGCTGAAACCATAGAGGGCAGCCTCCACTGCTGTCGCAGTTATAAAACGAACCACCTCTAGCGGGGGAGCCATGGTTAATCCTGAGGAGATGTGGATAAGTTTTGCAAGTGACAGGTCAGAGATTTATACTCTATTCACTCAAGTCCTAGTGCATGATTCGTATAACTTGATTCGTTGGGTGATTCCCGGCTTAGCGCAGATTCTATTCAAGAAGTGAGATCTTCAGCTGATCCAGTAGTTGTACAAGATTCCTGGCCTCAAATCAGCCTCCAGAATGAACAAGCACCTAAAAGAGATAAAAGGCTCACTGACATTTACCTATATTCGATGTTGATTCGTGACAAAACATCATTCGAGTTGACTTCATTCCTCGAACAGCAGACCCTCTGGATCAGCCTGAACCATGCAGCAAACAAATTCTTAGATAGTTCGTTTGAAATGTTCTGCACGCGGGTTTCAGAGGATATGAGCTGCAAAAACCTAGGAACTCAGAAACGAGTGTATGTATAGTATACTTAGTGGTGACGATGGACAAAGGCGCCATTGTTGTCTAAAAATAGGGTTTGTTAAATAAGCTATGCGCGTAGCCAAACGGCTATAGGATCTCACGGCACATTTGTACCTCTGGCGATGATCACTGATCTGGAATTGCTTGGAGTGACCAAAATGCGAAAACGACACCACAGCCTTGTTCCTGCATTTCTGCTCGTGCTTTTGTGGCTCTATTTTAACGGCATTCATCGACATCTCTTCTCAGCCGCACAGAACTGACTCGGAGATTTAAATTTGGGGTATTCTGAGTCCACTGGCAAGTGTTGTCTCGTCAGAGTAGCAGGGCCTCGGTGATTTGTTATTCAAGTTTGGTAACCGAGTCAGAATGTCCGATCAGCCCATGAGTATATGAACGTTCGATCGATTAAATGTTATATTAGTGTGGCCCGAGGGAAGGAGTAAGGCTCCAGTTTTAGGGCTATGTGTAAGTTTTGACTTTGTCCCTGTGACAATTCTTGCCTGGTGCGATGAGTCTAAGCAGTCTGTACGACTCGACAGGCTCATGTACCACTGCAAGGCAGCACCAGATTGATGTAGGTTCCTGATGATGCCCATCTAGCGGTGAGGCTAGGCGAGCTCTTGGCTCGCGACATATGTATCCCCAAGAATAGCCATCTCAGAGGTCTCCTAAAGAGGCATTGGTGATAGCAAAAGCTCCCAGTAATATGTCGGCTACCTCGAATATTGAACAACTCAGATAGTAAACAAGCGCTCTAACTAAGTAGGCGATTCTTCGAGATGTAACTTGTATTCATATCCTTCACAATCCAGCCATTGTTCGAGGAGATTCCGTTCCTTCGCATGCCGCACGAGAAACTTCTCGTGCGTTAATACACCATTCAACGTCCCACTATCGAGGAACTGTATCGTCAACGGTCGATGTGCGTTTTTAACGACCTGGTTCAACACCTGCAACAGAACCGCCACAAGCTTTCTCGTCGGCTTTGTTGAACAAACGCGAACCCCTAATATCTCAACCTTCTCTGGAAATACGTAGCCAGACCACGTAGCTGGCCATACCGGGAGCACCAGCTCCACCCGTCGTAAGTTCGGCATGAATCGGTGCATCAAGGAATGAACCGTATTGAGAGTGATGTTCAAATCGATTCCGACACCGCCGTAAAAGTGAATACAGTTGAGTTGCAAGTCGGTCAATGAGGGGATAGGCCATCTGATAAAATAGTCTTCCCATTTCGAATCGGTGATATATAATCTGTGGAGGTTGATGCTGAGCCTTCGGAGTGAAGTGAATGTGGTGCTTATGGGTATAATGCTGATGTAACCGGTGTTCCAAGTAAGAAGGTTATGAGAAAAGCTGACTGGTGCCACTACGTGTTTTGGTGCGTTTGTCCTGGGAAGATTTATTCCGATGATATGAGGATGAGAGCGAAGGAAAGGTTCCCATGTATCTGCTTGAAACCAATCCGCTTCGTGAACCCAGTTCAAGAATTGGAGTCTCGGACCCCAGGAATGCGAAACTATAGGAGACAACCACGGAAAGTGCTCAAAGTTATAGTCGGTGCCCAAGCTCAAACACCTATTTACTGTGAGCACCTCGAGATTGACCAAGTTGCGTAAAAGTCGGAGGAGAAGGGTGCCAAGGTTGGCGACGTCTTCGTCCTTCTCGCATCCTGTTCGATGGGTATCGATATCCAAACGTCTAGTGCACCAGCCAACAAGGGTATGGTTTTGTGGTTCAGTTGAGCTGGATTGTTCGACTGCGAGTACGAGTCCTCGGAGGTTCTTGACTCTGGCTACGAGGATCCATTCGTATAAGAATATATATGCAAGTCGATACCATTTCTTGCATACTCGAACTAGGTACCTCTTCGTTACCTGATGAAAAACCCTCGAGATCAGCTCCCTTATCAAGTTGGAGCTATTTAAATGACACTAACCAAAGATTGGCGGTACTCCTTCTCTAGGGCAGCAGCTTCTGTGCTTTGGAATCGTTTCACGACCAAGTCTGTAGGTGCAATTCCGTAAGGAACCCATGTCGCATGTCGCAGAATCTCAAGTATAAGCTCGTCAGGTAGAGCTCCGATATGAAATTCTGGGCGGTAATAGAACTCTTTGGCAGACATGACGGTATTTGTACAGTCCAAGCGCTCCAAAGTGTCTTTTTTCGGGATCAAGGTCATGTGTTCTCGACGCCACTCCGCCAATCGCAGCAACTCGAGGGGAAAAAACCCCAATACAACAGCAGGCCCGGAAAGAACAGCGCGGTATGCTTCGCCAGCAAAACCTCTCCAGAACACCCGAGAACCAAAACTGCCAAATCACGGTACAGCGCGACCCTGAGAACGAGAAGAGACAAGCGCGTCGGCGTGCGTGTGCTCTTTCGACGTGTCGTATTACGTAAGCGACTGCCACGTCGAGACAAATCTTCATACTTATTTCTCTCTCATCCACTCCTTCCTTCTCTCCGCAACAATGAGCGGTTGTAAGTTCTCTTCCTACTCTACTCTTTTCAGAACTTGTAGACTTACCGGTTTCTACAGTCAGGTTTCTCAATCTAGTTCGACCTTTCCTTCCAATTCTTCCAGAGGTCTCTTCTCCAGATCGCAAGGTACACTTCCCCACATCATATTTCATTTACTCCAAGCTAACACGTATTATTCGTTTCTCAAAGGTTCCCTTCAACCAAAAGGTGCTATGGACAGCTGTAACACTCCTCATCTTCTTGGTGTGCTCGCAGGTGCCATTGTATGGCATCATGTCCTCCGACTCGTCTGACCCTCTCTACTGGATGCGTGTCATTCTCGCATCCAACCGTGGTACACTCATGGAACTCGGTATTTCACCCATCGTCACTTCTGGAATGATCATGCAACTCCTCGCTGGTGCCAACCTCATTGAAGTTGACTTCAGTTTGAAGGAAGATCGGGCTTTGTTCTCTGGTGCTCAAAAATGTACGTCACTCACTTTTTAAGTTTTGACGTGTCATGATGGGTTAAACGCTTGTATTTTTTTCAGTGTTCGCGCTTATCATCTCCCTTGGTCAAGCCACTGTCTATGTCCTCACAGGTCTCTACGGTCAACCTAAAGACATAGGTGCTGGCGTCTGCCTCCTCCTAATCATCCAACTCGTCGCTGCCGCCTTGATCGTCATCCTCCTTGATGAGCTCCTTCAAAAGGGCTATGGCCTCGGCTCCGGTATCTCCCTTTTCATCGCTACCAACATCTGCGAAAGCATCGTCTGGAAAGCTTTCTCTCCAACCACAGTCAACATTGGCCGTGGACCGGAATTTGAAGGCGCCATTGTTGCGTTGTTCCATTTGTTGTTCACTTGGAATGATAAAGGCCGTGCGTTGAGAGAGGCGTTCTGGAGGGATAGGTTGCCCAACGTTATGAACCTCCTTGCGACGATTGTCATCTTCGCGGTTGTAATCTATTTGCAAGGATTCAGGATTGAGATCCCAGTGAAGAGCAACAGGTTCAGGGGCCAGAGGGGATCGTATCCGGTCAAATTGTTCTATACCTCCAACATGCCGATTATGCTCGAGAGTGCACTTACTTCGAACGTGTTCATCGTTTCCCAAATGCTCGCCTCTCGCTTCCCCAGCAACCTCCTTGTCCGCTTGTTGGGTGTTTGGGAGGTATGTCAATTGTTGGGCTTCACCTTTGTTCTCTTTTACTGATCAGATGCGTTCAACCGTAGCCTATGGAAGACTCTCCTCAGCTCCGCGCCGTCTCCGGCATTGCATACTACATGTCCCCTCCGCATACTATGAAAGAGGCCATCCTTGACCCTATCCATACCGCCATCTACATCATTTTCATGCTTTCCGCATGTGCCCTCTTTTCCAAGACCTGGATTGAAGTCTCCGGTTCCGGCCCTCGTGATGTCGCTAAGCAACTCAAGGATCAACAGATGGTCTGTCCTCTTCCACTCTTCATACTTTCCTTTAGTTTCTGACGCTGTGATATTTCTATTTAGGTTATGGCTGGTCACCGCGAAGGCTCCATGTATAAGGAGCTCAAGCGTGTTATCCCAACCGCTGCCGCGTTTGGCGGTGCTATCCTCGGTCTCCTTTCAGTCGCTGCTGATCTCATGGGCGCCATTGGGAGCGGAACTGGTATTCTGATGGCTGTGACCATCATTTACAGCTGTAAGCTTTATATCTTGTTTCTCATTCTTGAATCTGTTGCTGACGGTTCTGGGTAGACTGGGAGATTGGTATGAGGGAGAGTGGTGGACCTGAGCTTGCTGCTCTCGGCGACCTGCTATAAGTCTGCCTATGAGTGTCCGATGGTCGGGAACGTCCGCAGTGATGATGATCGACGATGGTGGTGATGCAGCCCTTTAGATGAACGACGAGACGACATCCTTATTTATTCCGATTTACCCCCTGCGCACTGACCCCATTCCACTCATTTATACATCCATCTCCCCGTCGTCGGTTGTTTGTTTGTCTGAAACCCTTTCGTCGTTATCCTAGGTAGTAGTGGTGAACCTAATATGTTACTGTAGTAGATCTGTTCTGTCGGAGAAGGAAGAAGAAAAGGGTCTGGTTGAAGAAAAAATTACAGGTTAATAGCCTTGGGGCTTTTTTTCTTTGACTCGGGTTGTGATTGTGTTACGAAGTCGCTCGCCGTCACTCCTCTTGTTTAGTGTTGCTTTGTTTTTCTTCTGATAATTTAATTTCGGATTATGTGGATACTTTTGAGGCTGAACGTTTAGTAAGAGCGGTAGGAATATAAGCAGTATAAATGCAATGAGTGTACCAAGTGATGACTAACTCTTCGGAGCCTCTGACGAAAACATCACTGGGAGTACTACAACTGCGAATCATCGTCGATGATACCTCATGATGTATAGATCAACCAATAAGCGGAAAACTAAACCATCACAAGAAGCGGTGAATGTCAATATAGGTGTTGAAGACTTTCTTAAGGTTGATCCTCCGAATTCCACATACTTGAACGGCTACAATAAGCGCTGCTTAACGATTCGTGCCAACAGAGCCCTACGCCTCTCCACAGAGGAAGACGATACTGGCTGGCCGCAGAGATGTTACATTCACCAATTTTCTTTACCAATTTCAATGCACCGAATCTCACTCCACTGGAATTGACAACTAAATCACCAGGCTGTTGCGTTTGTGGATTAATTTTGACAGTAGATTATTACCTGAGGTTTCGAACGGACAAGTTGTCAGGAGATGAGTACTAGTGCTTGTACCCTCACTGACTTGTGTGACTGCTGATCGACGGATCATACGATCCATGTATTTAATGTCAAATTACTTTTTCGCTAAAATCTGTATCGGCCACTGTTCTTCTGATACTATGTGTTCTACTTTTCTGAACTCGCCTCCTTGAGAGAAAACTACGCCGCGAAAGTTAAAAACGACTTCTCAGCCCCAGATACATTGACGTGTGTTACGACGTTGGTCGGATTACAGTACTGAGATGCTATGATTAGTTCCCGAGATGACATCGGATCAACAGGCGATGACGATCACCCGTCATCGTCACAATGCAACGCAATGTTCAACAAGAAAACCGGTATGGTACGCGTCTAGGAGCACCGCAATATTGTGGAGCGCTCCATATATTTCTATGGTGAGCGCGTGGTCAGACCTTAGCGTCGAGCGACCGGTGGATATTGATGTCGGCTAGAAGTGTTACAGCATTACGAGTTGTTTTTAGTGCTGATGTTTGTACTTTTGTGTCGTATTCGTCAAATGTGACCGATGACAGAGACGATGAACTTGAACCCTGCTTGGACATGTTCAAGGTGTACTGGAGGTTTGTAAAATCCTCCATCCCTTGTTTAGGATCATGCAGTTTCTAAATATATCCAGCTCAAAAATACTTAGAACAAAAAAAATGATAGTTCGGCCCACCAAAAATAGTAAATGCGGCATGAAGAAATAAGTCTGACTGTGGTGTAGAGGGCTAAATGTGAATGTGCTACTAATCGCTACAACTGGCGTAGGATGGGCCTCTCATAGCCCGGTGGAGCCTGGGGTCCTCTGTCAAGTTGGTTATCACCATGTACACTTCAGATTTATGTCACCACTTGCAAAACATTCTTGGATTCATATCATACCCACTACGAAGTATAAAAGACCACCATAATGCACTGATCATCCCAGAACTACAGGACAAATACCCAAATACCGAACCAACTTCTCAGTCGACTCCCTGAAATCACCATGCGAGCATTCTTCACTCTCCTTCTTGTCGCCACTCCTTTCGCTTTCGTCCAGGCCGCACCGGCGGCATGTCCTCCGGACGTTAACAGCGCAACCATCTCTCTCATCAAAGAGTTCGAAGGTTTTGTTCCGAAACCTGCACCCGACCCCATTGGTCTTCCAACCGTCGGGTACGGCCATCTTTGCAAGACAAAGAGCTGTTCCGAGGTCAATTTCCCCCTGACCGAAGCTACTGCGACTACGCTTCTCAACGCAGACTTGAAGCAATTCACGTCTTGTCTTAACAAGGCGGTCAAGTCGAGCGTCAAATTAAACGATAACCAGTTCGGAGCGCTTGCCTCGTGGACGTTCAACGAGGGCTGCGGTAACATGGCGTCATCGACCTTGATTAAGAGGTTGAATAATGGCGAGGATCCGAATACTGTTGCAGCAGAGGAGTTGCCGCAGTGGAAACTGGCTGGGGGTAAGGTCTTACCAGGGCTGGTGAGGCGACGTGCGGCCGAAGTCAAGCTATTCAAGACCGCTTCGAGCACCATCGCTCATCCATGCTGATTGGCACGAGGGGATAAACCCGGCGCGTCGCAGGTTATCCGAGTTTATTAGTACCAGAGTTTCAATGTTATACGTACATTACAAGAGTAGCAGATAGGTTATTTTATGATTGATCAGGGCCTGTTCACCCTTGACATCAAATGATTAAAGCCCGAATTTGACTCGCCCAGGCGGGTAGGCCGCTAGAGTAAGTTGGTTAAGAGACTCAAAGGTCATTATACTAGCAAGTAATTCTCTGTTAAGGCATGCCAAAACAGGGAAACCTGGAGATTCTTCAAAATCCAGCGACGAAGCCTCGCCAGAGGCAGATGCAGGTGCCTCTTTTGCGCAGCATTGGCAAGCAATCTACGCGCCTGAATACAACGCATATTACTTCTACAATAGCCAGACGGGTGAGACAACATGGACGAATCCCCTACAACCCTCTGATTCTGCTTCTTCGAGCGTTCCGCCCTCTGTTCCCTCTGCTTCACTTCATCAGAGCCCGAGCCTGCTTCTGCTTCCACCTCGCAGTATACTGCCCTTCAAGCAGCCGCCCTTGCCCGGGGAATTATCCATCCCTCGTCCACCTCAATCCCACCCTCTTCACCGCTACAACGTCTGCTAGCGGTGGACCAATACCATCATTCCAAGCCAAGTTTAATGCGCGTACTGGTGCATTCGCACGACCCGACGCGCGAACACCCGGCCATTTATCTGAGTATGAGAAAATGAAACGGATGAGCGAGTTCTACTTTGATGTCAATGCTCGGGAGCAAGAGTTGGCGCAGGAGGATGCTCAAGGGGAAGAAGGGAATGGGGGGGCATGATCTATTAATTAGGGCTGTGCCGAGTCCATAAATAGTGCATTGATGGTGAGACTCGAGTAATTAGAATCAATTAATCAAGCTTGAAGTTGTCATATTGCCAACATCGAGAAACACATCAACACGCCACAAACTCACCATACCGAAGCCCGAACCCGACAGTGTGCTTAATTATCGAGCACCTCACAACGAGCGCACACCTGCGTTTCTCTACTGAGTAACTAACCTTTCGACCGTGTTCTTCAAGTTGGTACCCACCGCAACCTGATAACCTACCCCTCGACCCCCCGGTACATCGGATGCATGGTTTTACTAACTTGAAAGACCTCTTTTATGAATCATGAATCAATTCGGGCAATTAATCGCTAGTAGTCCCTATCAGAGAACACCGAGGCTATTTTCACACGTGAAACCCGGTGTCTGGCTTCTGACCGACCGGGGGTGTAGTAGAAGACGTACGTAGAACAAACGATCAAATCACTTTGCATCTCAACCTCTGCTGCAAAGTATAATTTCTTTTTGTGCGTTGTTATTTTCGATTTTGACGCTCATTTTGGATCACTTATTGGCATTCGGCTTCGGTCCAATACGATATAGATGCCCCGAATGACTTGTTTTTATCCTCTAGTATCCATCTCTGATCTATGCGCGTGGATGGATGATCGGAATCATCCAAATATGGTTTCAACGAAGTATGTATATCAAGCCGCCGGGAAACAAGAAACAGCTGCTCTATCATTCGAGTTTCCTTTCCATCCTGATTGCGTCCTGGTACTTCGGGCTTACCATGTCTGGTGCCACACCGTACGATTTCTCCTATGCGGCGAGGGATGTGATTCTGAATATGACGCTGATAGAGAGTTTAGGATTTGGTGAGATTTAGCGTTAGCCTTGGAAGTGAGTTTGCAACTAAGGAATTACTACGACATTATCTCAGGTCTCTATTCGGCGGTGTTCTGGTTTACGCTGTATTGGCTACGTAGGTATTCACTTCCTATTTTTTACTGAATGACACCTGACCAGTCCGGCTAGTTTTCAATCGGCAAAGGGACAGGGGGGCTCCTCGAAGGTTATCGACCTTGTTCATAATCATTCCCCTCTACGTCTTAGCGATAATTCACCTCATGGTTCGGTGGACAGTGACCAGGCTCGCATTTGTGGTCCATGGACAAACCTCTGAGACAGTTCTTAATGGCTTCCTCTTCCAGCCGCAGTGGTGCATTGTCCTCTCTGTTGTCTCTTTCTCAATGAGTTCGTTGATCGCTGATTTTGTTACTGTGAGTTGTGCCACGCTTTCTCAAGTGCGATCATTGCTGATTCGGGAGTAGGTCTGGCGATGCTGGATGATCTGGAACCGTAATTGGAAGGTTGCTGCGGTGCCCTTCCTACTAGTGGTCACTGGAACGGGTCAGTTGGCGCGGTTAAGAAATATATGGTGTGAAATGACTGACATCCAAGTCCCTAGCCTTCTGTATCCTCGGCGCAATTTATCAAATTGAGCCCAATGTCCTCAGCACCTCCCACTTCAACAAGTTTGCGGAATTCCTTATGATATACTTCATCTTTTCCCTCGCAAGTATGACCATCTCCACAACTCTTATGATCTACAGAATCGCTGCTGTGGGTCGTATTACCGGTTTCCACCTCGAGAATACCTACAGGAAAGTAGCTGAAATTATCGTGGAGTCAGCCGCGTTGTACTGTATGGCCCTCGTCATTTATCTTCCTTTCCTTGTTCGCGACGACTTTAGTAGTGGGTACTCGGAAGCCATTCTAAGCACGATTACTGTGAGGTGTATTCCCTTGATTTTCTGATACCGGCGCTCACGGACTGTTTCGTTTACTTACAGGGAATCGCCCCCACGATCATATCAGGCCGTGTGGCACTCGGTGTGGCAAGAGACTATTCGACAGCGCCCCAGAGCGGAAACATCGGCACCTTTGTATTCGCACCCGTTATGGGGTCTACCGATAGTCCACATACGGACTGCCTCGCTGAGCTGGGCGCCCTTCGCCGCTCAAAGGAAGAACCAGTAAGTTCTGCGACCTGAAGGTATTGGTAGGGTACAGGGAGGTGTTGCATGCGACATGTGGTAGTATACATCTATCTTCAAAACAGCCCGATCCAGACATCATTCACGTTGAATGCTGTTCCATTTTGCCTAATTTTGAACATGGGAAGCCCTGACTTTGACTGCATATTTATATACATCATTTGGTTCTTTGAACTTCTTGAAGGTTTTTTTTTGGCGCCAATCTCAGGACCATTGAGGTAAGGACCAAGTTATAGATATAATATCAACGGAATATCAGGTATAAAGGTTCCTATCCTTCCTCTCCCACCCCAGAGCGACAATTTTTCTTCAATCAAAAGCAGCTCCTCTAGGTGATCGTTTCATGCGTCATTGCCATAGTGCACATTCTTGATAAAAATGCCGCCTGGGGAAAATACCACGGTCGTCGGCGTAGGACTCGCGGCTTTGTTGATAGTCAGATTCTCCCTGCAGAAATTGGCCAAAAGCAGGGTAGAACTAACCCGTTTCTGTAACAAGCGGCAGTGCGGAAACGACAGTACCACTGAATGTGGCAGCAACGATGATGCAAGTGGAGAAACGCATGATAAAGCAAAAAACTGGGGTTTGAGTATTGAAATATTTGAGCTCTTGGACAGCAGCAGTGACCGAGGGACAGTTGCAGGTTTGCAGGCTTTTATAGGTTTGAGCCCCGTCGTGTCAAGACCACTGGCAAATTTGATGGACCACTGGATAAATATGTCTGGCTCTCAGTAAGTACTCACATGATAGTAAATCACCCCAACTCGCATCATCATTCATAGCATGAGTATCTGTCGTATACATGATGAGCCTATCATGAGCATGCCTCGACAGAATAGAAGCTGATAGCAATAATGAGCTTCCTGGGTTGAGAATATAGGTCCAGTGTGAGCCTGCGATGGGTTTTGCGCAGTAGACTGGGCTCTCACGCGGTCAGAATCAGTAAGCAAGTGCTTACTCTAAAATAATGTTTTAATTGCGGCATCAAACTGGCGGTAAAATACTCTCCAGTACTGGTTTGGATTGGATTCTCTGGTACTTGATGCCAAGAGACCGTGACAATATACTGGTTAATGGCATAGTGGCAGGTGTGTACGTAGGATATGACACCGCTCCTACAAGCCCCCTCTCGTAACAAGACATCATCTCCTCAAGACTACTCGAAGATAGCGTTTGATGTGTCCGCCTCGTCTTCATAGTGCACATTTCGAAGGAAAATGGTATCTGGAGTCACCGGAGTGGATCGGCTGACGACTACATGGACAGTCAGCTTTTCTGTATTTAAAGAGGGTTGGAACAATATGAGAGATCACTTTCCTGGTTCGGCGAACAGAGGCAAGGCAGAGATAAAGGTACCACTGCAAGTGATGGAAAAGATGATGCAAGTAAAGAGTCGCATATTTGAGAACAGAGATAGAGGCTGAGCGCTGGAGTACTTGGGAGACTCTAGTAGAATTTAAGGGGTGGACACATTTCTCCGGATTTTTTATAGAATCGAGGGTGAAGGTATTTCTATACTATCGGTGATCGGCCAGTAGTGCAAGCCCCACGGCCTCCGGGCGAGTCTCCAGGAATATACTCTGAGTTGGGTGATGGTCATCATTCATCTCAAGTTTCAACTGGAAGTATCACACTCGGTAGAAGCATCTACCATATGATACGCTACTCAAAAGAATTGGCAAGCTCCGATTGAAACGATGACATGAAAGTTGATGTTTCCAGATAACTAGATGATATGTCCAAAATTCTGTGATTGTGGGATGGACCCACAATTTACTGTGTCCTTCAACATTATAGCGGCCTGAGCCTGCGAGGCACTCCCCATGCTGCATAGGAAGGAAAAGTGAGTTCGGTGAAGCGTGAGTGGCCGATACGAAGACCGACCGGCGCCCACATCTGTTGATAGTGATGCTGGCTCTGCCAGTCACGGTGGATACTACCTGGCGTCTCCATCACCTCATGATCACTTGTCTTCCATTCAATCTCGAAATATCGCGCGATGATATAGATATGTCTACCTAATCCGGATACCATTCGACATGAGACAGAAACGAGAAGTAATATACAAAGCGCCTTTAGAACACGGTGAACTTGGGGCAACCATCAAGCCCCAGTAGCCCGGAGACTACGCGAGAGAGTCAGGCATGGTAAACATTCGCGCTGCGAGGGATATGACTATCGTCGGCAACAACCTCGCTGCGAGGAGCGTGCCTATCGTTTGCAACATCCTCACTACGAGGGACATGTCTATCGTTTGCAATGTCTTCGCTACGAGGTATATGCCTATCATCAGCAATGTCCTTGCCGCGCGGAATATGCCCGTCAGTATAACCGTGAATATATTAGACATTCCCGGTATTCAGAGCCCCGCCAAGAGCATGACGGTTCTGGAGGGCTTCGAGTACGCAATTAGCTCAGTCGTAGCAGGATCTTGAAATATTTTAGTGAATGCCATACCTGAGTCAGGGGTTGGTAAAGAATGAATGCTAGTAGCATTGAGTGCAATAGCGAGGATGATGCTGATACAGAGTTTCATTTCTGAGTGTATACTGTCGTGTCCACTGGACAGGGAAGAGCTATCAATTATTTCCGAGTCAGAGGGACAAGATATCTCTAGTTTTATACCGGCAGGGGCTGTAAGCAATCTGTGAGCATATATGCACCTGCTCCACTCCGACATAGTGGCCTAAATACCCGCTTGACGGCACAATACCAAGTCAACGACTGGACCGATTCCAGTGTTCCAGGCAGAATGACTCTAGCGCTCATATGGGGCACTGTTGATAATCAAACCTTTCGACCATTAAGATGAGTAAAACTCGATGCATATCAAGAGCAATGCTCTGATGACACTGGTCGGTACACTCAGACTCTGTGGGGAATGATTTCTCCTTGCAAATTCGTTTAGTAATATCGTCGCACCTACCATAAGTAGAAACATTGGAAGGAGTGAGAAATATTGCATGAGAACAAGGAACATCTGGTACGCGCAATTCCGTGGCCATGAGATTGCGAGAATTTTACATGCGACGTGAAAATCTTGTGTCAATTGTCTGAAGTCTTCTGACACTACCTTTATCTCTCCAACCCCTTCTCCCCCGAACCTCTTGAATCATCCCCGGCGGCAATTGATGGCTCACGTACAGGAATCGTAGCAGGCCTCCACCCGCTGACCCGTGGATAGTCACTTTCCGCGCCCATAGTCCTACCACTGTCCCCGGTGGCCCAGCCAAGGCCTACACGCACACTGATGAGCATGGTTGAAACACCGTAGAGCTCGGTTGCAATATCGTAGAAGGTGATGTAAAGAGGGTGGGCTGCAGCGACAAGCCCTACCAGGGTGATCATCCAGAGCGAATAGATAGCAGCCGATTCAACCAGGATGGTGATTATGTGCTGCGAGAGGGTTGTTAACTGCAGGACTTCTGGCTCATGGAGTGATAAACATACCATCAACTGACCGCCACCAAATTTGCTCGCTGCCCTGTTTACACGCCAGATTTTCCAGGACATTGCCACTATTCAGGTATGTTTGTCAGCGCCACCCTTTGGCGTAAATATATATAAGCGGACCTGTACAGTAGACGTTTACACTGTGGGTAGAGTTTGGAATATATTGAGTCGAACGAATAGTACACGGGAGATAAACCAGAAGAAGCGTACCTGAGAGTCGACACTGCAACGCCCATAATCCAGTAGTTTTGTCTCAAAAGGAGGGGGATATGTTTGACAGCATAGACAAGGTAATACTCCCATGAAAGTGGGATAGCAAAAGCTAGAAGAGGGTGAGTTATATCTCTTCGCCTGCATTCGCACGAAAGACATACCCAGGAAAGATGTCAAAGCCAGCAGAGGAAACGCTATCAGCACTTTGCTTTTGTTTCCTACTATCCATAGCCGATGAATCTACGTTGGCGAAGAGCTAAGCACCGCAAGATCTCCTCAGAGATAATATATTGGAAGCCTACCAGGATTAGGTCTCCAACGAGAAATGTGATTTCTGCCATGATTGTTCTTGCAAACTGTATCAGTCTTGCGGTCATGTTTGGTGGTTCACCGACAAAGTTGACCCATGTCAACATATAATGCTGCAACAGAGAACTCTTAGTGACTCATTCAACACAACGCAGACAAGACTCACAGCAGTAACGATCGTAAACATGATTGCTCCCGTTACCTCCCAAAATCTCATCGTCTGAAGTCGTTCTCGATCCCCGGCATCCAAAGCCCCACCTCCGCCAAACCCACCAAATCCATCCTTGGCTTGCATTTGTATACGACGTCGACGCTGGTAGAGAAGAAGAGAAGAAATAGTGTAAAGCACGAAGAAGCCACCATAGAGTGAGGATTCGAGGAACATAAGAGTGGATGTGCGTTGCTCAACGGATGCGGCAGATGAACCTGCCATTCTGTTGTCCAGTGAGCTTCACCTATGTGGTCGAGATGTCAGCTTGGGACTGGGAGGGGTGGGGGGTTGCGCGGTCGGAGCTTTCATATTCAGTCTTGAGCGTTTGAGCTATGAGGCACGTATTCAATGCCGCTGGACAAACACGCCAAATGGGAAATTTGGTAAGGCCTTTCACCTCCTCCGAGAACGCAGAAACCAACGCCCACCGACCCTAATTAGACATGTGTCAGTGGAGCGCCCAGGGTAAAACCTTCAATTCAATTTCAGCTGTCCCTGAAGCTGGTGGCATCTCCCGAAGTTATAACTTTATGAGGCGGAATTTTGAAGGAATGTGTTGCCTGGAGGCCATCGGTTTCTTAAGAGCTAGAGAGCTTCAACTTAGAAGCTTAGTACAAGTTTGTTGAATTTTTTTCACTAACTTAAGCGACCAAAGCTGCCTTATCGTCACGCAGATCATCTTATCTATAAATAGATCTTCTCATTGCTCGTCAAACCTGTGCTCGACCACCCCGGAACCCTGAGCTTCCCCAGCCTTTGTTCCGGGAAAAGGGACAGGTTTCCAGGTAAGCCTCACTATGTAAAAAAGAATGGGCGTGGAAGCGTCATATAATATAACGACAACGTTGAAGATAGTACCGCTCCGGTGTCCGGACAAATCACATAAGTCAAAGGGCTTGGACGAAACTTCGAGTTTCAGCTGGGTTAATGTAATCGCCCGTCTCACAAATTAGCTCAGGCACCAAGGTGCATGCCCACCTATGTGTCCAATGTGCTTTCATTTAGATCCTCTTATTTGTGTCGGCATCCCTTTGGTTCTTTCTCACCTCGCAGCACCCTCCAGCGAGGATACGATAACCATACAGAATCAGCTAAGGCAGGAAATTACAGGAGCAATCGCAGCACTCTCGTACAGACGATAGTTCCATAAACTCACAAGGAATTAAAGGAGAAACAAGATGGACCACCGACCATGTCAAGTCCTCGAACAGCTTTGTGAGCCTGGTTCGACTGCAAATATTTGAAATCTTCGCCTTTCAGTTGCCGCGTGTGTGTTGAGCGTTGTGATATCGGTATTCAGTAATATTGCTCCGGCCGCCGCGGAACATATCTCTGAAAAGTATGTAGATTCTTCGGCGATCGGGCAATTTCTTTTCGGGTCCTCTCTTTGTGCGGGGTCGTGGAAATAGCGGGGCGAGCTTCTTTTTCTCTGTAGCGCCAAGGAATATATTTCGTCAGCCTTCTGCTAGGGCCATACCCAAGCCCTAGTAAGTCACGAAGACCCCGTCGTACTGAATCTTTGAGTGGCACAAGATGGGAGGGAATATTCCATGTGGCGCTATCGGATCTTGATTTGTGGCGATACTTGAGGGTGTAGGGATAACAAGAAGTATGTGGGCCTTTGTGCAAGGCGGAGCAGAAAAAGTGGTCGAACGGGCACGTCATCTGGCCCTGTGTCCCTGTTAGAACTTGATTTGACACTGCCTGATGGGTGTATCTTTGATAAATAGAATCAATAGTAAGTTTATTTTGTCTTGTGACAGGTGAGGTAAGTATAGGCGCTCTGAAAATTGGCACAGCAGGGAACGGTGACAGCCCATCCGGAAAGCAGAGATCGTAAAAGACCTGCCTTCCAGACTTGTTCCCCCTGACTCCAACCTCCACCATGTCGCCGCCTCTGAACATCCTCAGCACGGTGCAAGTTTTCATGGATAGTACCTTCTATGGTTGCTTTGTCATGCTCTTTACTGTTTCCGTTGTCGTGCTCAACAAGCGATCTCGTACACTCGAGGCCCGAAGACGCCGGTCTGCAGAAAAGGAAGATTCCACTGCTGACGAGAGAAAAGAGCTGCGGTTCTGGAAGACACTTGGGACCACGATGATCGTCCTCACTACATGTGTACGTCCGTCATGCCCTTGTTATTAATAATCGCTCGGCTAACATGAGTTATAGCACTGGGCATTCTTGTGGTCGACGATGTTGTCTCCAGCAGGCGACAGGATGTTTCGAAGCCAAATGTCTTTCATGCGTTTTCTTTTTGAGATGCTGAATGTGATCGTTGGTGATGCTCTAATAGTAAATACCGACCTCCTATTATGCAACATTCCCTGTTCTGAGACAGAAAATATAGCTCAGTCGCCTGTGGACCGTTGGAGGGAAAAGGCCAATCGTCATTGCTTGTCCTCTTCTTTGCTTGCTCGCCTTTATTGGTATCGATCTTTAGTCGTTTGTGTTGCAGTTGTTCGTTGCTGATGTACTTTGCAGCGTGCTCTATCCGATTGACAGATCTAGAGGCTAAACACTTGCTTCTCTTCAAGGAGAACCCAGCGGACATTAGGTGGTGGTTTACGGCAACGATGGCACTGACGGCTAGGTGAGAGTCTACCTTTTAAAATATTTTTGCGCTCAAGGCTAAGTGCGAAATAGCGTAAATCTCTATAGCACAAGTGAGAAATCGTAAACCGATGTAGTGGAAACGTTCTCACTCACCGAACGATACAGTTTATATCGCATGGAGAGCCTGGTCTGCCAACCAGCTGGCGCATAAAACGCTATATACCTACTTCATGGCATGTGTGGATCTCCCAAAAGACAGGAAGAAGCGCTGACTTTTTCTTAAGCATATTTCGTCCATTATTGTGGAAAGCGCCGCAATCTATACGTAAGTCCCAGGCTTATAGCTGATCGCTGCGAGTGTTGCTAAAGGATTCATCAAGGATCTGGGCCTTTATTCTACTCGGTGTCGTCACGAGGGACCGAACATTGTGGTCATTTCTCCTTCCAGTCTCACCGTCGCTTTTCGGCTGTACCATGATGTTGATCAGCGTTCGTCTTGGTCTAGGATGGGCGTTGGGGCTGGGTGGTCGGGCTGCAAAGCAACCAAAACCACTCGTAATGCAGTTTGCGAGGTCGGAGCATTCAGAGTCGGATATCAGTGACTTAGAGTACAATTATCGTGACTAGGTGGCCTAAGGAAACAAGTGCTGTTTATTGTTTTGAAACTCAGCTAATCGGATCAGAATCATAATGACATTCCGACAGACTCGTCCGAGTCGGAGTTTCAATTCGCTTTAACTTCTTTCATATCCACCATTATACCAGCTCCCACCTTTTCGCGATGGCAAACGACGAGCAAAGGTCTACCACTCCCAACCATGAACAGGATACTGGAGATGAACGATCCGCACGAGATTCTCCTTCTCCAGATACTGATAAAGGCAAAGGGAAAATGACGTCCCAGCCCGAATCTGCGGATGAGGAAGAGCAGGAGAAACCTGGAGATTCTTCAAAATCCAGCGTCGAAGCCTCGCCAGAGGCAGATGCGGGTGCCTCTGGTGCGCAGCATTGGCAAGCAATCTATGCGCCTGAATACAACGCATATTACTTCTACAATAGTCAGACGGGCGAGACAACATGGACAAATCCCCTCCAGCCCTCCGATTCTGCTTCTTCAGGCATTCCACCCTCTGTTCCCTCCGCTTCGTCCGATGTCACTTCATCAGAACTTGAGCCTGCTTCTGCTTCCACCTCGCAGTATACTGCCCTTCAAGCAGCCGCCCTCGCCCAGGGCATTGATCCATCCCTCGCCCACCTCGATCCCTCCCTCCTCACCGCTACAACGTCTGCTAGCGGTGGACCAATACCATCATTCCAAGCCAAGTTTAATGCGCGTACTGGTGCATTCGCACGACCCGACGCGCGAACACCCGGCCATTTATCTGAGTATGAGAGAATGAAACGGATGAGCGAGTTCTACTTTGATGTCAATGCTTGGGAGCAAGAGTTGGCGCAGGAGGATGCTCAAGGGGAAGAAGGGAATGGGAAAAAGCGAAAGAGGCTGACCAAGAAAGATCTGGTATGTTCTTGCCTCAGATTTCTGACACTGTCGCTCATGACAAATCCAGGAGCGTTTCAAAGAGCAGAAGCGACTCAAGAAAATTGCAAAAACTGCCTGGTTGCGCACCTAGACATGTTAACTTGGACATCAGAATTAGATCAGGGGTTCACTGTACATAATTTACAGTATGTGGATTTGCCCCTAAGTCCGTGTATTGCACTTTTATATCCGCTAGCTCTTGTACCACATTGAAGAATGTTTCCCTCAATGCCCTCTTTCGTTGTCTTTAGCGACGAATCCTTTTGCGTGTCTGAGCCCTTCTTTTTACGCCAAACGCGACTAATAACAGATTGTGCAGATACATATATCACAGAGGCACTATTTGCTAAGGATGAGGTAGAGCCACGCTTGATCGTGCTTAGTTTACCGGAACTACGGAATCCATGCCATCCCTTGACTGCAATACCGCATTGATTTCAGTTCAGATACTAAATGAAGTGCACAGCTCCAGGTTCAGTCGTGTCAGAGCGCCTAGTAGTATTAAAAAAAACTACTATTTAATTGTCTGAGTCCAGGAGTGGGGAGGCCAATGCAAGACTATGCATGATACTACTCTGTTATCTGCTAACAAAGAATAGTTGAAATAGGTGAGTACCAAGTTCTGAGTGTCTATACAGTTAAATTAAGTACACTTCGATCGTAATTTACTGATGTAGTTTCAGATGAAATCAAAGAGGGACGGAGAAGGACGCCAAACGACCTGGAGATCTGGAACCCCAGTAAAATTTGGAGTCTCGCACGAACTTGCAGACGCTCACCTGCGATGTGGCATAGGCGAGTCTATGGGGAATTTGGCACGGAGTCGGATGAATCACGATACCAGACGCTCAAGAGGTGAATTCCGCCTTTAGGCTTGCCACCTCTCCAAGGATAATCTGTTCCATAAGGTCTGCGAGTGTTGTTAAAGCAGCTCATTCAAGACTCACGATCAGGTACCGGAGCTGCATCGACTGCCTGGTTGCACAAGGCAATGAAGAGAGCAGTGGCGAACAAGCCGAACAATTTCATGTCTGGTGATCTTGGCTGTGTACGTTTAGGTTATGGAATTGAAGTTGGAGGGATGCGCCTTGAAGATGGGCTCACTATATATATAGCCATTTAATACGCGCTTGTTTGGAGAGCAGCAAGCGAAATAAGGTGCTTTGTACATCATTTGGATGCTGCGGTCTCACATATAGCTTAAATGATTGTTGTAGGGGAAAGAGCCCGAGAGTGTTTCGTCAGTGAGTGTATTGGATTGGCCAGAGACATTAATCGTGACCGCTCAACGCAAGCATAATACCTTGGATGCCGCCAGCCTCGTGAATGCCAAAAATACAACCAAGCTCATCTACAATTGTTCTAACACTTACTACGTCCAAGAGACTGATGCAGCTCATTTTTTCCGATCGCTACAGCCTGCCGAACCGACTCCGAGATCCACTGTGTTTTTATTTGAAAAGAAATAAGATCTCGCAGGCCACTTTGGGTTTTGCTCCTGGCCGCTGAAAGTCCCGAAGTCCCAGTCTATGCCTTGGTGAACTACACCTCCCTACATTGAAGCACAGCTCTCTGTACCCTGGTCCTTGCAGCAAATGACTATGGTTTCATCAAATGAAAATTATAAAATACAGGATGCGCTACCAACACAGATCATATCACGATAAGACCCGTTAGTGGCAGGGGACACCTCCAACAAACGCTTTTAAAATAGGTTTGAGGAATATTAAAGATAGGTGAGACGATGGAGTTATCCATCCATCAAATAAGAAGTTAAATATATACAGATATCCGGATTCCACACTAAATTACTATCAAATAAAGATAGTAACGAGGCTGGAATTTCGGCTAGTCTTCAAACGGATGATCTCAGTAATTGCAGAGTTCTCCGACAATCTTGAAAGCACGCTTACCCGTAGTTGATATGTGGGATGGGGATTTGGATGTGCTGTCAGATTGATCTCGGTATCATACACTCAGAGAATGGACTCCATCAGGTCGTAAGTCTCTTGGCCGAGCTCGTTGGTTACTGTCTAACAAGAGTTCGAGAAAACACGTACCACTAGGCGCTGGATCAGCGCCAATCATTCGGCTGCACAGGGTGACGAAGAGAATGGTAGCGAACTCAAGAGAATGCCACATGTTTGATGATGGTATATCACAAATGCTAGGCAAAGTTGACATGCCTCTTTACGACCACCAAGGTTTTCCAAAATAATTGCCGCAATTGGTGAAAAAAAGGATATATTCTGATCGTACAACAAAAGATAAAGAAGCCAGATTCAATGAAGGAATGTTGCGGGGTAAGACTAAGTAAGGCCGGGATATACGGAACCGCCAGGTGGAACATAAGCCTTAATGTTTGTTAGAGACCAGTAGAAGAAGTGCTGAAGGAATTGAAAATACCTTGTTTGCGGCATCTCCTTGGTAAACGTTGAAGTAGATTCCGGGATCTGTGGCCTACGCTAATCAGGCGTATACCCTTATGGATGTAGGAGAACTACTCACCTTGTATGTACCAGGGAAACTGAGACCAGATGGTTTGAGGCTTCCACCACCAGTAACTAGAGATATTAATAAACTTTGATGACATCGTTCCCAAAATCTAGTCGAGCTTACCAGTTAGCTGGATGCAAACTGGGTAGAACTGAGCGCCGCCCAAGTTTGCTGCCCCGTGCAAGGCCAGGTTCTCGTGGCGAAGAAGCTGATAAGGCCGTCAGTACATTTCATCGCCCAACGGTTCGGACATAGTTACTCACATATGCACCCGGAGCGATATTAGAAGGAATCCTCACGTTGTACGTGAAGTTACTCTTGGCAAGAGTATCAGATGCCCACTCTCCGTTCTGGTAGACGCTTTGTTGGATCTACGTTGGGATATAATTAGAATACTACAGCTTCACAAGGAAGGAGCAACCACGCCTTGAACCAAGGTGATCCAGTGTCACCCTTCCAGACCGAGCAATCGCTGGTTGGACATCTTGCCATGTAGTTTAGGACTGGGCCAAAGTGTCCTATTGGCCAGGTGTTCCAGAGAACCTGTACGGTGCTACCAGCAGCGACAGTGGCAGTTATAGGGCCCTAGAGGAGTCGTTAACTGTAGCTCGATCTTCGGTTACTGTAAAGCATATACTTACGGGAGGAAGCTTTGAGTTTCCGATTGAACATGTGATATCATTCGAGCTGGGGTCTGAAATGAAACCGCTGTCGGGTTTGGTCGGACGGACGACGCGTATGGGCTGAAGTAAAGAAAGTATGAGTCTCGTCCAGTAGCTCTTGAAACGAGTTGCAATTACCTGAGGAGTAGTGTAACCATCTGGAAAAATGTGACCGTCAAGGCTGTGTCAAGGTACTGTCTGATGGAAAAACAAACCTGTGTTAACGTTCCAACCTGCGATAGTCTGACCATTGATCCTGATCCAAGGTACATAACCGTGAGCAGTTACCTCGCTGACGAGGAGAGCTGCAGAGCAAAGCAAGGTTGAAAGGCGCATAGCGGACAGTTGTGTTGATAGTAGAACAAATTCACGAAATATATATCTGAGTGGCGGGCCGGGTTGATGATAGCGACGCTTAGTTTGGGGGTTCAACTATAGTCACGGAGAAACAAGGCGGCATAATTATACGCATGGTAGTTATGTCCGAGGGCTAATGTCTGACTACTGGGATTTTATCGGAACCGGTGGCTTGTCAGATGCCTACATCCTACCTGTGAACGAGAATCATACTCGTCTTCTTTAAATTGGTGTCAACCCCGTGCATCACTGATAGGGAGTAGATCATATCCAGAAGTTCTATCATGGGGTATCATAATAGGGTTGTGGGGAAACTAGGTATAAGAAATTTGCTTATCTTCTTTTAGTCGGTCAATCAGATGTTGTGAGAGTGTCAGAGCAGAAGTATTATCTACTGAACGTGCAAACCTGAGCTTGAAACCGATATCCGAGCATGCAGAAAAAGCCGAAGACGTAGGAGAGCACACAGAGAATCTTTGTTTTGGAAACTCCACTGGTGTTGGCTAGCGTTCTGAACAATCTTACTTAACTGTGGTCGCTCTGATGACATGTGAAAATTGGATATGTTCCTCCCGATTGCCTCATTGAAAGTGTATGTGTTGAATTGAGGCTAAACATCGGGTCGTATTACCGGAACATCGCCAAGAGGACGTCAAGGGGATGCCAAGAGAATGCCAAGTAAAGTTATTCGAGAGGTGAAGGAGAGGTATTAATGCGTCATCGCAAAGTCGTAATATTGACCTCGTTCCAGTGACCTCACGATGGGGGGCAGCGTTGCGTGATGAGTGTTGTGTATCCAGCGCCATGGACGATCGACGAAACCGTGTCCAGGCTCTTCCTATACCATTCAAATTCTAGTCGACAATTATACGGCCGCATCTGCTTCGTCCATGGCTTCCGCTACATCGAGCAATTATCTGCCCAGAAACAGACCAGCGTGTAGTACAATCAGATCCATGAACGGAGTGTCCACCTTTTCTGATCCGATCGAGCTTAACATTTTGTCAGGGGGATCATAGACAAGGAGACAGTTCTGGCCAGCTTCGGTAGGCAGGAGGATGCGAAGCCAAGAGTGTCGGACATATGAGAAAGACCCACGAAGCGTTGAATCAGGAATATCGATAACCACGAAGCTCATTCGATGCCGGTATTTTCCTAGCCCAGACATCAGCCTGACCGGTAAGTTGTTGGCGATGGACGAGTCCATGATAGCTGCTATGAAGCGCCGATATGAGCGTTTAAGTGAAGTAGTGCGGGGGTTTCATCATGCGTCCTTGGCGGACCACAGCCTTTGCAAGAAAGATTTGGGTTATTGAAATCGGTACAGAGACATCCTCGATAAACATTTCTGAAAAGGAGGCAAGTTATTCTTTTGCCCAAATTTTGTTTTCCTTCATTTGAAGTGCTAATTCGGATATATAACGCTGTAGATTCGATGGAAGCGAGGTCGACGGAGAGATATGAAGTCGACAGCATCTTCGACGGATTGACCGTGGGATTAGCTGATTCAGCGATGTACTATGTTTATTTCCTCAGCGCTTCAGCTCGAGATGATTCTTCCCTTGATTGGGTGAGCTTGAGAAGACATCTCCTTCAGGTTTATCCGCTTCTCACATAACCTTATTTTAAACTATCATCTCTCTATAAACAGCTAGAGTCTCTCATATCACGTCCTTCATCTGGTAGCCAGGTCACATGGACAAGAAGGAATTGGTAATGAGCGCGAGTGGTACTCTCACTCTCTCTTATCACCACAGTAGCGACGACAATGGCGACGCAGAATTGGAAAGAACGCGCTGCTGCAAAGAAACGACAGCAGCAAGAGTCTATACCGAAGGAATGGGTCCTCACAAACCTCCCTGACAAGAGTCAACTCGATGTCTCTGAATTCCCAAGGACGTGCGGTCTCCTTACAGGTCGAGAGATAGAAATAACCGAGTCTTATGTTGATGTTATCTTGGACAATCTGGCGAAAGGGTCCTGGACAGCGGTTGAAGTAACGACTGCATTCTCGAAGCGGGCAATTGTTGCACATCAGCTAGTGCGTTGCTCGCAATCTTCCACCTTCATACTAACTGACATCAAATCCAAGGTTAATTGTTTGACGGAGATCTTTATTGAAAGAGCTCTTGCTAGAGCTGGTGAACTCGATGACCACTTCAGACGCACCGGCTCGGTGGTCGGACCCCTGCACGGTGAGGTCGAAAGATAGCCTATTTTGACGATCGCTTATGCTTGTGTGTACCAGGTCTTCCTGTGTCGCTTAAAGACCAGATTTGTATCAAGGGCATCGAATCTACTATGGGTATGTTACCCACAGGAAGTCCTCTTTTGACTCTGACAGTGGTTGGAAGGTTATGTCGCATGGATCGGAAAACCTGTAACCAAGAACGCTGTGCTAACTGATATCCTTGAGTCTCTGGGCGCAGTGCTCTACGTCAAGACCAATGTTCCTCAGACTCTCATGGTTTGTACCCTTCTTGCTTTAGTTCCCACACTTCATCCTGAACTTCGTGTAGTTTCCAGAAACTTATAATCACATTTTTGGAAGAACATTAAATCCTTTCAACCGCTCACTCACGTCTGGTGGTTCTTCTGGTGGTGAAGGTGCTTTAATAGGTATGTGCTTGTTGCATTGATATTTCGGCAATCTCATATTTCCCTTTGAAGGATTAAAGGGAAGCCCACTTGGTTTGTGAAAATGATACCTCGCAGGTCCATTTCGCCACTGACATTTGACTTAGGAGTCGGCTCGGATATCGGCGGTTCTGTTCGCATTCCATCTGCCTTCAATGCGCTTTATGGGCTTCGACCATCATTCCATCGAATTCCCTACGCTGGTTGTGTCAATTCTTTGGATGGCCAAATTTCCATATACTCAGTGCTTGGTCCTATGACAACCTCGATGAATGGGATCAAAGCCTTTATGAAGAGCGTGCTCTCCAAGGAGCCCTGGCAATATGACCCTCTTTGCGTCCGTAAGCGATGGAACGAAGATGAGTATCGGCTCTTGGACTATAATGGCGGAAAACAACTTTGCTTCGCCGTTCTTTGGGATGATAATGTCACCATGCCGCATCCACCGGTACTAAGAGGGTTGGAGATGACTAAACAAGCTTTGCTTCGGGCTGGGCATAAAGGTACATTTTACCCTTTATCCGTTCCCAGATGCTCAATAAGAATTCTCAGTGATTGATTGGAAACCACTCTACCATCCAGAGCTCTATGAATTTGTTGTATGTACCATTTTAATGGTGGGGTCGCACTGGTTAACGGGTTCTCTCAATTCAGCCCAAGATTTGGGGTGCTGTCGGTGATGCCGATTACGAGGTTGCGACAAAGCTTTCGGGGGAGCCCATCATTAGGAAAATGGCACTCGTCGAAGGAAATCTCGACACCCCAGTTGAAGACACTATCCATCGTTTCCCGCCTCTTAATTTGACTGCGTTCGAATATTGGCAGATCAATGTTACTCACCGAGAATTGAGGCAAGCTTATTTAGACCACTGGCGTGAGACAGCCGCAGTTACGGGGACAGGGAGGCCAGCCGATGCTATCATTTCTCCTGCAGCACCGTATGTGGCGCCACCCCACGGTGGGAATTGGTAAGCGCCCGGAAGTCGGTTGTCAGAACGATTAGTTAATCATTGTTACCCGTAGGAATGCGCAGTACACAACTGTTTGGAACACCCTGGACTACCCTGCCTGTGTCGTTCCGGTGGGAGCTAGGGTTGATCCTATTTTGGACGTCAAGAAGCCTCGCGACTCGTTCTATGGTGACGGTGACCGCCGCAACTGGGACTCTTGTAAGTGAAGCTATATTCTTGCCCGTTCGTAGACTAGACTTGCAATGCAGACGACCCGGAGACTTTCAAGAATGCGCCAATCACTGTTCAGGTTGTTGGTCGCACCCTGGAAGAAGAGGCGCTGGTTGGAATATCGGAAATTGTTGACCAAGCTCTTCAGACATATAAATCTAAGCTATAGATTGTTTTGATACCGTCGTACTCGAACAATGCAACCATGAAGCTGGCTACCTGAGAGGATTGCGAGCCCACGATTTGTCTTGACGAAACTGACGGCTCTGTAGTGTAGTGGTTATCACTCAAGATTCTGAAATATGATTTCTTGTAACCTCAGTTCGAATCTGGGCAGGGCCTTCTAACAATATTGTATTCAGTTTTTTGCCGACGTTCCAAACAAAATCCGACTGGGCCCACTCGTTACATAGCACTAGATCAGTAAAATTATAGATCGAATAATAGCAGCAACTCGTTTCGATCGAGTGACCTCGGGGTTATGGGCCCCGCGCGCTACCACTGCGCCATGCTGCTGGACAGTGTCGCTGGTTCCTCAATTGGTACACCACATTGACAAGCAGAACCAAACACAGGCACGCGTTCGGGACTCAATTGAGCGCTAGTGATTTTTACGCTTCCGGTCATGTTTCCGAGCTTGGCCTGGTTTTCCGAGGTCGTCTCTCAGCCTTTCAAGCGTTCGCAATATGGTCTCTTCCACGGAAAAATGAAGCAATACGGAAATAATGTTCCGTTTTCAAAGCACAAGACGCGCCGGACATGGCTACCCAACGTACAGTCAAAACGGATAACCTCCGAGACACTAGGACGCGAGCTGAAACTGAAGGTCACGACTCGGGCCTTGCGGACAATAAAGAAGGTGCATGGCTGAGTTTATAATATTCTCCGGTTATCTGCTCACCTCTTTGTAGCACGGTGGCCTCGACCAATACCTCGAGCAGACCAGTGGTAAAACCCTTGGACATGAGGGTATGAGGTTACGGTTGATGGTTAGAGACAAAAAGCAGGAGAAGCGGGGCGTACGGGAGGTGCCAAGCATTCAGGCAAAGTCGGAGCTTGATATTGCTGATGCTCTCAAAGTACGAGAGCAAGCGGGAAAGGCGTTGGGTTTGGAAGGACCTGCGACGTATGTTCTCGTGTCCTTCGTTTTCTCGACTGAGCTCACAGTTATTTTTTATCCTAGTGCTCAGCAAACTATCAAGTACCTTAAGTCGGTGAACTCTATAATTTAATGAATATACTCCCCCGCTGTTTTGGTTTCAATATTTCGCTTCGTACGGCTGTCCGTATCCTAGGCCTTGTTGAAAAAGGCGCGACTGCAACTATGGCCCGACCTTTGGAAACGGCTACCTTATGCTTTCTTGGATTCAACAAGCTTTGACGTTTGATTTGAGTGCATGCACTTTAGTGTTGCCTCAGCTTTGCTGCCCACGGATGATACTGGGGAACAGATTAGAGGGTTGACATCGACATCCGCCTACGATGGCACAACATCAGCTCTTCGACCGGTATAACTTCCCTGAGTTTCCCGTATCTCCGAGGGCGTTTTACTGTTAAATTATTTCCGTCCGGATCATGCACACATAATTTGGATTGGAAAGTAACTGCAGAACCATTGAACGGTGGCGGCCGTTCTAATCGTCAATGGTTCCCAGAGTGCGGCCACCGATCCAAATCTCAATGTGAACGTATTCCCAACAGGCAATCCCTCCAGGAACCTGGATGCAGAGGTGCATCACCAGTGCATCACGTTCCATTTATGACCATGGATGGTCCTTTTGACCTCGTTGCACTACAACGATCCTCATGCTCTGACTTCTTTCCACAGCCGTTTACTTGGCTTACGTCCACTTTGGTCCTTCTTTGAGCGAATCACGATATGAACGCATGAGGAAGCTTGGTATCAGAACGTTTTATAGGGCTGGGTACGCGGACACCGGGTTTCGTTACCTTTCCTTCTAGTACTTTCGTTCGGAGTCATTTCTTGAGCCGTGCCCAACAAGGAAGAGATGAGGCTGTTTGCGCTCCTCACGATGCCGATGTTGACTTTGGTATGCTGTAACTCTCCTCTACACTTTGGTGAAAATGGGGCTGAGCAGTTTGATAACATAGTCACTCAACAGCGGATATTATCACATTCAAAGCGTTGCGTCAGGAAAGAACGTCGAGGCTCGGCAGCAAGGGTTGCCGTTGTTCATAACAAAGAACGAGATGCCTTTCATTCACGAGGGCCATGAGCAGGATTATACGGTCGTAAGAGTCTTACACTCCTTCCACCGATTCAACATCACCCATTATGAGTGACATCTGTTGCTAGTGGCGTGTTGACAAACGCGTTCACGGACACGCGTCTAAAGCTATTTACACACTACAACATAACGCGACCAAAATGTACGCACAGGTTTACCACGAGGCTTTCGTACGTACCTTGTTCATTTCACTTTGAGTGATTTGTTGAACGTTAGCAATACAGAACATAACCTTGATGATCGCAGAGAAAATCGCTACCCCAGTGGGGCTCGAGTCCGTTGGTGGCCATGAGTGGACTGTCAGTCTAGCATTTCTCCGTTCCTTACTCTAGTCCTGCGACTCTGACACAGTTTCTATGGTATTGCAGATTAGTCTTCCAGGTATAGAGCCCGAGAGCGTTTGGACAGCAGAAGGACAGCATGGTTTGGTGTGTTCATTGAGACTACTGGTCACTTTTAAGACCACTTTTGTGAGACAAGCAACTTGTTGACTTCCATTTTGACTTTTAGGTGACGGTTGATCCAGCAAGGATAACTCGAAAGGGAATTCCTCGAGCAAGCCAAAGATTCAAGTTCCTTCCCATTTGCACGTAACTCAGGGATTTCGTCGTTTTTATAGTATCGCCTTGAATGATTACGAGCGTCGTGAAGAACCTGAGCTCTTGTAACTATGCCCACTGTATCCATTTCCTGGAAGGAAAAATGAGCATCACAAATGGAGTAAATCACTGGCCCCACGGAGTTCATCCTTGAATGGGGAGACTTTCCATTGGGCAGACTTCATCTGGAGTGTTTGCCAGAAGACCATTCAAGATGAGCGCTTAATCGACCCTAATCCTGAGATATATCATAGAGAATCCCACGATGCGTAACAATCGATTGGCAAACAATGTCCTGATAACTTCAACTTAACCTTTAGCCACCATGCCACTGAACCTCTTCAGAAAGTTATGCGTTCGCTCCTCAAAGTCACTTATCAGCACAGCACATCCTTTTCCATCTCTCCCCGCTGAACTTTGGTACTTGATCGCCTCATTCATACCTTTCTCCGAATTTTGCGCCGCGAAACTCTATACACTCAATCATTCTCTCTTTTCATTCTATTTGGAGGAGAAATACAGGAAGCTTACGTTGGAATATGTCTACGATAATGATTTCATGAATGATAGACTGTCGAAAAAAATTGGCCAATATCAGGTGAACTTGAAGATACTTTCCGATGCTGTCATCGACCTAATGCCATCCTGCAATAGAAAATCACCTGTAGTTCCTATGGCCACCCGTATTCTCAAGCTCCAGATCCGTCCGCCGAATTGTTATTTTTGTTCATCGCCCAGTAGCACGGAACGGGTCAAGAGACGACTTCAGGCTCGTCTATCTCAGGTTGTGGAGATTCTTGGCCCACTCAGACCAAGAGATGCGACTCGACGAGCCCTTGCTTTTCGTGAATATACTGTTGCCTCTCTCTCGAGGTTGAATAATCTTACTTCAATGAAGTTGGATTGGAGCCCACCAGACAGGTCCGACTATCAGCCATCTTCCCCTGTGAATATTTCGCTTCTTGCTGGCCTGGCCGCAGCGTGGATATCGTCAAAGAACACGCTGGTGAACCTGTCGCTTGTGTTCCGGGCTGCATATCTTCTAGACACTGCGTTGCCTACCGTCGAGCTCACAAGCCTTCGGAAGTTTGAGCTCACAATCTCGCCGCAATATGATCTTTTTGATGAGGAGCCACCCCTGCTCGATGATAGTCTCACGAGCTCGAGAGAGCTCTTGATCCGCTTTTTATCCAACCACCAATCTACCCTTCAAACACTCCACTTGATGTTACCATCATCTCGATTCGCAGAGGGGGTCCTGGACAAAATACCTTTTCTATCATCACTCACAAGTCTCTCACTCTCATTCACCCTTTATAAAAACACCCTCGTCCTCTCTTCTTTGCCTAGATTTCTTCAACGACAGTCAGCACAACTACAGGAATTCACGTTTCGATTATATACAAAACTCGATCCTGCATTGTTAGGTTCATGGTACAATCCAGTACCCGCTAATCTCGAGTGGTGGATATCGCAGCCATTCGTACAGGTCGACTTTCCCCAATTGGATAAACTTACCCTCAGACTTGACACGCCGTTTTTGTTTTCATACGCCGCGAAGTTTGCTACCAGAGTGAGTAATCTGATACACAGAGCTCAAAGCTAACACCCTCATGGTTCGGTATCTTACAACGAGTTGTCACAGATCCGGACACTATCGATAGCTTATAATGAGACGTCACAGGTCGAAACACGAGAGCCAGCGCGAACCTACCTCTTGTATTCCGAAATCCGCGACCTTCTCGGCGTCCTTACAAGAACAACCGTGCCAAACTCGCTTCAAGAATTAGCTATCTGTACGAAGAAATTCACACCAGGTCTCCTTCGCCTTCTTGGACATAGTTTACCTGAACTCAGGACTCTTCGCATACAATGTCGTACCTTCGACACAGTCGACGACTACAATCCCAACTTAGAATACGATGAGTCTCCTTTGGTGCGAGATTTTCACGCTCTCCTGGTTCATAGCCTGATTCTACCCACTCTGCTACTTTACCGTCAACACTCTAGCCCTACACTGAATTCTCCACAGTTGTTTTCCCAGACTGGAAACTCAACCATATCTTTCTATCTCAACAATATCCATTTCAGATTGGTGCGTGGAAAGCTGAGAAAGAGGAGTTTTGTGCAGCACTGTTACACGCCCTTCCAAATGTCAAATACTTCAACGGTGTAACAAGGGGAGAGGATTGGATGGGTCATTGGTGAATAAAGGGTTAAGCGGTGGTAATAATGCTGTAATAGGTAGACAATAATACGACGAGAGCCGACAAATTTCTCCATTCTCCAAAAATGCAAGATTTGCCACTTCTGGGACCCTATGGCCAATCTATCGAATCTCCGGAGTCACCTCTTCTGCCTACCAGAATTGAATGGCGTATGATAAGAGACTTTTAAACCATTCTAGTAAATAAGGCTACTATACTCACCCCATGGACCGACATCCGGATTCTCAATATCACGAATACTCGGAGTGATCACGCTTCTGGAGAGCTTGAGAGTTCTCAGAGTCAGCTTCTAGGGAGGATAGTTATTCGCGGGGCCAACCATGGACGCACCAATTCACGTGGGCTCTATACAGGCAATGGGCTAACAGCAGTGGCACTAAGAGCAATGACAACAAGGGCGGCGAGGGGGAACTTCATCTTGGAGCTACTAGTAGTAGTGGCGTGAATCCTCAGGCTGGAACACTATCCCTCTTATACCCTGGCCAGAGACGATAACATCTGAAATTACATATGGACTTGCTTTGACACCAGACGTGCCACTCGTATAATCGAACTGTCAGGTGTAGCAATGTCGAGCAGAAACGGTCCGGTGTTTATCCATCTATAGGTTTCGTCCTTCAAGTTGTCGTGCATACATATGTGGTAGCAGTTCTTCCCCGCAAAGTCCTAACATGATCCTTGTATTCCGCGAGAAAACTGTACACTGCGAAATATCGGTGATTTACAAGTAGTGCCATATAGATAGTTCAAGTGCTTCGTTCTGCTGGAGGGGTACTACAGGAACCATCGGGCCGTTATATAAATGCTACTATGGCCAACTTATATCATCTTCGCCAAGGTCGTTGCGGCGCCCTGTAAGAAACCAATAAACATCTGAAAACAATCCCCCAATGAGAACTTGAATAAAATTGAAAGAGGTTGCCTTGCTCACCCCATGGATCTGTCACATCCGTCTTCTGCTCGGACCCACTAGCACGAATATAATAAACAGTGCCTGAGTCGGATTCGCGCTTCTGTTGAAGGGCTTAAAGTCCTTGAAATTAGTTTTAAGCTCTTGAAAAAGCCAGTTGGCACAGGCTTACCTTGAATATTCAGTGCAGGTAATGCGCTAACGATTGCGATGCAGAACACGATTGTGAGGGTGGCCATGAAAAGGAATTTCATGACTGGTGCTCGAGTAATATCTAGAGTTCTCTATGGTGCAGGTCTGGGTTTTTAAATCCTCTACTACTGCTACACCCAAGTTAGAGGCGATAAACATCTACGATCCCGCATGGGCTAGCTTCAACTATAAGGCACAACAATGCGGAATTAAAATAGAATTGTTGATGCGTCTGCCTTTGTATGGATTTCACTGACTTTGCGGCATACGGGCAGTCACCCTTCCCCACGAGAACTTCAAGAGCTCTGTGGTGCATCAACCATGGGCCCCATATCAATACACTCGTGCAAGGGGGTGGTTGAGTCCGCGTGGTACTGTTTTACCCTAGGTTTCTAGAGTAGCAATCTTTCCCTACACATGGAGGATCTGACAAAACTCTCAACAACCTTTAAGAAGAATGCCTGGATCGGCTGGGAGAGCAGCTAGCATCTAAAGGTCATCTGTCTGACCATCCAGGTCGCCCAATTCTCCGTCTACTTGAGAAGGACCCGCAAGAGGGAATGCATCCAGTGAGGAAGGTCCATCAACGGAATAGTGACTTCTTTTTTATTTATTTATTTATAAGAGTCGCTAGTCAAATATTCATGAAAGTTCGTTATCTATCATGGTCGGCTCCGAGTCGTATTTATACTCTCATACCGCTGGGAGAGTATGTGTAACCATTCGTGTTGCCTTGAGCCAGTCATGCTGTTCCCAGTAGCTCATTTTTGTATAAACCTCGGAGGTCTGTCTATATTGCTTTCTCAGGCTGAACTTTAGTAGCACGCTCACGACGTCTTCAGAGTCACTTTGATCAGCACCGGGCCAGTGTTGCATCGGAGGGCTAGTCCCCGTTCAAGTCGTCGATCATCCGGTGGTACTTAATGACTGCCGATGTATTTGGAATCAATCTGAAGACGGTCGCATGAGTGTCAGAATGTTGAAACGTTGATATCCTGTCTGAAGAGTTGATTAGATGCTCATTTTATGTTGATTATCAACTATTTATTCCATTGTTACCAACACGGGTACACTTCTCGAAGATTGTAATGTTCACTGATACCCCAGAATGGACCATCCATTCTCAACTCAGCCTCCGGCATGAGCAGATAAGCGGTTACACGCGCTGATATCAGAATAGTAGTTTAAGCTTCTAGTAGCACACGACTTTTCTTATCATACCCTCCCCTTGCAACGTGTAACTACAAAGATGATTACTTACTTGCTCTAGGCGGGTCACTTATATATTATAGCCGATTGTACCTTAAGATTAGAATAGTACTGATGTTCTGAGAGAAGTCATCACTACAGTTTGAGTGATGAAGTTCGAAGTTTCACCGTTGCCTTTGTTCAAATTTCGCGAAGTTGAGAAGCTAATAATACGTACCGAGACAAAGCTGACAACGAGTTTGAGAGATTCCCTTGTACCCACCCCTTTTTGGTCCAAAGGCGGGGAAATTTCGAAGACTGGGAAATTCTGTGGCGTTTTACTCTTTCACCTTGGGGACCATGTGGGATCATGGGGGCCACTCAGTCTGCGAACAGTTCCCCGTTCGAAAGGTTCTTCTTTGAAAGTTCCGCATCAGGTCAACTTCAGTTTCATAGCCGCTTTAACGGCCGCAAGATGTACTTTAATGGCAATACTTGACTGGACACCACGAATCTGATGTATGGGCTTATCGAACGCGTTTCTCACCACTGATCCACGCGTCCTCTTTAATAGATCCAATAGCTCCAATTGATTGGCGAGAAGGATCCATTGGAAATCTAAGGAATATGAGACGGTTGTAGTTTGGACTTGTGGAGAACTGGGAACCACATCATAGACGCGACGCGAGGGTGTGGTGCCGGTGGGAACGAGGATTGTAGGTGCCCGGTCAGTGTGGGGGAACATTGGGGAATTCTTTGAGTTTGCCGAACTTGGTTCGGACGTTCTTGGACAGAAAGGTTCTCATGCACACACACCGTAGCCATGTGGTGTCACAAGGTTTGAGTAAAAGTTTTGCATTCGGGAAATTTGATCGTGTATGCGCGTGGTTTGACAGCTTGGATTACCCTTGGTCCTGGTGACACTCTGGGAGTGTCGTCCGAGTTTGAGTTTGAGTTTATCGTTTTCGGTACTATTCGTTTGCTACGCTACAGAGCTATACATTTCACAAGAGGATTGAACGAATAAAGTTAAAGATGCTACAAAAGCGAAAGACCACCTATACAACCCATTCCAAGTTTGAATAAAGTTTAAAGGATTCTAAGATGCAGAGCGTGGGGATACACAATCAGTGAGGGTATGAACGCGTCGGTTTTGGTGAGAGCGCGGAAATCGAATGATTTTAAGGTTTAGAGAACAAGTGCAGCCAAGCCGAGAGCAGCGATACTAGCAACGGTGCTGACGCCGTTGATTGATGCAGCACTTGAACCACTGGGTGTAGCACCGCCGGCGGTGCCGGAGGCGGTATTAGCACCCGCTGCAGTAGCCGTGCCACCAGTGAGTGTGCCAGTGAGGGTGGGGAAGCCGGCAGGGGTGGAGGTGAGTGTAACGCCCTGTTATGACACGACGTGCTCTTGTTAGAGTTGACCCTTAGGTGCTTCATATAACTAAAGTAAACGTACGACGATAGCGCAGAGCTGCCTTGCAGCAGCGGTGGCATCTTCAAGGTCTTGACCCTTGCATGTCTGCCCGATGCAATTGGTGGACGAGTTAAGGAAGGTGTCGCTCCGGCACAGACAATTGTTGTCCGTGGCTTGGCAGCCACCCAGATCAGCCTTCGTGATACATTCAAAGGCACACTCTAGAACAAAAAGCTGAGAAAGGTCATGAATTATTGAGTGTATGAGTGTACGCACGAGGGAGACCACCCTGGCGAGAGATGAGGCTAGCAGAGGCAGAGGAGACGAAAGCAGCGACAGCGATAACAAGAGAGAAGCGCATGTTGACTCAGAGCGATAGGGATAGCAAGGGGACGCGTAAAGCCAAGTGAATGGAAAAAGCTGGTGAAGCTAACTTGAGAGGTGCAAGTACGACGAAAGCGAGGGCTGGGGGAAAATGCGAGCGTTTGATTGGGGATTTTATATACGTTACAGTTTGGACAGAGAAGGGAACCTTGATGGGTATGAAGTGCCTGGCCATTCCCATGTTCGGAAGAATTCGTTGTCCCTTGGTCTGAATGGTTGTTCTTTAATGCAAACGTCTGTCATGCGGCGGAGACTCAATTGATACCTGGCTGTGAGTGTCCAAGATATCAACAGGGAATACAAAGGCAATGGAATCAAGGGTGTTACAACTTAAAGAACAAAGGCGCCTAAAACAAAGGAGGGTCCAGTTTTGGAAGCCGGTAACTCCGCTGAGAATAGAATGAAAATGATCACATCATTATAAATTGATGTTCCCACAGATTATGGGCTCCGGGATCTGCCGACAAACTGTGAAGCCACCTGAACCTTGTTTTGTTTACACAACGCAAGTGACCAAACAAACTATTGATCCAGCGGTCCCGTTTCGCCTTTGCTCATCGACACCAACATCCGCAAGACATGGTACGTCGCTGTACTACCAGTTCTCCATACAATATAGCTAATGCAACTCAATAGGCCCCCACCAACCCCAAGAAAAAGGTACTGGCCTTTCAGGCGTCCTTTATCCTGTGATCTAATCCATCCTACATTGATCACCAGACCGGCGGCAAGACTCGCTCTGCCCTCCAAGATGTCGTCTCCCGCGAGTACACTATCCACCTCCACAAGCGTGTACACGGCCGCTCCTTCAAAAAACGTGCTCCCTGGGCCGTGAAATCCATTGTTGACTTTACCCAGAAGGCTATGGGCACCTCGGATGTTCGTCTTGACCCCAAGCTTAACCAGGCTGTTTGGGTACAGGGTATCAAGTCAGTTCCCCACCGAATTCGTGTCAAACTTGAGCGTGAGTGGGATTTACGAGACACAAGTCCGGATTCGAATGATTGACTGGGAGCTTCTAGGGAAACGCAATGACGATGAGAATGCCAAGGAGAAGCTCTACACATATGTATCGCACGTTCCCGTAGCATCGTTCAAGGTGCGTTGCAACATATACCCGTTAGAGTCGTCATTTATCCTATTTCGCTACAGGGCCTCCAAACAACGGTCGTTGATGCGGAGTAAATGTTTAGTGTATATCTTTCGCCGGTCTTTTGCTGTTGTCTTCTCCTCCCTGCATGCCAGCCGTATATGCATGTTCTACACACGTCCCTATGGTATGCTCGTCGTCCCTCAACAAAGGCATTATGCATCAATTTCACGATACTCTGAGCATTCTTACGTTTGAATCTTCACACTCTTGTGATTGTCTGTCTGGTTCTGGGTTCGAAGAACTCAATAATGAAGGATTGAGATAAGCTAAACTGAGCTGAGCTCTTCCCTTCGTCCTGGGAGGCATGCCATTCAGCTAGCCATTTGAATAGTATACACAATGTGATCAAAGGACTTGAAGCAAGCTCATGAAAAGAATGAAATGGGCTCTTCCCTCTCGGAAGCCCCATATGAAAAGGAAAAAAAAGTTTGCAATCAAGCTGTGGACACTGTGGGGATTGAACCCACGACCTTATACAATTTCCATGAGCAGAAGCTCATGTACACCGAAGTGCAAAGCATACGCCATACCACTAGGCCAAGTGCCCTTATAACAAGTAGAACTTAAGTAGCTTATCAATGGATAATCATAATGATTCCAGTCGCCAGAAAAATGAAGGTGACATTTTTTCTAGGGAGAAGTTGGGGGCATTAACATTGGCGGAGCTGACAAAACATTCGACGAAGGATATGTCGGTGCTCAATGCTAGTTTAGCGCTCAGGCGTTCAAACTTCAAAGGACACCAAAATCCAATATTAAATATTAATTTAAGGCCGAAAAAAATGAGATCTAAACTTGGAGTCGAATTCAATTTGATCTCTCCCTTCATCCAGCTCCTCCGTCGGTCTTTCGCCTCACTGTCCCTTCTCTTCATCCATCGTACCACTCTTGTCAGTTGAATTGGAATTTAGGTGCTATTCCAGATCATCTATCAAGCAACCATGCCGGCTCTCAAAGGCAAAGAAAAATCCAGCAAGTCGAGTATAGGTGCACCTGCGCAACGTAATCAGTCGAGTAGGAAAGGGAAGAGAGCGTGGAGGAAGAATGTTGATCTGGAAGATGTGGAGGGTGGTTTGGATGAATTGAGAGCCGAGGAGAGGACTACGGGGTAAGTTTCATCATTATAGTTGGACGCTAAGACGTGGTGTTGATTTGTTGCTGTCGTTACTGTGGTTTTGTAGGAAAACATTACAAAAGACGGCTAATGACGAGCTGTTCGTCGTTGACACTGTTGGTGATGAACAAGGTACGTCTGTCTCTTGTCGTTCTATCTCGCCTCGCCTCGCCTCGCCTCGCCTAGTCATGTACAACATAACTGATGCAACGGTCATCTACTTTGATTATTCTAGTCAGAAAAACTCTACCCCCGCGGTTTTCGACCTCCGCTCTAACATCAACCAAGATTCTTTCTCAACGATCAGCTGTACCTGCCGTGTATTCACGTACGACAGCAACCAATGCAGCTGATCGAGAACGAAAGAGAAAAATGTCGAAGGAGGAGAAAGATAGGTTGTTGAGGATCGCCAAAAGACCCAGAAAAGGTCCTTTTAACAGTGTCGTGGATCCTTCTGAGTATCAAGCCGGCGATGGTGTTGTAGAATTGAGTAGAGCCGTGAAGGAGAGTGGTGGGTATGACCCTTGGGCTGCTAGTTCCGCGGAGGACGGGGAGGAGGGGGTGGAGGGTGTTTTGCCGAAGGTGAAAAAGGTCAAAGTGGGTATTTAGCCTCTGCGCGACGAAGGACAGTCTCTGAATACCAGCTCTAGGCACCTATAACTCCACGTATACGGGACCAAATTCATATTCCAGCAGTCTCAGAGCCGCACCAGGGGGCGTCATATAACCCACCCGTCGAAGCTCACCAGGAACTTATCCTCCAAGCTGCTGAAGCTGAGGAGAAACGACTGAAAGAGCTTAACAAATTCGCAGAGGTCAAAGCTAAGATGCAGAAAGCTCGTGTTGTTGACGATAATACGGATACTCGTGGTGTGCTTGGAATGAAAGTTGATGAGATAGTGGACGAGGTGAAGGAGGAAGCGGAAGAGGCGGATACAGCCATCGTACGACCTCATTCGACGCAAAAGAAGACGAAGTCTCAGAGGAATAAAGAGTTGAGACTACTCACCGAGGTACATTGACCTTGTCTACTTTCATATTAATCACTGATATACCTATGTCGATACATAGAAACGGACGTTGGCAGAAAAGGCCGCGAGAAAACGGTTCATGGCTTCAATACCACTTGCAAAAGGACTACGACGGTCCACAGCCAGATTACTGGCGCAACAAGAACTTGAGCGCGCGCAGAGGAAAATCGTTTTGCGGGACAGATTGAAAAGGCAGGGTCTTGCTGGCCTGCGGTTGGGCAAGCACAAAGTACCAGAAGGGCAGGTAGATGTTCAGTTGGGTGAGGACTTGACTGAGAGCTTGCGTGCGCTGAAGGTATGCACGAATGCTTCTTCATGAACCATTTTACTGACCTTGCCGATAGCCTGAAGGAAACCTCTTTAAAGATCGGTTCCTCAACTTGCAGCAACGAGCACTCATTGAGCCTCGTGTGCCTGTTGTGTACGTGCCTTCCTCCTGTGACATTTCTCACTTGACTGAAATATTATTCACAGGCCCAAGAGACGGAAGGCACGGATTATTGAGTACGAAAAGCACGCTTGGAAGCGATTCGAGTAGATCTGTTGTTGTATTTAGGGTACATAAATTAGACATAATCGCGGGCGTGGGAAAGCTCATTAGTTGGACTTGACCGCCATGGACGTCGACCTCACCGAGGAACAAGTCGCTGCCTCCACACAACAACAGCCCAGAAAGCCTACAGTCGTGCCCATAGACGATGCACACCCATTCGAACTCGAGAGCTATATCTCAGGCTACACAGGCATGTACTATAACACCAAAGAATAAGGAAACCACAACAACTTAACATACCAACGCGACCGACGCGTGTACAGGCCGGACAGCTATCGATCGTCTGATTCACATCGTCAAACTATGTCCAGATATTGCTCCTGAAGCGTTCAACCTTGCTGTACAGCATATCCACCAGTCGCGAGACCCATCGCTTTATCAGACTTTGATTACTGAGTATGAGCATCTCGCAGAGAACCCAGCTATCAAGGATGGGCCTTACAGCCTGCCGAATCCGTTGGAGATTGCGCAGTTGGACTCGAAATGGGTGGATGAGGTGACTGCGAGGAATCAATCGGAGAAGGTGAAGTTGGAGGTTGAGCTCAAAACTTATACGAATAATATGATCAAAGAAAGTATTCGGGTGAGTAGCTTCCCCGGCTTTTGGAGTATTTACTAACAAATTTGTCAACTACACGCTTTAAATGATATGAAGATGGCACACAGAGATTTGGCAGAGTTTTATCGCTCCGTTGGAGAGTATCAGCAATCACTTCGACATCATACGAAATCTCGCGAGTTTTGTGCCACGAGTCAACATGTACTTGATATGTGTCTTTCCGTCCTCGAGGTGTGTTTTCACACTACTGTAGATCACGTCTGCGGGACTAATAACCTTTATTAGCTCCTAATTGAACAACGCAACTACTCCCATCTCTCAACATACGTATTCAAGGCCGAAGCAGCACTTGATGCAACCGCAGCAGCAACCAGTTCCGGTAATTCGGGCGGTGGCACTGGAACCACACCCACATCAACAGTTGGTCCATCCGCCGCAGGTGGAGGTGGCTCAAACTCCAAAAAGAAGGCACCAACGGAGAAGGAGATCGTACAATCTAGACTCGAGTTAGCTTCGGCGTTATCGCATCTGGGACAGGGGAACTATGAGAAGGCAGCTCAGTCGTTTTTGAGAGTTGGTGCTGCGAAGGAGTTGGGTGATTGGATAGGCAAGGTCAGTTTATCTCTCCCCAACTGTTTGACTATAGCTGAGTAATTCAACAGCTGATCACACCCAGTGATATCGCAATTTATACCACATTGTGTGCTCTGGCTGCCATGTCTAGAAGCGCGATTAAAGCGCAACTGCTGGATAATGCCGTATTTGGATTGTACATCGAGCAAGAGCCATATATTCGTGAACTTCTAGAAGCGTACATCAATAGCAACTTCAAGACAGCTTTAGAGCTCCTATCGAAGTACTCTGTATGTCATCTTCTACTACTTTGCGGTCCGCGTTTCCCGTTGCGCAGTGCTGAGCCACAGTTTGTCAGACACGCCATTACATTGACGTACATCTTTCTCAGCATGTTAGTGAGCTCATGAATAAGATCAAAAATAGCGCTGTTGTGCTGTACTTTCAGCCATTCGCTTCTATCAAGGTATGCTTTGCCGTATTTCCCCTTATATCGTTAGAAGTCGGCTAACAAATCCAGCTTGATCGCATGGCTGAAGCCTTTGGATGGACGGTGGACATGGTGGAGCAGCATGTCGTCACTCTCATCCAGTCAGGCGAGATCCAAGGTCGAGTAGATAGTCAAAACAAGGTAAAAATTATTCTTAAAGTGCGCATATGGCCACTCTCTGATCAAATTCTTCGCACGTACAGGTCTTGTACGCTAAGAAGACAGATTACCGGGGAGATCTCTTCGCTCGTACAATGCAAGCAGGAAACGACATCATCTCTGCAAACCGGAAAGTGTTGTTGAGAATGCGATTGTACGTATTATCATTATATCTCTCGCATCGCAATACGCTGACGAGGCACTGTACCTATTACTTATCTCGCACATATAGGCAACAAGCAGATCTTATCGTTAAGTTACCGAAAGGGCATTCACAGCAATATGGAATGGTACCGGATTATTATCCCGAGTAATTAATTTAGATTACCTACCACTTTCGAAACGAATGAAAATGGAGCGCGCAGCGGAGATGGTACCTCAACGACGGCTAGACTTGAACCAGGCCTCCTTACCGGTTCTGGATTTTGCTGCGGGTGAAAGAGTTTCGAAATATGCGAGATGCGATTTTGTACTACTATTCATTTCCTTCGACAAACCTAATAAGTGAGATATCAGAAACGCGCCTGCTGACGGGTGATCACCCATAACGTCCGAGGGTATGTGTTCCCGTCCCAACGGTCGAGCTTCGTGAACCAAAGATATCAAAGTTCCTTTTGATCTGACTGGCATAGCATTCTCACTAATGGGTCACGGGATGGCGGTGTTACGGCGAATACTCAGCGCTACGTTTTGATGGTTACCTTACCCCTCGAGAGAATTATGTATTGGGGATTTTCAAGGAGTTTTGTTCCGTTGAGGACTTTCACGGCTCGGAGTGTTTTGACTCGCAGTGCGGAAATGGAGCTCGGGGAGTACAGATGGCGCTATTTCGGCGCAAACTGCCTCGAAACTCCCAACGTTTTGCAGCGTATCAGTATCTTTTGCTTGGCTAGCGTGTGATGTCTATGCATTGGGTAACTCGGTCATTGAGGGGCACAAAGCTGGAGCTTATTTGACTAGACTAGTAATGGTGACTCGGAGTTTACAGGGTATTGATTCTACCATGAATGATGCATTGGTGAATGATAGTTTACTTGCCACGCTGACTGGGAATCGTATCATCAGGTAGCGAGATGATATGGAGTCGAGATGTCTAGGCGCTTAGTAGCCTGACTCGGACCTAGAAAGCGTATCAGGGATGCATAGCAACGGATCAAAAGGTGTGGCGCATACTCCACTTATGTATGGTATGATCAGTAGGCAATGTATGATGTATTATTATTCCCATACTTGATACATACCCGTTGGCTAAAAAAAAAAAGGTACCCCTGCCGTGAGCGAGCCTTCGGACCCGACGTGAAGATGATTGAATCATAGAGAATATCACTACTACATGATCAGTCTTAAATTGAGCTGAGCTCAAGATGCGACCGCGTTTGAAACGCAACGCGAGGCTCTATTTTAAGAGGCACAGTAAATCGAAATATTGTTACAAACATCTAAGAGTTCAGGAATAGCTAATACAGTTTAAAATACATAGGACCATAGCCTAGTTTAATTTACAATGAAAGCGACTCAACGTCGGGCTCCTGCGACCGTGAGGCGGAAATGATCATGGCGGCAGGGCGCATAGCGTCTTTCAAGATAAGACTTGCGCTTCTGGACCCACACTTTCGGACTCAAGGAGCACCCTTAACATCGTCTTCGTGGCGGAGGAAGATGCCATGCGGGTGGAAACCAAAATCCTGTTTAGAGTCCACCGGCGACGACCCTGAAAAATGACAAATACCGGTGAGTTCAAATTATCAATTACTGAGGGCTGAAAAGGGCTGAGCTCACCGGTTCTGTTATCAGTAGTATTATCCGATGTGTAGTGAATGCTGCTCTCTGTGATAGGAGCAGCAATAGCAACTTCGCGAGAGCATATCGCAGTGAGAATCAGGAAGAGGTAGAAGATATACTTCATTGTTGAAGCGTTGAAGATAGGAACTTTTCTGTTTCAATGAAAGCTATGTATTGGTTTTATAACCCTTCAAGCAATGGTTCCACATACCCGTTCATTAGCCTCAGTGAGCGGGTTTCATGGCCGGAATAAGAAATATGATAGAGATATTGTCAGATTTAGTCTAGTCGAAGTTGGCTAACCCCAGGACACTCGGCCGTTTCCTAGTTCCCTATCACCGAACCTTTAAAGGAATGGGTAACATCTATGGGGCTACATATGTAGGTACAGGCACCGAAGCACGGTGTTGAGCGTTGAACCCGAGGATCGTCATTATCCTGCGGACTACGCCTAATGTATCATTTGCTAAACATAGAGATGGCCTATTGCATTTCAAGCAGTCTGATTTCCAAGAGCACTATCAGGAGCAAATAGTTGGTATGTGTCAAAACAACTGCTGGCTATAGCTTGAATATTCATTAATCACAATTGGGCAATGTGTTGATGTTAAGCAAGTAATGCATGTACTCTGGAGCTTGGAGCATGTTCGGTGACTGTGCCATCTATTCGTACTTCCGAATATGACATCATTATTCAATTGCGGGCCCCATGGCCCGACGCATCACTGCGTAATAGTCTATAGGCTCTGGCCTCGTTCATCATTCCGGGTTATTCACAGCCTGATTTCGGAGCTTGTGGCGGGGATGTCAAGTGGTGTTCATCGGGTGTCCCGAATGCTAGTCTCTCTTGTGGGGATTATTAGCGCAGCATTGTATGTATATGGCATCATGAGTATTGACTTGTTTGCTCATGATGTAACGTTCTGAAGGATTCGTGGCAGACAGGCTCTCCGGCCGATTTTGCCATATGAAACTCTAACCTCATGAGAACGCCAACATTCGAGATCCAGCATTGTGATACCTCTAACGCCACCTGGGCGGTGTTCCATTGCACATTGACAGTGAATACGTTTTTCTATGTTTTGATTGCTAACTTGGCGCTCCTGAGTCAGTCGTGTTTGAAGGACGTGGTTTCCATTGTTCACCGGTGTCTGAGTATCACTATCACTCTATAAGCTAGTAGCCTCAGGCTCCATTAATCAAAGCCTGAACCCCCTGAGCGTGTATATCTGCAGTTGCCTTCAAAGCTCAACAAGATAGTGCATCGACACGCCTAGAACGACCTCTTATGACAGTATATGATAGTGGATAAGTTGAAACTTACTCGCGCGAACTGATGGTAAATGTCCCTGAACTCCTGGTGACCAGTAGCTCCCCACCAGTGAGCGATGTACTCTCTTCCGGGCAGGCGGAGGAATAGTTTTGGATAGCAAGCCCGCTCTGAGATGCTTGGGGACTTGGTAGTCTGATCGGAATAGCGAATCAGGGTCGGGTAGCAACGGATCAAACGGAGGTGGCGCAGCGTAGATCAGTTACATATACGTATGTATTCGTTACTTTTGAGACATTCTATGAGTGATATGTTACAGTTGTGTCGGGCAAGAACCGGACCTGACGGCTAGGAGTGGCAGATTAATAGTTATCTTGACTTTGATTTGTAAAGGAACAGGCGGAGGATCTTGTCAGGTCCGGCAGTCCCAAGTGCCTGAAGACTTCACTATGTCAAGAATCATTGGTCTATACTAGTTCAGAAAGCGGTCACGGTTTTGTCGAAGAACCATAGATCTACATGTAGGGTACAGGATAATATACAATCAGGTACATAGAAAAAACAGGAATTCAAATTGCTGTGAAGTCGAACGGGCCTATCAGGCCTGTCTTATGCCGACTAGCCTGGTGCTGTGATTATTGGCCCCTATGCCATTATATCCGGGCCATCATGGTGTTTCTCTCTGCGCAGAAAAATACCATCCAAGTGGATATGAATATCCTCAGAAACCTTCGGGTGTGACAATCCTGACGCTGGTCAGATAGCAAGGGGAACAGTTAGTTTCAATGACTAGCTACTATCTCTCGTGAAGTCACACTCACGAGCTGGTAGGTCAATAACAATCGTAGATGCATACTGGGTTTCTGTAATAGGAGCTCCGGTAACTATGCGGGTGTAGCCCACAGTGAGAGCGAGGAGGAGATAGTAGGTGTTGCACTTCATTGTTAAGGTTAATGGTTTTGGTTCTTCTGGAAGAATCCCCGAGCCGGCTTTTATACTTCCAACCAGATGTGTCGAGAGCTCTTTTATTGACTCATAACTGCTCATCATACCTATGAGCGAAAGAAATCCTATAAGGTCAGGGGCAGCGTCTACGGCTCAGCTGCGAGTGCGCCATCGACCGCGCCTGCTTCCGAGTTCTAATTGGCACGAAGAAACTTCATAGCCGTTGATTGATGCAAACACAGAAGCCAAATCGTCTCAGGTGCACAGAGTTGCCCGTCGTGCACAAGTCAGGATGCCTAGGTTGGCAGACACAGGGATAGAAGGAAATTCCAGGCGATTTGATCTCTACGGTACAATATTTTAGTAGTATATATCAACTGACCTGCCGGACGTGGCCAGAACTACGGTCAACTAGTTTTAGCAATGCATTGAAGCTGAGCGAGTACCGAGTACTGGGTGCGTATAATGTTCACGGGTTTGAACCTGTTTGAACATCCTTGTATTCTATTTTTATTTCCAAATATGACAGTGTATATCAGGCGGAGTGGCGTAGCGCATCACCGCCAAACAGTCCGAGGGACCTCATTTTGAAACGATGGAGTCATTCAAGAGTAACAAGCTGATGAGCATGACGCCTGGTGTTAGATTGAGTTCATCACCAACCTCGAATCCTACTGCGCTGAGAACCTTGGAGAATCGAGAATGCAAACAGCCCGTTTACTCACGAGACCATGAGTGTGTGAATTTCAATAAGGATCAGACAGCATCCCAACCTTCTCCTAGCTTGATCTTTCCTCTTCAATCAACTGCTTCACATCTTCGCAACGTCCATATTACGAGTCTCATGCTTTCCGTCCACATTGTAAATCACGTTTTCCTTGTCTAGAGTCTGCCATCCCTGTTTACTGTTCCCTCATGTCCAAACTCAGTCAAATTCCAAGAGCCCGCTACTCAACTGACTTATGCGATGCTACTTGTGGCTGTTCAGTCTCATTTCGCATTGATGGGCTTTGCAGCAGTCAAGGAGCAGCTGACTCTATATGACGCTGAAACGCTGTTCACCGCCACAGAGCCCCGGTACCGCGGGAACGTCGCAATGACCGTCGACGACTAACACTCACTTTCGGCGAGAAATGCGAAACCTGCGATGCAACGGTCACCGAGTCATTCTGTTGATCTAGAATGTAAACCTTTCGTACGGGGGGCACTGCAAATAATCTGTCGCCTACGAGTTCAATCGATCTGTGCCTGTACACTCGAAACACTCGTCTCCAATTCTTTGGCTCAGATTTAATTATCGCGAACTACTATGATGCTATTGACATGGTATAAAATCCCTCTCGATGCTAGGGTGGAATCATTCAAACTCCCTCTCGTACATCCAATTTCTACTCACACTTAACTCAATGAAGTTCACAATATTCTCTGTCCTGCTCCTTTCTGTCGCCGGCCATGTTGTAACCGCGCTGCCAATTGCATCTCCCTCTACCACACAATCCGTTGAACATCTCTCTGAAGGGACTATGACAACAGAAGGTTGGTTGGCTCCAAAGCTAATTCCTTTTCACACTATATTCACGCATTCTTCAGCATTAGGGGAGAGGTCTACACTAGGTTCAGCAAGAGTGGAAGGGATATTTCTGCGAAATGTCCATTATTATGAGGAGGAAGCAAGTCCAAGCCCGTCCGCTTCCACTCGTCTAGGTTCGTGCTTAAGCATTACACCGAAAATTAGAGCAAAGACTCAGCTATTTTTCAGCGTTCCACATGGACGCTATCCATTTCTGAGCGACAGATATTGACTGCGATTCGTCCCCCTCGCCAACTCTGGCCATACGGATGGCCACGATGCCTCGGATTAACACATCCAACACACATATCAATTGGTCTTGAAAGATGCACCGCCGCATCACCGTTTCTCCCTGTACGGAAATATACGGCGATTCCATATCCCTTTCCGCCCCTGAGAGTGGTCCTTGATTATTATAATAAACTTCTTAATTGAACACTCTTCTCATACCCATATTTATTAGATTTATATAGCCCCTTAGTTTGTAGCAATAGTTGTACTATATCACTCAATGTTCTTTTGAATATGAACACTGCTTGTTTTTGTTTTCACCCGAACTGTGTGAACATAGTTCCATGTTTTCCTTCACCTGATAGGGCGTTATGGCAGCAAGAGATGTATCATTCCCCCAGTGTGTTGGGCGGTCATCCAGACTAGACAGTTTTTTGGTGATGGATAGCGGCCCATCAATAGTTAAGAAATAGAAAAACAATAATTATTGATTTTGCTACCGACTTAAGTGAGCCAATCAATGCGAAGAAACGCTTTACAAATACCTCGCCGGCCAAGACGGTTTTTCACTGTTGAGTACCTGAATATTGAGAACTGAAACAGCTTGGCTATCTTGCATGATAGCCGTTGGAAATAAACCACTAAATTTTCAGCCGAAACATAGTTAAATCTCGGAGTCGGAAGGCGCTTGGAGAGCCTGCTCTTTCGCGAAGGCGAGCCCCTAGGTCAGTGAGTAGTATGTAATCTGTGTCTCCATCTCCTGATTATGTTCTACGCAACATGTGGGCTTGGAAATAATTGGGTATGACGCAATATGCCAACTCCCGGCTGAATCGACGACTGCTGAAGAAAGAAGAGAGCCGCATAAAGCTTGTAATAACCAATAGCGTAGAGCGTGCGCAACCTTGAAAGCAGCACTCGTGGCAAGCCAAATTCTTGATACACTCCGGCATGCTCTCCTATCCGAAAGAGAGAACTCCCCTTGTGAGGTATATCGATTAACTTGTTGATTATATTGCACGGGAGCACGGGAGTAATAACACCGATGAGCGCTGATCAGTATATATGAAACACCAGCCTCAGTGACAACACCTCTGATCCCCACGGCTTCTGCAGCTCAACAAACTTCATAGCTTGATTGCTCTTCTTTCTGTTTTGAGTCGTAGGAACGCAGTTCGTTCGAACTATCATTATTTAAGGTTTTCGATGTCCCTGTTGCTGCGGTCGCAGTTTGTGCAACAACAAGTATGTTGCTATCCATGGTGGTGGTTCTGTTGATACTCGAGTAGTCTCTTGAGACACCGAGTGACACGCGCGCAGATATAAGCGTGGGAGCAATGCCCTATTAATCGTTTCAGTAGGAATTAAACGCTGCTCGTACTTGGGGTCGAGCGTCATGACTTACAGTGATACAGATAAGAACTGCTTGTGGATAAGCATCGCTAAAGTCTTTGCGAACTAATAACGGAACGAATATGACGAGGGCGATGGAATACAGGGCAGCCGACTCGACGATGATTTCGAGGGCCTTACGGTAGGTACTTTCGAGGTGGAAGCCGGTATCCCGTGCGACGCCAACGATTCTGTATATGATGAGGATCGTTGAAATGACAGTACTGCCGAGGGATAAGCAGAAATAGACGGCGGAAAAATTGGCGAATTTATTGAACTGAGACGTTGCGAGACCACTGGCTGGGTCGATTTGAAAAATGGCGCTCATGATGCAGAAAGCTGTTGGGGCTGATGTCAGTTCCCAGAGACACCTCAGAATTCTATGACGGCACAAACCGACTCCAACGAGAACCAGGGACAGCGGAATAATAGCAACTTTCCAGTTACGATTCCAAATCACCCAACAGCGCCAGACCTTGATTATGTTGAGCCCATACTCGATAAATCATTACTGAATAACATACGGTGACGATGTCTGCGATTAATGACATTAGGGAAAACGTGACGACCGACAGGGCATTACACCACTGTGGCTGAGTTATGAAGGCCAACAAGGAGTCTTTGGGGGTGTCTGCGTCCACGACGAAGACGAGTCTTGCTAACCACCAGTGTATTCCGAGGTGGATCATTGCTAGCATGTATAAGGGAATAATGATCACGAAGGCCGACATCCCAACGCGAACTCCCTTGTCCCTCTTGCGAAAAACTGATTGATTTGAGCCAGGGTATTGAACCAGATATTAACGATGGCAGACCTAGCATGTATAGGGTAAACCAGAATATGGCCGAAAATATGCCTGAGGCCGTGCAAAATCTCAGTATTCAGTGCTACAGCAGTGGGGCATCGGAATCACCGTCTCCAAACGTCTCCATCAATGTCATGTTGAAGATGGCATCCCTCATCGCAAACAAGGCTGCGGGGGGGTAACCGTCTAGAGGGTCGGACATGGCGGGCCTGAGTCAAATCGGTGGGATCACAGGGGAGGAGAAGTGCTGGATCAAGCCCAGTACCCACTGATCCCTGGTCCTATAGATATAGGCTGTTGGCCTTTGGGCGCTAAGTTGCCTGTTTGGACAGGAGCTACGTGGTGAGCGGCCGAGCCCGGTGCATACTTCTTTTCATATGCCAAGAGGTGCCTCTAAGATGTGATGATCATAGCTATATTCATTCGACAGCTGATGTTGGGAAGGACCGGTATGGTCGGTAGCATGTCTTGGGATGTTCTACAAACCGTCAGAAAGGATACGAAGGAACGCAGGAAGACTTTTATGTTTACTCACGAATAATGGCCTTCACGGCGTCTCGGGGAATATAATTGGATATGACACTCATATGGCGGCAAGTGTAACTTCCCAAGGTCGGGTTAGTCTTCATAGCGTGGATGTCGGCTCATGAGGATGAGGGTATTTTTGAATCCATCATGATGAAGGTGGAATCACCCGACCAATCACGGTAATTATATAATTATAGCTTTGATACTCAGTGCCAGCCACTTGTATGAGCCGCTCGGTATCAGCATAAACCAAAAACATTAGCATTCTCATCAGATGGTGATGCATTGGCATCATGACGAACAATCCACCGGGCTTGATCATGTTGTTTGATGTACAACCGATAATTGACCTTCTCTTCTACCATCAAGTCATGGGATACAACAGATTTTGACCAGCTTCAATGCTCATGTACGCGCATCGTGGCTCTGGTCAACACAGCTTGAAGTGCTGTTGCTCGAGTTGCACCATTCAAATTTTTGACAATAGCCTGATCAAATCTAGGGTTCATTAACGTTCATTGATCACCGGCACCTATGATGACCCCCGCCCCGCCGCCTTGGGATTTGTGATGCAAGTACTCGTTAACTATCGTCTATGTAGTGTGGATGCCACAACGGAAAGAGTTGCTGTAAACAGCCGCCGGCGACCCTTCGATTCTCGAAGTAAGGCACTTATGGGAGAATCTCTTAAACTTCGAATTTACATCATCTGTCCATGTCAGTACCAGGCGCGTTCTCACAAGAGATCAGACACTTTTATATGTATTCCCTTATTTCTCCCACTCCGCCCATGTGTCATAGTGGACCCGGAGATGATCGATTATTTACTGAAAATATCCTTGCAGTTATCGACAAGCCACTCTCATGGCTTCAAGCCTTCAAGGGCCTTAATCGTTGGTCGCAGCTTGTGGACACACTACAGCTAGACTGAAGAATTAAACGAAGTATAGACGATGGTAGTTTTGGAATAAGAAAACAGAATTTAGCATAAACAAAATCATTCTCCGACGCCATCTCATCAACAACAGTGATTCTGATTCAATTTTTCTAGCGGAACTTTACGTCGACGGTGGGGGTAGTGCTGCAACTATGGACTGCCCGAACGGACCTTTGAAGCTTTGAATGCTCGGCATCATTTTCTAGTTGCTTCTGTGACCGCAGTCACCACTCCTCAGGCGATTCCTGTCGCACGAGACTGACCCACTCTTGAATCATGAAAGATTTCTTTTCATACCTTGGAATAGGCGTCGCCACTGCCCGAATATGGCACTCATCTTCCGATTGTGCCTAGTATCTATAACTGACTTTACTACGTGCCTCGTGGACATGGTTGATTAAGGACATAGTGTTATTGACCACCACCCTTTACCCCGAGTGGTGGGGTCGGTTGGTATATTTATATCCATACATAAGACATAAGCGATGTCTTCTCCCAGATTTTATATTCGCCACTTCGTCATTCTGTCTATTGTGTATCCCACGTACATTGCTGTGCAACACAGGCGTCCCTGCAAGGCCTTCCATCTGTGATTTTGGTCCAATGCACTAAGGCGCATGGAAGTAGCATTGGGCATTAATGCACTGCCGGCATTCCTCGCCCAACTTAACCGAGCCCAAATCTCCATTGTGATCAGTACACTTGATGCGCAGTAGTTAATACAAAGAGAGAGACATATCCATGAAGCTAATAAAACACGGCTAGGAAGTTCTACATTATATATGTGGAGAAAATATTCAAGTCCTATCAGTATATTCCCAGATACAATCGCAAAGATGCACCATGGCCAGTGAAGAGTGATCAAGGCCTCCTTAAAGCCCTTTCTTGCCCACCCTCACGCTTCCGCGAACCGGCAGACCAGTTAACTCCAGCGTTGCACCCCTCTCACCACCTTTCCTTCCACGTTCAGCTGCGTCGGAAAGATCAAGCGGCAAACCATCCACTTCGACCGTCACGGCAGCATATCCTTCTATGCCTGCCACTGCACCTGCAGAACCGAAAATTACCTTCCCAACAAAGTTGCTAAACTCTTTCTGTCTCCCGGGCAACATTTGAAGAGGAACATCAACGACTTTCGCCGAGACAGCGTATACTGCCCCAGTTTCGTCATCACTTTCATCGCCATCATCACTACCGTCACCATCTTCGTTCCCAATACGTTCTATCCTGACACTGTTAGAGGGAAGCCAGTCTTCTGGCCTAATGTGACCGAAGGCGCGCGGAGGTAGCGGATCAGGTAGGCTCGGCATCTGAGGGGGTGCATTCTTCTTCTCCGGGTCATGCCTCTTCGGGGAACCTGTCCTCATGTGTGGCAAGTGAGGCCACCAGGCCTCTGCTTCCTCTAAGACTTCAGGTGCTTCACCGTCAAACACTAGCACATCCGGAAACACTCTGAAGACGTCAACCCCAACGTCTATGCCCTTCGGTAACACAACTTTGGCGTACACGGTACCACTCGCGAGAAATGTGGTTCCAGAAGGTCGAATCTTCATTCCTTTGATTGTCATGTTTCGTAAAAGGTTTGGACGACGGGATGGTGCAGGGAATTCTGCGGGTATCTGAAGCCCAGGGCCTTCTGTGGGATCCATTGGGGAGAGCAATGGAATGGAGATGAGGATTGGGTTAGGCTGTGCGTTGAGGTAGCGGCTAAGAAATACTGAAAGGAGGGAGAATGATGATTTAGGTAAAGGTGGAACCATTCCAGAGATATGAACGGTGATGTTCGGATGTGTGGACTCAAACGGGTGGGTGAAGACTTTGGCGACCGGAAGAGATGGGTATATGCCGTTTGGTAGAGAAACGATAAAAGGAAGAGAAGGGACGGAGAAGTGGAAATTCTTCGGGGTTGGGTTGATCACATCTGCCTCGGCGTAAATGGTAAGGTTATGCTGGCTTGAGACTCGAAAGGCCTTGAGTGTAAGGAAATCCGAAACTTCGGGAAACGGTACATGTTTCCCTGGCTGTGGTAGTCCTGGTAGTGAAGGGACTAATAACAAAATATCAGCAAGGTTTGAAAGCCAGATTCATGCTGACTCACTCTTCAGTCGGATAGACGTCTGAACATTCTTCATCTTCCCGTGAAAGTTTGTCTTCCAACTGCTTTCCATTCTACCACCCGTAATCCTCAATTCTCCAACGTGTGCACTAACGTCGAATCTCCCATTACCCCAGCTCTCGGTGATGAATTTTTCCAACACGGTTGCATTCTTCGTCGGCCGGACGAAGACTTCCGTCACCATAGGAGACAACCACTCATCTGATCTTCGTGGAGGATCAACCGTCAATGGAAGCTCGACTGGCGGTAACTTGGCCTCCAGGAGCACAATCGAGTTGTCGTATTCAGGTGCGACGCGGACCATATCCAAATCGACGGTGACGGCGTCCAGCGTCCGAATGCCCCACCTCCCAATCGCTTTCCAGAGTTGCTTCAACGGACCGTCACTGTCCCCGGGTGATGGATGGTTTACATCCATAGCATCTCCTGCATCGAACCCTACCCTCCCTGAAACATTGAGCCAAAGACCACCATCATCGGTCGTATTGAGCACGTCCACTCGGAAGGGGCCGTTCAGCACTACATCTTCATTTAGCAGCCGTTCTGGAGCAAGGCGGGATGCTCTTGATGCATAGGACCACGCAAGTATTGTAAGAAATACTGCGAAAATGAGGCATGCAGACAAGGAAACAAGGAATACTGTCGTTAAGATTGAGCGTAAACGCTGCCGGGAAGGTGGCGGAGCTGAGTAAAGGACTCGTACATCCCTAGACGTTGATTCATATGCGGCATTATGGAGTAGCGGCGTTCTCTCCGTCGGAACGTCCGCTCGCCGCTTTCCTTTGTCTACGGTGGATGTTGTTGGAAGAATAGGGTCCTCTGAGGACATGAGCGTAGTCGTGGTCACAAATCAAGATGCCATCCGGCTATGTACATAACTAGTAACTTAGATCAACAAATAAACAAAGACACTTAAAATAGCAGTGATAAGTCCGTGAGAGTTCAAAGTCCTCGAAGCCGCATTACTATTACTGTCCTTAGCGGTAGTTTTTGAATCACCCGTAATTCCAGAAGACGGAGAGGATCCAGGGTCTGTAGGGCTAACCGCCAACCCTTCTTTTACAGCAAATGGCTGATTCCACAGGTAATGCGCTTCCAATGGGAACTGCGACTCGCCTTTCGTCAAAAATGCAGCATATTTGCCTTCTGGATCACCATAGACCGAGGCTACGGCAGCAACATTGGGATACAGCTCGGACACATATTTGCCTTCCCCACTTGCTCCGGCTGAGATTGTCATGGCAAAGTCGAGCGCATCTTTTATGGTGGCGCCTTGTGTTGTAGTGTCATTCCAGACCGGGTCGTTGCGATTTGCGTATTCAGCAAGGCGAGCATTGGTCTGGAAAGAAATTGTCATCACCGTTCCAGCAAAAATCTGGCTGTTCTTACAATCATCGCCGCCAAGTTATAGGCACGGTAGTGGTAGGGGCGAGTGCGAGCGGCTTCTAGAGGCTGTATAGAAGAAGTACAGTCAGCTTAATGTTCCTGAAAAATAGTGCCTGCATTCACCTGTTCTCCTCCTTGACGATTTGCGACATATATAAAGTCCGGAAATAAGTATCAGTAACATTTCTCGCTCCGGAAAAGTCGCCAAGAAGGATCTTAAGAGCCGCGAGCTGGTTATAATAAAACGTTCCGTGGTTACTGTCGGCATTTCAGCGTAAATACTTCTTCGAAAGTCTATTCAAGGAATTTCACTCACTTTGTCGCAAGTGCCTCCTCAATAGCAATGTCCTTGGTCTCCAGCCAGCTGACATATTCCTTGACCCAGGAGTTCATACTGTTGTCAAGGTCCGTCGTCCAAGCGGTGCTGTTGCTCTTGCGCAAGATCAGGATACCGGAAACGACCTTGACCATGCACTTGAGATCGCTGAATGATGACAATCACATTCCAGTTTCAGGCCCAGGGCTATTGTTGAGATAGAAAAACTGCACTCACAGAACACCAGTATGTGTGCCTCCAGTATTACCAGGCCCTCGTTGAACCTGGGCGTAATTGAGGTTGGGATTCATGAACGTCGCATTGTCAATAAACCATGTTTGAATCCAGCTTGCTATTGACGAAGGTCATCAGCAATCAGGTCACCGATCATCAAGACAAGATCCAGAATCCTGGGGGTGTGGAATCCAGGGACACAAAAAGCTTCGAACTTCTCATGCATCTGGCATCATCCGTCAAAGCACCATATGTCAGCACTCGCCTCGCCGTGGAGACGAACACAAGGAACGCCGTCATTATTATCAGCGCTTGCGGAGATCGAAGATTTCCCAGACTCGTTGAGTGCCTTGCGGCCCAAAAATAGAAAAACGCCGACACATCACGCGCCCGAATAAAAACAACTCACCTGCAGATTTGGCAAAAGTATCGTTCTTCGTTATCCCCCAGGCGATCGTATTATACAGAACAGCATCCGAGATACTTTCAAAAGAGCCGATGTTGTCAACAAGGCGAGCGTCCGGATTGAACTTTCCGTCGCGCGATATGTATGGGCATGTCGTCCAAACTAAGGGGCTTGATGCATTAGCGATTATGGGGATATGAAGGGGAATTTGAAACACACTTTGTTCCTGTGTAAGCGCACTAGCGTTAGCCACGCCAGTACAGTCGGGCCACCAGCTGTTCGTTGTTGTAGTCTCGTCATTTCTGTCGTCTAGCAAGACAAAACAGGCTCAATACTCACTAAGGAGCCCAACTCAAATAATCATGCTTATCCCCTGAAGGAGGAGCGAATGGTTTATTCACAACGGCTGTCAAATCGACGGACATTAGTTCCAGAAGGAGCCAGGTAAGAGAAAGGACATACACCAAGGACCACCTGCCGCAGTCTCCTCCGCCCAGGTAACTATCGTTCTCTGAGCTCCAAGAGTATGTTCGCCGAAATTTCCGTTCACGATGTAATCCGGGTCGACGAAGTCGTTGGCATAGCTCACATATCCAGCATGTGCGCCCGTCAAAGCGAGGGTAATAAAAACAAGAGGCGAGAGACTCCAAAGCGGTGGGCGAAGCATATCAAGCCGGGGTGGGGAAGGGGAGCCTAGAGGGAAAGGATACAGAGAGGGAGGGGGGAATGGCTATGCCCTAGGAGGGTGGGAGAGGCCTATGGTCTTATAGAACAACGGGTGGAGGAATAAGACTGATATAGCCCGACCTGAGTGGACTGGAAAGTGTAATGAGCGGCGGAGGCGTTTATAACGCAATGACTGGCTTTCGTGCGGACGATATTATAGTGGGGAGAATAATCTTGACGAGAATAGCCAACTCCCTTTTTCAACATGCGGAAAAACACAGGGAAGCTGAAGAAAAAAAAACGGGCTTAATGGCCCGCATAGAGCCCTATCATATCCAGGATCACAGCGACACGCGCTCGCTCTCGCCAAGGGGGAATCGGAAAGGTACCGTAATCGGCGAAACATAACAACACAAAATCGGAATGTATTGAAATTATCTAATTAAGGCAGTTTGATCCGTTTGATGGAAATGTTACATTTGCCTTTTGTGGTCATCGTCCTACCCCGCTTAAGGTTTCCGGGAAGGTCGGTCACCGCCTGGAACCGAGGACCTTGAGGCTGGATAAGAATATTTGAAGAATCCACAAAGAAGTATCAACGCCGTTGAAGACTCTCTATGTGTGGTTTTTCTCGTGTTGTTCTTGAGCGAAGAGACTATCGTCATGGTAAGGCAGCTAAGAAACTTGGCCTGAACCTCACTGTTCCTAGTGGTCCCACCGCCAAGAGCTGGGCACCAGAAACCGTCTGAGACCGACACGAACCGATGTGGGTTATCACTTGACAGCTGCGAGAGTAAACCGCGTACTTTGTTGTTGGGCGGATTTTCTCGGTGATTTTCGCGTTGTCGCATTCAATAGCTAAACATATCATTCTAAAAGTCCCTTAGCTTAACTGGCATTCCAGCCTCACCTACACACCGTGGTTACCGCACATTTCCTATATTGACTACGTTGCTTTCACGATGTCAAGATTCTTGAGCAAGGTCCGGCGCGGTCAACCTGCTCACAAGATTCATACACCATGAGGAAAATATGATTATCGATTCGAGTGTCGGTGATAGTTGGGCAAGAACATCACCACGAGCCAATCAACAACACACTAAACATGGACGAGTGAACTCTTGAACACTGAATACGCTTTTGGTAAATGGTTAAACCTTGATGTACTGATGAAATCCCAGGCCTTACTCACGAACCATTACATATCATTAAGGGGAATCAGACATATTATGAAGCTCATAAACACATCATCAAATACCCACGATAAATTAACACTAGTCAATCCCACAACCCTCAATCATAACCCATCCAGACAGTCATAACGCCAATAATGACCGCTACGAGTAAAGCAACAATCACGACACCAACAGCGCCGACCCAAATCCCAAAATCGCTCCAGAAATCGTTCAAGTTGAACACAGGCCGGATGGGCGGCCACACCTTCACCCTGATACTGTGTTTCGTCCCAGGAGAGTTATCCTTCGGCACGACATACAGTGTCTGCCGCTTCTCGTCATAGGTATAGGTATACTTCTCCTTCGTCAACACCTGTAGCTTCTTCAAAATCTCCGACTCGTCGTTGTAATCATAATGCGACATGTCGATCTGAGCTTCAAGTAGAACTTTTCGACCAGAAGCAAGGAGAGAAGGGAAGAAAATTTCGGTTTCGTGTGTACGAAGTTGGTTGTCTCCATTGTCGCCCCCGCCTTCGGGTATCATCCAGGAGAAAGACATCTCGCCATTCATCATTTCGTAGTTGAACTCGAGGGGTATACCGGCCACTTTGGCGGGGTATGGTCGGACGACAGAATCGAGGATACGACCACCTCCGTCGAGATGGGGAGAAGTTTGTTCGTATTCAAGGAGGAAGTTTGGCATAGCACGACGTTGAGAGAACCAGGAGAAGTTTTCGCCGTTCCATTGGTCGCCTTCTTCGTCCGTGTTATCGGGATTGTAATTCCATAGACTAGCGGGGGGTTGTTAATGGTTCCTTGGGCAATGTGAGTATGAAGGACTCACTTGAATCCGACGAGAGCACGATCTAGGCCAGTAATCATCGCATCCATCATACGTTTTTGCCAGATGAAATCTTCGGTAACAAATGCTTCTCCCTGGCTACGAGAGAGTACAACGTCAGCTATGAGGGAAATTGAGTTCTCATACGAAAAACGCACTTCATATCCATGGGAATACCGCACTCGCCAATCAACATTGGAATTTCACCCAGAGACTTATACGCCTCCTCAGCTAAAGTGCGTATCTGGCGGCTGAAATTGTCTCGAGCACCTTTATGGCCCCAGTAGAAGGCTCTGAGCGGGAACATTCCCTGGAAAAGAGCATTAGCTTGAGTAAAAGGAGATGAAGCCGATAGACAAACCCGCGACAAGCCTTGTACGTTGACACTAAACTCGCCAAACTTCTTGTTAAACAGGGAATACAGGTCATACCAATGAGGGGCATAGACCATGTTGGGTATCCTGCGTTCTTCCGTCCAGGAGGTTGGACAGAACTGAAAGAGTTGAGTGACAAAGAGACGCTAGAAAGGCCAGACTTACTTCGTTGGGTATAGCCTCTACGAAGAGGATTTTGTCCGGAGTAGACGCTTTGAGTACCCGCTCAGCCCACTTCTTCATGAATGGGTAGTAATAATCGGTATACCACTCAATCTACCCGAGCATCAGAATAGCTCGGCGAAAACGCAGACGTCAAAAACGCACCTTCTCGCCGCTAATCGGGTGCTTGACAAAATAATTCTCCCTCAGCACAACCGCTTGTTTTTTGGTCTTACACCAACCCCATACTCCATGCATTTCCCACAAGCACTGCCCCTTGGTCGGTCCATCCTCTTTCCAAGCCTTCTTCTTCCCTTCATTCAATAAGGTGTGGGTGGTTTGTTTCGTCGGCATAGGGAAAGATCTAGTCCAGGTAGGTATAAGAGTGGGGTAACCAGCGCCTAGTTGGAAAGACTGAAATGTCGAGGGTATATGAGAAAGATGGAGCTCGGTATTGTAATCGAACGAGTACATCGATTTGAGGTCAATGTATCCTCTGTGAGGCTCGTTCATCATCTGAAATCCGATAACACCTTCAAGATCCCCCACTGCACGTGCAACCACCTCCCACATGTTCAGAAACGCGTTCTGAAGGAACTGCTGAATGGGAACGTCGCCTTTGGCTTTTAGCTTCGGTGCAAAAGTATCACCGGCCCAAAACACAGTACTGTAGAGAAATTGGAATATCAGCATCGCGCTACCTCGTGGTTAGAGGCTTAAGACTCACTTCATAGTGGAGGCAGCGAGTTTGTGATATCCTGTAGGCCAGAGCCCTCGTTCCATCTCCGTATGTCCTCCACCACGCATTCCGCCCAGCCATGCTGCGCCAGTCTCCTCGAGGTTGTCTAGATCGAAACCAGCAGCCTCAACTGTCCATGCTGGAGCACCTGAACCACCCGTGTACCGGGACCATACGTCCTGGTGCATAGAGATGAAAGCTGAGATGCCATATTTGGGGAGCATTGAAAGCAGCTCGCGAAGGTAGTCCAGATATGCTTGATCGTAGATTCCGCTGTATTTTCGGGTTAGTAGAATACGCCAAGCAGTGCCCAAGAATACTTACGGTCCTTCGTGCTCTACAGCCTCCCATGTTACGAGAAATCGGACTGCAGAACATGAGCAGCCTTCAACTGCGTAAATAGACTGATTACGCACTGAATGTGAGTCCCCACCGCCTCAGCCTCGAAAGGTGTTCGTGGGCTTCAGAGAGGGGAAAAGGACGACCAACAAAAGTCACAATTTTTGGATCCTCAGGCCAATCTTCATTCGTGTGGTTGACTGGACTTGAAAAAATCCGTTGTTTTCGATAAGAACTCAGCCCGGAATTTAGCACGCGAGGATACTCACGTTTTGCAGCTTCCTGATAGATTCACACCGCGTAGATTGCATATACGACCGTACCCATCTACGAAGTACCGGCCTTGTAGACGGACGCCACCGCCTGTACCTGCAGATGACCAGTCATGCGCGTAGGACGTGGAAGAGGACCCTGGCCGATAGTGGAGGTCTTTTGAAGGGTGCTGGTCGAAGAAGAAGAAAAAGTTGAGAGAAGGGAGAAAACCAAAGAACAGATCACTTACACGCTTTGAGGGCTTGTCGACCATAATGAAAGAATTCGAAGGCGAGATAGTGGCCATTTTCTGCCACGACTGTGGTCAACTGAGGCAAGGCAGTTGGAAATCAAAATGGCCTCTTCGGCACTGGACTGCCGAATCCGGCCCGGCGTGATGGTAAATCCTTTCCTTCGAAAATCACTAGTCGGCGAGAACGACATTACTTTCTCGTCGTTTTCCTCCATCTATGGTTGAATCATTTGTTCTCTAATGTAGAACAGAAGATCTACCCCATCCGTAGTTTTCACCCTTTCCTCACAAGAGCCTCTCAGGACAAATGGAATAGAGTGCATCTGTTTTAACCTTCAGTGAGAAATCAATGAGTGGAATTTCGAGTGAGATATCTCCACCGAGCCCCACGAGAAACAAACGCCTTAGCTAACCAATCTCCATATACACCATCGGCAAGATATCCCGCGTGGAACGTGTCAGGCAATCCGCCCCATCAATGATCCAGCGTTGTTATTCATGTTTAAACGCCTCTCTGGCCCCTCAATGGACAAGATGGTACGTTTTTTTCTACCATGATTACCTGGGGTTTGTGGGGTCACTAACGTTTCCAGTGACAAAATGTAGCTTTGCTTCCCACTGGCTTCTTTTCTCCGGTAATGGCTGTTCCTCAACATCAAAAAAGGGTTCGATGGCTGAAGACTGTCTAAAATTAAGGTCAAGAATGCGATAGTGTCGGGTTACCAAGTAGTCCCTAGACTCGAAAACTCTATAAAGCAGCCGCAGCGCCCTGGACCAGCTGCACAACCGTCCTCATAATCATGAGGCTGGGACTACTCTCCACTGTAGTGGCGGCTTTGATTACAGTTTCGTATGGCGCGCCTGAAGTCAAGATTGGAAAAACCACTCTCATAGGTAGAGACGTCACCGGTTTGAAACAAGATTTCTTTGGAGGTGAATATATTCTTGGTTAGTCGACTGATGCTGCTTGGAGCTCATTTGATAACAGGAATACCATTCGCTGAGCCCCCTCTGGGCAATCTGAGGTTGAAACCTCCTGTCCTGAAGACCAAGCTCGATTCCGAGATCTTCGATGCTTCGAGTTTCAAGGAAGGATGTCTTCAACCAGTCTCCAATCCTTCTGTACTGCCGAAATTGATGATACCAGAACAACGTTATTGACGGGCATTTTCATAGGGTACCCCCGCGTTTTCGGTGTCAGAAGATTGTTTAACCATCAACGTATTCCGACCTTCGAATCTTCCATCCTATGCGAAATTGCCAGTCGTGAGTTCGACCATAATTCTATTCATTCATGATGTCACTCACTCTTTTTTTAGTTATTTTGGGTGTGAGTATCATCCTGCCCTTGGCTGAGATTAAAATTGTAACATTTACATGCTGGAATTATCCATACCTAGGTACGGGGGTGGCTTTCAAGGTGGAGCCTCTGCGAGATTCAATGGGAGCGCCATCGTAGCTCAAGCTGTGGCAAGGGTACGTCCATTCCCGTCGAATTTTCCCCGCTTTGATCAAAGGATATCTAGGGGCCCCTTTAATATATGTTAACTTCAACTATCGTCTTGGTCCGCTCGGTTATCCTCAAGGTGTAGAAGGTTTGTTTTTTTAGTAACTCCAGCCAGCAGCAACAAAATTGACGACGCTGTCCACCGACGAAAAGCTGCGAATGAACACGCACTCAATCTCGCACTCAAGGACGAGCTGACGGCTTTAGAATGGGTCCAAGCAAACATTGAAGCCTTTGGTGGCGACAAGACGAAGGTGCGTGCTCTTAATCAACTCGGTGCCAAAGTTATGACGTCCTGCTAGGTTACTGTCTTTGGAGAAAGCGCGGGGGCTATCATGACCTCAATTCTCTACCTCAACTCCAACCTTGATGAGCTCGCACGTGGAGCTGTGAGTGCATTCTGAACGCCTTTTTCTCTCCCCCCTTTGCTAACAGACTGCTATAGATATTGGAGTCTGGCTCTCAGGCATCTTCAGCCAACTTCGGCCCTGAACGGCATCAAGGTAATTGGGATAATTTCGTTGCTGGCATCGCTTCTTGTAGCTCTCTGTCTGGCACAAATCATACCTTTGATTGTGTGAGGCAAGCTAACTCTACCGAGATATTCACCGGACTCCAAGCTGCAATTAGCGAAGCTCCTGAGCAATTTGGATTCGACCCTACTATCGATGGTCCGGATGGACTCTACCCCGATATTCCGTCTAGGTTATTCGCCAGGGGTCAATTTGCAAGATTACCCTTCATTAGTGGAACTAATCTTGATGAGGGTAAATTTTACTCTACTTTATCATTTAATAATCTCATGGTTTCCTTTTCCTTTGACCAGGCACTGTTTTCATTCCTGCCACGATCAACTCTGAAGGGGCACTTCGTGATTTCCTCGTTGCGAATTTCTCCCCTCCCATTGTTCAGCCGTCCGACTTGCAAGGCGCAGTTGACCGGCTTTTCGAGCTGTACCCCGATATTCCAGCCCTCGGTTCCCCTTTCAATACTGGCAATAATACGCTTGGACGGTCTGCTGAATTCAAGCGTGCTGCCGCAATTCGTATGACCCCTTCATCATATCAACTTTCAAGCTGCTAATAGTAACCGGTAGAGGGAGATTTGCAATTCACCTCGCAGAGGCGGCTCTGGCAACAGACGGCCGCCAACGCAGGTGTCAAGACCTGGGGCTACTTATTCACACAGCCGCAGCCTCAAAGTCCGGATTTCCTTGGAGGTGAGCCAGTTTTTAAATAGCTATCATGAGGGTCGTCGCTGAGATTCTCTGTGTGCTAGTCCCGCATATCGCTGAGGTAAACTACGTCTACGGTATACCTTCAGATCAATCTGCTTCAGCTCTGAGAGTAAGCGCATTGATGGTTGATTATTGGATCTCCTTTGCGACAAGTCTGGACCCGAATGATGGGAAAGGATTGGAACGTATGTGTCTATCAATGTTCACCTCACGCGTTTATCTGATGATTCTTTTATTCCAAAGGCCCTGTGTGGGAGCAATACACACCGGAGAATCAACGCGTTATCCAGTTGAATGGAGACAACACGACTATGATCGATGATACGTTCCGTAGGGAACAAATGGACTTTATTAACTCTGTACCCGCTACGTTTTTGCATTGATGCAACATTTATTGGGGATATTTACCTTTACTATAATATGTGGAGGAGAAAAAATCGAACTGGGATATGATTTTATATGTATCTTTGAAGTGAGATGTCAGACGTTAGACTGTCACCAGTGCTGATTAACAGCGATTAATTGATAATCCATCAAAAATCTATGTTTCCAGACTTCCCCAGATTTTCTACGGGAAGTCGTCCAATGCCAGTCCCTCGCCGAGACGCTTCGGAAACATCCGGATGGGACAAACAAGTGAAACTCGGCCCAACGTGATGGCAAATCCTTTGCGAATTCGAAAATCACAAGTCGAAAACGACGTCACTTTTTCGTCGTCATCGACCATCTGTGGTTGAATCGTCTGTTCTCTAATATGGCACAGAAGACCTGCCCCATCCGCAGTTCTTCCCCTTTCCTCACGCAAACCTCCCAGGACGGATAGAATATGTAGTATTACTTCCCACTGGCTTCTTTTCTCCGGCAATAGCTGTTCCCTCAATGCCCGAAATGGGGTTCAGGCTGTGATAGTGTCGGACCAACCGGTAGTCCTTGGACTCGAAATCCCTATAAAGCAGCCGAAGTGCCCTGAACCAGCTGCGCAACCGTGCTCGCAAACATGAGGCTAGGGCTACTCTCCGCTGCAGCAGCGGCCTTGATTGTTGTCTCGTATGGCGCGCCTGAAGTCAAGATTGGAAAAACCACTCTCATAGGCAGAGACGTTACTGGTTTAAAACAAGATTTCTTTGGAGGTGAATGGTTTCCTGTTTAGCCGACTGGTGCTGCTTGAAGCTCACTTGATAACAGGAATACCATTTGCTGAGCCCCCTCTCGGCAATCTGAGGTTGAAACCTCCCGTCCTAAAGACCACACTCGATTCCAAGACCTTCGACGCTTCGAATTTCAAGGAAGGATGTCTTCAACCAGTCTTCAATACTCCTGTACTGCTGGAAACGATGATAACAGAACAGAATTGTTGACTGACATTTTCGCAGGGCACCCCTACACTCTCTGTCTCGGAAGATTGTTTAACCATTAACATATTTCGACCTTCGAACCTTCCATCCAATGCGAAATTGCCAGTCGTGAGTTCTAATTCTATTCATCCATGATGTCACTCACTCTTTTTTAGTTATTTTGGGTGTGAGTACCACCCTGCTCTTGGGCAGGGGCCAAAATTATAACATTTACACGGTGGAATCATCCGCACCTAGGTACGGGGGTGGCTTCCAATTTGGAGCGTCTGCGACATTCAATGGGAGTGCTATCGTAGCTCAAGCCGTGGAAAGGGTGGGCTCATTCTCATCAAAATTTCCCCGATTTTATTAAACAATATCTAGGGAACCCCTTTGATATATGTCAACTTCAACTACCGCCTCGGTCCACTCGGTTATCCTCAAGGCGTGGAAGGTTTGTTTTTTTTTGTAACTCCAATCAGCAACTGAAGAAATGACGACACTGTCTACCGATGAAAAGCTGCCAATGAACATGCACTCAATCTCGCACTCAAGGACACACTGGCGGCTTTAGAATGGGTCCAAGCAAACATTGAAGCCTTTGGTGGCGACAAGAGGAAGGTGAGTGCCCTTCATCAACTCGCTGCTAGAGTTATGACGTCCTGCTAGGTTACTGTCTTCGGAGAAAGCGCGGGAGCTATCATGACCTCAATCCTCTACCTGAACTCCAACCTTGACAAACTCGCACGTGGAACTGTGGGTGCACCCTGAACGCCCTCTCTTCCTCTTTTGCTTACGATCCGCAATAGATATTGGAGTCCGGTTCACAAGCAACTTCAGTTGACTTCGGCCCTGAGCGGCGCCAAGGCAATTGGGACAATTTTGTTGCTGGTATCGCCTCCTGTAGCTCTCTGTCCGGCACAAATCATACCTTTGATTGTGTGAGGCAAGCTAACTCTACCGAGATATTTGCCGGTCTCCTAGCCGCAATTGGTGAAGCTCCTGAGCTATTTGGATTCGACCCTACTATCGATGGACCAGGTGGGCTCTACCCTGATATTCCATCCAGGTTATTCGCCAGGGGCCAATTTGCAAGATTACCCTTCATTAGTGGAACTAATCTTGATGAGGGTAAATTTTACTCTACTTTGCCATTTCATAACCCCATGGTTCTCCTTTGCTTTACCCAGGCACTATTTTCGTTCCTACCACGATCAACTCTGAAGACACACTTCGCGATTTTATTGTTGCGAATTTTTCTCCTCCCATTGTTCAGCCATCCGACTTGCAAGACGCAGTTGACCGGCTTTTCGAGCTGTACCCCGATAACCCAGTCCTCGGTTCCCCTTTCAATACCGGTAACAACACATTTAGACTATCTGGTGAATTCAAGCGTGCCGCCGCAATTCGTATGACCCCTTCAACCATTTCATCTTTCAAGCTGCTAATAATGATCGGTAGAGGGAGATTTGGTATTCACCTCTCAGAGGCGGTTCTGGCAACAGACAGCTGCCGACGCAGGTATCAAGACTTGGGGCTACTTATTCACACAGCCACAGCCTCAAAATCCAGATTTCTTCGGAGGTAAACCATTATCAAAGAATTGTCATGAGGGTTGCCGCTGAGGATCTCCGTGTGTTAGTTTCGCATGGCTCTGAGATAAACTACGTCTACGGAGTACCTACAGATCAATCTGCTTCAGCTCTGAGGGTGAGCGCATTGATGATTGATTATTGGGTCTCCTTTGCGACGAGTCTGAATCCGAATGATGGGAAGGGATTGGAACGTACGTGCCTACCGAATTTCGGTTCGTACATTTATCTGATGTTCCTTTTCTTCAGGTCCCATGTGGGAGCAATTTACGCCGCATAATCAACGTGTTATCCAGCTGAACGGAGACAACACGACTATGATTGATGATACGTTCCGTAGGGAACAGATGGACTTTATTAACTCTGTGCCTGCTACGTTTTTGCATCGCCGCGGCATTTTTTGAGAGAAATTTACCTGTACTATAACATGTGAAGAAAAAAAAATTGAATTGGGATATAGTTCTATGACTTTGAAGCATTGGCAGATGTTGGACAGTCGCCAGTCCTGATTAACAGCGATTAATGATTGTTGGTATCTAGTATGCATGGTAGTATGTCTTACAAATAATACACCCCCTCCAACCCCGCCCCCATCAATCCCACCGAACAGACTTCCAGAACGAAGAGCTACTCGATTTCGTGTTTCAAGAATTCACACATGCGCCTAAGCAGTATGTGGGAAAATTCATGCCTGGTGTCTTGAGCGTCTCGTGATCCAACACGGCTTACAGCTGAACGCCAGAGTCAGCACTTCTAATAACTTCTCTCCACTCGTTCACCTATATGGTCATAGTTTCTTTACCTGCTGCATTAAAGTGCACTCTGTGCTCTCATCGGGTCAAATACAACCGATTGCCGACTCATCATTCCATGCTTGTATCTCACACACCCTCCCAGGCAACCTAGACGAGACTTCGATTTCCCATCAAGAGTGATGAGTCGACATCACGAGAACCCCCGACTTCTGGTTCTTGGTGACAAAATAGGCCGCAGCACCATTAGCGCGTGCTGATGGAATACTTATGACGCATCATTCATGAAGAAAAGGGGGCCGAAAAACCCTCTCAGCGGCCCCTTGCAGTTTCCTCTAACCATCATTGTATAAGAGCCAAGCTTGCAAGTTTATACTGCATTTCACAGGCCCTCAATGCGACTGTTCTCAAATTTTGTCATCGCTGCAGCCCTTGTTACCGGGTCTCGTGCCGCTGCCCAAGTCAAGATTGGGAAAACCACCCTGATAGGAAGGGATATTCCAACGTTGCAGCAAGAGTTCTTTGGAGGTGAGCTAATTCGTTTGCACTGTTCCACGCCATTCTGACCAGCTTGTGTTAGGTATTCCTTATGCTGAGCCTCCTCTTGGAAGGCTTAGACTCCAGCCACCTTTGCTCAAGACTGGCCTTGACTCCAAGTCGTTCGACGCTTCGGATTATGGGCCTGGTTGTCTTCAGCCTGTGTGTCCCATCTATCATCTCATGCCTGCCGTCACTAATGTTCTCCTATCAGGATGCAACATTTCCCGTGTCAGAAGACTGTCTAACTATCAACATCCTTCGACCTTCAAACGTCACCCCCCATGCCAAATTGCCGGTCGTGAGTGATTTCATTCGTAATTCGCTTCGTTGTATGACTGACGTCCACAGCTCTTTTGGGTGTGAGCCCCTAGCTTCTTTCTAAGTACTTTCTCCATGGATGTGAATGTTTTCCTTCAGCTATGGTGGCGGGTTTCAAGGTGGAGTGTCCTCCATTTTTAACGCAAGTCTTATTGTAGCTCAGAGTGTTGCTCGCGTGAGCCTGTTTCTGTACTCCCGATTTCACGCGATTGAAGATGTTCGATAGGGAACACCCCTCATCTATGTCAACTTCAATTACCGTCTCGGGCCCCTCGGTTTTCCGCAAGGACAGGAAGGTATGGGCTTGTCCTACTCTGTTTATTCAGGATAATGATTAGGAAATAACAACTCTCAGCTGCTGATAGGAGAGCTCTCAATCTGGCACTCAAGGATGAAATAGCTGCGCTTGAATGGATCCAACACAATATTGGAGTTTTTGGAGGCGATAAGGACAAGGTATGGAAGGTTGTGACTTGTGGAATAGCCCTCTAACGGGCACGAAGGTCACGGTGTTTGGTGAAAGCGCGGGAGCAATCATGACCTCAATCCTGTTCCTCAACTCGCCTCTTGAGAGATTGGCCCGTGGTGCCGTAGGTCTTGAAATCCAGTTTTTGTCCGAATTCGCTGACCTTGAATTAGATCCTCGAGTCGGGATCTCAAGCAAGTTCCCTCAACTCTCACGCCTCTAGACGTGAAATTGATTGGACGAACTTTGTCTCCGGTGTGACCTCATGCTCGAGCGAAGCCGGTTCTCATAACACGTTTGATTGCCTCCGTCGTGCCAACTCGAGCGAGATGTTGCCCGGTGTTTTGAACGCTATCAGCAAGGCTCCCGAGCAGTTCGCGTTTGACCCTACCATCGACGGCCCTGGCGGACTTTATCCTGATCTTCCTTCACGTATCTTCGCACGCGGCAAATTCGCAAAAATCCCGTTTATCAGTGGAACCAACCTTGATGAGGGTGAGTACTGTACCAGACCCTTACTATTCACACTGTAGGCTAAATTAATTCTTGTCCAGGCACTGGCTTCACTTCCCAAACGGTCAACTCCGAAGAACAGATCCGTGATACTATTATTGCAAATTTTTCACCTCCAATCGTTCCGGCATCACAACTTAATGACACGGCCGATAAACTGTTGAAGCTGTATCCAGACATCCCAGCGCTTGGAGCGCCCTTTAACACTGGAAACGAGACCTTTGGGCTGTCGAGCCAGTTTAAACGCGCTGCCGCACTCGGTAGGCTGGATTTCTGGCTCTTCAATTGACGACTTCTTAAAACTTCGAGTAGAGAGCGACGTCGCCTTCCATTCTCAACGTCGGTTCTTCCAGCAGACAGCCGCTAGTGCGGGCGTCAAGTCGTGGGGCTATCTCTTTACTCAACCACAGCCCGGTCTTCCCCCTTCCTTGGAGGTAAAACTGCCACTCCCGAAGGCTATGACTCCGTAATTAATGGTTTGGTATTCTACAGTCGCCCACGGAACTGAAGTATTATTCGTTTACGGAGCACCTAGCGACCCCTCGCCTTCCGCCTTGAAGTTGAGCGCCACGATGATCGATTACTGGGTTTCATTTGCTACTAGCTTGAATCCAAATGATGGGAAAGGGTTGCAACGTATGCGCATGTATTCATCTTTCATCAACGATTTACCAATATTTTTTAGGTCCGATATGGGAGGATTACACCGTCAACAATGAGCGTGTAATCCAGCTTAATGGTGATAACACCACCATGATACCTGACACGTTCCGTAGGGAGCAAATAGACTTCATCAACTCAATACCGGTGGTATTCTTGCATCGTCGGAATGTTGACAAAGACCTTTCCTAAACTGTCGCCGCGATAATTTGTTGTTAGGTATATCATATAAATGGTGCTGTCGTTGAAATGAAATCGGCACTATGCGTCATGCGAGTCAAGGTCATCATCATGAAGAACATGCTTGATTCATCAACCACATGGTTTCCTTATCGCGCTATAGTCCTGAGAATATTAACACGGACTTCCGTCACGCGCACAGAGCTGTGCATCACACTACTTAGATTACACTCCACTCCAGGTCATAAATAATGCTTCGAAACCTCTTCCACGACATCAAAAATAGCCGAGTCCACCTGCTGGATCAACCTTCCCTTGTACCTGTTGGGAAAAGTCAAAACAGAGTAGTGTGTAATTGGTCGCCATTCCCAATTCACTGGTTATCAGAACCATGTGCTCCACCCCATCCCGATTCGTCAATTTCGCTGTGCAGCGCTCAGGTTTGGGTCTATGTGAACACGCACGGTGAGCGAACCTCACTTATAAATGAAAACAAGGAAGTTTGCTCAGGTTCCCCAAGCGCAGGAAGGTCTTCCTGAGTGCTCCCTCTCAACATCCTCGCTGCATCACCAGTGACTACGATGCTGCTGTACCTGGCGCAAGTGGTATTTACCCTACTCGTGATTCCTTTGAAGGCGTCATTGGCTATTCCGTTGTCCGATGATGCTGATGTATCTCCTGTGAAGAAGACCTTTCAGTCTCAGAATATGCCGGACGTCGGGCTGAGGTTCGTCTCGGACTCAGGTGTTTGTGAGACGACACCTGGAGTACATCAGATGTCAGGCTACATTACTGTAGGAAGGAACATGTCTATGGTGAGTGATCAATTGTTGCAATCAATGATGATACAATCTGATTGATGCGTATTGCGCTAGTGGTTCTGGTTCTTTGAAGCTAGAGAGTCGCCCGAAACGGCGCCCTTCACGCTATGGTAAGTTGTGCTCTATATACTCGTAGCGAGGAAAACTCAATGGCCCCAAAGGTTAAATGGTGGTCCAGGTTGCTCATCTATGATTGGACTATTCCAAGGTATTTTTCAATCATAACAGTCAGGGACTCCGCCAAGCTCACTTACTACTTAGAAAACGGACCTTGTCTCGTAAATTCGGACGCCAAGACAACGGTAAACAATCCATTTAGGTGCGTGACACTCGGTCAGGGGTTGTTCAAACATTTTCTTATTCGATTGAGCAGCTGGAACAATTTAAGCAATAGTTTGTCCTAGTATTGTAACACTGTCCGAACAAGTCTCATGGTTGCCACGTTTTTCAGTGATCTATATCGACCAGCCCATTGGCACAGGGTTCTCGTTCGGCACGGACACAGTGAACAGTACTCTATCTGCATCACCATTTGTATGGCAAGCTTTCCAGGTCCTCTTTGAAAGTGGAGAATTTTCGAAGTTCCAGAGCCGAGAGTGCGTGTTGTCCATGACCGTGCCACTCATCTTACCAAACCCTTAATAGGTTTATCCTTGCTACGGAGAGTTATGGAGGACACTATGGACCTGCATTTGTCACCTACTTTAATCAGCAGAACCAGCTCATCCGCACAGGAGCACTCAAAGGGGAAGAGGTCGTTGTCAGCGCGCTGATGATTAACAAGTTAGTAAAATCTCTCTTCACACACATGCGAATTCGAAGTAACATTGTCTACTAGTGGTTGGTATGATCCCCTGATCCAAAACCAGGCCTATGTCGACTTTGCAACAAACGCTCCTGGCTATGGCCAACTTCAGAGCGACGAGGTCATTCAGCAATTGAACAAGGCCTTCTTTAGTCCGGGAGGTTGTCAGGAACAAGAAATGGCATGTTTTTCTGCAGGAGACTCAACCGCTTCAAATAAGATTTGTCGTGATGCTGACGACTTTTGTGTAAGCTTGATTGAATGCTTGTCCACTTGATCTTTTATTGAACTCCTACTAGATCGAGAACGTCTTCGTGCCTGCTGTTGGTGATCGTGATTCTGATGACTTGCGACAAAATTCGTCTGCACTGTTCCCACCAGAATTCTATGTCGACTTCCTCAACAATCCCCAGACTCGCAAAAAAATAGGAGCGGAAGTGAAATATGGCGAATGCCCTGATGCACCGTTCGAGAAATTCGTCAGGACTGGAGACGTAAGGATGTCCTCCGATGACCTGAATGGCATCTAATCTTTGATTGTCTATCGCACCTCATAGGATGCCCGAACATTACTTCCTCTACTTGCTGAGCTAGCAGACTCCAAGATGAAGATTTTGATCTGGGTAAGCGCATGACTTTTAACGATTATTTTCAACCTCCAATGATTGTTCAAGGCTGGTGATGCCGACATCAAGTAAGCCTAGTTCATCGCACATTAAGGCCGATATCTGACTCAACCGCTCACTTCCACCAGCTGCAACTGGCTCGGTGGTCATGCTTCGGTCTTAGCTATGGACTGGTATGGGAAGGAAAGAATCAATAACACCCCGTTTAAAAATATGACAATCGACGGAAAGGCGGTAGCTGCGATTCAGAACGTTGACAATTTCTCTTTTGCGAGAGTATACGAGGCAGGCCACGAAGTAGTGGGTGTTCTGATTATTCCGATTGTCCAGCGAAGATATCTAACTGTTTGAAAAGCCTGCTTTCCAGCCAGAGGCGTCATTCGAAATATTCCGACAAATCATTAATAAAGAACAGCTGCATTCTGTGTAGATGACACACGGGTCAATGCACTTTGTGGCTCGAATATTGGGTTCTGAATGATATGTGCTATAGGCTATATCGGCTCATATTTTTCACAATTGAACATGAAGATGACTACTATGTACACTAACCCTGGAAGGATCGACTGGAAGTCAGGAGGAATCAACACAGCAGTGGGCGTTTGAGTTTTCAAATGCCCGGAAAAACTTGCATCTCGCAAACACGCAAGGTTTCCAGACGCGGGCAAGAACGAGTAATAGCACTATAAAGCTTTTCGTTTTTGACTGTATCCTGACCATAAGGTACCTCGAGCAGCTCGAAATGCTGAAGAACAGGGAACAATCCAATCCACTTTGGAAGACCAGACAAAAGCCCTGATTGCAAACGAATATGTCGTTGAAGGGAGAGAGTGAGTGAGGTGACGTGTGTAAGTTGGGTAATTGCACTTTGTGCTCTGGAGTTCACATGTTCGGTGATCCAAGGCAAGAGCCCTTGCCCAGATCTGAAAATGAGTTCAAGGGTGACAGGACGGGATAAAGCAGCGACGGATAACAACGCTTCGTCAAAATGCTGATAGTGGCTACCAGCTTCAAGGGCGGGCATGAGTTCAACGGGCATTCTTGGCTCCAATTTATCCGACACGAGCGAAAGAGCTTCTAGCACTGCATGCCAGTCCGGGTCACACAATATCCAGGCCGCCACTCGAGGATGAGCTTTGAGAGATTTCAAACGTGGGAGAAGGGGAGTTGAGATGTATGGTAGGACGACGGCGGGAGAAAATCCATAAAGGTGCAGGGTATTGATAGAAGGATTCAGCTGTAGAAAGGCGAGTATACATTCAGGTGTTCGAAGGGAAGGTTTGGCGTTTTTTGTTGAAATATCGTAGACATATGAGAATTTTCGAAGTCCAGGAAACTTTAGCTGCGTGATTCTCTGGATATAAATCTCCTCGTCAATTTGGAGGTCTACCAGAGCAAGCTCTGTAATCGTTGGAGCGTGGATGTTCAGGATTCGAAGTGTAGTGGGGAGGAAGAGAGGTAGAAGAGGCACTGGTGATCGAATCAGGAGCTGCTTTAGACATGGCTCTCCCATAGGCGGTAGAGATGGAGGTGAAGCTGTGATGATACCGGCCATGGGTTGAGTAGGCGTCTTAATGGAGATTTAGTTTGGATTCTTACCATGGGGAGTAACTAATTTCGTGGTCCCAAATAGCTGCCTGCTATGACCATTACTTGAGCCTCTCTTCAACCACCGTGTCAACACCTCTGTCATTCCTGAAGACTGTATGAGTGTGCTCGGTTCTGGCTCTTTTTCATATGTCCCCTCTTCCTCCAACCACTCCTTGGCGGGTTGGTTATCTAACCGGATTAGGGGTTCGTTGTACCCAGTAACATCGGTCTCAAAATGGTGGTGTAGTGAGTGTGCGCCTTGTATTTCAACATATTCGCATTTTTTGAGCAGCGCCGCTTTAAGAAGGGAACAAAATGCGGCTCTCCAGATATTGTTCGGGATCGTAATTGCAAAAGCGGTAAATCGTGCCCTCCGTGAAATCCAGCGATCAACGCCGTTAAACACTATTGTGAGCCCTCCAAAATATTTCAACTTCTCAATGAACCGAGTTAGCCCACGAATTTCTCTGAATGATTGTTTGACATCAGGGTTCATGTAGAACCTCATGTCGTGGATGTGGTCGCTGATCCAGAAGGCAATGCATAATGCAGGAACGATCTCTTTCGGAAGGTCGTTGGGCGAATAAGCAAAGATCCAGCCCCTTTGAACGCCCTGCACACCGCTCTGCTCAAAGAGCTGCTTCAAGGCGACCTGGTTCATGAGGTGATCCACCTTTCCGAGGTTGAGAAGAGAAGGACCATCAAGGTGGACCACAATTTGCTCGAAAATCTCTATCGGGCAGCTTGACCAAGACTCTGTTTCTTTTGTCCCGGGAGGCATGTGGGACGGAAGGATAAGGTGTTGTAGTAAGATGCCAGCTCGGTTAGCAGTTGTCATACTGTCATACAGTATTTACCTGCTTATCACCCTACCTGCGGGGTATGCCGAACAGTTCAAGCTCCGTGGGTACAAAAGCCAGAACGGCGAATCCTCTAAACTTAGTACTAACCAATGACAGTCAATAAACCCACACTGGAACGCTTGAACTTCCACCCCTATTGATATTCATCGAGGGTGTCTGGAGAGACTCTGGCTAGGTCGCCTGGAAACCTTTTCGAGAAAGTGAAGACTTCCGTATGTCTTTGAACCAAATATATTGCGGTATTAGATGTGAGTTTCTCTCTGGTCTTCATTTCAGCTTTCCACCCCTCCTCAACTGCATCCTAGCCTAGAGGTATATGATATTTCCTCGTCTAATGCCATCGATTTGATGCAATCTACCCCAGCCACAGACAACCGGCTATGGGGTCAATCATTCGATCATATATGAGGTGAGCAGTCAAAAGAGTAGGTCAACTGCTATAAATGAGCGTGTCAACCCCTACAGATCTTTTGGGTAGTGCTGCCCTCATGAAGGGCAAAAAGTAAATCGACAAATGTCCGGGGCTGTTCTGATTATCGCCATTGAAGTCTTCGGGCGCCTATGATATTGATCATAATGAAAACGGGGTTATTCCTCAGTCACACTCTTGGCCCGGTTTCTAGTATGGTTGACAGGGTTTCTTCTCGAAATGTCTTCGGTTAATCTTTCGTGGTGATGTTTCGGCCGCACCAAAGGTGTCTCACCTCTCATGTGGATATTGCTTTTCATTGATGACGGTTCCTTGGATGATTTATAGCTTCACCATCCAGCGCATCACAATGATGATCTGATGGTCTATTATCTCTGAATGACTCAAAAGGCAATTATGTGTTACAGTGCGTGCGTGACTTTCATTTGCTCGATCTCTTATTGGCTCGCAAAAGCTCAATCCGGCGTCTATGCTGGTAATCAATCAGTATCATTGCAGGCGCACTCCGACCCCATTTCGGAACAACCCAAGGCTGACAGGCTGACAGGCAACGGAGTGAGCAGAAATCAATATGGTGGGTCACCTGAAGTGTAATAGTATAACTGGGGTTCTGACTTGACCTTTTCAATACAAAGGCCATAAACCGCTTCTGAGATCAATCTTGAACCTGAACAATGGGGCATGCGCCCATCGCGGCTTTCGGGATGTGGGTGCTCATTCGATCGCATACATATGCCTCGACTCTGCTACAGCAAGCCATTGACTGATATTCACCCAAATCCGTCCCTCACACTTTCTCTCTGCTCAAGGGTCGTAGTCGTTCAGCAACATTTCATCTTATATCTTCTGACCGCGACCCTGATATGCCGTCCCTTCAACGGCCTGTTAAAAGGGAGCTGGGAGACAAAATATACTATCAAGTCGACCCTTACGATATAATCAGTATCCTTCTCGAGACTCTCAGCTACGGCATATTCCTAGTCTTGTTTCTCTTATCAACGATACTCCTGCTACAGCGTAGAAGGCTTTTTTTGCGCGAGAAGGTGATCGAGCCGGTGAAGCTGAGAAGTCTGATGTTCTACTTGGTCATGAGTATGTTAATGTTTTTGGTCACTACTGCGGTACGTCTGCCTCCGTATATGCCCTTGCCCTCGTCCTCAAGGGCCCTCTTATCCCTGTGCGAAATTGCAGAAGTGGGCGTTTTGGTGGGCTGAAGTACTACCCATACTACATCACCTTGGACCAGGAATAGTAGCGCAGCTACCCCGACTCAGTCGTACCTCGTACCGATTCAAAGAAGCCTGCATCCAACTCACTGTATTGTTGGGTGATATAATAACCGTATGTCTCACTTGTCTCGTTCCTGTTCTCATCAATAGCTTAATATCTTTGCGATGCCAGATCTACCGACTATGGATTTTGAGCAATAGAAATAAAACTATGATTGCGTTTCCAGTCTCGGGCTTGTTCGGTTTTCTGGGTGTGTCAGGGTTTCAGCCCACCTCTCTATTCTCGTTGCTAAATATAATTTGATCGTTATCTGGTGGGCATTTCGCACTCAGCAAGTGCAATTGCTCTCTCAGGTCCAGCAAATGACACTTCTACGACACCAATACCTATCATCAATGGAAGACTCAGATTATCAGATTGGGATGTGGCTGCTATATCATGTACCCTTGCGTTAGTGTCATGCCCTACTTTGACATCGAGTGTTGACAGTCACTGACGGATAATGTCTCCAGTATCACTGTCTACGTTACTTGTGAGAAAACTGTGGCTTTGGGTCGATCAATGAATAACGGCTTAATCCGACGATTCGTACTTTCTAGCAATGATTGCATGGATATTTTTAAGGGCACGACTGCATGCAGGAGCCAGAGTTTTTGAGCAAGGTCTCAAGGTTCGTAGTAGTTTTTCAGTCTTCATCCAAGATATGAGATCTAACCTATCACATAGCAAGTACTCGCCGTCATAGTGGAGAGTGCAGCGATATACACGTATGTCTATTCCACTCCCTCCTCATTCCCCTTCTGCGGAACTAACCCACAACCTTCCATTCCTTTTGAGAAGCCTATGGAACATTTTCTTCTTCATTGCAGGTTTGGGTTTCCACAGTGAAGTTGCGCTCTCCTTCCTTGACTGTATGCCGACAGTCTATGGAATCTCCGTAATGCTCATCAACGTCCGTGTTGGTCTTGGCTGGGCACGCAATGACGATCGTGTTCCAGTACACGGCGATACGCTTAATGGAAGACGAAATTTCCCCTGTTCGCCGGGCCAAAGGGGTATTTGCATCTCAACAGTGGTGTTCACAGAACCATGCGGTCCCTCTCAGTGTGAGGTCCCCTGCGCACAGTCCAGGAATGATATTGAAATTGAGGATGCGGGGAGTGTGACTTCGACTGCTACCGCTTCGATAAAGCCATTCTCGTTGTAGGTTTGTAGTTTCTGTAGATTCATGTTGAGAAGGCCTTGACAATTCCTGGAATTATCGTTGCCTGATCAATCTCACTGTTATCATGTAGTTATTGAATTGTAGCCCAACCGAAGAATATAGCCTATGAAAGGCTTGTTGTATTTTAGAAATCACGTATATAGTACTATACTGCCGAATAGATCGTGGCCCAGAATTTTTGCATCTCTTTAGGTTGAATACTTAGTGCTCGTGGTTGACTTTTGGGTCCCTCGTGCGTAAATTCACCCTTACTAAAGTGGAGACCCTTAGTATGGTACTTCACCTTGGCTAACTTCAACAGGCGTTGATGCACCACGGTTAGGTCAAAGAAATTGGACGGAAGTGACATACCTCAAAGTTCGCTAACTAGCCTTCTTGATCCTCGAACTCCTCAGCTCTCTATGCACAAAGCTAAAACCCTTTCATCCATGACAGGTAGTACTTCCTCATACATGCGTGCTCCTGCCGACGGCTTCTACGAATTGCTCATGCAGCTGTTGATTGTTGGTTTCGACTTCCCTGAAAGCCGCCAGTTAAGGAGGCATTTGTCGTAAGGTCATGCGAAGCTCAGATAGTCACTCCGCTCAGACGTGTTGATGCGACGAGAGCTTAAATAGTTGTTGAACAGGATTCAGAGGGGATAGGCGGGGGTATGAGGAGAAGTTGGTAAGGTAAGAAGGATAAATCGATGACTTGCAGACACTGCAGGTCGCTTAGGCGAGGGTCAAGTGCCTATATGAGGTTTGGTAGCTGAGGCGCTGGGGATTGGGATTGAAAGTTATTTGGAAATTGGTGGGGGCTTGCTGTATTTTGCGATTCATTTTTAATTTTCGGCCTAAGTAACTGCCGTCTAGGCAATGGAGAGGATTATGGTGTGTCGTGGCTCCTAAAGGGCTCTCCGGAGTGTCTACGATACACGGTTATATCCACCATTATTCCAAGGTTCAGGAGCTTCGCACTCGTCAGAGTGATCTGAGAGGACATGTCTTATCTATGAGACGGTAGAAAACAGTGGCGCCGAGGCTGCGAGATCTCGGGGTTAATCCTGGCTTGAATGTAAGGAGCCTCGCTTGAATGTTTGAACAATCGCTTGTGCCTTTTGCAACTGATACAAAACCATAGCAAGGAGTCGTATTCTTCAACTAGATAATTCGCAGGAGGAAAACGCGTTGCTACGGGGGTATGGGGTGGTGGAGGAGCAAAGAGTCGGACTGGAGACCTGCAGATGCCCGTGGGAAGATGAAATCCAGAAACCAGATTTCAAAATTAAATAATATTTACGCTCTTACGATTTCACTCCAACACCTCCTATCCAGCCAAGCCAAGGAGCGGCACAGACAGTGAAACTAGCGACATGAATGCGACGTCCACCACCCTCGAGCCGATCCTCGACTTCCTGGCTCGTACGCTCACGACTGCGGAAACAACTTTCAACAAATTGCCTGGTTCGGCCGTCATCCAGCGCTACGTGAAGAGCTCCCACCAGAACGACCCCGGCAGGACCATTCTGGAGCTCATTTTGTTCATTTTCGCGGTTCGCACTCTTCTGCAGTCGAGAACGCGTGCAGACAAGAATTTTATCCAGTTTTCTGACAAGGTCAGCTTTCACGGGCTGTTTTAATATTTTCTGGCTAATGCATGGCCTTGTTAGGAAGTTGACGAACTCGTAGATGAATGGACGCCCGAACCCCTAGCACAATCCCTTACACCTCAGGAAGAGAATGACTTGGCTGCGGTTCCCATCATTTCTGGACCTAATGGTCCAAAACCAAAGCTAGCATCCACCGGCAAGACTGCTGTCAATCTTGCTAGCTACAACTTCACAGGCCTGTCTGGAAATGAGGAAATTAAGGAGCGAGCAGTCGAGGTTCTGAGGAAGTACGGCCTGGGTAGCTGCGGGCCACCTGGTTTCTACGGTACACTGGGTATGTGCCTCCCAATAACTGACGAACGCATGCTCAGTTAGACCCTATTTAGATGTCCATATGGAATTGGAACGGGATATTGCCGACTTCCTCGGTACAGAAGCCGCTATCTTGTATTCTCAAGGCTTTTCCACCATCTCCTCCGTTATCCCAGCATTCTGCAAACGTGGTGACATTATTGTTGCCGATCGCGGGGTGAACTTTGCAATTCAGAAAGGCATTCAAATATCCCGTTCAACTGTGCGGTGGTTCGATCACAATGACCTGAAGAGCCTTGAGGAAGTGCTGGAAAGTGTCGAAAAAGAGAGGAAGAAGCGCCGCGGCCCGCTGACTCGTCGGTTCATTGTCACCGAGGGTATCTTTGAAAAGGATGGTGCAATGGTGGACCTACCGAAACTCGTAAGCCTCATTTACTCGTTTCCTCCCGGTCACATTTTTAGTGTTATTTTTAGATTGACATCAAGTTCAAGCACAAGTACCGCCTTGTCCTGGACGAGAGCATTTCTTTTGGCACGGTTGGGAGAACAGGTCGCGGATTAACGGAGCTATACAATGTTCCCGTAAGTATCTGCCCTCCAACGATATTTCGAGATTCTGAGTGTCAAGGCAGGCGTCTAAAGTGGATATGCTCATTGGCTCAGTCGCGAATGGTCTGAATTCGTGCGGAGGTTTCTGTGCTGGCTCGCAGATCGTCGTAAATCATCAGGTACGTTCTCTCATTGTGGTCTTAAAATCTTTAGTGATATAATGTTATCCATAGCGCATCAATGGTCTCTCCTTCGTCTTCTCAGCCTCGATGCCTGCACTTCTGTCCGTTGCTGCATCTGAGGGAATCAACATCCTTCGAAACGCTCCATCCATACTCGCAACGCTCCAAGAAAATACTCAGGCCGCGCGTGCAATTCTCGACCGGCTTGACTGTATCACAATACCATCTCATCCTGCTTCCCCAATTATCCACATCCATGTAAGAAACACCAAATCATCGTTACATCCCGCAACTGCAGCCACCATCGTCCCTTCAACGAAACCCTCAAACCCGACGTCCATTATGCCGAAAGATGCGGCCAGTTGGGACTGGGATATTCCTGCTGAGGAAAAATTACTCCAAGATGTCGTTGATGAAGCACTTGTACAGGGTGTCATCATCACCAAGGCTAAGCGACTGCGGGGCCAGGAGATGGTTGATGCTCGGCCGAGTATTCGCTTGGCTATGACGAGTGCGTTGACGAAAAAGGAGACGGAGAAGGCTGTTAATGTAGTTAAGAGTGCTCTTGTTAAGGTTCTGGGCAAGAGGCGCTGAGGAAGTTGTTACCCTGCAATCCCTCTATTTGACGCTTAACGACAACTAGATGTATTGGACTCACACATTCTTCGTTTCTCTGGAGTAGATTATTGATGGTTTGGAGCAAAACTTATATATATCTAATTATTCATAGACTACATAATTGATGCTTGCTGTTGAGACTTACTTCGTGAGTCAGCTAGGGGGATTCGGCAGTGTACTCCCCCATCAAACTCTAGGAAAGCGGTAAGTGGTGAATGAGTGCCACCAAAAATACATATAAATACATGCAAATGAACGCGAAATAATGCAATGAAATGTCAAGTATGCAAACAAAAAATGAATGTAGAAGGTTACAAAGCAACGGAGCAACAAGATCATCTGTCACCACGACCATGATACGAATTGATGACATCCACATATCCAGGTGGCCGTTCGTCTGTCAATGCTTGGGTATATGGAGAGTTCTGCTGCGCGCGTAGATACTGTATCTGGTCCATCATAACTTGCATCTGTTCTCGCATATCAGTCAACATTGAGGGAGTGACCGTCTGTTCTCCAGTATGCTGCAGCTGGGCATGAGGCATTGGATCCCTGCCCAGATTCTGTCCTAGGAGTGGATCCGGCATACCCCCTGGTACGACGTGCATGACAGGTGGATATGTATCATTATTTTCTCCCGTATACCCATTGTGTCCATTCCGCTGCATATGTCCTTGCAGATTCTGCAATCGTTGATGATCTTGCAAATAAGATGATTTTAGTGAGCGCATTTGAGTTGTCACCGCGTCGAGGCTATGATTCAATTCACGCTGGCGTTCTTGTCGGACTTGATCTCTGGAGTCAGGGTTCGGGTATGGATCTGGAAGACCAAAGCGGATTGTTGTTGGCGGGTGTAAATTTGGAGGTTCGTTAGAGGTTGGGGACTGTAATGTGAAAGGGGTTACACCTGTCATTGCCGACGTGTGGGTGCTGAAGTGCCGACTTGTTGGGTGACTCTGATGGTTGTTGGATTGTGAGATAGAATGCGACATCAGGTGACGCCGCTCCTCGCCTGACGATGGAGTTGTAGCGCCCGTGTTCGAGCCTGAGTTTGTAATAAACGGATGCGCCGTGTCTTCTAGCTCCTTTAGCCGTCTGTGTCGATAGAATGATGCCGCGACAATGAGCGCGACAATCGCGATGAAACCTCCCACGACGCCACCTGCGATAGCCTTGGCTGTTTCGTGCGAACTTCCCGTCGGTGATGGTGAAGGGGATGAAAGAGATGATGAGGAGAGAGTGGCACTGCCCGACGGGAGATTTGAGTCACCAATTGTACGAGTTGCGAGGGTGGTAGAGCGACTGTAGCCCTTGCATGAGATCTTATGAATAATAGGTCTTAGCAAGAGACGTACTTGAGCTGAGCATAGTCGAAATTGAGGTAGTTGGCTGTGTCTGGCGACCCTACCGCTTTGATTTTTAGTTCGTGCATTCGTGCGTCTAGCATTGTTGATGAAAACGCCAGTTTCTGGTATTGGTAGATATCCGTTGTGCTCGCACTGAAGTGCGTCGAATTTCCATCGAGAACGAAGTCACAGCTTGTCGGTGCTTGGTTTGAAAGGATGAGGTAGACATCGATTTGGGAGCCTAGTCGCGGCTCAGACGAGGGCAAATCCACGAAGGTATTCCACGTACCATTGAATTGGAATGAGATGTCGTACGTGTATGAATCCCCAGCCGGAATGTATACTGCTGTATATGTTGAGTTCTTGACGTTTTCCAGTGCTGGTCTAGGACCTGGACATGTGCTACAGTCTTGTGTTGTCCATCGAGAAATACTAGGATCGTTTGTGTCTTGTGGAATATTTGATCCAACAATTGGAGAGGTGTAAAAGTCTGAGGCACCGCCAGCGTCGTCAAGGATGAGGATGTCAGTACCCTGTGATGTGGGTGCGCAACTAATGGTCGTTGAAAGGATAAGCAGGAAGAGTGTCTGTAGAGCTCTAGGTCCACTAGGAGCGAGGGAGCGCCCACAGCGAGGCATGATGAAGAGACCAAAAAAGGCGTCGCAATGTCCAAGGGAGTGGGATAAAGGAAGGAACAAGACAACAATGAGACGCTACCATCAACAAGTGGGCGGTTCGTACAGGCCAACCTGTCTTGATGTCGTATCTAGGCCGGAACAGAAAAGGATTTCCTTCATTGATACAGATTGATACAATGCTTCTAGCGGTAAACGATGTACTGATGGTGTATAGCCCCAGGGTTAATTTTGATCTGCATAAGTATAAATAGCAACTTTGTGCCACCTGGGGAAATATAAGCTCCCTTCGAAGCATTGCTTGAGAGGATTGGGCGTGGAGCAGCTAGAGACGATATACTTGGGCAGTTTGAGATAAGACAAAGACTAGCAAGGTTTTCACATAGTCACTGGCCCTATTGACAGTAGGACCGTCCAGAAGGTGAAACAACGACCAGTGTGTTGAAACTCCCGGTGGATTGGCGCTTAGCAGCAAAAAGACTTGCCCTCATTTGGGAGACTTCAGGTTACTGCGAGCTCTGAGAACATAGCATCGTCCGGAACCCTGGAGCGTTGAGTCCGAACTCCCGGCTTCTATTGTTACTTGAAAGAGTAGCTCCTTGGTACCAATGACCGGACCTGTACGTTTGTAGTGTGTCGCTTAGACCTATAGCCAGGGAATATGCTCCTACCATGGGCAATACCTTTCAAGTATTCTTTGGTGAGAACAAGGGCATCGTTGGATTGCGGTGTGATGAGAATTATTTATTATTATGTCTCCAGCCCGGTCTTTGCCGAAAATATGGTCAATGTTCATTCAGGACTGTTCTGTTTGCTGATGACGCTCCTCTTGCTACCTATGAACTCAGAATCCCTTGGGTCGTAAACGTGAAGCACCCGTTTCTTCTTGTTCCGACACCCGTCAAGTTTCCTTTCATCAGCATTTCGACCGTCAATGACTGGGACACGCCACCGCCGGGCATACTACTCAGACGCGCATGCATGCTTGAGTAGTCTTCGAGCGCGCGTCATTTATCGTTTATTCTGGGATGACTCTCATCCTTGGCATACCGTGGTAGCCCGAATTTGCAAATCATGACGAAAAAATCACACTCGTAACCGGGGACGGACACCCAGTGTTCCAACAAAGGATTTGGCTACCCTCGGAGCGGAACCCGGGAGTCACCACTCCCGATTATTCTCCAATATCTGCGAAAAATACTGGAATTTGGGGCTATCAAGCTCGAAGTACTCCTACGTTCAACTCTTCCCGTGGAGACCTCCCAAGGGCTCGCAAATGCTCCATTTTTCAGTGGTCTATCCGCTGGAGGTGGAACCAAGTGCCAATGTTACACAACGCTTAATATAGAAGATTGCTTTATCGCTGGCAGCAGCTTTTCATTCCGATCACCATGGTCAGAATATAACATCATGAGATCAGTCCAATGTATCGTCTGACCGACGTTGCGCTGGCAGCCAGCAATATAAATGACTCGCTGCCGCGGTGGGTAATTATATCTCTATCTTGTTGATATTTATAACACTTATCCAGGATAACAGATGTATTCCCCGCGGCCGCCGCCAAACCTCCTTCGCCCTCCACGTCTTGCTCGCCAGTCCAGAAAACGAATCTTCGTATTTCACATGATCAGTGGCACCTGGATGTCAAATCTCCATCATCTGTATTCTATACACCCGAATCTGGGTTGGCTCAGCATCTCTACATCCAGACAATCGCAAGCAAAGAAGCATTCTACAAAAATAGAGCAGCCTTCAGCCCAAGGCTCCGGGTGTGCCTTCTTGTCGAACCACGAATCACCACGTTCTGGCCAAGGCTCATGACTGCCCCTTAGGCGCGTGCAGATGGAGCAGACGCAGAGTCTATCAAGGCCAAGCAAACCTTTAAGCGGCCTGGTATCATGCGCGAGGGTGATAAGGGCCGGGGATGGGGGAAGGCTGTTTAACGGATGGCACAGCTGTGGCAGGTCATCCTCTTATTCAATTCCATCTGCTTCTTGATTACCTTAATCGAGGTTTTCATTCTCGTGAGTACCCTTGCCCGCGAATCACTGTATTTCGGCATATATACGCTAACTGACCTATATACTGTGATACAGAATACCCGCCTCCCTTTCCCCCTGATTCTTATCCGTCCTTGCGAGGTTTCAACACGTTACGTTGAATATCCAAAATGCATCCATGCCTCCAAACCTACGATATACAAGAGCGTATTTGCCAACATCTCGCATTCACGGATTCATTAGACGCTCTCGCAAACCTTGCGAGGACGTGCTCGGCTTTTCTCGACCCGGCGCTTAATGCGCTGTGGCACACGATACCGAGCCTTGAGCCACTCGTCAAATGTTTACCTGAAGATGCATGGGCCGTACGGCGAATGCTATACCGTCAGTCCGTATTGGTGAGCGTAGCCTCCAGTCAACTCCTCTGTGCCACTCACTGAGCGTCAAGTGTAGACTCTGAAGCGTAAAACGACGCCTGAAGATTGGGAACGATGCAAGTTCTACGCGCATCGAATACGACGCTATGGGATCGAGGACGTCGATAAACTCGATTCAATGAAAGGCGCGATGCAAACAGACAAGACATTCTACCTTGCCTTCAAACCTCCCTCTGACCCTGATTGCAATAAAAACAACGACCTTACTTCCGCTCCGGCACCGCTTTTGGCATTGCCTAACCTCCACGCTTGTCGGCTCGTGCCATACACTTCATATCCTATACCACACTATTCTCCGTTTCTTGCCCCAACACTAAGGTCACTTGACATGCGGATACCATCACCTATATGTGTTGGTGAGACGACGATCATCGGCCTCTTGCGCACTCTACCCACTGCCTGCCCAGATTTACGGAACCTTTCTCTGTATGGAGTTGACATTGGTCTTAAAATACGAGGAGCCTGCCATTATGAGGCAACCTCTAGAGAGAGCGAAATCGATGAACTATTAATCAACACTCTCCGCGGTCTGCGGCATCTTGAATCGCTCCAATGTCCTTATATCTGGTTCCCCACGGAGGCTGTTAGGCATCTCGCAACTCGTTTGAAGCTCCACACGCTGAGTGTGAAGAACACAGCCGAGAACATTGTGAATGCGCTCAAACTCGACAATCAGGAGGAAGAGAAGGAGCATCCATGGTTCGAGCACCTGAAAGATCTGAGCGTGGAATGTAGTCCTCGAGGTGGACTGTTGGAAGCGGTGGAACTCCTCAAGCACGTACCCAACATCACAAGAATTACAACTCTGGACGTTGCGAGAACTGGGGGTATCCCAACCGAAACCGAACTTCGAGGCTTCATCCAATCCCTCTCAGACTTAACTATTGCCACACCTCGTAACGCAAAGGTGAACTCGACACTCAAATCCCTTCACATCCACCAAGGCGACGAAACCGGCTTCCTCACACCTGCTGAACGACCAACTCCAGTCTCGAAGTATACCACGACCCTGTCCACTCTCGCGCCCCTCCTCGACTTTCCTCAGTTATCTGAACTGAGTGTCATGGTCGACACGCGATTCTCACTTGACGATGACGACGCGCAACAAATGGCACGTGCTTGGCCAAAGCTGAAGCAGCTTGAGCTAGGGTTTTGTGGAGGTGGCTGGGGACAAGAGGGCAGGACTTTCAGTCTCGATGGTCTGAGAGCGTTTGCGAGCAATTGCCCAGATCTTGAGGAGCTAGGAGTATCAGTGACTATCTCTTCTGCGGAGCCCGTACCTGCACTTGCAGGAGGTGAACAAGGAGTGGAGCAGCAGCAAGGGAACGAAGGGGAAGAGACGACGGGTACTGTCGTTGACTGTGAGGATGATGAACCCGGGTGTCATAAACTACGATACTTGGAATTGGGAGATTCAGTGTACTTTGGCGAGCCCGAGCGTGTCGCCAGAAGCTTGTTAAGTATATTCCCATCGCTATCTCGTGTCTACGGGCCGGGAATGGCTATGTCACCGGAGTGGGAGAAAAAATGGATGCGGGTGTCGAAACTTGCGCAAGAGATGCAAGGGTCTAGTTCTGTGAGTACTTCGTCGGACTCAATGTCTCAGCTATCAGAACTAATTGAACCTCGTTGCAGGCTGCTACAACAAAAACAGCCCCTTGATATTGATTAGGTAGATGGATACGAGCCACTAGGGGACAGGACGATGTTAACGATACATTTGGTCTAATGGATGAACAACTAATAACTCAATGGCAATACACCTATGCTTCAACCATTTCTACATCTGTTGTGCCCTCTAGCTGAGCTTTGAGAGCTTCAGCGGCGTTCCGGATGATAGATATTTTTTCTCGCATTACCCTCACTGCTTCTGGGAAGAGCCGTTCAGGCGGGTACGCGCTTTCAGTTTCTATATTAACTATGAGAGATAAAGGTTAGCTCAAGCTCAGGAAGAACTTTGGGTACATCAGACGGACATAGGAAGAAATCGCGGACGCGACTGAGTTCGACAGAATCGGCAAACTCGGGATGACGGAGAGCCTCGCGACTGACAGAGTCCTTGCGTACGTTCTCTTCGTCTACAGAGACTTCTCCAGTATTGGGATCAATCTTGATCACGCCTGGAGAGAAGCACTTTTGGAATTTTTTGCCCAGAGGGGGAGGGATTGGTTTTGTGATTTTGATATGAGGGAGAAGACGATAGGACGCAGTCGCTAGCGACAAAGACTTAAGCAAATCGTTCCCTAACGAACAGGAGCCTGGTACTCACCAACTGGACTGAATTTGGCATGATCCTTTCCAACGCCTTTTACAGCGTGCAGTTCCATCGAAATAGCCTGTCCTGGTCGAAGTTTGGCCAGTACAATGTTTGGGTTCGTCGGTCCAGGTGGGGAAAGCCCCTCGAACACACTTTCTTGGTCACCTGCAGGTTTCCATACGAGATGTTTTGAGAGAAGTTCATGGTTGAGGTAGAGGTCAGAGGGGGAGGGCTCTTCATTTGGCTTTGGTGGGGGTGGATTGGGATTGCGGGTACATGTAATGTCGACGTTGAAGACGAGAGTGTTGCGGTCCGTCGCTACATCGTCTGTATCTGCATATCTCACGATCAAACCTAGGAACGAGATTGAGGTTGAGGACCACATACGAGATTTGAAGGCCATAAGTGCCGGGTCGATGTTAAGTGGTATGAGACCCAGCCGATGTGAAAGGACTTCATCCACAATAACGGAGGTGTTGTCCCAGACATATACGCGTTCTATGGCTATGGTAGGCACCTTGGTTACTTGAATGACAATACGGAGGGGGAGGAAAGAATTGTGACATACCTCGGCAATAAGTATTCGACGAAACGCATTTGCTATCGAGGCGTCGACTCCAACAAGATCAAAATCTATCGACCGATTTGACAATCTCTGTATTTTTACTTGAAGTCTCTATCCTTGCCATCCACCAAGTCAGATATATGAATCATTCCTTGTGAACTAAAGCCAAACGTACCTCCTTGAATTTCTGGAGATTCCATGAATGATCTTCATTGGGATAATGTCCTGGAAAATCGGTGCTGGAAACATTCGAGACTCTCTCTGCACCAATATGGACGAGTCGTCTTGAGTCGTAATCTTTAGCCATTCGAAGATGGAAAGAGAAAAAAGTGCAAAACGCAAAAATTAAGAAAGTTCCCACGATAAACCACTCTAATCATGGCTTTCACATATGTCATCGAGCACATGGAGGACGATGAGCAGACTCCTGCTGCTATCCCTCCCTGGGTCAAACTCGAGTACGCGGTCCGTAGGAAACATAAAATCTCATGCTGGATGACAGTTATGAATTCTGGATCAACAGCACATGCGCACTCTGGCAGGCCCAGGCGCTCAGATTCACTTCACGAGTCTTTCGAAATCTTCCTCGTCCTTCCTATCTACAGAATTCCAATCAACATCAGAATCTCTAGCAGATGCTCAATGCCACCAGCTGGGCATACTTGATCTGATGAAAAGTCATGGCATCAGCCTAGATCGCGTCTGTCTCCTCGATCCAAAAGCCGAAAAGGCACTTTCACCAGAAGACGGCGGTGGAACATTCGACTGGTTCTTGTTCGGTGTGCGTTCGCCTCCCTTCCATATTCTTCAATCTCCGTTCTCTCAATCAACCCTTCTCACACTCACTGCACCCGTGGTCCATGGGTCTTCAGGGCATTCTAGGTACCTTTCTTCTTCCAGTCTAGCCTCTCCACTATCCCGGCTAATTGATGAACGAACGAATGAACGACGATTTCGAAATCCATCCGATGATTGCCTTTGTCAATTCATCGGTTTGTCATTCGCTTTCTCTTTGCAGGCGATGATCCCCCACGCGATAGAACCTCCGAGCTCCGTGTTCTCGGTTTTCCGAACCGCCATTTAGGCCCTGTCCAAATGACAACTGACACCGCATTGGGCGTTACCAAGCTTGTGGTTCAAGATAAGATTCCACTGGAGAAGATTCCCTACATTGTAAGTATTACCCCTATCATTCAACTGCCCATGTCTTTCATTTCGGGTATCTACCGAAACTTAACAATTATCGTGTCCACTATTAGGACTTCCCAACGATTCGGTTCAACGCTAAAGAATCCGTCGAGATGCCTTTCCGATATGTGGTTGAAAAGGACAATGAACCGAAACTACCCCCGGGCATGCGCCACCTACTGCATGAAGATCTCAACAAGTCCTTCGACTTTTGATTTCCAAAGGCGAAAGTGCTGATCATAGATTGCGGTGTTAAACGTGGGTAAAAAGTCGCGTGTAGATAATGTACATCAAAATGCCAACAGACACAGTATGTAAAGAAGCCTAAAGTACAAATGGCAAGAACCATGAAACAGAAATACTCGAGAGAAAAGTCTGATCGGGGAAAAGAAACCCATATAAATGAGAGCATTAAAATGCCGGAGGTGACAGTCGAAAGAAATATAGAAAGTACAAAGAATTCATTCCAAAGAGAAAAAACGGAAACGTACAATCACCATCCACCGCCGGGACCTATCCAGGCGACTGGTAACTTGGATGTTGACGATCACATCACGACGAAGTATTGATCACCTGGGGCACATGGTGTCCATTACCAATACCATCCTGAGGCTTTATGTCCCAAGGCGCTGGTATTCTCGCAACATCCGCCAAGTTCAAGTCCGCGCGTGCATCATTCAGTCGATCTCGATCATTCATAGCCATCCGAGCGCGACACCGAACAAGCCTCAGCTTAGTCCTCTTGATCCCTACAATGAAATAATACAACGTGCGCAACCCTATCAGTTAGCACTTTCGTAAACAAAGAGGAAAGAATACAAGGCGTACAGGTAGCTATTGTTTCTCGGTCTTCTTCCATGAATGGATTGCCGGTTTGTAATAGATCGTCTTGCAGGGCGTAGAGACACCACAGGCTCTCCTCATAGAGCTTCTCGCATTCATCGGGACTTGATGCTTGGTCAAGAAGCTCTTTCCGTGCCGCAGTTCGTGACTACAGAAAACCAGGGTCAGTTGATGACGTTGAGGGGGGATGATAAGAAAACCGTACAAGTACAAGTGCGCGATCGTACACAAGTTGGTCCAGCCAAGCTTTCGGACCTTCGTATTGTGCTGGCAGCCAGGTCTTCACAAGACTCGCGCGTTCATTACATTTCAGGAAATGCTCTTTGAACCAGTTCAACGCTAGCACCAACGACATGTCAATACGTGTTCTTAGAGGAGTAGCTTGAAAAGCCGTCGGAGGCACGTCGAACTCACCATCGTCAAAGCCCTCACTGACGACATAACTACCGTCAGGATACTTCATTGACATGTGCTCCTGAAACTCCCTCAACATATTAATCCCCTTCTGCGAAAAGGACATGAGAAGCATGTACACTGCGACACACGTCACAGCGTTATACTCTGCCTCCATATCTGCATGTTTCCGTCTCCTAGCATGTTTCTCTGGCTCGCCTTCCCGCTTTGTAAACTTTGTGGGATCAGGTAAAGGTTCTGTACAAAATGTCACATCAGCCGAGATGCAATATGAAGTAAAGAAAGAAACCTACTCTGTGGTATGGCTTTCACATATTCATACATCTCATCCGCCCAATGCGTTAAAACATCCGTCTTCTGCGCCAATTCCTCCAACCCAGCCAACAGCTCATCCTCCATTGGATCTCTTTCCCCATTAGGTCCACCACTGACGGCACCGTCCACATCCAGTGTGATAATCGGTCTGCGTGGTGATGAAGTAGTACTCGAATTTGAATGTGCGGAAGTTGAATGTGAATGTGAATGACGAGATGTACCAAAGAGTTTCTTTGAAGCCAGATTGAGCGCGCGATGAAGTGCGTTTGATGCTGCACGAGAAGCCATACTAGATGGTGACGAGGATAATGGAGGTGCAGCAGCATGAGGAGGTGGAGGGAAGGTAATGGTGTTGGTGCTCTGGTTGTTCGTGTTGGGACCTGGGCCGTTCGGAGTATTGGCAATACTGTCCGGGGGATACTCTTCCATTGAGGGTGTTGGTGGAATGCGACGATCATGTAGAGGTCTTCGTGGATGCGATGATAGTTCTAAAAACCATACGTGAATAACATTCTTAGAGTCAGAGACAAACATACGCACCATCGACGGCACGATGAAATTCCACAGCCCGTGTATCATCCACAAGTACATACTCCCTCCTCAAATTCCCATCCTCCTCCGTCTCTCCAGGAATATATGATCCCTCAGCAGAAAGTGGCTTCCCGGGAGCTTTCTTCTTCTGATTATCCACAGATGGAAATACCGCCTTACTGGCCTCTCCCTGCCCACTAACAACCCTACCCCGCCCTTGGGGCAGGGCAACATTTCCTCCTCTCGGACTCCCATTAACACTCAGTGCCGCAGGTGACTGCTGTGAAGGCATCGGGTCATCCGAAGGTCGACGGAAATTGAATCGGCTAGGAGGGATCATGGCCTTCGGATCTAATACCTCTGGAGGGATGACCTTGTGATGTTCCGGCGTTGGTGGCCTGCCAGCCCATGTCCCCGAGTCGCCATCGACCTCTCCTTCACCTACCGCAGATCCTTGCAGTGATGATTGGGGTTCCATACCCTTCGGACGAGGGAATTTACTCTTTGCTAACGCATTACTGTTGAAAAATTCTTCGAAGCTGGCGCGTTCGGCTGGTTGGCGTTTGAGCAACGCACGTATTAGTTGTTTGATATCTTCGGGTACGGGTCGTGGGGGTTCTAGAGTTGCACCATTGGCTGCTGTTGTTCTACGGGGTGGGGGGTCTTCATCAGGGAATTTGATGCTCTTCGCGTGTTCAATCCTCTTCAGCAATTCAATGTGGTTGTTCGCTCGAAATGGTGGTTTCCCAACCGCCATCTCGTATAACACTGCACCAACGGACCATAAATCAGCCTTTGCATCATACTTCTCGTATCGGAGTATTTCTGGTGCCATGTACAGCCTAAGTAGCACAATAATAACCAATAAAGACGTCATTGTGTCGATAAGCGCCGATACAGCAGCCAGTGGCAAGAAGGTAGACGTACGGAGAACCACAGAGTGTTTCTGCCATCATTGCATTAGGTAGCGATCGGGCAAAGCCAAAGTCTGCAACTTTGAGAATAGGAACCCCGAGGGGGTGTCCCCGAGCGAGTTCTTCTGGAGATGCGGGGTTGAGCAGTAAGTTCTGTGGCTTGATGTCACGATGTATGAGATTTCGGTGGCGCAGAAACTTGAGTGCACGAGCTGCAGGATAATATCGTATCGAGTCAGAAAGGATTGTAACAAAGGGCGGGGAAACTGCGGGAAGCTTGCCTAATTGCCGGAGAAAACTCCGCACTACGATCTCGTCTAGCCCTCCCGCTGAGGGATGTGGGTAATATTGAGGAGCTAAACCAGGAGAGGGAATATACTGCAGTCCATCGACGCGTCCGCGTTTCTTGATATAGTTCGTCAAGTCACCACCTGCACAAAACTCCATGATAAGATACACATTCCGCTCTGCGCGCTGCATAAAGTGGGGGACATGCTCAACTCTCGAGCGTTGGTGCTTTAGTAGCAAGGGAACACGTACGACAATGTCAATGAGCCGAGTTATATGTCGATGAGATAAGGACTTGAGGATCTGGATTTCGCTCTGGAGGTTCTCGAACAGCTTGGAGGAGAGCTTGTCAGTGACAACGGTCTTGATAGCGACCTGCTGGTGAGTTTCCTGCGACAGTTTGAGAAGATTATTGAGTACTTGAAAGAAATACTTGCTGGGAGTACTTACCTCGTGGTAGCCTTTGTACACAGTAGCGAAGCTGCCCTTGCCGATGTCGCTGACAATGACATACGGGCGCAACTCCTCGTCGCCAGTTGTCCGTCTCTGCGACGAGCTGCTGTGTGTGCGCCGCGAGGGCGAGGGTGCTTTCTGCATTCGCGAGGGGTATGTTCAGTATTGTAGTGGCAGCAGTGTTAAAGTGCTTAAATGAATCGGTCTGCGAGTTCACGCTAATGTCAATCACTGACTAAGCTTCCCTCTTTCGGATGAGCAGGCCAAAAATCCAAAATGGACACTGTGGGAATTGAACCCACGACCTTTCGCAGACGCGGTAATGCGAAGCGAACGTTATACCCCTAAACTAAGTGCCCGTCGCAACAGGTTATCCCCCCAGCATATCAGCTTCAAGGGCTGTCTCGGTGTATTTCCTACAAATTAACGGCGTTTATCCACCCAGTAGCCTAAATTGTTACTTGCACTCTCTGAGGCATGCATGTAAGGTTCATAACCCTGCTCCCTTGGTGGACCAAAGCTCGGTGGGCCTGGCGTCATCATATACTCCATCGGCGACGAGCTCTTCATCAACGGAGGCTGCTTCAGTATCTTCTTCCTCTCCTGAGGTTTCCTTTTTGGCATAACAGTCGCAACCGGCGTGCCATTATATAGAGGGCTGTCCAAGGGCCATGTCTCCATTCTAATGGCTGAGTATGGCTGAGTCTCGTTGAGATACGCCGAATGCGTCGGGTCGATGACTTGACGATAGTAATTGTACACCACAAGACAGTAGATGGTCGAAGGGAGAAGAGAAAAAACGAAAATAGCAATTGTTTGGGATGAGCCTTCGCTCGTCCAAGCGGCCTGACACGCTGACGCAGACATGTATGAGTGATCCGTCGTGACTCGAGGGATTGACATAATTGATTACCTTGCGATGCCTCTCTACTACTCAGGCTATGTTGCGTTAGCGGCCATGGTCGGCCTCTCTAAGGGTACGTCAGCAGCTTTAAGGCGGCAGAGTAGATCAATGGACGGACAAAAATAGACTTGCTCGTCAGGTCGCCAGTCATAGCCAGTGCGATGCATTCCTGAATTAGGTCAGCCTATATTAAACGAGTAATTGATGAGTAAATTCAAATGAAAGGAGAAAAACGCACGGCAAAGATGTGAAATGTCAGGCTGGCCACCCCTCCTGCAACCACAACAACGAGTGCAGAGAATACCGCCAGAAAGGCATAGATACGGGTAAAAATAGCACGTCGCTGGAAATGTCATAGTCAAAATTATATGCAAATACCATAAAAAAGCCGGTAACACAGCTTGAGATACGCACCATCGCCAGACTTAGAATACCAAAAATATCAATCAAGCCCCTGATGAGGTACATGCTACACAAGAACGACGATACACCGGCTAGGTGCGAAAAGTTCACTGATGTACAGCAATATTGGTTAAATCAGTGGATGATGGTTCAGATCGAGACCTACGACTGTTGTCGACATCCACATCGTGATATGCATCGAGCTATTCCAGGGTTAGCCCCGCAGTAAATTTGCTGATATAGTGGGTCACCTACCGCACTGTATCATAATGTCGTCTCAGATTAAGAGCAGAGAAGGTACGAAGTGGCGGACGCACGACAATGTAAACCTCAAAGTATTTATCCCAGACACTGTGCCAGCGCCCGTACTTGTCAAAACCTCCATCATTTTGTGGACAAGATGTTGGCACTCACCTACAAGGACAACATTTCTCCAATTCGAGCGATACAGCTTCTCCCAAAACGATCTCGCTTCCTCACGGACCGCGTGAACTTCTTTTCAAAGAACACGATCAGCTTCAAGCCAACGCCGCGACCATCAATTCAAGCACCACATCAACATACCTGGAAGTCTATTATCAACTTGAAAAAATCAGCCAACAACTTAAATAAACCAATACAGTGCTTACTTTTCAGTTGAAGTGGGGGAGGACGCATTTTTAACTCTATTCCGCTCAGCAGAAAGGGATGGGTGGTACCAGACACAGGACCAGTAAGCGGCGGCCGCGTATTATGTAGTCGAGTACCTTATAGCCATGTTCCATGTCAGTGATGCAACCATCTGCCGGTCGTCGCAAGTAACAGTGCCATCGTTAGGGCGCTTGATAAGCTGTTTGATTCCTGAAGCAGCCTGTGCTGCGACATATCGATAACCCTGGCCCTGAGCAGATGCAATAATTCCGCAAAGCCGAGCAACATATTCTTATTTCACTGCAGTGTGGTCAGGTCTTTGTCTTATGTCATGATCGTCCACTGAGCGTACCCGCCGACACCGCCCAAAAATACTAAGAGAGAGCACAGCCTAGATAGAATGATGATGATGGCGATCTCGGGGATGAAGGCTTTCAGCCTCTCTCCTTAATTTCCCTGCCAAAGAGGTACCGTATGCCAAGACAAAAGGATACATTGGACGGTATCAAGTAGCACAACATCTCGAGAGCCGGTCCTTGTCGAGGAGGGAAATAACAAGAAGCCACTGCTTGTCTTGTTTCCAAGGGCTGGACAATTAGCATAAACAAGGACAAATACCACCCCCAAGCTGCGGGCACCGCCTTGACAAGGGAATCCATTCATAACAGCGTCTGTCACGATCTCCCCCACTGTTCACGACCTTTTCTCCCTCATACACTCTTGCATTTATCCATCAGGATGGATTCCAGGCCTCCCCCTCCTCAAGGTGTGTATTTTAAAGGCTCATTCTATACTGACTCACTAACGAAGTTGGTTAGGTATGTATTTGGTTATCATGGCGCTTAATTGAGCACCCTTTCACCATTTCTTCGGTGCAGGACCCCCACCACCTTATGCATTCGTTTCACGGGTGTATAGAAAGAATCTAAGACCTGTTGTACTGGCTAGTGAGTGTTAATTCTTATTTGAGTTCAAACAGGAAGCTGAGTTTTGGCTAGTTGCTTTCATTGCGTTTTTCTGGACGCTCTTTGCGTAAGTCATTAATTTTTAAGTCATTGAAGTTCAGGACTAACTGTCGTGTCCAGTTCTGTATGTCTTTACCTTCGTAACTCCTTTCAACCCTCCTTATGCATCGCCTTAGATTGGGTATTTCCGCAATGCGTCGCTCCACGATCTCCGTACGTCATCTCACCACCCAGAGGACCCGACTCCTAACCTTACTGCACAGAGAGCTTCCCCAAACTACGAATTGTCTACATCATTCTCGGTGCTCTGTACATGTTTGCTGCAGCTATCGAACTGTTGGGATTGGCCGCAGCAGGAACGGTATGTACCGCTGTTTGGTCTCCGTATAAATACTCATCTAACCTTTTGTGGTTCTTCTAATCAGCAACGCCTTCCATTGATTCGAGCGTATGCGTACGCTTCAGGTCTATCAGTTCTGATCATTGCTGGAAGTGGGTTACTCGAGGTTGTGACCCACTTCACCTTGAAGGTGAGCATCAACATCTGTAGTGGTTCTCTTGTATTGACACAACGTAGAGTAATATCATCAATATGTGCACAACTCTCCTAGACGGAGATAGAATCGTCTACGTATGTTTTACTATTCACTATGCCAAATCCTTTGGGCATTTGATCTCAACGCGCTTCTAGTTCGGTTTCTGGGGTCCTTCAACCAGCACAACGTTAAATACAAATGATGCTAACGATTGTGAGCCTTATCTACCATTGATTCTCCATTGATTCCTAATTCATTTTTTAGTATGCCAACGTTACTGGGACCGCGACTCATGGCAGGACATTGTGGCTTTCATCTTCACTACCTGTGAGTATATCATCTCAGCTCGTCTCTACGTTCACTATCTCACGATTTGACCCCTTTCCAGTGATTGCCCTGTTCTTCTCCTCTTGTGCCTTCGCCTACCTCCGGCAAATGCTCGACCCCTCAAGCCCAGCAAATGCTGCTCGTGCACCATCCTATGCCCACCGTATGGGTGACTATCCATCACACTACAACCCTGCCTACAACGCAGGTTATGGCCAGGGATACTATGGCCAGCAGCCCCCGTACGGCTACGGCAATGACGCATTCGTGCCACCGTATGAGCCCAAGCCCGGATACACACCTCCGGAGGGTAAAGCCGGATATAACGAGGATTCAAAAGACCCGTTCGCAGACCAACCTCATGAGCCATCAGGTTCAAGAGCTTAATCGATGGATGGAGCGAGAAAGAGGTTTCTTTGTGTAAAGCCTTTTGCTTGATTCTACTTTCTTGAGTACGATGTAGTCTTTTCTTCCCGTTCTGCATGCACATCTGCACGTTGTATGTACTCTATAGTAATATATATATGTCTCTACTAGTTGATTCTTCGACCATGCTGGCTGCAAGACAGTACTCGGGGTGACGTCACAGGTCAAATCCAAATATTCTTGCCCACGTTCATATCTCTGTCCACAGGTAATCTCCCTCAAGGATAGTGTTCTTCTCGTTCACGCCGTTATGAACGCGCCTTTAACTAGACTCAGCCTCTCAAGGTGAATTTATCATTCCGTCTGTAGCTTCTAGGGCTACCACATGGCAAACAGTTACATAAATCTCCTGTCAGGCCTTTTATCCGGCCCTTGATCGCTTCTTGCCCCCAGGTTTCCTTTAACGCCATTAGAAGTGGGACCAATTTTCTACTCTTTTTCTCCTGACCAGCTTGTGCGGTTAATCGCCTCAGACTCGCCTCCTTCCCTACCCTTAACCAGCTACCCGAGAATGATGTGCACTAATAAAATGACTACTTCGCACTCTTCGTGAGTCCCTGCCCAGCACATATACCGCATCAAGCACTGACTCTCGCATCCATGTTTTGCAATCCAGAAGAAGACAGACTTCTACTTCGTCGTCAAAAATATCATCACACCTAGAATCCCTCCCTGACGAAGTACTTGATTCAGTGTTCGAGTGGACAGTTCTTGCATACCAGAACAACTACCGTGTGCGGGCAACACTGAGAAGAGTCTGCAAACATTGGAATACTCTCGTTCTTGCAAATCCGAGATTATGGACCAGAATTAGCATCGGAGTTTCTGTGGCTGCAATTTCGGAGCCTGAGCACACCCGAGCTCCCTTGAATACAAGGATATGCAGCAATGGCGTGATTAGTGCCGACAGGCATGATGGCGCTCAGTGTGGCGGGCGCGAAATGACTAGTAAGGATGGTAACGAGATGCAGGATTTCGCCTGCAGTGGCCGCGGGGGAAATGCTATTTCTAGCTACGGGGCGGTGGCGGGAGGAGGATGTGCAAGGAATGGATTGGGGAGTATGCCTCCGCTTGAGTTTGTGCAGGAGCTTTTTGCTAGGTCCGGAGAGTTGAAGATTTCTTTGGGAATGACGGTTTGTGATTTGGATGCAGATACAGTTATGATTCGGCCCGTGCGCCCTAATAATGTGACGCCGAGATATGAGGATGAGAATGTGGGATTCTGGATGGCGGAGACGTGGATGGGAACGGTAATGGGGATGCTGATGAACCGGCCGATGCTCCTCTGGATTCTTCTGTGGGCATTGACACCAAAGCTCAAAACGCCGGCGCACCACTCGACCCCGCCCAGAGGCTAGTGGAATATTTCCATGGCGTCATTAAAATCCTCAATGCTTGTATCCATCGAGCCACAGATTTCCATTTGTACTTTGTCTCGGAGCACGCAGCTGTGGCGCCTTCCTCTTCTCCCAAGACCTCTCCTCCTTTCCCATCCCTCATTGCGAGTCTTCCTCTATACAGAGGGTATAACCTGCGCAGCGTGTCAATAACGTCACATCTTATCCGCTCGACGAACTCTCATTCTTTGACACATACCGCGAACCACACAATTTTCAACTCTCTCGTTTGTCGGCTTCCGTCCTCCGTGCGCAAGCTCAGATGGCAAGGCAACACTCCACATATTGATTTCCCGTCGTTTTCCGGGTTGAAGGACCTTCTGCACGTCGACGTCCGGGTCTCTTGGATTCCGAAGGTGTTCTTGGAATACTCAGCAAAGTCGAGAATGCAAGGACAATCCGGGTGCATGTTGACTGCATCTTCGCTGGGTTCGTCAACCCCTCTAGCCATTTCCTGGTAATGGAAAACTTGGAAGGGTTGACAGTCAAGTCCGGATGCGAGGTATTCCAGGTTTTAGGAACATGTGTTAAAATGCCGAAACTGGGTATCTGTTGTATCGAGGTTCCACATAAAGTCCCGAAACAATTTTGGCAAGACCCGAGCCCCAACGCCAATGGGATTACTGCGAATAACAACGAGATAACAATACGAAACGCTTGGGAATGGCTTTGCACATTCCTTCATCACTGCCCCAAACTGAAGGTTTTACAATTATACGATCCTCATGGAGCAATACCCATAGATATGATCAAGGACTTGGTTTGTGCCGTTAAAGATGCTTCCGCTTGTTTTATCGTAACGCCTGGAGCAGAGTGGTCACAACGGCCAGAGGTTGATGAAGCTTTCTGGGAAATGCTGCGGGAGACGAGACATCCAAGAGAGGACGATATCGGAGTTACGATGTTGAGAGATAAGGATGGTAAGCCTTGGGTCTCGGTTGGTTGGTTTGTGGAACCATTTGCAGAGGATTGGTTGAGGAGTGAAGAGTGTGTGAGAGATACTGGGTTCAGGTGGGATATATTGGATGAGTATTATGTCTAATACCGGGTTGACTTTCTTGATCTTCGGATTTCTCTGGGCTTCTGGAAAACAGTAGTGTAAACTTGCCGTGATAATTATCTCTCAGAATAGGTCTTAGGAATCTTCTGATCGCTTCGCCTCCCGGTCCTGTGACCTTGGCATTTTAAGGCACTTTGCCGCCGGATTATGTACACCCGAAACGAATCGTGGAGTGTTTGCAACAGCCAGGGATGTAATGGGGATGCCAGTAGGGACTCCCAAACCCCACTCAGGCGCTCTCTATACCCCAGATTTAACACCATGACGTCCAAACTTGCAGTCGACGGCACGCGAGCTCACTCTACAAGCTGCTCTGCTCCAATTCCGCCTCTCACAGAGGATGAGCAAGTTTCTTTGATATCTCTCCCAGTCGAGCTGCTAGACCAAATTGCGGAACATCTCGACAATCAATCCCTTCTCTTGCTTTGCAAACTCTCTAGAAAGCTTAATGACATCGCTACCCGCGCGTTTCTCAAAATCAACGGTATATCAGGCCCTACATCCTCTACGCCCTATCGTTATCTCGTCACCCGCCTGGATCCTCCAGGACTCATACCAGCTCTCTACGCCGCACTATGGCTCACCTCACTTACATCTATCACATTTTACTTCAGCCCGGATCTCAAGCGACTGGTGTTTGAAACCAGGGGTCTGGCAGATCTCATTCAACGCCTGGAAGGACGCGTAGAGCACTTGGAGCTGAATTTCGGGGATGTGGACTGGTGGGTGAACGACCGACTGCAAAGAATAAGGGCTGCGAAAGAAAATGGGGAAGAGGTGCATGAGCTATGGGAAGCATTGAGGATGGATAAGACGGTGTGGAGAGCGGTATTTGAAAGGTTATTGGACCGCGCCTTTGGAAAGGGGATTAAGACGTTGATGGTGGTCAATGGAGACAAAATACGGGATGTATTGATCGATCCAGATCGCGAGAAGCGCGAGGCAGAAGAAGCCGCCGCTGCTACCGTACTTGCTGCTCGAGCTCCTGTCGATGTTGGGCTTTTCTACAAGCTCTCGGAGTGGGTACATCGATTCTTCGAAACGGGGCAGATATCAACTGCTTCCCTGCCTCCTTTCCAGCCAAGAATTTCGAGAAGGGTTCACGATACCTACGGCGGGCTCAAATACGCCTCCGACCAAAGAGCTTGCTTAAAAAAACTCGACCTTCACAGTTCAATGCTTCTTCAACCTCTGTTCTTTCAGAAAACCTTGAAAATCTTTCGTACACATGCCCCTGTCCTCCACACCCTATGTTTCATCGGTGTCAGAGTCTCGAGTGGCGCCTGGCAAGATCTACTATCAAGTATAACTCTTCCAGCGCTCACATCGTTCATATATATGCTCGACACGCTCCTGGTTGACTACCCCACTATCACTGTATCAACACTTCAAGACTTTCTCGTTCGGCATCCAACAATCACATCTCTCACCCTTTACGGCATACTCTTACCTTCTCAGTTCCCGGAACTCAAGAGCGAAGATATCTTGCCAAATCTGGAGTTCCTTGAAGCACATCCCAAGGTCGTAACATGGCTTTTGAAAAATGCGGAGACATTACCAACATTGACAACGGTGGCTATAAGATCCGAGTATACCGCCTCTTGGATGGATCATCGGAACTCCTACGGGGATTTCGACTGGGCTCTTCTCGCTATATCTAGACTTCCTCGCGAGATCAAGTTACAGCTCAAGCTCAACAAAGAGGCCAACTTTGTCGCTTGGATTACTGTGCACGTGGAGAAATACTCTCCGGAGGGAAGAAGCGAGTTTCCCAAGTTGACAAATGTGAAAGAGTTCACAGTGTCTTGTCAGTATCTGGTCAAGCTGGAAGAGAGTACCCTCCTGGATTTGGTGCCGAAGTGGGTTGCACTCCTTCCGTGCGTGGAGGTGTTCAATTTGGTAGAAATTTCGAATCAGGAGGGGACACTTGCGATCAAGCTTGCTGATAAGTTGGGAAAGTGCTGTCAAAGCTTGAAGAAATTCATGGTGGAAATGGAGGAGGTTCCAATTCCCCGTGCTAATAACTAGATTATTCGTTGACACAGCGAGATCACATAATTGATATTTATCAATCATTAGCTCGACCAGGCATTAATAACGATAACGTGGACCAGAGTAAAAATAGAGCCCCTATTCCATGGGCGCATGACGTCGGTGGAGTTCCCGCGACATTGAGCTGGCGAAGATCACCGCATCTGCAAATTGGTTCATGATAGGTATGCCCCTTGTTCCTGCGTCATCCGATGACTTGGATGTAATCTAGGGGCGAGTGCACAGCCCATTCGTGGACTGTAGCCTACTCATAAAAGCTGTAATAACTCATTGTTACTCTCTGTCCTAAAGACGTCCCGGGTGAAGGACCATGCCAGAACTCGCAACCTGGAAAGACCTCCCAGTAGAAGTTGTGGACGAAATAATTGCGCACTGCGACACACCGACTCTCCTCACTCTGTCTTACCTTAACAGCCAGCTTAACACGCTTGCGCTCGAACTTCTCTTCAAACGCGAAAACGTCACGAGTCCTAAACAGGGCTACCTTGTTTCTCGCCTGGCCAAACCAGAAATTGTACCTGCACTCAACGCTGCCTTGTGGTTGAGAAATCTCCCACACGTAACGTATTACCTCAACCCGGACGTGAAAAGGCTTTTCTCTGAAGTACGCGGACTGGAGAGGGTCATTGGTCGATGTCAAGTGAATGATAGGCTGGATTTATATTTTAGTAGCGTGGATCGGTGGTTTGGGGATACTGGACTTAGGAGGAGATCAGGTGAACAGATATGGATTGAGCCGGAGCTTTGGGAAAACATATTTGTGCGCCTCTTAGAGACAGCACTGAAGAAGGGATGTAGATCCTTACGCGTGGAGGGAGCGCATACGATGGAGCTGTACTATTTGGGCGATGAAGGCGGCAAGAACAGTCAGAGAAATCTCAATGCTGACCAGGTTGAGTCGTCATTACCAAGCGCTCATACATCACCCTTGCCTCCCAAACTCTTGGTTCCTTCATCGCCCGTTCAATTATTTGAGGCACCACCTAGTAAGCCCCCATCGGTTTCCAATCGGCCATCTCCCAAGAAAAGGCTTGTTCGTTGGGTCTGGAAACGACTAGGTCTCAACAGGTCCAGCTTGAAACCCTCGGGTGCAGGGGGTTCGGCGCTCTCAGTGCCTGTGATTCAGGTGACCCCTCCAAAAGAGCTGGTGGTTACACCGCTTGAATCCAAGGACAAACCCGTGCCTGTAGAGTGCTCGACAGTTACATCGTTTCAAACTTCCAATCCTTGTCTTCGAACTCTGAACCTCCGTTCCTCAATGATGCTTCAGCCTCTATTCTTACCCCACACACTCAGCCTCATTCAAGCCCACTCCTCCACCCTCGCAAGGTTGGAGCTTGTTAGCATAAAAGCTCCCGAGAAAATGTGGACGACGCTGTTTCAGTCCATCGATCTCCCTGCTCTGTGGCGGTTTGTGTATCTATACGATACCCTTATCGTGGAGGAACCTTTGGTTACACCGACTCTTTTGCTGGAGTTTTTTCAACGGCATCCGTCCTTGCGTATTATAGAATTATACGGTGTTCAAGTTGGTGATCAAGACAAATCCACGGAGGTCGAGTTCCCGAGTGTAGTGGAGGGAGTATTACCAAACTTGGAGCAGTTGGATGCTCATCCAAAGGTCGTGTCATGGCTTTTGCAGTGGCCGAAGGCGTGTCCGAAACTCAATCACGTCTGCCTCACTTCAGAGTATACGGCTTCTAGGGTGCCGACCATAAACTCTCACCTCAATCCCTATAAAGCATTCGATACGGGGCTTCTTGCCCTTTCAACTCTTCTCACCCCTGATACCCCTTTTCCTCCTGGTCTCGACCACATATACACTCCAGTTGACCTCCGACCAATCGACCTTCAACTCAAGTTCAGCACCGAAATCATGCTCCTTGAATGGTTTCTCTCGCACGCACCTACTCATGAGCTTGATCAAGGACCTAGCGTTCTCCGACTACTCAAGAACGTCCGGAAGCTTATAATATCGGCACATTATCATACGCCATTTGATTTCGGGCACAAACAAGCTATACCGCGATTTCTTGGGATGTTACCGTGCTTGAAAGAGTTGGAGTTGATTGAACTGCCGCATCCAGAGCAGGTACAGGATCCAGCGTTCATCGAAGATGTGAAGATGAAGGCGAAGGAGCTGGAGAGGTTTGTAATTGGTAGGAATGTTGTTTGGGATCTGAATGGGTTTGAGGGAAGTGTTGATGAAAGTTGGGAATAAGGGTAAAGTGTACGAATTGATTGTGCTAGTTGGCTCAGTGGCTGGGTTTGTATGATTTCTTTGTCCCTTGGTTCTTCTGATTTGATGTGGATGCTGTATGGCAAATTTAGTATCTGTTTTCGGGTGTATTTTTACTACGATGTGCTTTATCTTCCCTTCTCATCTCCTGTTTTAATACCTTCTAAATCTCGGGGGTTTTACCATTAAATTGTTTTTTTTACTAGTCGTTGCCCTTTATGGTATCGTTTCTGGAAAAATTCACATTACCTCACTCCGGTGATTGGGTCGATAATTAACAAAGTTCTAACTTCCCTTCGGCTGATTAATTCTCTCTCCAAGGCCTGATTTCTTGCTTGGCGTTGGTAAATGCTATATACGACGAGCTTCTGATACTTCTCTCAAAGGATCAGAAAGTTGGCCCAAGTTTGGACTGATCTGTCCACGATCGAGTTGACTGTGAGGTACTCCCCACGCTTCTCAGCCTCCTTGTTCCTTCGAGTCCTCCAGCCACATTTACATACTTCATTCCTTGGTCGTTCCTGTTGGTCTACAATTTTTCCTGCTTATCCTATCCCAGTGGCTGCTGTAATTCTTGAAGGTCGTGGCATCTGTGGTTCAAACACCTTGATACTTCTGGTAATCCGGGCTCTCTGACTTTTGGAGCTACCCTTATGATAGTTCATTCATTATGACCCCTTCTCATTACCATATGCTCATAGGATGCGATCGGTTTCTTCAGGCCGTACATATCATGGCAATCGTATCTCGGCCGGACTTTCGATAGCGACAAAATCGCATTTTTCGCCTATCGGTCTTAGGCTCATTCTCATTATGGCAGCTCTCAAAATCGTCAATGGAATGGACTCAGTCAAAGCCACCCTGATCATCTGCTGCAGTGGCGAGAAGGTGTCGTTTCAAAAGATTCTTTCTGGAATTTCTTCACCAAAACAAAGGATGTCTATATGAACAGAATACCTCGACCACTGGCAGATTAAGAAATCCAGTCAGTCTGACATCGACAGGTTCTGATGGAGGCGCCCTGTGGGTAGTTGACATCTGACAACGGGCTTTGGGGATTCAAGTCCAAACAATTTAACTGTTTGACATCCAACGGCTACACCTTATGTCTCTCCTCGACTAAGTACCGGCGGAGAACCACACGCCTCAAGTGGCGTCGGTAATCAGATCTCAGGTGTTTTCTGTCCAGCCATCTGTTTTTCTTGCATTTATCTCTTGAAGGAGTCTCGTCTCAACGCCACACACGTCGTTATACTTCCAGGCACACTGATATATAATTGAGAGCTGTCAAGACTGAGTAAGAAAACAAAATAAATCTGGTTTAGCTTCTCTTGTCGTCTCTTGCGCCTCGGGGCCGTACGGGTTTACTACAGACGTTGGGGAGAGTGTCACTGGCTCCCCACCCGATTTATGCGGGCTTATCGATCAGGACCAGGTGCCACAACCACGGAGCGCACAATCTCACTTGTCCCTGAAGCGCCGCCAACCTACGGTTTCTGATCTCTCCTTGCCTTAACTTAGTGCATGGTCACTAGGGTCTTGTCGTCCACTCTCTGTCGTCTATTCTGGATGCTAGTATCAAAAGTTTGAGAAATAGCCGCATCATATCCGGGGACATCGCGATTACCTGGCCCAGGACCATGGTCATTGATTAACCAGCCATCGGCCACGCATATGTTGCACCGATACCCTTGTGGTGTGTGCCAATTTCAAGTTGTTTGCTAAATGTGCTCCCGAGGTCGGCGGTCCGTTTTTCTCGCATAAAAAAGCCTCTACTAGTATGGGTCCTCCAAGCTAGATAACTCCGGTTTAGGGATCCGTGTATTTCGCAGGACTCTAGAGCTTGTATAATCCACATATCTCAGTTATTGATTTTACCTTGAGCCTGCAGCATGGTATAGTCCAGCCAGATGTGGCTGAGCGACCTGTCAATTGAGGGCCCATGAATAAGCAGTCGTCGCCAGTGAACAGGGATAAAGCCAGCAACTAATTATTCTTGCCGGGACTGCTAATCATTTGAGAACGGTTTAGCTATTTGAGGCTGTTCATGATCCCTTAATATTTTCATAATCACCGGCGCCAAATTCGGCCATGATCATGATACTCTTTCTATGGGCTGGGATGACGGCCACGGGCCAACGGGTCTTCTTTCATTGAATATAAGTTCAAGCACTCGTTCAGTAGCATATTAGCTATCAGCCTATCTTGTAGTTCTACCGCACTGCATGACGACGAGTGCCGCCATCTGGCGGTGGCACCGCAGGAAGGTCGCATTCGTTAGCAAGTCACCTGACCATTTTCCTCATGCTTGCAACTTCGCCTTCGACATCGACCATAACGACAACGGCCTCCTCGTCCTATCGTGCAGAACGGCATGATATTTGGAGATACATACCATTTTCTGGAATGATTTTCCTTCTCTTCATCTTCACTCTCATAGCCGGCCTTATGGAGGCACCAATGTCCCCCTTCCGATTTTTCTACCGGGACCCCCTCGCTATCCTCCTTTACACACGCTGCGAAGACGATTGCATGCTCGTATTTCACACACAATTCATTTTGAGTCTCGTCATGAGCTGTATGACAACCATCTGCCTCACTACCGCGGTCGCCGCTCATCCGGATATCCCTCCGCGCGGTGAAAGCGGCTACACTAGCCTAAAGAAGTTCCTCTGGCCTATAATCTTTCCTGAAGGCATGCTGCTTAAAGCATTCAGGCAGGTGCTCGCCGCGAGGACGATAGCACAGTTATATAATGAGGAGAGACGCGAAGAACTAGGTGAGTCTTATTTGACATGGAAGGGTCCTATGAGATATGAACATGCACTTAACGCACGGAATCATTCTTGGACAGAAAATCAGAAGCTGATAGAGTCCGAGCGCGGTCCACGCAGAGTATCTCCACCGAAATGTACCACCGATTCACATCGTGAGCCTTCATTCAACCTCCCTTTGGCGTTCCCTCAATGTCCTTGAAAGAAACGCCACCTGCAGTGTGGTCAGAAACGCACGGCTTCTATGTGGTTATGGGTGGACTCATGTTGTACAAAGATAAACAACCACTACACACTCTCCAGTATTCAACCATGGAGCGGCTATACCGAACTGGACAAATTGACCTACCTGTCGTCTCTCGAGACGAAATCATGGAACGAAGTAAAGACGGGGTCGTGTCCAAAGCTATGGCGCTTTTTCAGGTCCTGTATTTCTTTCAAGATTACGTGCGGCGGTGGAAGCGAGAGAGGTCAGTTATTGACCTCGAGATCGTCACCATGATCTACATCATCATCAATGCTTTCACGTTTATTCTCTATTGGCATAAGCCATTCTATATCTTAACTCCGACCCGAGTTCAGCTCAAACCAGAGCCGGATAGGACGCACAAGAAGAAACATTCATCTAAGAAGTCCTCCACAAATTCATAACTAACACAACTGTACATCACACGTGTTGCAATTCATTCAATTTCTTGTAATATTTCTGCAAAATGATCACCCGGGCAGGATGCACTCCAGGTTGCGTTCTGAAAGTTTCAAGGATGACATAACGACCTCTTCGGTCATGGTTTTGGCGTGCATGATGGTGTATAGGACAGCGCATGAAGCATGTTGCGTGAATAAGAGTACAACAACCCCTCCGAACGACGATTCTACTTGCGTGAGCTGGATGCTTGCTGCTTGATGACCTTTTTTACGATCTTGGCCTCCTCAACAAGGAAGGCTCGTAGAATTCTGGCGATAGTTCATCAGAGTCTATATTGCATCAACTGCACCAACGCAACATACCGTAATTTAACACAATCACCGCATCTGGAACCTCCGTAAGCCCTCTGCACGGACTTCTGACGCTTGGAGATGGTTGCATATGCGCGAGGGCGGAGGGCAGGGACCTAATCCGATACAAATCACGTAAGTCTTGGCATGTAATCTCTATCCAGTCAGAAACGTACACCAGGAAGGGCGATACCGCAGTCACCGCACTTGGGAGCAGTTCCACGCTTTTTGAGGTGGTGGTAGACCAATTTGCCACCAGGGGTCTTGACCACGCGCCTGAGGTTTGATTTGGTGTTGTAAGGATTGCGCTTGCGAAGAGTGACACGTTGGGCCATTGCTATAGCTATAGAAACAACGAAACCATCAGCATCGTCTAATCAGAACTCTAAACCATTCCTCCAGAGAAACCGTCCAGTGTTTCCATCTCCGACTAGTCACCCAGCCATGTTGATGCCAGAAACATTCACCGCACCGCTAAAAGCGAGGATTACAACTCACATTGACCGGGATCGATGAGGAGGTCTATGAAGGCATGGTTAGCTTTAAATTCAGACGATTTAACAGCAGAATTCCTTTACCTTGTCTTGAGGTTGTCGGCGCCGATGTCGAAACGGTGATCGAGAACGATTCTGTGGCTGAAGAACTGTATAATTACTCGGCAAATACCGAGAGCTCAGAGCACTACGCCTTGAGATAAAAATACTGCCAAACACTTACGTAGCTTCCCTGATTCCAGCACTGCCACTTACTACCAGAACACCCAACGTAAGGATTAACGTCATAAAAATACATCTTTTGTTTCTGTTTCTATAGCTGTTCTACGATAAACCCGGTGGCAGGGAGTCAGCCCGGGCATCCAGATTACACTGGAACTGAAAAAAAGCCACCTCTGTAGCACTGGTTAACTTCAACGTTGTCGTTGAATAAGCCTTTTTAGGTGACAGACGTCCCTATGCCACGACTTGATACACGAGACGAATATTCTGCTTTTTACAATGAGATCTGATCAAAAACTAACTTGTATTAACTCTGCGCAAGCTAGATTTATTGAGCCAGTTCAAGAATGGGTCGATCAATGCTTCGAAGTATGTCATTTCCTTCTGCATGTTCCGAACACCTCAACTCTTAAATCTGCAAGGAAAACAACGTTGATCAGAGAGTGCCAATTTGTCCACAATTAGACTGTTAGATTGTGTGCTGGTGGCGCTAGCTTGTACCAAGAATAGGAAATTTATATTGAGTTGGGGTGGAGGGAATAAGAGTTAATGTCAATCAAACTGATGCATGCGCGCTTTGTAGGGCTACCATACGCCTAGGCCAATCTATCAGCCTATTGGGCTCCAGACCCTGGCAAATACCGTCTCATTTTTCCCGGAGTGAATGACCCAGCGACATAGGAACCACCAGGTGCGAAGGTGATTCCTGCCGCTTACCCTCCTCATGACTGATCAGTGGGTTTGAGCCACTCTGTTCAATTTTATGGCTGAACTCTTGATCGAGGTCTACGGTTATACCGTGTGAACCCCGCAGACAAACCACCGCGCCTGAGCGAGGCTGTGTTCACTAGTTTATGAGCGGATGCAATGGAAGTACAAGGAAGATCAATTACAGGACCAGGGGTAACTGGCGGCGTTGAAGACTTTGTTCTTGGAGCCGAGGATTAAGAATGAAGGAGGATGCCTCTACACAACTCCAAGAATGGAATTTGGAATGGGAGATCTACATTTCATTCCCATCCCGTGTCGCAATTGCACTCAATATCATGACAATAACCTTGGCTGGACTATATGACAAGCACATTGAAATGGGCGTCCGGTCAATGCGGCAGAAGTTTCGAGCATCTGCGAAGCAGCGGGAACCACGAGACTCAGCTGCCGCTCTCAGAATAAGTCGGCCGTTGAGAAAGAATCTCCTACAATGATTGTAGCACCCCGTATACCGCCTTGCTTTTCAGTTCCGAGGGTCATCCACCTGTGGGCGAATGCGGCAAGGAGGCCCGGATCTGAATTCCTGCCATATCTCTGTTAATGCGGAGTAGGTTCTGGAGAAGAGCAGTTGGCAAGTGATTGTAATAGAGTCGGCCGATAAAACGATCAGAATTCAGAACAAAAGATTAAATCGAGTAATCTGAAAGGAGAACCCGCAGACTGGACCTTTCCGAGTGGAGGTCGAACTCATTCATTTGGGGTTGAAATCATAAGTGTTCTGATCATGCTCCAGATCAGACGATAAAATAGCAAGTGCGCCAACACGGACAACTGCTTTTTAGGGGATGCACATATTTATGCTGTTGACCGTTCTGATGAGGATGGAAAGTGGGACCCGGTGAATCGAAAAGCTTCCGGGCTTCAGCAATGTGCCCGCCCTTCCTTCATATGCAGCCATGCATTTTTTTGGCCTAAGAAAAATGGAGAACAGTGAGGCGGATAGTGCGGCGAGAACTGCCTTGTCAGGATCATTGTTTAATTCATAATCCTGACCACGGGCCCCCGGGATTTGAGTAGTTCGACATGTAGTGTTCCCTGTGAAGAGACAGCGCTGGGTTGTCAAACATTCGCCCTTGGAGGGATATGCGTTTATCATGAATAATACTACGTCATTGCTTTTGTTGGCGAGCTAAAATTTCCCGCACCGCGATGGTCGGCTTGCGAAATCTGAAGGCCGCAAGGCTGCCTGATCGGTACCTCCGATAAGCCTTTTGTGCGGTATATGGTCCGATGCATGCTTGCCAGTCGGGAGCCTGCCTGAGTTTCAAGATTCGGGCGCCGCCTCGCTGGTTCGCGCATGTCTGGAAGGTTAGGCTCGCGTGCTTGCTTGCTTGAGAGCAGTTTTGCTGATTACCGACCCATATCAACATGAAGGAGTTGCCTTGGTAGTCGAGGAGTCAATGGCAGCGACAAACAGAGCCTATGTCGCTCATCGTGTGCTCGTCGCCATGCTATTGGTTCCGCCAGGGCTCCTCGAACTTCAGTGAGAGAATTGGTGAACCTAACCAGGTATACAATGTTCAGGGTATATTCATTTTTAGACCTCGCCGCTAGGACACCGGCAGCCGATCAAGCGGCGATATACAGGAATGCGAGTTCCCTAGGAAGCAGAGTTCGCTGTATTCTTCACATCGAGGGTGTGGCGTGTGCGTGGCTGTTTGAGGTCGAGAATGCGTATCGTGTTTTCAAGGGCGGAGTGACTCCTCGCCTGGATTTTGAGGAAATTCTAAGGAAGTTCAACGTTCTTCCAGTTCTAACCGCATTAAGACAACGTCAGTTAGAAGGCAGCTTCTTCATGTTCAAGGTCAGGGTCCCAGGGACTCATCATAATATTACATATCCAGATTAGGTAATGCTTAGAGCGTTCAGGTTCGCCAATCTCAACCACCAACATCCATTCATGAACCAGCTATGAGGAGTGCCAAGGGAATCGCAAAGGCGTCGAAAGGCGGTAACTCTCCACCGACAACTACAAACTCGAGCTTATTGTCGCTGGTGGAAGTTCTTCCAGGTAACTCGTACATCCCAATTGTCGGTGTTCATACGACACTTCTTCTCTTCAATGCACTTTTCCTCCCACGGACAACCTTCTTGCAAGACATCGCCGGCCTGAGGGTAGATCCTGCTCAGCTCTCCTCGCTGGACCGCCCTCAGCACCCATTCCTTGAACCATTGACACTCAACCCCTTGACGACGATTGTCTACATCTGCCTTGGTGCTGCTGTTCTCCAGACATGGTGGGCTGGATATGTACGAGACTGGTTGTCCCTCATGACGATTAAAGGGTCAGAAAATGAGAAGCGCCTTGAGAAAGCGATAGTTAACCGGCAGAAAACCAAAGTAGGCATTCAAAAGACCCGTTGATGTGTATCATAATTCTGACATCACACTACTTCACTAGGCATTTGTAGTGGCATGGATTGTAACGCTGGCCGCTTCCCTTGTTATTCACTCTGTGCTAATTCTATTTGGTGCACCGCTCTCCTGGTCCGTACCCGCCTTTCTGTTGCGATGGCGTAGGTTGACGAACCCTCTTTCCGAAGGCATGCATCTCGTACCTATGGCCTTGCCCTCCTGCTCTCCGTTATAACTGTTTATACCCCTGCATTCGTATTTGGTCCTCCTGAATTTGGGCCAAGCACAGCTTCTCTCCTGAAGCGTTTGCTCTGGACCAGATTGTTTGCCGAGTTCACGTGAGTCCTTGAGCTCAGCTCGATGGTCGAAATAGAACAAATAGAACTGACAAGAACACAAAAGGATTCGTTCCCCTGTAGAGCGTGCTATCGTTTACCCTGCTGTGGGCTCTTTTGTTGGGGCCTGGTTTGGTGCAATGCCCATTGCCCTTGACTGGGATAGACCATGGCAGGTCAGTTCTCCCATCAGTTCCTGACCAAGCGCTGGCGTCTTTACTGACAAGTGAGGCACAGGCATGGCCGCTGACACCAGCATATGGTGCTATCAGTGGATATATCATCGGTTCTCTTCTTTCCCTCACTGTCAATTCAATGAGGCAGTTGATCGTTCAACAAAGACATACAAGCGGACAGAGCTCTAATTAGCGACTGGTATTCCACAGAATGTCTAATTCTAGATGGTTGGAAACACAAATTTTCTTCCTTCGCTACCATATTAGCAGTCCGCTTTCCACTCAATATCCGCTGGCAGATGGTTCACCTTGTGAGCTAGACTTTCTCCACAATATGGAAGTCACCAATGGATCCTGTTATAAAATTGGGTATAATTGGTGAAGCATTAGGTCCTGTGATGTCCTCTTCTGTCGTGATGCCTGATTGAAGAGCCGCCTCAATCGTCCGAAACTAAGCGATATACGCCACAGAGCGCACCTGTCATAACAAGCAGTGTTGCTAATCCACCGTTTTGCCCAAACAAGATGTCAGTATTCAAGCGGTCTCCCACCATAATTGTCCGTTTTGGATCAAAGTTGATTCTGAACAGAAAGGTAAGCCTTAACAGCCATCAGGAGTGAAAAGAGAGATTGACTTCGCCTTTACACAATCAAGCATAGTACTTGCTGGTTTTCCCGTGCAAACAGGATCCCGACCAAGAGCAAAGCGGAGCGGAGCGCTGATTGCCCCTGCCCCAGGCAACAAGCCATGGGCACTGGGAAAAGTACTGTCTTCGTTTGTGGCAATGAAAAGACATTCCGGGTTACGGGTCAAGAACTGGAATGCCTTTGACAGTTTGGTATAATTGACTTGGGTATCAAGGCCGCATACAACCGCGGCAACACTAGGATCAAGGGCGAAATCCGCCAAATCAAACGGAGCCAACGTGTTATCTTTTGGGTCCTTGCAAAAGCCATACGTGAGCATTGGTCCTCGGAAAACAGAAGAAGACTCTCACCGTGCCTCCGATAAATGCGATTCCTTCATCCTGTAGTTCTTCCTCCAGGCCCGCCTGACCAATAACATAGACTTTCTTGTCTTTCGGCAGTTTAATCACCGAAGAAATATATACAGCAGCTGCATATGCAGATCCATAGATTTCGTCCTGCATCGCCGGAACGATCCGCGTTATTGAGCATGGAAAGACTGCCTGGTGAACTACTACGTACCACATGAACATCCAAGCCCACTTGGTCAAATTTCTTCTTGTAGCTTTTTCTGGACTTGGTTGCATTGTTGGTGACGAAAACAAGTTTTTTTCCTGGGAATGAATCATTAGAATCGGGTGGTTTGTGAAAGTAACAGCTAACAGCTCGAACCCCGTTTGCGCAAGATATTGAGAACTTGAACCACTCCATCGATCACCTGATCGCCCCGCCACAGAACTCCATCGCAGTCAAAGAGCCAGATGTCGTAGTCGTTGAGCAACTTCTCATATTCTTCAAGCGTTGAAAGGCGTGAACTCATTTTCGCTGGGATATTACGGATGTTAGGCAACCCGGGAAGACGGTAACCCGGTCCCTGAATGAAAGCACGGCAATCTTATCAATCGGTAATTTATCAGATATACATTTCGAGAATTAATCGACTTTTTGACTCGATCAATCGGCATAACGGCAAATGATGCCTCGTTGAGATCGGGGCATTTACCCACATCCATACTTAAAGTAGTAGTCAGAGCTGCAACACTGGTGATTTCGGGAAAAACGGCAAAACATTAATATATTGTACCACACAAAGAGAGTCAGTCGAATGCTAAAGCCCAGGTCGCTTTGGTTAATCGCAGGTGAATTTCGTTTGTATGGAAATCCAGCACGTTCTACAGAGTGTGTCTGGATGAAAAGCACCAGGAGAGTGCCTTCAGGATGCCTGGACCATACAGTAAAGTATGCTTGCGATCGACCGAAACCGGGAAGGAAATCACCGAACCGGAGCCTCCGGATCATATCAGTCCTGCTCTCCGAGTCGGACTCACAGATTTCATCATGCTTCGGATGGGACGCACTAGGAGGCTTGCGGTCCCGTGTTCTGTCCTGGTAAGCGGGCAGAACCCGAAGTCTTCGTGAGCTTTTTTCACACCCAAACCGAGAGGATGAATTGTCAGTAAGTCGTCATTTATTTTTACTCCAATGATTCAAACACTTTGGTAACTTAACCGTGCCCTCCCATTAGAAGCTCGTCGCGAGGGATCACGAGGTCGGATACTTAGTTTGTCCCTAGCACACCGACGTTTGGATGCAAGCTACTGGCTATCCTCCATAACCACACAGGACTTGGTCAAGCTCTTGTCAATAACGGACAAAGCTTATTTAGCGCCTAATTGCCACATTTTGGGGTGGTCCGCGGGAATACCCCAAAGTATGATGTTTGAAGAATTTCCCACCTCCAGTGACCATGAGGCTCTTGTCAGCGACCACCCGCTGAAGTGGATCGCTTGTGGCCAAGCATATTTCACAACCGAATGCTCCGAAAGCGATATTATTAGGCTGCATTTTTCCATTTCAGGATATTTCGTGTTTTTCGGATGTGATCACCTGCGGCGGCCAACTTGTTCGAAGTTTACTAAGACACATGTGTGCGTTAGTGTATCTCTGTGCTCTGGTCTGCATGGCGGAGCCCACGAGTCGCTCGAACTTAATGCTTCGGGATCACACGGGTCGAGGAATAGGTGTTTGAGAGCCAAGCGAATGCCTGCATGAGATGCTATCAGTTATGACGCATTGGGCCCCTGCTCAGTTTATGCTCCTCAAGCTTCAAGCTACTGATGCATGATGGAGTTACATCGAACCACAAATAACCGATTGAGCTTTCTATAGCCGATTCATCGTTCCATTATCGCACTCCAATCTCACTACGGCTTCGGAGGGCGATTACCCGGCTCAGCCATCCTGGCTCCATTGCCCCCCCATGCATGCAAAAGCCGCAGTTACGGGTTTCCGTGGGCATCAATAGCTCGTTTCTGGCATTGAACCGTGAAATCTGGCCGCTGAGTGTTCCTGAGAGGCAACCGTCCGGAGGCAGCTGTCATGCGATGCCGCGCCGTGAGATTCGCTCCAGCTGGCAAGAACTGAGCAACATTGTTCCCCGGTGTGCAGGGGTTCCTCCATGGTTTGCTAGTATGAGTGAAAGTAGATAAAGGATTTGTGTATCTCTCTAGTACGTAATGGCACACACATCTCTAAGGCTCTTACGAAACTGAGTGGTCGATCGTGACACAAGGTGTCGATGTAATCATCAACCGTCTACCTTCGCATGCCGTGAGTGCTGCAGATCGTGTAGCTTAGATCTTCTCTATTTCATATGTGGCCATCAAGTCCGATGCTTCGAATGCTGGCAGAAGCAGCTTCCAAAAGTCAAAGTATTGAATATTATACAATATTAACGATGAGGTTTGACGAAGATTGTTAGCACCCCCAAAATGCCAGTGAGCCCAAGAACAAAGAGTACGGCGACGAGAAAGCAAGAATGACAGCAATGCAGGCGAAGATAAATGCTACAGGGTATAATAAAAGGCTTCTATGTTTCAGTAGGTGTTGGAAAGAAAGTGGAAACGGTTATGTATATAATGGCGAGAATCAGTCCATGCATGAGGCCACGCTCATCGATGTAATGCCCGTTCGGATGAATAGGAAGGCCAAGTATCCATGTTCGCCGAAGTTGGCGTGTGCGTATAAGGAGTGACGGGATACTGGCTATGGTGGGAAGGAGCGTTCGACTATTGCAATAAAAGGTGAGTAGACGAATATCAAAAGCAGCGGGGTGAATTACGAACCGGATAGTTTTCATCCTCCATCTTGATCGACTCATAGCTGTGGGACTGGGAGAAACCAGACATGGAATGGTTGGTGATAGAGGAAGGTCGGTGGTTGGGCAAGTGGTGGTTCGAGGACTGCATTTGGGCGGGCTAATGTGAAGAAGAATAAGAATAAGATGTCACTAGGATCCAAAGTAATTATCAGACCCGAACTTCGCCGTGAAAGCGAAATTGGGGCTAAGAATGAGGAAAAAGACTCGCCGAAAATGGAGGGCTAGAGGTTGCACTAGAACCTGAAGAAGCATTTGTATACATTGGTCCAGGTAGACTTAGAGGCGGACACGAGGAAGTACCATTATGGTTTGTGACACTAGAAGGCAGGTTGCCATAGTGGTGTGCCAGAGGCTGAGGGATTGTCAGAGGAGGGGGACGAAGCGAGTCGGTGAGCGGCGCATCATTGGAGCCCTGGTTGTGCGAGGGAATGAATAGGCGTTTAACGGTGGTCTAGTGGGTGACTCACTAAATACACGCCGTCGACGTGTTTTCTTCGCTTGTAATCGTTGCGGTCGCATAACCGAGTGTCTTGGTAACTTCCATATGAATTTCTTCGCGTAGCAAAGTCTCCAGGGAGGCCTCTACCGTTTGTGTCTGCGACTAAATTGCGCAAGTCATCGTTCTCTTTTGACAGTCGAGCAACCTCCTGCTCAAGCTCGCGAATCTTGACAAGAGGGGGAGGAAGAGCAGACACTTGTTCCGGAGTGTAGCCAAGTGCAGTCTGAAGCTTAGTGACAGTTTGTTCCAGCTGGAGAAGTGAGGTATTGAGTGGTCATGTTGAGTGACGATGAACATTGTGCTGTTAGCTCACCTGCTCAATATAGGCCTTTCGTTTTGCACGATGACGAGCTTGGGCCTTTGCGTTACGGCTACGCTCAGGGCGTTCAACACCATGTGCCGTATGATTTGGAACAGAAGACGACATCACGTAAAATGTAGGAAGGTGGATCGGGGTTGGAAAGGTGGCAATGAGAACGGAGAGACACTTATATCAGAAACCAATTTTCAGCGCCCATCTGCAACCTTAGAGTGGCTACGGGACCAAACGAGCGAACATTTCGAGCATTTCCCGAGTTGCTCGCTTTCCTCGATCAGGCGAATCTTATTCAGGTGCAATTGACCCTGTCAAAGCCTTGTCCGTTCCCTTAGAACCTCAGAAGCGCTCCCCAATTGTGCGCACAGCTCGTTGGATCTGCCAGATCTTCCCTTCCCCTCCTAGGTTGAATCGGATGACTACTGTATTTTCTGTCCACAGATTCGTCTGACATTTCCACTGCCAGCGGCAAGTCGCGGCAGTTGGCACTCCCTGTCCGTCCAACGCCCCGTGCCTGGCAGCACGCTTCCTTGATCGGCGATCAACACAAGAATCCAGAATCTCATTCGCAGATTTCCTGTTGCATATCCTTGTCGATTAATACTAGCTTTTCGTTTTTCCAACTCCGCGATGAATTCTTTTCGGGATTGGAAAAGGACCCAAGTGGTCTAGTGGCGCCCCCCTTCCCAGACCTCAAATAACTTGAATCATACCTACAGCCTAACTTACAGCTTTTCCCCTTCATTCCTCGGCTCCATGGGAAAACAATGGCAAGATCCACCAATCGCGGTTTTCCGATTGTCACCCGCCTTCGCTCCTCTTATAAGCATTCCTGTTGATATCAACCCGACATATGGTTCAACATTCCTCATAAGTGGCTGAAGAAGAGGCTACTGACTTCCGTGACTCGTCGTCACAAGATCACGAAAAGCTAATCTGTTGTCATTTTCCCAGCCGCGTATCCCGCAGTTTGTGTCTGTTGGGCTGATTTTACTTTTCAGAATTTTCATTCCCCCACGTTGAAGCTAACTCCACTGGCTAGTTTTTCTGATATGGAATCGGGTTGCAATGGTGATAGTCAATTCTAAACATGAAACGTGTTTGCCTGCCCTCAATGCACCGATGGCAATTAAGTTTAAAAACCCACCATTTGTCCTTGAAGAATCCACTAGTGTACTCAGGGTCGAAGGGTCTTGTGTGCATGAGTTCTCAGGGATCTATCAGCGGCTATGCGACCAAATTTCTCGCATGTTTAAACCTGCGCTGTTCGGAACCACGGGACGGGTTTCAATACCGTTTTGGCCAGCCTTTTGAGCAGGTTCCCATGACAAGCACGCACTTAACCGAGAGCGAAGGGACGCAAAGACACAGGAAGACAGGAAAACACCAATCCTCTGTCAATCCTCTGCGCTGCATTACCGGGCAAAAAGGGACAACGGAGTTGTTCTTATCACCCTCTTCTATGCCTGTCTGTTCTGTTGATCCCCAGTTTGTCGGTCTTGCTTCAGCCTTCCTAGCCGGTAATATTTTCCTTCTGTGTCAAAAAGGATAACCAAGAAGACCGAACCCTTCATGCACAAGCGATCCAGCTTCATGGCTCCCGATTGCGACTTAGAAGCTGGCTGTTGTTTCCTGATCGGAACTCCAAAATATAGGATCCGGCGCAAAAAGCAAACGAGTGGCGCAAGCTGTTGCCTTAGCGAGACTTAGGGTCGGAATTGGACGCGAATTCTAAGCCTTTCAGCAACGGAGCAAGAATGGTTGTGAAGGACACATAGTCATGCGAGATAGCACTGTACAGCAGGTTGGGCTTTGAGTGTAATAATTCGAGGAAATCAATCATCTTCGTCATCCGAAAGAACCACCAACTTTCGTGCTCGGCTTGACGGCTCGGATCTCCCTGAGGGTAGACTATCCATGGGTGTAGGCGAATTCAGGGATGAGTCACTGTCTGCTTTGCGAGTGGGCCGAGGTCCTGCCGCACGAGAGGATATGGGCTTGGAAGAAATGTGAAGGATTTCGGTGGTGACTAAGTCGTCATCATCAGATCCGCTGACTTCACCGTCAAACCCACTTTCGTTCAAGTCTCCATTCGACGGCGATACTGATGAATCCGAAAGGTCAAGAACGCCGCCTTTCTGTTTAGCCTTGAGTTCTTCAAGAGGTGTGTCCGCCGCGCCTCTTCGCTTTCGCTTCTTCATACCATGGGCTCTCATTCCCGGAGGCCGAATAGCTTGAGAAGCTACTTCAGCGCTCGCCAGTGCAACCCTATCGCGTAATAATTTCTCCCTCTCCAGGAAAGTATCCATATCCCCGTATTCCTCGTCACTGTCCTCGATAAACTGGGCGGATTTGTATTGTTCCTTCTCCTTTTTCTCTTTCTCCTTTCGTTTCCTCCGAGGTTCATCGTCCCCAACTTCGGCATCTTCCTCAGAGTCCGGTGATGGCGCACGACGGCGTCTCCGTCGTTTTTTGCTCAATAAGGAGGATGCCTTCTTCCCCTCCAGGTTGAACGGAGTTTCCAAGAATTGATCGATCACATTCAGCATCCCTTGGAGATCCGAAGGGAGAATGGCAGCAGGAATGTACCATTGTAACTCGTCCTCGTCTGTCAGATATGATTCAAATAAGCTTTTATTCCCAGAGAAATTAGGACACGATCGTCGCACCCTCATCCGTTATACCAAATTTGCACAGCCGGAATAGCAACTTCAGCTGCGGATTCTTGGTAGCGGCATCAGCCTGTTCGTCCTCCACATAGGGAATCACTAAGTACAGCGGAGATCAATGAGGTGCCGCTGAAATACCGGGATTGACTTTGAGTGCACATACGATAGTCCTTAATTTTCGCGAGAGCTTCCGCTGATGGTCGATCCTTGCGTAAAGTTGTGTCAACTGCGTCATCAGGACTCTCGTCTTGTGATTGGTCACTCTCATTCTTATCTTCATCTATGATCTTTTGTCGCTGATTTCTTGACGTTGTCAAAATCTGAGAATATGTTGGAGTTCCAAGAGTAGAATGGACTAGGAACGCTGGGACATACATCTTTTGTCCAGGTAACAAGACCGGTTTGACCGGCCTCTACAAGAGCGGCGATGGCAATGCCAAGTTGGTCACTCCATGAATACCCTTTCTTGACTTGGACATCGGGTGGGAAGCGAGTGTCTTCCACGAGTGCCTTGTCCTTCTTGGAGCGGCTTTCCGGCTCCCAGCTGGAGTACTGTTTCCAGTGTCCCCGATTCTTGGGGAAGAATGCCTGACAACCAGGGTTGGTAATAGACTCGTGAGTACGCCACTTGTATTGTACGGATGAGAGGACCGGAAATTCTCACCTCTACTGCCAGGAAAGAATCCTCAGCGAGCGCCTTGAAGAACTTCCGGAGAATAAAATTAATCAAGTTGATGAGATCCTTATAGGGTTGGTCTCGAGGTAGAGTGTCTTTCTCGGACAGGATAGTCCTAAAAAGGTCTAATGTTGACACCTGTGCGTGATGGGGGATATAGACGAGTGGAGATGAAGCGGACAGGAGGAACTACTGACATTGAAAAAGAGTCCTTCTGCTTTTGCCTTGACAGCTTGCCGGTGGAGTAGACTAACAGCTCGGCGCATATCATCAGGAGAGTCAAATTCTTTGTATCGACCCAGATAGGTCAGGAGGGTGTGGTTAATTTCGGCGTTTGCGAATTTCTGTATCGCCGTTAGCGTCATCGACCCCAAATTAGACCCGATGCATACCATTTCGAACGAATCAAAGGTAAAGAGGGTTTCTTCAATGGTACCTTCGTACCTCTCCACCACCTCTTCCTCCTCAGCGTCTGGTATACCTTCCTCCTCGGTAACACCTTATATATTGGATTAGCGCTGCACTCTGGCATGCAATGATTCTTACCTGTTGTCTTCTTTCGCCGCCGAACAGGTTTCTTACGCACGTAGACTCCGTCACCCTTATCCTTTGTCCATCTTTCTAGCAGACGCATGAGGGAATAGGACAAATGCACGCTAGCATTTAGATAAGTTAGACTCTGCGAGCCTTCTCTATAGGCTCGAAGGCTATCTAGTGCAATGTCAAGAATGTCGCCATTGTAGATGATCTGCTGCTGGAGGAGGTCCGCGGATTCGGCCAGAGTGAGATCGTCGATATCTGACCTCGACATAGTGTCAATGAGGAGTAGGAGTTGAGTTAGACATTCGATGCCTGCTTGGAGCTCCGTCCACAGCTTGGGCTTTTGGTAAAGAAAGTGTAAGCCTGGGTTGAGGGGAAAACTAGGAGGAACCGACCTTCTCATCGACAGCCTCGCGCATACGCTTGAGCACCCAGACTATCCAATCTCGTTCGACAACCGCGGCGATCAGGCCGAAGGGCCAATTTTCATTCTCTTTTGACTTGTCCTTGTCCGATTGAGATGTCTGTTCTTGAGCACGCAGTGCTAGGAAGTACTCCAAAAAGAATTTGGTGACGAAGAGTAGTCGTAGTTTATCCTTCTCCGTAACTCTCGCTCGTTCTAATCGAATGTCTTTCAATAGAGCCGAGACAAAGGCTAAGCCAGATTCCCAGGATTTCAGCCACTGAAAAGCCACATCGTGAAGGACTAATACTCACAATTGAAACAAGCTTTGAGAAACTCATTTGCCAAGTCTTGCAGTATCTTACGGGCATCCACGGAGAGGTTGTCTTCCCGAGAGAGTTCGTCCACCGTATTTCCCTTACGCGCCCGTTGGCGTTTCTTGATGTCCAAAATTTCGACGGCTTCTTTATTCAGAGCTTGTTGCCGATGGAGTACCGATGAGTGGGGTTGGGGATCGCCCTGGTTGCGCTTCTTGTTGGGGTTGAGGGTGACGGAGATGGTTGTTCCGAAACGGGAGTGACGAGTAGAAGGATTGGAGAAGGCCTCGCGTCGTAAGCGAGCCTCAGTATCCAGCAAACGTTTCAGTTTCTCCTTTGGTTGCTGAATGCATGTTGTCAATATTCATCCTCTACTTCGGTCTAGCAATGAAGTGCATACATGTTCTTGTTTCGTTGACAGCGAAGCCGGCTTGACGCCTCGGTAAAGGAGATACAGGATTTCGAGAGCAATAGTATTCCATCCCGTCAGCCAAGGGTCGTTTTCAGAGTTGGCGGTAATGGTAACGATGAATTCAATGAAGTTGGCGTCGGAAAGCTCTTTAATGAGACGAGACTGGAGGGAGGTGAATTCGAGTTGATTGGCGCTAAGATTAGCACTTTGTCGAAGGTCCTTGACAAAGGCAAGATTGCGTATGAGGTATAGAACAACGCTAACTAGCTGAAAGTCCCTCTCTGTTCGTTCCGTTGGTGCTTTGGAAAGCGGTGGAATTACAATAGCAAACAGTCCCTTCATGACCTCCTTGTTAACGAGGGAAGCCTTGTAATATAGATGACTTTCAAGAAGGTGGGTAAAGTCAGCATTCTTGTCTTCTTCCTCGTCGAGCTCCTTCAACTCTTCCGCAAGGTCAATGGGCCAGGTCATCGCGGTCATTAGGTCAACACACGCTACTGCACGCTTATCATCGCCACTTATTTCAGTAGCAGCAAGGAGGATTGGGATCAGATCATTCTGCAGCAAGCGACGCTCCCAGAATATACGCGCCACAGTACGATCGTCGTCAGCGTCGTCGCGTCTCCAGAGCTTCTTCAGGTCCTTCAAGCAAGCACCGACCTGTTCTCCCATGCGGTATTCGCCTGCCTCCATGCCGCCAAGGGCGTCAATGATACGCGTGATAACCGGTTCAAGTACATCGCGAGGGTCGTAGAGGTCCTCGTGGCTCTCATGCCGCTCGTCTTCGTCGTCGTCTCTGAGCTCTGTGAGATCGATGACTTGTGTGGTCGCCATGGTTCGTGTTAATGAGGTCGACGCGTCACGCTGAACGCGATCTGTCACTTTGTGACGAATGGAATCAATTTTGAAAAGAGGAAATATTTGGAGCGTGGGAATACTTCCCTTCCTCTGATTTGCACTTGGGGAGCACGCATACCCAATGCTACCACGATATCCATGGACCAGAAGCGTGCACAGACGTATGTCCACTCTGTACTCAATGTCCTTGGCTTATCTGACTATTTACCAGGCTCGAAGCGCTTGAAGCCTTCATCCAAAATCAAAAAACCTTGCTAGATACGACTTTTTCAGACATCGAACGCCTGAAAGCAGCGAGGGCGGCTGCTATTGCTGATCCAAAAACATTCGTAGACAACCTACACACGAATGTATGATTGTAAAACTCTCAGCGGGATTTTCTTCCTTCTTACTCACCCTGCGTTTCAGCTCGACGCTCCAGCCTTCCGACTTAGTGCCTTGCCGGACTGGCAAGTAGTAATCCCAAAGGGAATTGATTGGGCCGTGTTTGAGGGGCATGGTAAGTATCTGTCATCATACCCCCTCTGTTCCTTAACCCACGTCCTCCATTCTTAGATCCCGCACCACTCCAGAAATTCACACTAGACGCTCAACAATCATACGTCTCACGAAATGAACCGCACTCCACGCAAAAATCACCACTTTCTGATCTACAAAAACTCGTAAAAACAGCCAGACGCTCAATCATAGATCCCGTCCTGGCTGCATTCTCACATATGTCAGATGTAGAGGATGAAAGTGAGTCCGAAATAGACGAAGAAGAGGCGCGTAGGCAGAGGGAAAGAGAAAAGATACGATTGCTTAAGCAGAGAAAAATTCGGACTTGTGGACTTAAGCTTCCTGGGCTTAGGATAGAGGGATCCTCTGCCGTATTCGTTCGACACGATGTCGAGGACGAGAGTATGGATGTCGATATATCTCTGGACCAAGACGAATCGAGTATTCCGTCAGCTACCGTCACGCCGCAACCACCACAACCACCACAACCGCCAGGACCACTATCAAAACCTTCCCGGCCCCGTCGACCGCCGACTAAAAAGAAATATGCTGCCGAGGACCCCTTACCAAATCCTCGGTCTCCCAAGAAAGCCCGAAAAGACAATCCCTCGAAGCCGCCACCGCCGCCTCCTGACCAACAACAACGGGCGACAGAACCTTCCTCAAAGCAGGAGAAGGGGATAGGCAAATCGAAACCGGAGACGTACAAACAGGCATGGTCTGTATCTGAACAGCATTTACTCGAGCAATTATTGGAGCAAATTCCTGAGGGTGAGAAATATCGGTAAGTTTGAAATCTAGACGCTCTACTTGTGTCTGAAGGATTTATTCTGACACAACGCGTTACTGCGGAATGTAGCTGGCAGAAAATTTCACGCGCTATGAACGGGAGGCGGACGCCGCGGCAGGTAGCGAGTCGGGTTCAGAAATATTTTGAGAAGTTGAAGAAATATGGGATAGAGCGATCATAATGATGCCTCTTGGTCTAATGACTCATTCGCATTATCGCATGTACGAGTTTGGGATGTCAATTGATATTGATTTTGGAATTTATTGCTGTCTCTGCGAAATATGGTATGATATGATGTACTGTACAGATCAACCATCACATGAACACATCACACGTCTGATCATGAATTTCCACCCAGTCCATTGTTGATCGCAACGCCCGGTACCAATTAAATTACTTTTTGCCACATCACCACTTGCACAACTTTCATCCTCCTCCTAAATCCATAACCATGGCTCAAAGATTTGACCCCAACAAAGCTCAGAATCTCCTTGAAGTAAGTCGCGTTTAGATATATCTCATCTCCCATTCTCCCTTTATCTAGACGCTCACTCTCCACCACTATTACCCTAGATTGAGAAACAGTGAGTCCTTTGTCAATTTGTGGAGACATGTCCTGCTTAAATCAGACAATGATGCTCCATTATCTAGATTCGCTGTCAAAGCTGTTGAACAAGCTCAGGTATGTGTACAATGCCATTGGGCGCCTCTCACCTGCGCTTGCGCTTTGGCATACACGTAGACGCTAATATAACGACCCTACTGTCGTAACAGACTTACTGGAACTTGATTGAGAAAGTTCAGCCGCGCGAACTCAAGCTCACCAAGTACGTCGTCGATATCCTTCTCCCTGTCTTTACATCTGTTCCGAATCCTGGACTGGCCGGAGCTGACGTGTCAATCTATCTACTTTCCAGGCTCGACGATGAAATCTTTGAACACACGATGAAAGCCTTCCCCGAATTCGCGGAAGAGCCACATGAGAAACTCATCAAGCTTGATGAAGAATGGATGAAGAGTGATGATGGCAAGAAACGCTGGAGGGAATTTATCGAAGAGTATGTCGTTATCATCGGACCACAGGTCTTGTGCTTCTCGTGTTCTGATCGACTTTGACCTTTATTACCCCTTCATTTCACGCAGATATAAGGAGAAAGTCAAGGATCATAATTTTGGATCGCTGATCAGGACCGACGCGAAAGAGGAGTACGGAGAGACTAACACGATCTTTGGTGCGTTCTCGTCACAACTTTCGTACTACTCCCCCCTTCTTCCCGCTTCGCTTCCGCCGGTATGTCGATCAGAATACAAGCATTAACTTTTTGTCTTTTGATTAGTTACGCGGATACAGGTATGTTGATCCTAAATATCACAAAGCGAAGTCCAGCCACAAACCATTCCCTCTTTGCAATTCATTACTTCTTGCCACCGCCACCATTCCCAGTTCTACGCCATCGAAGTACGTTCCCGAATTCTACACTAAGATAAATCTGATCGCGAGCCCTTCATTATTATACTCTAGATCTCGAGAAATCGTCTTGGTTTGAACGATAGAGCACATGAAGTCGCAAAGGCTGAAGCGGAGAAGGAACGTTTGAAGCAGCAGAACGAGAAACCTGAGAAGGAGAAGAGCAAGAAGCGTAAATGAGATTTTCTCGAAAAGCATTTTTTCATGGGCGGCCCCTATGAATTATATGACTATATATCTACTACGCTTTGGGTTGGTTGGAAATCTGAGAGACAGAAAAAAGGGGGATATATACAGTTCATATTATTATCAACATACGTATAAAAAATGTCCATCCTATAAACCCGGGAAAGAAAAAGCTTGTTATAAGTACTTGAGAGTTATTTGAATTTCGTAGTTTTGTTTCTTGTCGTTCATCGAGGTCGTGAAAAAAAAAAAGTACTAATTCTTCAAGCCTGAGATCAAAGTTCCTATCTTTCGGATAAACCGTTGTTCAAAAGGGGATGATGCGCAGAGGGCGAAATGGCAATCATCAATACGTCTCATAGTCGAGCGTCCGGCTGTTTATTTGGGCCACGTTCACGGAAAGTCCAGCTCCTGTCTTCTTCGAGCCTAGCCAAATCAGGAGAACCGATATTCCGGCTAGAAGAAGAACAAAACAAAAGGGAAAAGAACATTCAGTGATCGAACAAGGGAAAGAAGAAAGAAAGAAAGAAAAAAAGAAGTTCAGAAGACCGAAAGGGATGGATAAAGAAAGGACAAAGAACAAAACAAGAACTGAAGACTTACAGAATGTTCCGGTCAAGAAGGCCAGCGCTGTCGAGAAAGACGAGGCCGCACACCACAGGGTCTTTGATTTGCATTCGAACACAACTTGGGTTGTCAGCATTATGCCAATGCCTGTCAAAAGAAGAAAAAAAAAACGGCGTCGATCAAAGAGAAGTGATGTTGAAATTTGACTCGAGTCAGATACGGAGAAGATCTCTTTGGAAGTCAAACTTCGACGTACCGAGCCATACTAGTCCGAGAACGACGAAGGATGTGAAATGCGCAAAGGATCTTGTCAATGGGCTCGTGGAAAGTGGTCTATTGTTGAATCGAAGCCTGATGGATGAGCGATTTATTATTTTTTTGAGCAAATTAGTTCCGGCGGTTTGTGGCTGCGGTCTGGATAAAAATAACAAGAAATGTACTCACAGTATCCCGATCCACAACCACGTCGCAATGGACGCTGCACCCGCAATTTTACCAAAAATGTCTGGAGAGAAGATGTATTAATATGAAAAGCGCTTCTGGTGGAGCCTTAGTTGGGCGGACGAACAGAGCAGTGGCGATTTTCCGTTGATGAAGCTCGCTAGGAAGCCGAAGAACGTTTGGAGCACGGCTGTGAAAAGTGCGAGGCCTGAAAAATCGGAGGAGGTCAATAAGGCTGGTAAGCGAGGATGGGTGGTTAGCGTACTGTAGAATGGCGTCCGGCTCAGCATGGTGGAGGTTGGGGAGCAAGAAGGACTAGAAGGGCGTTTCGAACCCGCGGGCAGAGACTAATGGCGTCCGAATTAGGTAGGTAAACCTTTTCAGGCCCTGTTCAAACGTTCAGGGTCATATTTAAATTCATGGGGTGAACTCGTTCGACCACAATCATCATACGAGAACCTTGGCATTAGTAGAGTTGTGACGCCAGCACAACACTTTAAGCTTCACAGCTCAAGGTGTCATCGGTCTAGCCCCCCGCCAATCATTCTTTGAGTTTACGGCTCCAGCCTTGGTTTCTTGACAACCCACAACCACCAACATGGCAAGATCGAGAGAAAGGAGGCGCTATGATGGTTTTACTCCTGAATCAAAGGAGCACATTGATTTGATACGAGCTTTGAGAACGGAGCACACGCTGGACTTGACCGCACACCTGGTCAAGCATCTCCGTCGCGAGAATCCCGAGCCCGAACACGGACGTCATAACCGCGATCAATGGACACGGTGGCCTCTGCCCGATGCACCGCAATCAGACTGGGATCTCGAAGACGAAGTAGAAGTAATGATCGAATGCCAATTTGCAAAAAAGCGATGCGACACGGAGCGCAATCTGGACTTGGACGGGGAGGAGCTGAAGACTATGTTGAAACATTGACTAGGCTAATTACGCCGATTTTGATGCAATTTGTGGAAAGAATTTTGGTGCTTGTGGAAGGACATACGTTTCCACGTCCGCCAAGTCTGCAGGACAGGATTAATCCGCTTAACTGGCGCGATCTGGCAAATATTCTGGCTTCACCGACGGCTAGTGGCTTGATTGACGGGCGGTGAGTGGAGATGTCCATTGTGTGTGAGAGACTTTTGAGGTTGACATTCTGAAGGCTGGTAGAACGATACGTGGAACGAATGGAGCGTATGCTTGGATGCGTTGAGAGGGAATCGGTGAGAAGAGGTTCGCCACCTGTATGTATGATTTGGGCCAAGTGATCTGACCATAAGTGTATGAACAGCGATCGAGCGGCGTGATATGTTTGATCGACAAATCGCCTGCAAACGCGACCGCGACAATCGTCTCATGTCCTTATTATTTGAACGCTCTCCATAGTGCTTTGGACATATATAAGCGTTGGTACTCATGCCGTTATGCAGCAAAGCTTGTTGATGAATGTGAGAGATAGACCGTGAGAATATATTCCTGTTGTGTTATCCTCAAGACTTGCACCGTCCTCGCCGCCGCCAGCCCAAGTTCCTGGCCCTTCGTGCTTATCGTCGCCCATGATGGCGACGTCTCCTTCACACAGACCTGCACGATCTATGACTACGAATGTTCTTCAGGCGCCATCCCCTGGAGGCGCCCGACCCCGACGCATGACTTCACCTTCACAAACCTCACTTAGCATCGTGCGTTAATCTTGTTACCAGAGTCGCCAGTTGTGATCTAAGGCGCCCACCAATTAATCACTAGCCCGAGGGAGGACAACCGCAATCATTTGCTCGTCCACCTTCACCTCTGCGGAACGGGTTCATCCCAGATACAAGCACTGGCATCGATCCTCACGACCTTGACTCTGAATCTGGTTCTGACGATGGCAACCACGATAACGCGCACCCACCTTGGAGTGCCCGCTCCCCTTCACCATCAGGCTCTTCAGTCTCCCAACTCGCAGCAGGTTTCGCACAACGCGTCGGTTCCTTTGTTGAAGGAATCAATAGATCTCGATCCACACTTCCAACAGACGAAGAGCTGGAAGCCGAAGCTCAACGTGAACGCGATCGCAGTCGTCGTGAGGCCGAAATGATTCTCACAAGGGAAGCCGAGCAGCGGCGCCTTGTTGAAGAACGCGTGTTGGCTATGATGGACAACGCGAAATCTCTTCCACCTCCTCCATCTCGTTCTCCTGGACACATGTCTAACCCACCCTCACCTTCGCCCTCGCAAAAGGAGAAAGAGGGTGGTCTGAGTTGGTGGACCGCTGCAAAGCAGAGGCTTACCCCGACAAAGGATAAAGAGCTTCTTACGCCTGCTCAGCAGGTTATTCAAGAAACAAAGTCCAGGGAGAAAGAACAGAAGAAACTTTCGAAAGGGAAGGAGAGGGCTTCAGGTGAATGGCCCGCCAATCTCCAGGGCAAATTCGGCGATCCTTCATTCCACAATCTCAATATTCCTCCTGCTTCGCCTCAACGAAAGCCTGTTCCCACCTCTCCGGCTTCTCCTACTCCCTCTCGAAACATGGCTCCCAACTTGACGCCTTCGCCTATGCGTTCCCTCGACAACCTTTCTGTTTCACCTTCCCGTGAAGCTCCTCCCTTGTATGCGACATTCAACGACCAAGGAACGCTTGACGTCCCAGGTACTCTTCTAACCATCGCCAAGCGTTTCGAGAAGCTGGAGAAATGGACTGTTGGTCATGTCCGTGCGTTGGAAGAACGTATGAACGACGTTGAACGTTGGCTCGTCGATAAAGAGAGAGAACGTGAACAGCAAGAGAAAGAGAAAGCCACTTCTACTTCCAACACTACTACACCTGCTTCGACCACTGCAAACCCTGACATCCAATCAGATCTAAACGACATTCGTGATGAAGTCTCTGAACTACAAGGACGTGTAGGCGAACTTGGCCGCGAGATGGCGAAATTGGCTACCGCACCGAGTAACCTATCCTCCGGTCCCTCAAGGCATTCGCCTGTCGTCAATACATCATCGCCTACAAATTCGATGATTGCTACCCCCTACCATCATAGTCCTTCCGCCTCGATGTCAGCGTCGATTTCCGTATTGGGCACACCAGCACACTCGCGTTTGGCTTCCACCACCGCGAGAGACTCTACTAGTCCACCTATGGTTCCTGGTTCCGGTGGCGAACGAGGGTCGAGAAGTTCGGGAACGAGGCTCCCTTATCCTACTGGTGATTATGCCAGTCCCAATGATTCGTTCTCTCCGCCCAGTTCACCGCCTGCTTCTGGGAATTCCAAGACGAGAGGAATGTCTATCTCTGGCCTTCCTTCCAGTTCTACACCCTCCAACACTAATGCATCAGCTGCGAATTCGATTCAACGTGCTGTGTCGCCTACTTCCTCTCTTACCAACCACAGTTCCAGTTCGAACCTCAATCTCGGGTTTAACCTCGGTCGCGCGATGTCGCCAAATAGTTCAATTACGAGTTTAGCTACCAAGGGAGGGACTAGTCCAAATGCCAACAACAACCTCAATGCACCGTCACCCTCAGGCTCAAAGACGCAGCAGAAGCGACAATCGAGCGTTAGTCCCACGCCGAGAAAGAGGTATACTGTTGCCTTGGGGGAACCCATAAGATCTCAGTCGCCCCCTGCACATGATCATGATATAGATGCAACGCCTTCAAGGAGAGGGACGAACGGGGGCGGTGTGCAGCCAGTTTCGTTTGGGACTGCTATGTTTTCTACAGGTGGTGGTGGTGGGTTGCTAAGTTCGGCGTTTGAGGACCGAGGTGGAGGGGAGGGTGGGGATAGGGAGGGGGCGAGTGAGGGCGAGGGCGAGGGAGATGGGTTCCAGGATGAGACGATTGGGAAGAGTGCTGCATTGCGGCTTGTTAGTCCCAGCTCCGGTCCTGCGCAGAACACTGCGAACAACGCAAGTGATAACTCGGACCCGTTCACGTTCCCTTCAAGCAAACCATCCCTTCCTCAATCCCAACCTCAATCCCAACCCCAATCTCAAACGAACACAAATCCGAGACCACCACGTACCCGCCCGCGCCCACAATCAACATACACATTCGGCTCCTCCTCAACTCTCATGTCTTCTCTCTCCTCTCTCGACAACCACACACCACACCATCACAGTCTCAATCCACCACCCCAAGCGACAATTCAACCACTCAAACCACGTATCAGATCTAAATCCACAGATCAGCGGTTTGGATCGACGGAGAGTTTGAGTAGTTCGGTGTCTACGGCGTCGAGTGTTTCTAGTACGAATTCAATGGCTGGTGGTGGGAAGTTTGTGGATCCGTTGGAATTGAGGAGGCAGGAGAAAGAGAAGGAGAAGGAGAAAGGACAGAAGGGAGGGGCGGTGAGAGGGAGGACGAAGGTTCCCGTGGGTCAACTGGTTGCGTTCTTTGATGAGAAGAAGAAGGGGAAGGAGAGGGGGTAGTGAGGTGTTGTCGGAGAAAGGCTCACGGTAGTGGTTGGGGGTGGTATGAAGGATATGTTGAGTCTTCTTGGCGTGGAAGATGGGGCTTTTCGTTTGATTTTGCTACAGATCTTTTTCTTGGTGCTTTTTTCCTGGATGGTGTATATTGTCTTTTGTTTTCTGTAATTTTGTCGTGACTTACTGGTGTTGCTGTGGAGGATACCCTCGTTGAATTAATGTATGCCTACTGATGTGGTTTGACCCTTTTTTGAATGATGACTGGGAACGCTCTTCTCATCTCGCTCCCTGATGGATGGAAAATAAATGAGTAGAGTACGTGGTCCTATAGATGATAGTGTCCGATCATCCCCGCTGGGATTTCTGAGGGAGATGGAGAATAAGCAGTCGAATAATTGATGAATAATATATATAATATATAAATTGCGATAAACTTTTGTAATTACTTAGTATGTAGTGTCCATCGCTGTTCTTTCAGCACCATCGAGCCACCGATCCCGAGTTCGCCCACTCGCTTGTATTGAGGCCCGCTGGCAATCAGGAAATAAGTAGTTGCATTTCACCAGCTCGGTCTCCTTTAACACTCTAGTCCCTAGGTGGATTTCGATCAGGGACCCGCAGAAGTATCATATTTTTGACCAGCTGGAATTAATGGATTTGAGAAGACCAGCAAGCAATGGAACTCAAGCGCTGGAGTTTAAGCTTTGTTAGCAATACCCGAAGATGGCGGATATATATATTAAACGCGCGTATAAAACAGTGGGGGGTTCTTCCCGGACCACTGCCCTAACTTTGTCGTCCTGCTTGCTATTACATTTTACTTCGGAGCCTAGTGAAGACCTTTCGGCGATCTTTACATCCTAGCAAATATTCGCCATACATTACGCGCATAACCTCCCTCACGAAGATGCCAGCCTATCCTTCAAGCTTAGAAACGGGCGGCAATCTTGACATCTGGCTCGAGATACTCAAATACCTTGTACCAGACCCACAGATTGATTCCAAGGATGAAGAAGGCCTGAAACGAAGGACGGTACTTTCCATCGCTTTATCGTGCACACTCCTGGAGGATGTTAGCTTGAGCGTTTTATGGAGACATATGACAACACTGGAGCCCGTTGTTCACGTCATCAACTCGGACACTTCAGACGCGACAGAGAAGTTCCTTACCTACCAAGCAGATTCTAGCTTTTGGGTAAGTATTCGTATACACCAATACAGTGTTCCTGCGGCGCGCTGTGCAAAGTGTTCATCGTTCGTTTTCTAGGTTCCGCGCCGTCCAATCCTTGATACCACTCATCGTCTCCGAATCCAGAAATACTTAGCCTATATTCGAAGCTTTCATCTTCAACAACTCAATACCAGAGAGATGATGCTATGGCCGACACTTGTTGCATGCCTTGGCCTTGACACTCCTCTCCTTCCCAACCTCAACACTTTATCCATTGCCTATCAGCAGACCAGCATGCTCTCGTCTTGGATTTATGTTAACCCCCTCATCACTTCCAGCATTAAATCATTTTCCTTGAGCGTTTCTTCCACGCGAGTCGCTGAGGTTTTTACTACCCTTCTCCAAGCACATCATGTTGCGCCTACGCACATAATCTATAGGGGAAGTCCTGCGAAGAAAACTGCGCAGAATCTTCTTCAGTTTCCGTCCCTTCAGTCCCTACGCCTTGACTTCAGTAGCCATCCCTCCGAGCTGAAGAGCTCATCTATACCCATTATACACGTGTTCGAGACGTTACCACACCTCGTCGAGCTTGAGATCGATCTTCGGGTATACCCGATTTCTCAAGTGGAGAGTCCTCCTCATACCCTGTCAAACCTATTGACGTTGGGTGTGACTGGAGATATACCTGACATCTACAAACTTTTGAAAAGCGTTCAGTGCCCTTCTCTCCTGTCCCTGGATATCTCCTTCCCTCAAGAATGGATATCCATAGGAGGTTCCCTTTGCGACCTCATTCCTAAAACTTTCCCCGGCCTTCGCCATCTCACAATCGGCCGGACAATCAGTGACTGGTCGCAAGTAGTCCACATTGCAGACCTTAAAGGGCTACTGTCTGGACTGGATCTGCGATCGTTTAAATTGGTCAACATAGCAAACGGCCTCTCTCAAGCTGACTTCGAGCTCTTGATCTCGTCATGGCCACACCTTCGTGTACTTGCCATTCCCGGAGGATATGGATATCCCTTTGTGGGTACCCGTTGCCTTATTCCCTTGGCCCAGAATACCTCCTTGCACACTATTGACTTGCCCTTGTGCTTCAGGGGTCTAGTGGGGAAGTCTCAAACCGGAATGATCAAGTCGAAGAGCCTTGTGACGGATATAGAATGCTCGGCTTATAGAGGGGTTCCAGGGAGCCTGTCTGAGGTTCTAAACCTTGTTCAGAATTTACTCCGTTTATTTCCTATGTTGAGAAGGATAACTGGTGGGGTGTGCCACGAGGATGGAAATCTCGTTCAGGTTCAGCAAGCTATCAATACTTTCCGAGAACTACTCTTGGACCACATATGAAGAGAGTGAGTCTGTTTGTCCTCCTTCCTCCATTTTGGTCATCTTGAGCGTCGTGCAGTGTTTCCGGCCCGCTTCTTGAACAAATATGTAGAGGGTGAGAGTAGGGAGGGGGAGAGAGTGAGGGAGATGGGTTCCAAGATGAGACGATTGGGAAGAGTGCTACATTGCGGCTTGTGAGTCCCAGCACTGGTTCTGTACAGAACACTGCGAGCAGCGCGAACGATAACTTGGATCCATTCACGTTCCCTTCAAGCAAACCATTCCCTCCTCAATCCCAACCTCAACCTCAAACGAACACAAATCCACGACCACCACGTTCCCGCCCGCGCCCACAATCAACATACACCTTCGGCTCCTCCTCAACTTTCATGTCCTCCCTCTCCTCTCTCGACAACCACACACCACACCATCACAGTCTCAATCCACCACCCCAAGCGACGATTCAACCACTCAATCCACGTATCAGATCTAAATCCACAGATAAAAGTTTGGATCTATGGAGAGTTTGAGTAGTTCTGCGTCTACGGCGTCAAGTGTTTCCAGTACGAATTCGATGGCTGGTGGTGGGAAGTTTGTGGATCCGTTGGAGTCAAGGAGGCAGGAGAAAGAGAAGGAGAAGGAGAAGGGGCAGAAGGGAGGGGCGGTGAGGGGGAGGACGAAGGTTCCTGTGGGTCAGTTGGTTGCGTTCTTTGATGAGAAGAAGAAGGGGAAGGAGAGGGGGTAGTGAGGTGTTGTTGGGGAACGGCTCAAGGTAGTGGTGGGGGTGGTATGAGTGTGGTGGTGCCTTGAGAGTGGATGGAGTACTGTGGATGTGCTGGGCTTTTTTGAGGTGGAGAATGGGCGTTTCATTTGATTTTGACGCAGATCTTTTTCTTGGTGCTTTTTTCTTGGATGGTGTAGATTGTCTTTTGTTTTCTGTAATTTTGTCGTGACTTACTGTTGTTGTGGAGGATACCCTCGTTGAATTAATGTATGCCTACTGGTGTGGTTTGACCCTTTTTTGAATGATAAATGGGAAGTTGGAATGTTCTTATCATCTCACTCACTGATGGATCGAGAGTTAGTAACACCCGAAGATGATGGCGGATGTATTATTAATAAACACGCATATGACATGGGGTCCCTCCACTGCTCTAACTTTGTCGCCCTCCTTGCTGTTGCCAACGAGGGCCGCTCAGCGATCTCTATCTCCTAACAAATATTCGTACATTACACATATCACACCGCTCACGAAAATGTCAGCCCCTACTTCAGGCTCAGAAACACGCTGCAATCTTGATATCTGGCTCGAAGTACTCAAGTACCTTGAACCAGACCCACAGATTGATTCCGAGGATGAAGTAGGCCTGAAACGAAGGACGGTTCTCTCTATCGCTTTATCGTCCCCAGTCCTGGCGGACGTTAGCTTGAGCGTTTTATGGAGACATATGACAACGCTAGAGCCTATTGTTCACGTCATTAACGCAGACACTTCAGACGCGGCCGAGAAGTTCCTTATCTACCAAGTCCTCCCGCCAGACTCTGGCTTTTGGGTAAGTATTCGTGTTGACCAGCATAGTGCCCGTGCGGTGCGCCTTGCAAAGTGTTCATCTTTCGTTTTCTAGGTTCCGCGCCGTCCAATCCTTGGAACCACTCAACGTCTCCGATTTCAGAAATACTTGGGCTATATTCGAGGCTTTCATCTTCAACAATTCGATATCAGAGAGATGATGCTATGGCCGACACTTGTCACATGCCTTAGCCTTGACACTCCTCTCCTTCCCAACCTCACCACCTTATCCATTGCCTATCAGCAGACCAGCATGCTCTCCTCTTGGATTTACGTTGCCCCGCTCATCACTTCCAGCATCAAATTATTTTCTTTGTCCGTATCGTCTACACCAGTTGCTGAAATTTATACCACCCTTCTCCAAACACATCGCGTTGCCCCTACGCACATAATATATAGGGGAAGTCCTACGAAGAAAGCTGTGCAGAATCTTCTTCAGTTCCCTTCCCTTCAGTCTCTACGCCTTGACTTCAGCGGCGATCCTTCAGAAAGGAAGAGCTCATCTGTACCCGTTATACGTATGTTCAAGGCATTGCCGCACCTCGTTGAGCTTGGGATTGATCTTCGGGTCTGCCCGATTTCTCAAGTGGAGAGCCCTCCTCTCAATCTTTCAAACCTACTGACGCTGGGCGTGACTGGAGATACACCCGACATCGGAAAGCTTTTGAAAAGCGTTCAGTGCCCTGCTCTTCGGTCGCTGGATGTGTCCTTCCCCCAAACCTGGAACTCCGCGGGAAGTCCTCTTTGCAGCCTCATTCCCAGAACCTTTCCCAACCTTCACTACCTCACAATCGGCCGGACGATTAGTCATCGGTCGCAGGCAGTCTACATAGAAGACCTTACAGGGTTATTGTCTGGACTGAACCTGCGATCATTACGACTGAACAACGTAGCTAGCGGTCTCTTACAAGCCGACTTCGAGCTCTTAATCTCGTCATGGCCATATCTTCGTGTACTTGCCATTCCTGGAGGATGTGGCTATCCCTTTGTGGATAGCCGCTGCCTTATTCCCCTCATCCAGAACACCTCCTTGCATACTATTGATTTGCCCTTGTGCTTCAGGAGTCTAGCTGGGTGGCTTCAAACTAGAACAGTCAAGTCGAAGAGCATCGTGACGGATATTGAATGCTCGACCTACAGAGGGGTTCCGGAGAGCCTGCACGAGTTTCCAAACCTTGTTCAGAATTTACTTCGTTTATTTCCCATGCTGAGGAGGATAACAGGTGGGGAGGCCCACGAGGATGGAAGTCTCGTCCAGGTTCAGCAGGCTGTCAATACTTTCCGAGAACTGCTCTTGGACCACATCTAAAGTGGTTTTGTACGGTGTATTTCGGAGCTTCTATGACATAACCTAAGATAAGCCTGGAGGAGTCTGTTTGTCGTCTTTCCTCGATTTTGGTCATCTTAAACATCGCGCAGTGTTCCCACCCTAATCCTTGAGCAGATGCGCGACATTCTTATTCGTTTTAGGAATTTGACAAAATGGATTACAATGTAAACGTACAATTTCGGAGAGAGTAGAAATATGATTGCATATCAGGGAGCACGGAATAAAAAGTGTAGTAATCACAGGATACAAGGTATCCAGAGGTGTGGCAGGAAAAAGTTCAGGATTTTGTCTTTCTTCCCCATTGTCCTTCCCTACGTGCCCAGGATCGTCTTCATGCACACCCAAGAAAATATCATTGGTGATCTGGGGAGTTGGGAGTTATGAAGGTAAACCACAACTTTTATCGACCGACATGTGCTGTTGGCTCGGACGAGGAGTTGAGCACGGCTCCCAAAGCCTCAGGAGTGTCATCGACAACCTTTTCCCGTAAACGCACCCCCGGAAGCTTGCTGGGAAACTGTCCTATGTCCGTTCCCTCAGCTCATCGGAGATCTCATCGAATGCCCGGTCCGCGATGCTACGGAATTCCTTCCGCGTCTCCCAGCCAGTGGCGCCAAATACTACGTCCGTTTTCTTCGTCTGCTGCTGCTTGAGGTCGAGGAGAATACATGGGAGATTGGGAGATTCTAAAGATGAGCCACTATTTCCGATGGTCTTGTCGATGGCATCAAGTATATCTTTTTTGACATGTGCTTTGAACGTTGCTTTTATGCAAGCGGCCGCATCAGGGCTACATCTAGCAATCTCCCAGATATTTTTGAAGTGGCGGCATGATGAGTCATCACTGGTATCAAGGAGCTCCTCAAACTTTGCGTACATCTCCTCCCAGTGACCCTTCATAAGGTCTCTGCACATACCCGCAAAACGTCAGGTATGGTGCTAGAAGGATAAGAGAGAGAGCGTGCATTTCCCCTTTCCTCCAAGACGCGGTCTGCTACATGGTTAAGATTGGACAGCAATGTGCGTTTGGGACAGAACACGAGTTCTGCGGCATAATAGGCCTCCGTAGCGTCAAGCAGCTTAGCCTTGACACGTTCCGCATGTGAGCCGAGGCCAATTGTAGCTAGTGTAAATAGGGACTCGAAATATGCCTCGAGCAATTTGCGGGTACAGCTTGGTACTTGATTCGGGAGAAAGGCCCCGTCGCGTTTCCGTTGCACAATACAAAGGGCCGCTTCGGTAAGCCTGTGGTTTTCCCCTTCCATGAGGTTGAAGAAGTCTTCCCAAGGCGATAGAGCCGCCTGATGGAGAATGTTAGGACGTTCAAATTTCCAGGGTCATACAAGCTATTGGAACTCACCCGAGTAATGGCCTGATCGGCGCGAGTAAATTTGTGCGTGTGTTCATATTCATGCCACTCGTAGGAATAATAGTCCATCAAGTGAAGGTCATCCATAGTTTCCGTGTTGAGTTTCTATGTGTAACATTGGGCTTTAATGGACTCCTCGGGTTCACTAGCGCTCGAAAAGTCGTACCTTGACTGCTTGCACCAGAACTTTGATACGCTCAGAAAAATAATGAGTTATCTGTGAATAAATATAGTCTGAGCAGCCTAAGTAGGTGATCGTCAGTCTCGGTTGACGTGTATTCATAAGTTGGAATCTTACCGGGGTCCTTGCAAACCTCATGAATGAGTTTACCGCAGTCGCTCAGCTCAGTTTCATAAACCGCGTCTGAGGTAAAGAGCACCGAGGCCATATATGCACAAATCTGTTTCACAGGAGCAGTGGATCGGGGGTATGCGACCTTCGGTAAACTGGGCATTGCGTATCCAGGGGATCGGAGGCATTTCCAACGCTTAGCATTATTCGAGCGAAGGTCTGCAAGTATGTCCTCGGGAAGCTATCCACGACCATATCAGGAACATCAGCTGATGAGCAGAAATTGACGATGACCACATACTCCTTTAGTTTCGAAAACATAATTCGTCCTCAATTTACGCCTCCAGATGTTCGTCATATCAGCATTACGGAGCTGTTCTAGAACTTCGCTTTCCCGTCCAGAGTGACCGCACCACCGAAAAATACCATAACCAAGGTATTCATTCATTAAGTCATCACAAAACCTAAGGCATTCAGTCGAAGTGAAGCTTTCATCTGGGAAAACAGATATTAGTTCCCATATCTTCTGGATTTTATCATCTAGTTGTTGCGTCAGCCAGGTCAATTAATGTATATTAATTCAACATAGACGTACCACGTGGTAATCCGTCCAACATGTACATGTCATTCCAGAGCTGCAGTCCTCTCACAACGAGAGCGCTGTAGTGGTGCTTATCCCGGATCCAGTATCCCTTTGACCTGTTCTGGTCAAGCAAAAATTCCATAAATGAAGCGTGGTAGAAAAGGACCCTTGTGGACCCAGGCCACCAGGGTGGGTCACGATCAAACGAGCTTTTCTTCTCCAGTGGCTTAAATCTCAGGACTGAGCGGAGCCTCGACAACAAGTTCTCCAATTCCTGTAACGTGAGCCCAAGATGAATTGCCGGAAATCGTATCGGTGAATTGGCATATATAGTATCCTGATATGACGACCTCTTTTTTTCCTGAGCGAAGTCGTGGCATGTGAGAAGGATTTGTTGAATGGCAGGAAGGTGTATGAAGGGAAGACGGCCCATAATCATTGAATAGAACGCATCCAACTCAGCCGTAACAGTAGACTGATTTCCCGAGTGTATCGAGTGTAGTTGTAGTTGCGAGTAGAATGACAGTACGTCATTTAATTGTCTTTGAGGGCTAAGGGCATCTGGATCCATAATGAACCTGGCAACAGTGGCAGTATAGATGAAGAGCCCGGCCGCCATCTGGACAAGGGTGTCAAGGTCTTTATCCGACGGCCATGCAGTTTCGAGTCCAACTGAAGACGAGCGGATGACATCGCTTGATGGGCTCGGAAGCTGAAGGGTATGGCGTAGGTAGAGCCTGATATCACTATCATAGTCCCGCGATACCGGCAATTCAACTTGCCAAAAGAGGGGAGACTTGGAAAGCGTTGAAAATACTTTGTCGATATGACGTTCAGGGCGACTGAAGAATGCCCAAAGCAAGGGAACTCTTGACCCGTACTCCGCGATCGATTTTCCAACAAGCTCAACAATCCTGGTCTGTGGGGAGTCGCCGTTGCATTCATCGAGGCCGTCAATAATCACAGCTCTTTGCGACACTGGTACATTCTGGCTCTCGAGCTCCAAAAACGGTTTGATGATAAGCTCGCGAAACTGAACCTCAAGCCCTTTTGTAAGCAAGTTTGGGTTGCTTTCGACTTTGGTTCCTAAGACTGACTTGTAGTCGATAGATGTGGTGGCGATTTGGTGGGCAATAGTGGTAAAAAAGCGAGATGGATCGTCCACGCGGTTGTCACGCGAGAAGAAAAAGGATGCCCCTAACATTCCGTGTGCGGCTATCGTCTCCGCGCAGGACTTTGCGACCGCTGATTTGCCAACTCCAGCTGGACCGTACATCCACAGCATGCGCTCTTTTCGTATTTGGTTCATGCTGCTCGTCCACGCGGTAATGTCTTCGATGTACTGTGTTCGAGTTCCTTTGAGGCAACTTGCCTTGGATTCAGCCACGTACGAGTCGTGAGCAGCATCTGGGGTGGTGTAATCGAACAATCTGTCAATACCTGTCCACCTGGGATATTAGATAGAATGATTTAAAACACTGTCACTTCGTACCGTTTCGACCAGATACGCTGACGAAGGTGCCTCCGTCTATCTTGAAGTTGCGGGCTTGGTTGAACATGAAATACAAGGAGGTGAGTGAGAGACTGTTAGTAAAAGGATGATGACAGGAAGTGAGGGTATCTAGCACTGCCTGATCACATTGCTTAAAGTGGTAGCCAGTACAGACTGATTGGCGCCGGCACTGGAAGTGAATGCAGCACCAGCTTCTTGTTTGTCTTCTTGTGTTAAGTAGTAGCCAATGTGGACCCCAGTAAAAAACCTAGTCGCTGAAAGCACTCCCTAAATACGGCCGAACAAGATGCGCAGGACAGGTGCTCCAAGCACTGGCTGAAATCTCAGTCCCTCTGCGCTTGCTTGATCGTAGGAAAAAGGGGAAAGCTTGGAATTTCCTAATCTTCCTTTCTGTGGTCAAACTCTGATAGACACACATCTTATCAATCGGGGAGATTCCTAGCGATTCTGATTTTGTCATCTACCTCCACTTGTGACAGCATTCGAATCCTTCTCTTTTTGTAGCCTTGTAAATTGTGACATTATCATCGACAAGTATTTGGGGTAGAGAGGTAGGGCCCGTTCCAGAGAATGTGTTCGTTCAGCGCTCAGCGCTCAACTGTTGAACACAGTCACCGCGACTTGTACAAGTCTCGTGCTGCTGGCTGCAAGATGAGCCCTTGATACTTATGTCCCCGTTCCAGGTCCCATCAGAGGAGGATAGGCATCTAAATGAAAATTACACATATACAAACAATACGTTTACACGGTCTCTTCTCCCTCTGTTACCTCGTCGGGTAGTTCCCCCCTTGTATCGCCTTCTGCGTTCTTTTATGCCTCTCAAGACTTTTGGCTATGTTTACTATCGGTGCTTCTCATGTTGTTCCACGTCTTTCGACCGTGGCAAATTCGATACCCAACCCATCACAATTCGGTCACCTTCAATGAAGCCACAAAGTCCGTTGTCACTGCTCTCATGGCGACTGAGTGGACGCGGGATAATCAATATGTGGACCACAATATTTGGAGAGGGTAATGACCCCATTTTATCCTGACATTCTTCCAACAACATCCAAGTATCTGCAATTCAAGGCTCCAGTCCAGACACAATATCACACTATACATGAGTGTTTCTTACGCCCATTCTCTCACACATGGAGATTATTTCTCTCCATCATCCTCTGATCTTATCTGAGCGTGAAACATCATATCCTAATTGCCGATTGGAGTTCCTTGCCCCTTCCCATCCCCAAACGCCATGCATTCGGTGAACATTACTCGCGCAGTGAATGTAGTTATTTCTGGAATGACAACTTGAATGCCGTGACTTACAACCCTGATTTCTCTACCACCTATTCTGGATTTCCAGCCATCAGGTAAATGATCATATGAGCATGACTGATCGACCTGGCTCACACGGCAGGCACGCCATGTCGTCTTCTTGAACTTCGCTGTATGGGTGATGACATTATTAGTGTACACTTTTTGGGAGCAGAACCATGGAACCGTGTCTGTTAAAACGAGAGAACTCGTAAGGGGCAATCGCTTCCCCAGCTTGCTTTCTTCACCATGTCCCCTGATGCGGCCAGTATGCCTCCGCCAGAGATGGTGTCTTACAATGTCCACTGGTTCCGCGGCACTGTTTTCCAGGTGTTTGTTATGGGAGGTGTATACTTCTGCGTATGTTTGTTTCTATCCTCTGGCCGTCAGATCTATAACAATTTACCGTTTTCTAAGGCTCCTGGCATGTACAATGCCCTCAGCTCCTTGGGTGCTGGTGGGCTCGCTACACCATGGTATGCAAATGCAACTGCCGCTGCTGGGCTCGGTGAGCAGCCATCCCATTATTCGAAAAGGTGCAACCATCTAAGCTGATCTAGTTTTTATGGCTGTCCTGTGTATAATAGGAGGTGTTATTGTCAGCAAGATCGGTGTACGACTTGCGTTATTTGTGAGTTTACCTACCTCTCATCATATCTGATGGGCTTAGTCTGGTTAGATTTCGACCTTTGGCGATATCATGTGAGCACCTTGCCTCTGGACGAGAATCAAGCTGATTAGTACCTATCAGATATGCCAGCAGTCTTTATCTCAATTCCAAGAATGGCACCCAGTGGTTCCTTCTCTTTGGATCGATCATTTCTGGAGCGACTGACGGTCTGCTCTATGCGATCGAGGGGCCAATTATCACAGGTGGGAACGTGCCTTTTCCGAGTCTCTTCCATTGAAGAATTTATTCCCTGGCAGCATATCCCGAGCCTGACCGTCGAGGTCGTATACTGAGCTTATGGGCATTCATGCACAACGCAGCAAAAATCGTCGGTGGCTCGATAATTTTCTCCCTCAACTCCCACCGTACCACAAAAGGTGCTGTCTCTCTTCAGACGTACCTCGCAATCATCGGCGTCATGTGTATTGGACCTTTCCTTTCGCTCCTCCTCTCTAAACCGGAGAAAGTACAAAGAAGGGATGGCGTCAAGATCACGTTTAGAAAAATGAGCTGGTCTCGGACTTTGTATGAGTTTTATAAAGTCGTTAGCTCACGGAGTGTGAGTAAGGGGGTTTTTCATGTGGCGTGAGCGTTATGTGTGCTGAGATTGGTATCAAAGGTTCTCCTACTTTGCCCCTGGTTCTTTACCCAATGGCTTTATAACGCCTACGTTGGTACGTATCTGCGTTCATTTCATTTCATTTTTAGCTCCTCTCACCTGTCAACGGCGTTTCTGATTACGCTTGCTACCAGGTACACTTCAAACTCAATTCTTCAGCGTCCGTACTCGCGCACTGTGTTCGCTTCTAGTGCCATGGGGGGATATCTTTGGCGCCTTCATCATGGGCCACTTCCTCGATCACGCAAAGCGACTTTCCATCAACCAACGTGCACGATTTACTTGGGCCTTTCTTATGGCTTTGACTCTTGGTCTGTGGGTCTGGGCTGCGATTATCTCGAAACAACTTGAGGGTCATCCATCTGGTATCGATTGGTCATCAGGGGCTATCTTTGGCAAGATATTCGGTTTGATTTTCATGTTTGAATTTACATCGATGGCTACGCAAACGCTTTTGTATTGGTTAATTGGTCACAGTGAGTTTTTTCTGTGTTCGTTTGATTGTTTGATGAAGTACCGTTTACGCGAGTGCTGGTTAGTGTATAGTGATTTCCTCGTGCTTTTGTATATGGTTGGAACGCTACGTGGTATGGAATGTATTGGACAAGCCGTTGCGTATGGTATCAAGTCCAAGAATTTATCGGATTGGGTAGCCATTGGGCTGAATATTGGTCTCAGTGAGTGTCTTGTCGCTCTCGATCTCGGCTTGGATAGTGCTGACCTCCCCTTGCAGTTGTGTTTTCGATGCCATTTGCTTGGGTGGTAATCCGTAAGATTGGGGTAGAACGGTTTGAGGAGATTGATTTCGGATCTGCGAATGCTGTTGATGAGAAGAAAGATGTCACCGATGTGGAGGTCAAGGAGAGGGACCTCGAAGATGATAGTGTGACGGATAGCAAAAGTCTTCAATGAGCTTTAACGATTTTTAATATGGTGTATCTACTCAATATCAAGGTTACGAGTGTAACAATATCCTTAACTGGGTTGATGTACAACAACAATCCCAAAATACGAGAAGAGTTAACATCCATAACAATACTTGAGATTGTCAACACAACAACAGCCCGTGCGTGATCACAACTAAAATACCCAATGAGCCAATGACTGAGCGGGCAGGGAAAAAAACAGCACGTTCAAGTGAAGAGTACAAGGTTACAACCACATACTACGATCATGTCTAACAAGTACCGAACTAGGGTCCATAGATTTATTCGGCATTCTCTCCCATATAGGATCAACATCTGGTCCGTCGAGGTCTCCTGCACCGTCCCAGCCCCAACACCAGACTGAACACAAAGCAGTCATTCCTAAGTTAAGGAGGCGAAGTAATAGAGTGGATACGCACCATATTCAGGACCGCTGATGAAATTTAACTCTTGACTCTCTTCTTCCGTGAATAGTCGATCGTGAGGGCCGAACCATGATCGGTCTTGGGGATCTGTCCGTGGATCGTCTGGGAGTCCGCCTAATCGGGCATACCCGCGAATGGCGGTGAGGTTACGTCTTGAGGGGTGGATGATGTCGAACACACGCTGCATGCGAGGAATCATTAGCGCACAGAGTGGAGGAAGAAGGAGAGTGGGGACATACGCGGTCGTATGCCAGTTTGACCCTCGGCACCATCAAAATTCTGCCATACCCAGCTTCCCAATAATCATTACAAACCAAACTACACTCGCTAGCCGAACATTCACCCTCTGTAATCTTCGCCATCCTGAATCTCACATGTGGATATGAATAAAAAGGTGCTGGATCCAATACCGCTATCCCGTTCCAACAGCTTTGCACTTGAACAGGTAAATGTCGCTGGAACCTCTGTGCGCTTTCTTCGTGGTGGAATATCCTTTCAAACGGCGCATTTTCCAGTGCAGTGCCGTTGATATCCCTCGCTACCCAGTTATCGTAAAATACCGGAGCACCAATTTCATCGTGGTACATGTAATCCGCGGCACATGTGATGCCGGCGTTGTTTTTCCTGCTTTGCCAGATCAACTCGAGGAGGTCGTCGACACAGGGGAGGATGTCGTTCATAAAAATAATAGTGTCAAAGTACTCGTTTTCCGAGTCTCGGAGTTCATGGAGGGGTACAAAGGCCGAGTTACGGACTTCTGCGAGGTATTCAATGCGGTGGTTAAATTGACCACGGGTGCGTTGCGACGTGTGTATCGCGACGCGGAGACCGACGCTTCTCGTGAGTGCGGAAAAGATTCGGAGGAGAGCTTTGGTTTGGTCGTTGGACCCGTTTTCGTATATGGACACAAAGACGTTGTGGTACCCCAGAATAGAGGCTACCCGGAAGAGTGTGGCGAATAAATCGGGGACGATGTCGAAGGAGTTGTAGAGGTTGATGGCGATGAAGTATTTGTGATCTTTGTTAGCGGAAAGGTCTCTTCTGACGGTGGATGTGTGTAGATGGTCATTATCAGGCGAAAATCCGAGCAGAGAGCCTATCCATGAGCGGTCAGAGGGAGGTGTGAAGCCCGCAAGGGGTGCATAACGGTCGAGGGCTTGTTGGACATAGAGTGGCTGAGAATTGCGTGTGCACTCTTTTGTGTAGTGCGGAGAGAGCGTTGTGAGGAGCTCAAGAATACGTTGTCGTTGCCCTGTAGTAGGCAGCGGTATGGGTTGCCGGGATTTTGGGTGAGAACGGGACGGAATGTGTCCGCTCCGCCAAATTGGTAATGAGGACTGGAAAAGGAAATTGGAAATAACATATAAGCGAGAGAGTTGGAGTGTGAGGACAGGGGCTACATCGACGTACTGTATGCCACGGAATGAGTCTTGCGAGGAAAAATCCGATGAAGACACCGAGGGCGATGGCGGCTGGGATTGTGTCCTTGCGGTACCTCACAGGTATCATCATGGTAAGAGGCAGACCATTCAGTTCACACGCTTCCTCTCTTGGCCATGGACCACAACATCAAGCTCAGGTCAAAGTCCCTTCGTATATCCTCTCCGTCCAGTAGTCAGTCGTCGTTGGGTACTCAAGACGACGAGAAACCACGACGGTCGCAGTCACGGACGTTCGGCGTCGCGAACCGTGTCTGGCTCATCGTGGTGCTTGTTCTGGTTACTATTTTATTGCTACATCGCCTCCTTCCTGGACCTACTCAGCCACCTCTGCCTTCGTATGCCAGTGGCGACCTACACCCGAAGAATTATCTGAATTCATCGTCGTCTTCGCCCTCACCACCCCCGAATCCGTTTCCTTTTTGTCCTTCAAATGGTCCATCGGACACTCTGGCAGCCAAGTATGGCGCTAGCGGCCTTTCCCAAACCCGGAGATTCCAAGGCACCGGATTTCGCGTCCAACGTGTGTTGAGACGGGCGCTGTCAGGGCAACCCGTTACGATCAGCGTCATTGGCGGCTCAAGTACGTTATATTCTTTCAATCCACTGTCCGAGATGTCCTGATCATCCCTTGTAGTATCTGCATGCCACGGCGCAGGTGATAGTCCTATCTCTCCCAAATGCTATGTATCGAAATTCTTCGACTGGTGGAATACGGTCTTCCCACACCCCGCGACAGAAATCACAAACGGTGCTATGCGGCGGACAAGTTCCGACTACTTCGGTTATTGTAGTGCGCATCACCTACCAGATGTTACAGACCTTGTCATTGTTGAGCTTGATTCTGATGATACACCGTACGTTTACCTTCTCGTCTCACCCTTTTCTCATCTCTATACATTTCATTCCGCCGTCACGCTCTTTTCATATTCAGCCACAATCGCCGTCTCATCACCTATCTGACTTGACACTACAGGGATGCTGAGAAAACAACGAACTTCGAGTTTCTTATCCGGTCTCTCCTCCTACGCCCCGACCAACCCGCCGTCATTATCCTTGGCCATTTCTCACCTCAAGTCTACCAAACATGGAGTCTGACAGGTCCAGACCATTGGCACTCTATTGTAGCCAGTCATTACGACGTACCACACCTCACCACAAAACCCTTGCTCTATGACGATTACGTCGAAAATCCTGACTCTATCAGGAAAAAATATTACGCTGATCCGATCCTCGCTAATCCCAATGGGCATACCCTCCTCTCCGACGTTTTAATTGCGTACTTCCAATCCATGACTTGCCAATCGTGGCATGTTATCACTGGAGAAGAGTATGATCCTACTACAGGAACATACAAAGAGAAGGGCGGAGGTGGAGGAGGCCTGTTCGGTGGCGTAGGCCTCCGCAAAGGTGTTCCTGAGCCCAAAGCCAAACCCGATAATCCCAGCGAAGACTCTTCGTCCGACTCCGCCAACACCGACCGCACAAAGCCCAAATCACCTTCCTCTGATCCCCGTCTCAAGGTTCCACAAAGCCTCGTCTCCCTTCCCCGCTCATCCTCTCACCGCTCCTCTGGCCAGTTCGACGAACTAGCACCCTACTGCGTTTCTGCAAATGACCTAATCAATCCTCTCCCACCATCACTGTTCTACGGATCCGGATGGCAGATATATCATCCCAGTACAAGTCAAAGTTCGAGTCGACATGATACTGTGGAGGGAGGAGCTACGGCTGCGCATTATTTTTATTCGACGTTGCCGCTGAGTAGAATTAGGATCCCGATTGTTGTTGGGCATGGGGATGTGGGGGTTTATTATCTGAGGGAGGATTGGGCGGGGAGGGGCGGTGGGAGTGAGATTGAGTGTTGGGTGGATGATAATTATTCGGGGAGGAAGACGTTGAGGAATGGGAAGGAAGGGAAGGGCGTTGAGGTTATGTGAGTTCTGTTACTGCTGAATGAATGGGATGGCTGCTGACGTTTCTTTTTGTGGTCCAGGTTGACGTTGATTGATCGTTTCGTCGCGAAAGGTTCACATTACGTAGAGTGCCAGCTGATGGGAGAGGAGGGACAGGGCGTGTCGATGTTTAAGATTGTGGGCATTTTCGCGAATTGAGGAGAGCGTCAAAGCTGGTGGGGTTTTCTTTTGTATGGATGGACGTTCAATCACGAGGACTTTCGTTTATCTTGACTTTTGGTATTCCATATCGAGAACGGTTTGGTGTAGCTCTTGATAGTAAGCCATTCAGTCAGGGAAGTACGCTGCGAATGGTTCCAAGGACCAGTGAATCACGCCGTATGATTCTGGGATTAGCGGTGCAGACAGGGTCTACCCTATTAGAACTGTGTGCTATGCTCCACTGCAATTGTGCCGGTTAAAAATACACTAGCTGCTAATCCGATTGAATGGCTTCTGCTTCGGTCATTATACAGCTTTCGCACCCAGACCACCACCATCTCAACTCCTCCTCAATGTTCAATAATTCCAGTAATTTCAGGATTGACGGAGGAAACTTTGTAATACAATGCAACTCTGTCCAAAGCGGTAAAATATTCCTACTCCCGTCGCCGGTCATCGCTCAACGAGCTCAAATAATACAGGCATTGACAAGCTGTATCAATACTGCACCCCAGACGCCGCTCATGACTCGTATGCCCGCAGATCCAGAACCTGCTGCTTCGAGGGAACTCGCACGATGTATATACAGGGAATAACGGACTGGGGGACCAGTTCAGATGAATCACGTCCCCGCCTGTTCTGGATGTGGGGTCCTGCCGGAGTTGGCAAAACCGCGATCGCGCAATCTTGTGCGAAGGAGGCCACCGCACACGGAGTGTTGGGAGCTACATTCTTCTTCTCCCGCGATAACGGCGTGGTTTCCCCCGCATACTTCTTCACTACCATTGCCTACCAGCTTGCTCTGCAATTGGACGATTACAAAGCCATTCTGGGCATCAAAATCCAGCGTAATCCAGCCATTCTGACGAAAGGATTAGGTGCTCAGCTTCAAGAGCTTATCATCGCCCCGTTTTTGCAGCTCGAGGGACGGAACTTGCGCCCACAGCCCAGGATCGTGTTTATCGATGGCCTCGACGAATGCAACGACGATTCTGCGCAGGCGGAGATGGTGGAGCTTGTTGCGAGTTCGGTTGCGCAGTATGGAAGCAGAATCCCTCTTCTCTGGGCTTTCTTCAGTCGCCCCGAGCGCCATATTGAGCGAACATTCTCAAGATACTCCGTCTCGCCTCTTTTCTGGCTGATCAAGCTGCCGATAACCCGTAACGGTGACCCTGATATCAGACTCTTCCTCAGGGCCTCTCTCAAACTCCCCGGCGGCAGTACCCTTGATCCTTCCTCCGGAACGAGTGTGTGGCTTTCAGAGGAAGATCTCAGCACGCTTGTCCAGATGGTGGCGGGTCTCTTCATATACGCCGCTGTCATTGTCAAGTTTATCATGGATCCCGACGCTCTCAGCCCTCAGCGACAGTTGCAAGACGTGCTGTCAGTTTTTTCGGATCGCATGCATATGACACAGTTTAATGAACAGGAGAGCCCTCTGGCCGGTTTGGATGCTTTTTATCGCATGATCATGAGTCGCATACCGGAAAAAATCCTTCCTATTGTTCAACAGATCCTTCTTGTACAAACAAAGTGGGACCTTTTCCACCAAGCATCTAAATCTCCACTAGTGCGACTACTGGCAAATCTCTTTAGGCTCAGTCTACAAGAGTTTGAGAACTGCTTCTCAAAGCTTAGTTCTGTCCCAACTTTCAAAGAGTATATGCTTTCGGAGAGCGAGAGGGGAAAGGATGGGTGGCCTGGATCATTGATGGTCGTCTTCTACCATGCGTCGTTCCTGGAGTTCTTACGTGACCAGAGGCGGTCAGGCAAATACTGGATAGAAAATCAACGTCACTGGAGTTCTCTTGCTGTTAAAGGACTACGCCTGCTGAAAGACATCTATGCAACTAACGGACTCTCACAAGGTGGGCTATCTCAAATCTCAATGCGCATTTGTAATCTGATCCAAAGCTTAGATAAGAAGATCCGGGAGCTACGGAAAATACTTCCTGTTTGCCTCGGCGATATCCCCATTCCAGACCAACATTTCCAGTTTCGAGACGAATTGTGCCTTGGCTTCCTCTACAGGAACATTCCTGTATGGTGTGAATCTTCTGGATATGCAGATGAGGTCATCGAAGAGCTTTATCACACCGACTATGCGATGCTTGCGAGACTTGAGGCAAGACTAGGCGTAGACAAACCTATAAGCTGGGTATGTCGCCCTTGACTATTTAGGATTTTTGGAAACCGCTGATGGCATCTTTCTACTAGCGACAGTTCCCGGAAAATATACGCCTGGGCGACCCGCATTGGAAGGTCTCCCATAGGCGTCCTCCGGATCCATGCAACGGCAGCCTCTTGAACAGTTCTGCAAATATAGAATCGATTCTTCGTTACATCGCTTCAGTACTCGAAATACCAACAGAGATAATTAGTCGCCTTGGCTCAATTCATGGTACGTAAAACAATGGGCCTAAGATAGGAACCGTTACTGAGAAGATTTCAGAACTCAATGACTTGATTCAATCAAAAGTAGTGGATTATTTCTCGTCATATGTCCAGGATGTATTGGAGGTGGCAAGGGTACGATTTCATCTGATATTCATACGACCTCCTGCTGAGCTGCATTTTCTAGAAAATCGATTTTGAAGCTTTAGACATGTTCGACCTGCTAGAATACTACTACTACGAGTGGCGACAGTTTCGTTCTCATTATTATATAATTACCAGCAATCATTACGCGCTAGAGACTATCAGAAGGGTGAGTCTAGCCCGTCACATATTCCGCCGTATTGAACTGGATCTAGGCAGCTCTTTTACCTTGGGAGAAGAATTTTCTTTCGGTCTTGCAAGGAACTGAAAACCGACTCACCAATGCTGCCCTCGCTCGCTTAAAACAGCTTCGAGATCGTGATCTACTCAATCGAGATGCAAGAGCTGCGCTTCTCGAGTTCTTTGAATTCACCGATGATCCGAGCTCAAGTTCTTACCACGCAGCACACGTTGAAAGCGCTGTTCTTCAGGCTACGATCGAATACTACACAACCGAGCGGCCTCATGTTCTCCTATCAGACGACATACCGCTTTCGAATTTCAAGCGCATTGCATCTCGCCTCGGGGACGAGCAATACCTTCATCGCCCCTCCCACCCTTTCCATTCTCGGAGCGTCATGATGCGATTATGCACGGACACTTTATTAAAGGATCACCGGGAGGAAGTGTGCAAGGAATTCGCAGTATACCTTACCACCGGCAATTACGAAAATATCTCATGGGTCCTGAGAGCTATGGCCTGGAGCGCTGTCGCAACCGACCGGCTCCTGATGATATTTAAGGCACACGCCAAAAAGATGGCGTTCGACGCAATTGTCAGTGCCAATGGAGACGGTGTGCCATCTCTGAAGGATTCTGGCGACTTTGAACAGAATCTTGTCAGCATCCTACGGCAAAACTTACTGCTAATCGAAATGAGCCTGGAGACTGATGGTACCAAGTATTGCGTGCCCGATCATTATGCTCACAAATTCCGTGACAACGTTGAGGAGGTATTGGAGGAGATCCTCAATGAATACCCACAGTGGCGTGGGTCAGTGGGCGAGCTCTAGTCCCAGCGAGCTCGTAGAGCAAAAGAGACAAGACAGCGGATAAGGAGAGGGGAAGTCAGTTACAAAGTGTCTTTATGTAAGTCCTCCACTACCCAAGGCAGCAATTCCCTCTAAACCTCATTTGATAGGCGAGTGATTACGACACTGATTGGGAGGAGAACGATTGGGAGGAGTCTCCTGATTCAGATGGAGAAGAGTCTGGTTTAGGGCGGTCATCATCTGCACACTCGAGAGATTTTGCCTCGTACGAGGACAATCTTGGCGATCGTCAATTTCCACATCAACCCCAGCCCTCTGCCGGCTCGAGTGTTCCTCTACTTATTCATACTCCGGGGGCGGATGAATGCTTAAGCCAACTGGGGACGCAGGCTTCGGGCACAGTTGGAGACCCGATACTAGAAGACAGTGCATCATATCAAAATCCAGCAGGCAATGCGACCTTTGTCCAGTACGCTTCACGTCGCCGAGTGTCAATGGTATTTGCACGGTGGACTTGTAGTGTGAGAAATTACTGGGCAAAAGCCCAGAGGGCTTTCCCGCCTGGGAAAGGCGGCACCAAAGACTGAGAGGGCAGGTTTAGTGACATATTACCTCTTTGAGCCCTACTGAATCCTGATGTAAGGTCACTGCCATCACCCGCCCTCCTCTGCTACCTTTTAGCACCAGACTTCCCTTTTTGACAATGTTTTCGTCTCTCTAGCATCATCCCATCATCTCGACGACCCTGCGTTCATCAAGTCTGGCCAATGGCCATTACAACCAAGACATCCCATCAGCCCATCCGCTGGCTGCCATCCCCAATTCCTTCTCTTACTTTCCTCTCTCTCAATTTCAATGCTGTGCCTTTGATCCTGTTTTCGTTTCCTTTTTCTTCGCTTCACTAATTCTGTACATCCGGTTTCGTTCGACTTCAATGCCACCAGGCTGGGACTTGATATTCAACTGGCTGGAGTCCGCCCCTTTGAATTTTGTTTCGACCAATCTTTTTCGTCCTTCGCTCCCCTTTGCTCCAAAAATCCCATAAAATCGACATACATGCTCCATTCTACCCTCTTTCGTCGCTTTCCATTGTTTACTCTGAGAGTCATAGCGACCACACGGCCGCACTCCTAGTCGATGTTCCGTCACTAGCATTCCTTAGATTTATCCCTCTACCCCAAAATCCTCGGAAACTCGGTATTCTACTTGTCTCTATCCTCTCTGACTCTTGTGGGTATACGTGGTAGATTTCTGATAATTTCTACGATGTATTTAGATGTTCTCTAATGAAGTCTATTCCCCCTCTCGCTTAGGCTCTCAGCTCGATGTCCACTACATTATCAAACTCACTCGAAATCGCCCTACTCCTCGACGGCTCACCCCTCAGTGACATTTTTTTCGTCGTCGCACTCATGCCAGCTCGGAGTGATTCCAATTAACTCTCATTTAATCTTTCTAATCTACCTTACTGGGTCATTAACCAATGACGAATAGACACAGTCGTACTCGCGCACCTACCCTGGCCTTAGAGAGTGAGAACAATGATTAGTGACTGTTGATATCATGGTGAAGGGCGGCGCAAAAGTCCAGGAAGCTGCAGGGCAATCCTAGATGAAGCAACGGTATCGAGTATCCTCTCTATAGGATACAACACGATGATTGTCGGCTATTCACATTCTCACATCCGTTGACCTTGCCTCAATGCCCGGACGTGCATACATCGACGTACGGTATGCCATGGAAGGAGTCTCGCGACGAAAAAGCCGATCAGGATGCCGAGAGCAATGGTAGCTGGGATTGTGTCCTCGTGATACCGCACAGGCAACATCATGGTAAGAGGCAGACCATTCAGTTCACACGCTCCCTTTCTTAGCCATGGACCACAACATAAATCTCAGGTCAAAGTCTCTTCGCATATCCTCTCCGTCCAGCGGCCAGTCGTAGTTGGGTACACAAGACGACGAGAAGCCACGCAGGTCACAATCACGGACTTTCAGCGCCGCAAACTGTGTCTGGCTCATCGTGATACTTGTTCTGATTATTATTTTGCTCGTACATCGTCTCCTGCCTAGACCTACTCAGCCTCCTCTGCTTCCATATGCTAGTGACGAAAATCCCGCCTCTATCAAGAAAAAATACTACGCTGATCCGATTCTCATTGATCATAATGGACATACCCTCCTCTCCGACGTTCTAATTGTGTACTTCCAATCGATGACTTGTCAATCGTGGCATGTTATCAGCGGAGAGGAGTATGATCCTATGACGGGAACATACAAAGAGAAGGGAGGGGGAGGCTTGTTCGATGGCATAGGCCTCCGCAAAGGCGTTCCTGAACCCAAACACAAACTCAACAACCCCAACAAAGAAGTCGTAGTTGGGTACATAGGATGATGAGAAACAATGCAGGTCGCAGTCACGGACGTTCGGCGCCGCAAATCGTGTCTGGCTCATCGCGGTGCTTGTTCTTTCGGTACACTGTCTCCTTCCTGGACCTACTCAGCCTCCTTTGCCTTCGTATGCCAGTGACGAAAATCCAGACTGTATCAGAAAAATAATATCACACTGATTCAATCCTCGCCAATCCTAATGGACATACCATCCTCTCCGGCGTTCTAATTGCGTGCTTCCAACCCATGACTTGCCAATCGCGGCATGTTATCACTGGAGAGGAGTATGATCCTACTACGGGAACATATAAAGAGAAGGGTGGAGGTGGAGGAGGCTTATTCGGTGGCGTAGACCTCCGCAAAGGTGCTCCTGAACCCAAGCCCAAACCCGATAATCCCAGAGATGACTCTTCGTCCGACTCCGCCAACATCGACCGCATAAAGCCCAGATCACCCTCCTCCGACCTCTAACCCCCGCCTCAAGGTACCACAAAGTCTCGTCTCCCTTCCCCGCTCATCCTCTCACCGCTCCTCCGGCTAGTTCGACCTACTCCGTTTCTGCGAACGACCTAATCAACCCCCTCCCACTATCATTATTCTACGGGTCTAGAGGGCAAATATATCATCCCAGTACGAGTCAAAGCTCGAGTAGACCTGATAGTGTGGAGGGAGGTGCTACAGCTGCGCATTATGTCTATTCGGCGCTGCCGTTGAGTCGGATTAGAATTCCGATCGTTGTGGGCATGGGGACGTGGGGATTCACTATTTGAGGGAGGATTGGGCGGGGAGGGGTGGTGGATGATAATTATTCGGGGAGGAAGACTTTGAGGAATGGGAAGGAGTGGAAGGGCGTTGAGGTTATGTGAGTGTTGTCATTGCTGAGTGAACGGGATGAGCTGCTCACGTTTCTTTTTGTGAATTAGGTCGACGTTCATTAATCGTTTCGTCTCAAAAGGCTCGCATTTTGTTGAGTGCCATTTGATGGGAGGAGGGACAGGGCATGTCAATGTTTAAGATTGTGGGGATTTTTGCGAATTGAGGAGAGACTTATCGGAGCTGGTGGCGTTTTATTTTGCATGCATGGACGTTCAATATTCAATGACGAGGACTCTTGATTATCTTGTCTTTTGGTATTCCATGAGAATGACTGGTGTGGCTCTCGATGACTCATCCAGTCAGGGAAGTATGCCGCCAATGGTTCCAAGGACCAGTGGGTCACGTCGTAGATTCTGAGATTAGTGATGTAGGCAGGTCCCCCATCTGCCCTATTAGAATTATGTGTATGCTTAATGCTGTGCTCTACCACAAATTGTGTCAGTTACAAATACACGAGCTACTATGTAATCCAATTGAATGGCTTCTGCTTCGATCACGCACAGCACCCACGGGTCACTACAGCTTTCGCACTCGGGCGCCCACCACCTCAACTCCTCTTCAATGTTCAATAACTCCAGTAATTTCAGAATCGACGGAGGAAACTTCGTCGTGCAATCCAACTCTGTCCAAAGTGGTAAAGTACTCGTACTTCCATCGCCGATCATCACTTAGCGAGCTCGAATCATACAGGCATTGACAAACTGTATCAATACTTCACCCCAGACGCCGCTCATGACTCGTATGCCCGCAGATCCAGAACCTGCTGCCTCGAGGGAACTCGTACAATGTATATACAGGGTATAACGGACTGGGAAATTGGTTCAAACGAATCGTAGTCCCGTCTTTTCTGGATGTGGGGTCCTGCTGGAGTCGGGAAAACAGCAATCGCGCAATCTTGTGCGAAGGAGGCCACCACACGCGGAGTGCTGGGAGCTACATTTTTCTTCTCTCGCGATAACGGTGTGGTCGCCCCCGCATACTTCTTCACTACCATTGCCTACCAGCTTGCTCTACAATTGGACGACTACAAAGCCATTCTAGGCGTCAAAATTCAGCGCAATCCGGCGGTTCTAACGAAAGGGCTGGACGCTCAGTTTCAAGAGCTTATCATCTCCCCGTTTTTGGAGCTCGAGGGACGGAACTTGTGCGTACAACCCAGAACTGTATTCATTGATGGCCTCGATGAATGTGGCGATGATTCTGCACAAGCGGAGATGGTGGAGCTTGTTGCAAGTTCGATTGCAGAGTATGGAGGAAGAATACCCCTTCTCTGGGCTTTCTTTAGTCGTCCCGAGCCCCATATCGAGCAAACATTCTCGAAATACTCGGCCTCGCCTTTTTTCTGGCTGATAAAATTGCCGATATCCCATAGCGATGACCCCGATATCAGACTCTTCTTCAGAGCCTCCCTCAAACTTCCCGATGAAAGCTCCTATGATCCTTCCTCCAGAACAGGTCCGTGGCCTTCCGAGGAAGATCTCAGCACACTTGTCCAGATGGTGGCGGGTCTCTTCATATATGCTGCTGTCATTGTCAAATATATCATGGATCCCAGCGCTCTTAGCCCTCAACGGCAATTGCGAGACGTGCTGTCACTTTATTTGGACCAGATGCTCGTGACGCAGGTTAGCGAACAGGATAGCCCTCTGGCTGGTTTGGACGCCTTTTATCGCATGATCATGAATCGTGTTCCCGAAAAATTCCTCAGTATTGTTCAACAGATCCTCCTGGTCCAAACAAAGTGGAAGCTCCCCACCTACACCCACATTGCCAGAGATCATGTATCTCCACCAGTCCGACTACTGGCAAATCTCTTTGGGCTCAGCATACAGGAGTTTGAGAACTGCTTCTCAAAGCTTCGTTCTGTCCTAACTTTTGAAGAACATATGCTTTCGCCGAATGGGAGGGAAAAGGATGGGTGGCCTGGATCGTTGATGATTGTTTTCTATCACGCGTCGTTCCTGGAGTTCTTGCATGACCCGAGACGGTCAGGCAAATATTGGATACAAGATCAGCGTCACTGGAGTTCCCTTGCTATTAAAGGGTTACACCTACTGAAGGACATCTATGCGATGAACGGACTCCCGCAAGGTAGGCTATCCCAGATCTTAATGAGCATTTGTTAACCGAATGCTCAGATAAGAAGATCCGGAAGCTACGGAAACTGCTTCCTGTTTGTTTCAGTGAAACCGCCATTCCAGATGAACATTTCCAGTTTCGAGATGAATTGTGCTTTGATTTCCTCTACACGTACACACCTGTATGGTGTGAATTTTCTGGATATGTGGACGAGATTATAGAAGAGCTTCATCGTACCGACTATGCGATGCTCGCAAGACTGGGGGAGAGTTCAGGTTATGATGAGCCCACCAGCTGGGTGTGTTATCTTGACCATTTTTTTTGGGAAGTACTGATGGCATCCATTTCCCAGCAACGATTCCCTGAAAATGTACGCCTGGCTGACCCGCATTGGAAGATCTCCCATCGGCGGCCTCCAGGAGAGCGTCTATTTGGACACAACAGAGGCTGGTTGAACAGCCCTACTGATATAGAATCCGGTCTCGATTACATTACTTCAGCATTCAAGATACTGACAGAGGAAGCTGGTTGCATTGACGGCCTTGATCAGCCAAGTAACGTGAACCAAAGTCCACTTCAGGGTATGTAAAATAATGGACCTAAGATGGGGACCGCCACTGAGAAAAGCTCAGGGCCTAATGACTTGGTTCGATCAAAAGTAACAGATTATTTTACCTCTTATGTCCAGGATGCATTGGAGGTAGCAAGAGTATGATTTATCTGATGCTTGTATGATCTCCCTGCTGAGCTGCTTTTTCTAGGAAATCAACTTTGAAGACTTAGATGCATTTGACTTGCTTGAATACTATTGTCATGAGTGGCAGCAGTATCACTATCATTACCATGCAAATCTAGGTGGTGCGCGGGTCCCAGAGACTATCAGAAGGGTGAGGATAGCTTGTTATCATATATCTCATCATGCTGAACTGGATCTAGGCAGCTCTTTTACCTTGGGAGAAGAATTTTCTTTCAGTCTTGCAAGGAACTGACAACTGGCTCACCAATGCTGCCCTTGTCCGCTTAAAACAGCTTCGAGATCGTGATCTACTCAGCCAAAATGCAAGTGATGTGCTTCTCAAGTTCTTTGAATCCACAATCGAATTACAATCCACCCATGGTCCAAGCTCAAGTTCTTACTATGCCACACACATTAAGAGCGCTGTTTGTCAGGCCACAGTTGAATATTACACTACTGAACAGTCTTGCATGTTTCTCTCAGACAGCACACCACTTTCAAATTTCAAACACATTGCAACTCGCCTCAGCAAGGAGGAATACCTTCATCCTGGCCAATTTCAGAGTGACATGATGCAATTATGCACGGACACTTTACTGAAGGGTCATGGGGAGGAAGTGTGCAAGGAATTCACAGTGCATCTTACTGCTGGCAATGACAAAGATCTCTCATGGGTTCTGAGAGCTACAGCCTGGAGTGTTGCCACAACCAACCAACTCCTGGATATATTCAAGCTAGACACCAAAAAGATGGCATTTGACACATTTCTCAGTGCTGATGGAGACAGGGTGTTATCCCTGCAGGATTCTGGTACCTTTGAACGGAACCTTGTTGATATCCTATGGCACAACTTGGAATTGGTTGAAATGACTCTTGAGACTGATGGTGCCAAGTATCATGTGCCTGATGATTATGCCCACAAATTCCGTGATGGAGCCGAGGAGGTATTGGAGCAAATCTTCAATGAATACCCACAATGGCGTGGAGAGGGCAATCTCTGGTCCCACTGTGCTCGTAAAGCAAAGGAGATAAGGCGGTTGGGATGGGAAGTTGGGTCCAGGTGTCTTTATGTAAGTCTTCTGCTACCCAATGCAGCAATCCCCTCTCAATCTCATTTGATAGGAGAGTGATTATGAAACGGATTTGGAAGAATGCAGCTGGAAGGAGCTCATGTTAGAATTGCAATGTGAGGATCATTTTCAGGAATTATTCTAAGTTTAAATTACATTTATTGTTTCCATGGTATCATGTATATATACTTGTAGTCTACATTCTGTTTGCCCTCCAATTCTATCATGTTCACCCTGTATCGAGTCCCTTCAATAGCTCAAATGCGAGAAGCCTCCTGATTCAGATGGAGGAGAGTCTAATTTGGGACACTCATTGTCATTTGCGCACTCGGGAGATTTCACTTTGTGCAAGGACAATCTTGACAATTGTCAGCTTGCACACCAACCCTGACAACCCTCTGACAGCTTGAGCATTCTACCATCTCATATTCATACACTGGGGGCAAATAAAGGCATAGTCCAACTAGGGACACAGGATTCGGACCTGGTTGGGGATCCGACACTCGAAGAGGGTGCATCACATCAGATTCTGGCAGAGGATAGGATTTGGACCTTAGTGGTCAATGTAGTGGATTTTTTTTTATAAGGCCGATGTAGAAAAGACTTTCATTTTCCGACCTTGGAGATACGACGACTAAATTCCCTTTCCGCTACCACATAGAGATGATTGCCCTGCCTTGTTAAAATTAAATTAAATTAAAGAACGAACCCACGGACACTATTCCTAGTCTATCGGCTATTGGGCAAAGGGAACCTGGGGAGAAAGGTATGGTTAAGCAGATATGTAGCCAAAGCGAGGAATGAGGCGACATGAATCAGGAATTGGACGAAGAGTCAAGCGAAGTTAAACAACGACTCATAGGTCTCGTGATGTCTGATTCTTTGACCAGGTATTGAGTTACTCGACTTTACTCACTACAAACGAAAACGACTTTCCATTCTATAAGTACCATGACTTGATTCGTCATTATGTAACGGCTCTAGATTCCAACTTGATACAAGGTAGTACAACCATTAATACTTTGCTGCTGCCAAGTAAGCGCAAAGAATACCTTTATCTACTCCAGCCTGGGGCTCGCCCGGAAGGAATGGGACTCGACTATGCACCCTCAGTAGCGTAGTCGCCGGCTCGATGGCCTCCAAGAAAAAATCGCCAATCTCACAATATCTGTGTGCCCTTCCTTTTTGCAACAAGCGTTCGGGAAATAAGATACCCAAAGCCCGTGACAACACAGAAAACCTGACAATCTGGTCACTAAATTGAATCATATCAAGGGTAGAATACACATACCCCAGAAAACACTGATGCGCGAACCCAATTGTATTGATCCGTCAACAATGCTCCTGATATCGGAGTTGCTGCGATGTTAAATCAGCATCAGAAGCTCTCAACAGACTGCTCCCTTGAGAGTTAAGCGGCCAAGAACAAGGGCTCACCGACAAGACCGATAAACCCTGTATCAGACATATCAGTGATTGAGTTTTGAATTCGAAGCAGATTTTCGCGGAACATTATCTCACCTCCAAAAAAGAAAAATATCCCCAGCCGAGTACCGTATTCCTTGGGATCGGACATCAGTGCGACTGTGGGCGAGAACTTCTGTTAGCGCCACTGTTGGCCATTATTTATCATACGCACGCATAATTGCTGGCGTTAACCCAATACCTGTAAGGAGGAACAAAGTCAAGGGAAGTCGGATGCCAAAACAGATAAATTTAGGCGTACATCCACCCGAGACTAGCCCATAGACAACCGCATAGACCGCAACTCCAACACGACCATTGACCAGGGGCAGGCACGCTGTAACAACGCCATTCGCGATCATGAAAAATACGCTCATATTCATAGGACCAAGCTTCGGCGCAAAGTAGCCCGGAATGACACGACCGAAAACACTAGCGGCATTTAGTATAGATAGCTTGGTTTCGGGTAAGGCGTCAGTTGAAATCTATGGGCACGGCCGAAGGGAAGTGAACCTACAGAATAGAATGCCAGTTGTTCGTCGATGCCGTGGACAATGGCGTACAGCTGGAGGTAGAAGACAACATAAAATAGACCGAGGAAAGCTAACATACAGCTATATAACCATCATCAGCTGATGAAATGTTCGAAGGGCGATCGAGTACACTCTAGCTTACCTTATCACAACAATCACATAAGGTACGTCCTTAACGTATTGTTTGACGGGAAATGGATGACCACCTTTATGAGGCGGTAGGCGTGTTCGCATAATGGAATTCGCAACAAGTAGAAGGAAAACGTTGAAGGCTCCACTGATACGGACGCCGTTGTGGAAGCCAATCTTTTCATTATTGAACAGGTTGTTGAGCATTATAGGCTGTAATATTGCGCCTGATAGCCATGTTAGACATGATTTTGTTCGGCTCTCGGAGGCCGAACTCACCAAGTGCGGATCCAGTGGAAACAATTCCTACAGCAAGAGGTCGTCTGCGTTTGAAGTAGTGGCCGACTATAGCTACCGATGGAAGATATGATAGGCCGCTTGCTAAACCAAAAGCGATTCCATGACTCAGGAATACCTAGTACCACAGTGAGCACTAGGCCAAAGTCGACTATAGTGCCAGAATGGTTACCTGGTAATAGCTATTTTCATGGGATAGGGAGAGCATGAAAACTATAGTTTTGCCAGTTAGAACGAAGGTATTTCAGGAGCCAAATGCTTACTTGATACAGCGTAGAGAATAAGGCTGCCAAAGTTCAGCCAGTAGCTAGAGGAAAATTTGAGCGTGAAACAATACTCGTAGCAGAATGTTCAAACGTACAAGTACCCCGCATCGAATAATCTTCCAGTCACAACTCCCATCGAGAATGTGAAGCATATCTGGATACCTCCAATCCACCTGACCGACCAGTGCCACAAAGACAGTTATAGTGAGTAGTGAACAGCGCTGTTTTTGGACTACCTCACCCAATGTCACTCGGGGTTGATTGTGTGAGGTAGCTGCGCACATAGTAATCTTGGTATGCTCCAAAAGCATTCACATAACTAAGCCCACTTCAATAATGTGCCTTTCGGTTTCGGTGACGACATACCCGAAGTTGACGAATTGAACCAACCAGCTGATTGAAAGCGTTAATAAACTGAGAAGTCTAAATTTACGCGGCATTAAACCAACTTACGCCCCTACGACTGTCGCCCACGCTCGAAATCCACCTTCAGGAAGCTCAATATCAAGAACCGGCGGTGACTCCACACCGCGTACGGGCGTTACAGGCGTTTCGGTCGAGCCCTTTCCTTCCACAGACGAAGCCGAGGCCGAGGATTTGCTTAGCGCAACTGGCTCAGCATTTTTTTCCGCATCCCTCGCAGTGAGCTCAGATGGGCATTCCATTGAGGGGGAGGGATGGGTGCGGGGAGATGGGAGAGGCGGTTTCCACGACTGCCAGGATAAGCATTGGCGGTTATAAAGAAAGATTTGACTGGGGAGTCGAAGGTAAGATTCGGGGATTCCACTTGACAGTCACCGTCACCGTGTCGTTATTTTTAGAAGAACCCAGATAGCCGATTAGATAATCACCTTTTGTAGACTCTGCCGATGGTGCCTTACTCCTTGGAGGCTGCCAACAACGTCAGCTGCCTCGGCGAGCCTCTTCTTTTACTTAATCTTCTTCAACCTCTTTTGACTATGCACCGACGGCTTTCGAAGACTAACTGGGCTTCGTGCTATTAGCTCCACTTCAGAACGTTCTCGCCAGTTCTATTACTACTCAGTGACTCTGCTGCAAGCATCGGTATTATCGGGGATTTTTATCAACTCAGAACAGCCGGATGATCCCCAGAATTTCAAACAGTTCCGCGTGCAGCTATTCATCCGTGCGATCACGTAGTGTTGAATCATCTCTTTCATTGCAGGGTCAATGGCACCCCAATACTCTGCTCTGGCGTCTCACGAGATAACCCACACCCATGCTAAATCATGTCTTCCTTAAGCGGGAACAAAAGTGCTCAGGCCTCAGGTGCCAACCCATGAGATGATTCTTTGCCCCAAAGAATCATTTCAAGAGGCATTATCAGAGGGTCGGCACGTTGATTGACTTCTGGCTCCTCGTTGTACTTTAAAATCATTCCTTGTAAGTACCCACGCACCTTCTACCATGGCGGATTTGAGCACCGGCGGCGTAATCCGAGTTAGCGTCATAGATCTGTCGCATCATTGACCAATTCCTACTCCCAACAAGACGTAGGTACATCCATGAAGGCCCTACGCATCAAGACGCTTCTCACAGATGGTCATCCTCTTATATTTCTACCCAGATCAGCTCAAAAGCGCCTAAAGCGGGCCCTGCTCCTTAAGTGAGCCGGAGTCCTGTATCGCTAAAAGCTTAGGCTCCAACTCTATCTTTCCCCAGGAAGTCTTAGTAAGGAATCCCTTCTAGCCTCTAGGACGGGTCTCCATGTTTTCTCAGTCCCTGAGTTCTGCACTTCATTGTAATCCCTTACTACCTCTTTGACAGCAGGTGTGTTTGCCAGCGACAATGATTGGCCACTGTGCCGGGTGCTGGTCTGGATTCACCCATTGCCTTTTCTACACGTCTCTCCTCCTTCCTCTTCCTCTGGATATGCTTCCCCACGTGTGACGTAAGAAGATCGGGTCACCTCATACCTTCACAACTGAATTTCGTCTCTAGGATGCCGGCGCCTTCAATGTTTTATTACTTATGTCATATTCAAAGGACTATACCAGGGACGCTCAACTATCGTAATGACAGAAGGCCCTGGACCCCGTCCTGTGGTTCAGTGACTTCAGTCAACCCTCACACGATTCTATTTATGTTTGTGGACGTAGATGGACCTCTGATGAAGATCTCAGGCATCATATAAGTAAGTCAACAGCCGGTCGTCTTTTTAGCTCACCCAACATGTCTATATCCCCTGCCCTCCGCTCCGAGTTCGTGCACACAATAGGCTCGTATATTATCGGAGCCACGGCGTCCACCGGGTAAGCAATACTCTCGACAAGCACCTTCACTATGCTCGCCCGAGATTTAGTTCCTTCCTTTGAAAGATTACTAGGAATTACAACGCTGCAAAGCTGGATATACTATACTCGCTTTCCCAAGGATGCACCTCTTATTAAAGCTCTTGTACGTTGCTTCTTCTCTCGAAGTGGTGCACATTCCTAAAACATCCCTAAAGGTTCTCATTATATGGTACGAAGGTCCTGCTCGATGCAAATCATGCTTCTTGACAATCTCCAGGTGTCTTGAGGCCACTCGAACGACAATATGTGTATATGGCGGATACTATTATGCTGTTGAGCATTGGGGAGATATTTTTGCCCTGATGGAGAAAAATTGGTAGGCTGTTGAGGCTGCCTTGCACAAACATAGGTCGCTCAACTCACAATTAATTCGTGATAGGACCCTCACAGTGAGAATCATGGACTCCTTAAATCAGTCGTTGTACTGGCGCTAACTTCCTTCAACCTTCTCAGACAGTGATGATTCTAACGGTAGGTTCTTTCACCGCTCCAACCCATGTATTTCAAGCTTGACGTTTTTGCTGTAGTCACCCATAGAACTCTTGGCTCATCTCTTTTTTGCTCATCAAATTGGAAGCAGTACGTCACGGCGACCTCACTCGAAGGTTTCAACTTTTTAAGCCACAGGGTCAAGTTGTCACCGGAAACAACCGCCTCCTTTCCTATTTCATTGTGAGTCGCTCGCTCAGTTACTTACACGCAACGACTAACGTCCGTTATAACTCTAGGCAATCCTTTCTATCGTTGGATTCGGTAAGATGGGGTCCTTGCTTATGTGTACGAGAGACTTAATGAAGTGGATTCACAGGACTCGGCGTTGGTGAGTCCATCTACCGCTCCCAGAAGCAATGTTAACCGTAATTCCGTTGGTGATGACCCTAGCTTCATACATTACCGCGTAAGTCAAAACCCCCCTCCCCGCGATCGTTACCTTGTACTCCGAGCTAATTACTACTGCATTGTTCCAGGATCATAGATGGTACCATGAGTGGGTCCGTTCATGGGCCGCCCGCCGTACGCCTCTCTTTCATACGGCTAGTCCAGTCATACAACTGCACGCTAATCACTTGGTTCTAGCGCATTGCGATTGGCTCCCTCGCATGTGCCATCATTGCCGACTGGACGATTACCATATGCCTTGTTTCGTTCCTACGCGACAACCGGACAGTGAGGTATGTTTCATCCTGTCTTTCTCATGGCAAACTCTAAATTCATTTGAATCCAAACTGCAACTGTTACTCCGTAAGGGTGAGGACTCTCATGCAAACCTTGATTCTCTATGCCGTCAACTTTGGCCTCCTCATTAGGTGTGGGGCGTCATCCTTTCCCTTATGATTGTGTAATGTGCAAACTGATCGCTTTCCGATGACATGACGTATGTTTTTACTTGCCAGTTTGACGGATCTGGCTGTGATAATAATGGTGCGGGGATTTACATTGTCACTTTGTTGAAACTACACAACCGTCTCTTCTATTGTAGGTGAACGTGAAATGGCCCTATCTCAATCTGTATCAACTAAGTCTTTTCGAGGTCGTTGGGAACCGTAAGCCTAGTATATCGACTCTTTGTGTCATCTTAACGTCTGAAATTTGATTTTTTTCGGCTCAGTCTATGCAAACACTGTACTCGCTTCGTACGCCGTGTTGTTCAATTGGCCACATCACTGCCCCAGACTCACCCCTCTTGCAGACTTAATTCTCGTATTCTGGTCGCGGAACACGTCAACCGCCCCGGAAATCTCCATGTGACATCAATCAATGCTGTCTCAACTCAGATACACGGGTTTCATCGTCCCGCCAATCACCTGTCGACGTCGTCTGGTGGTTTCCACGTGCGTTTCTCTCTGTTTGTATTGAGTAACGACCTCCGAGCTGCGCCTGTGGGTCATTGTGAGATGGTCAGAGTCTGACGAGTATACCAGGTCCGGACTTTTGGAGATAATGAAGCATCACATACCGACGATATGGGATCTCCAAACACTAATCGTGGACCGGACCGTTCGACTGATACTCTTGACCTTGTTACACATGACAAAGGTGAAAATATAGAGTTGACGAGAGTTTGATAGACAGGCCACGGGAACTTGCTTCGTTTTGCTTTTGATATTTTCAGTCTGGTGAACGGGCTCGGTTGTCTTTTAGGGCCTGAATTATATTAAGATACCTGTTTTCCCATTCCCCGGTGCGGGATTGTATCTGCTCCGTAACCATCTACAACCGGAAGCCGATGCGAAAGCCTCGGTCGAGATAGTTGCTCTTAAGCAGCTCGAGCCTCGAGATGAGACGATCCCGAGTTAGACTGAGTTCGCAACACGCGCAACACTCCACTGCAGCTTATAATGATTGACGCTAATTAGAATATCCCTGGGCGCTCAGCGGTAACCTTTTTAAGCCGTATTCCTTCTCCTTCCCTTACACAACTACCATGACCACCTCTACTTTACAGTCTCAGTTTGCTGCCACGATAGGTGCTTGGGTTATTGGCGCTACTGCCTCCACTGGGTGAGCAATAGTTGCTGACTGTTGGGTTTCTCTCTCGATTTATCATGCTTTCCCTGGAAGATTGCTCGGTATTACGACGCTACAGAGCTGGATATATTACTCTCGCTTTCCAAGGGACCCTCCTTTCCTGAAGCTTCTTGTACGCCCACCACAACTTTTACACGGGATCATTACTGAATGACTCTTAGGTGGCCTTGATCTGGTATGAAGAGCCTCCTATATCCTGAGACTCGATGCTTGACTGTCTCCAGGTGCCTCGAAGCTACACGAACGACGATCGGTGTGTATGGTGGATATTATTATTCTGTAACACGTTGGGGTGACGCTCTGGCACTACTTTCAACAAACTGGTAATATGAATTCAACGCTTCCTTTGACCAACTACATTGACTAACTACATCAATGTTATGTCTTTCAGGAGTCTTCCAGTGAGTAATGCAATACCGACCAAACAGGAGACTAATTCCACTCAAACGACCTATTAGGCCATGGTTCTCCTTACGGTAAATGTCCGCTGCCACAATTCGAGTGTTTCAGTTCTGACCGGATATCCCTTCAGGCACCTATTGAACTTTTAGCTCATCTATTTTTTGCTCACCAAGTCCGATGTGGTACGTCACACAAGCACCTTAACTATATCAACTCTTACGCAAAGGGCCATCAGTAACAACTGGAAACTATCGTATACTCTTCTGTTTCATTGTAGGGTGCTTTCCACTCACTCACGTATATGAACTGAGTGTCCGATCTATGCTCAGGTTGTACTCTCTATCGCGGATTTTGGTGAGATAGTGACGCTCGTGTCGGTGCACCAGCAACTGAGAAAGCATATTGACAATGCACAGGTTTCGGGATCGGTGGGTACCGCCTCATAATGATTGGATGGCCGCCGGTTTTAATCCACGTTTGATAGCATCATATATCCTGGCGTAAGATCCTCCCACTCTGTCGGTGAACTCGATTGCCGACTGATCATACTGGCGCTTTCAGTGTTCGGGATGGAACCTTTGCAGGCATCGTTCTCGGCATGCCCAGTGTGCGTCTCCTACTATATGTCAGCATCCTTCATATGGTTCGAGATGGCTAACTACAACGACCTCAGCGCATTGCCAATGGAGCTCTTGCATCTTCTATCGTTGTTGACTGGACAATCACCATATGCCTCGTATCATTCTTCCGGAAAAATCAGGGTACCAGGTGGGTTTCAATTTGCTGTTTATATTTAAAAATTCATGGAAATGCACCCGGTAGGACACGAACTCTGATGCAGACTTTGATGCTGTATGCTATGAACTTTGGTCTACTCATCAGGTGAGATGAAAACGAAACTTGAAAGAGGGGGGGCCATACTTACGTGCCTGACACCTGCACAAGTTTGACAGATCTGATTGTGCTGGTATTGGTAAGTAGGAGAACACACATCTCTAGGGTATAAACTAATCAATCCTTGGCGTAAAGGCAAACATCAAGTGGCAGAATCATGTCAATCTATACCAAGTCAGCCTTTTTGAGGTCGTCGGAAACTGTAAGTCAATTATAGCCCCCCCGAAAAAATAAGACGTTCAGAGAACCTGAAACAACTCCCAAGTCTACGCAAACACCGTGCTCGCTTCGTACGTTTACCACCTGAATACATGTCACTCAAAAGGGCCACTCACTCACTCACATCTCAATCACAGACTCAACTCACGTACTCTAGTCGCCGAACACCTCTATCGCTCTAGAAACTTTCACTCTACGTCAATCAACGAGGTCTCAACTCAGATCCATGGGTTCCACCATCCGACTTTCTCGTCAACGCCAGCTGAGGGCGTTTATCATGTACGTCCTTACTATTCACAAGCTCGTTAGGACGTAATAGCATCTGAGTTTCTACATAACTATAATAATAATAGGTTCCGGTGACAATCGGAAATGACGGGAATTCAAAGAGCACCCGGATTGAAACTGGTGGGTTCGTAGATGGTCGTGGTGCTGAGGAGGGTAGATATCAAAAAAATCTCACCATGGTAGTTTCCGACTAGTAGTTACCGAGTTTCGATGGGAAACTACATGGTACTATATCTTTCTTTCTTGGCCTGCAGTTGGTGTATGATACAGTAATGTTTAATTACCTCCCTCGTCCTAGAGATAACCGTATTTTCTAATCAACGAGTCGTAACTAATATAGAGTACATGGCACTACCTGTAATGAACGTTCGGAACCTCCTCACAGTTCCGCCTGGTAAATTCAGCTGGATCCCCTATGACAGGTCAAAGGTATATTCTCAGATACATCCGAAGCTCGCTCTTTGTACAGCCTCAAACTCTTTAAAATCTCGACACGCGCCCAGCTATGTAGTACACACACACCATACATACTTAAGTAGTTCATCAGAGTCTTCATCCATCATCCACCATCATCATAGCATCACGCAAATCCTCCTATCCATTCATTATTCCCCCACTTGGCAACTCTCCCGTCCCGTTTCAAAAAAACCCATCCGGATGAAACGATTACTACTCGAGTACATACACACCGAAGACAACGGGAGCTTGGTACTTGTTGTATGTATATATGTACACCAATCTCGACATCCATCGGCCCTGGTTGATGTGGCGCTAACTCCTGCGTCGGTATTCCGCGTGAGAATTACATACAGTAATCATTAAATAGTCATCGGGCCTTAACTCATAGACGCTCGTAAGTCACTGCGCCACACAACCCTCATAATCCCGAGAACTCGGTTCCACGCGCAGCGGTAGCGAAGGGCATATAACATATCATAATTTGCACTCAAATCGAAAACTACCTACTACTAACTACTCAATTAAACACCGAACGAAAAACGGACAGCACAAAACACTAAGATACATAACAAATAACGGAGGGTATTCTCAAAAGAAACTAAGATAGAGAGAGAGAGAGAGAGAGAGAGAGAGGAGGGGGGCAGGTACACTAACTAGGTATCGAGGAATATATAAATGACGAACGACAAATGCGATTTTTTGTGGGGGTGTAGAATTAATGTGCAGGACGTGTATATGTGTGTATGTGTGTATGGGTAGCGTGGAATCAAATGTGATGAATGGTAGCGCGAAGTGTGGAGTCTATGTCTGGTAAAACCACGAACCACAAAGGGACGCGGTGCGCGATTGAAAGAAAGAAAAGAAAGGCGATCCAACCAGTGAACGAACGAACGAACGGAAACAATCAAGAGGGAGAGAGGGAGAGAGGGAAAGTTCCTCACTAAATCCAATCCACCAAAACCGAAAAAACGGACCTAACATCCTCAAAACTCACGCCTTAACACCAGTAGGCGTCCCAGGCCTCGAAGCCTCCCTCCCAACATTCCTCTTCCACCAATCCTTCACCCTCCCCCCTCCCCCTCCCGCACCATTAGCATTCACTACAACACCCGTCTTCGAATCTTGTACCGAATGGCCCGATCCCGACCCCGACCCCGAGGCAGAAGCAGAGCTAGAATTCGTATTCGACGTCGAATTGGAAGTGCAAGTACCAATACTAGAAGTACTACACACACTCGCCACTTCAATATTCGGTACCGGTTTTCTTCTTCTTCGTCTCTCAAGTGATGATGTATGCGGTGGTTGTGCGACTCCCTCCCCTTCAACTCTGCGCATTGGTGCAGCAGGTGACGACTTGGGTGGTTGTTGCCCAGAAACAGGAACAAGGGAAGGTCGAGGAGGAGTCGGAACATAAACTGTAAACGGACTCTCACATCTCTCCTCCGAAATCCTAACCGGATTGAATATCGCCTCAATCAGCGTTTCGGTAGTTTTAGTCCCATACGCCATAGGTAACCTCTCCACATCGAAAAACGTCGGTCCCATTGCGATGGGTGTCGGTGTAGTCGTATCAGGAGAGTGAGGGGGAGGTGGAGAGGCAAGGTGAGTGGTGATAGTGATAGTGGGTTCGTCCATGGATGAATGTGGATGATGGTGGGGGTATTCCATGAACTCGTAGTCGCTGTCTCCCTCCGAGTCCGCTCCTCCGCCTATGGCTAAATTGGCAACATCGGGGGTAGACGACAACGCCAATTTTGACCGACTCCGATTCAACAACCCCAACGACTTGCTCGACTTTTTGCGCTTCGGACACGTCGTGCCGAATAAATCCATCTCGAGCTCTTCTTGATTCGAATAAGGGCCATACAACTCGATTCCATGAGTTGTCGAGTGACGACCTCCTGAAGAACTCGGTCTGCTGCCAGAGGCACTGGTACTAGTATTGATGGTGGCGCTGGGTAATGCAGAGCGAGAGAGTTCGCCCTCGAGGTAGCCCGAGAGACCGTTCAAGATCTCGCCTTTTGGGAGGGGAGGTGGAATGTAGGATGCTTGGCCGGATATGAAGTCGAGTTCGATTGTCAACTATAATAACAATGAATCCATCAATCAATCAATCCTGACGGAGATATGGCGTACCTTCAAAGTCGCATTGGTCCTGCTCTCTCTCAACAAATACCGCCTCTCCACGGGCCCATGTCCAACATATTCACTCAAATTAAGATACACAGCACCCAATCTATGCTCTTGAGGAGACTCGGGACGTTCGTCGGGGTCATCGTTATTGTTCGGGCGTTGCATAACGACGAGTTTGAATGGACAGGGAAAGATGTAGCCATTATCCCTGTCCACGTCTAGACGGACGACAGTGGAAAGGGTTTGATTCCAATGGACAGAGTGGTCTTTGAGTGGGGTATAGAGAGTGGTACCTCGGGCTGGTGTGGTCATCAGATCAGCTGTGGATGATGCAATAGAAGCTGTGGTCGTAGTGGAAGTGGAGAATGAGGGGAGTAAAGGAGTTGACGTAGGACTGGGCGCACAAACGCGGGCGGTGGGTGCATGGATGTGTAATGTTGTAGACGAGGCACCACGACTGGCATCATTGGTAGAGTCGGACAGCCGAGTAGTGGAAATGGAGCTACTCCTACTCGAATCAGTCGAGTTTGTGGACACGATGACCGACGGCAGCGACGGGTCCGAAGACGAAGACGAAGATGACGACGACGACACAGTTGAGGTAGTGGTGACAGTAGTGGTAGACGTGGCGTCAATGACCGCCTGTGCCCGCCTGTCACCATTCTTAGACCTCGTCTTCACAATCCCCAGCAATCCCCCCGAGCGAGTAACACCGGGCGGCGAATGCACCTGCTTAAACTTCCACCTCACAGCAAACTGACCCGAGACAAAGGGAACAGAGTCGATCTGGTGGATGGTGACGCGAGCGCGAAAGTAGGAATGTCGTGGGATGAGCTGGTTGATCTGTGCACGGAAGCCGTGCGGTGTAGCCGGTGTCGTTGGATGGGGGTCGAGCTGTGCACTGCTGTTACTGTGTGCAGAATGGAGATTGGCTGCAGAGAGCCGTGGACGGAGGGAGAGTGCGGCGGGAGGAGGCATAGTTATTATGGAGGAGGAGTCATGGAGGTTAAAGAACAAGAGAACAGTATGGAGAACAAATGTTACCGTGGCGCATAACACTGCTATGCCCATTTGGTGACAAATCCCGGATTAGTCCCCCTCTCCGCTTGTCCCTCCCTACCCCTCCGCCTACATCTTATCATTCTACACTGACCTCTTGGGGTCGCACTGTCGCAGTGCTTCGTGCGCCAGGGCTGGAAGGACCTGCTCGTCTTTAGCCTTTTCATGACGCTCAAGGTCCCTGCCACCGGAACTTGCCGAGAGAACCCGCTCAACGTCACTCTTGGCTTCTCCTGCTCTCCTCAATGGACGCTGAGCGCTACAAACAGGAAAAGGTCAATTTCGTCTCTGACACTACTGGGTCTTCGGTATATCACATCAATGCTGTATCTCTCGTAGCTCTCGTGCGTTCATGGTCTCTACTACGGTGACTCTTATTCACGTTCTTCCAGGTATCTATCGCACTCTACGCATCACTCACCACCCGCTTCCCATCTCGCACAAAAAGCTACACAGTACAATGGTTCCTCCTCGTCCTACCACTCCTGCTCTCCATGACACTCTTCGCCACCGCTCCCATCACTCTCTGCATTCTCATCGGCATCCCTACAATAGCTCTACTCTCATTCTTTCCCCGTCGCGATATCACATCACCGCTTCCCTCCAACAAACGTTCTCCCAATAGCCATGCACCCATTTCCTCTCCCACCAAACAAAACTCGCGACGGTTCCCATTCATGATATCTTTATCCGTGTACAGAGCACACATGATGCTTATGACTGTACTCGCTATTCCTGCCGTTGATTTTCCTGTGTTCCCCCGTATATTGGCAAAGTGTGAATCCTTCGGAGTTTCTCTGGTGTGTGTACTCTTCCTGCTCTCATATGCGAGAGCCAAAAGTCTAAATTTGAACTCTTGATTCGTAATTAGATGGATCTAGGTGTAGGATCATTCGTCTTCTCACAAGGTCTTGTATCAGCTATACCCTTCATCTCACAACCATATTACCTCCTCGAACCTACATCTACAAAATTATACAAAACAATACGCAAATCTATTCCCGTATTCATCCTTGGTTTCGTCCGCGTCTTATTAGTCAAGGGCACCGACTACCCCGTACGTACCTCCACTCCCCCAATACCATCACTTCCCTAACCATTTCATTCGCATAGGAACATGTAACAGAATACGGCGTCCACTGGAACTTCTTCCTCACTCTCAGCCTCCTCCCCATCCTCCAAATCCTCCTACACCCCCTCCTCAAAACCTACCCAATATCCATAATCGGCCTCTCCCTCTCCCTCCGTACGTCCTTATCCCCTCCCATCATTACTAAACATCCAACTCATATTTTTTCATCCGGGCACAACAGTCCAACAAATAATCCTCAGCGCATCCCTCCAACCCCTTATCCTCTCCCCCCTTCGCACTCACACCACCTCACCCCTCCTCACTCTCCTCCTCCAAAACAAAGAAGGCCTCGCCTCTCTCCTCGGCTACTTATCCATACACATTCTCGGACTCTCACTCGGCACAATCGTCTTACCCTTCTCTCCGAGCTTTTTTCGTAGACATCAGAGTGCAGTGGAAGTGTTTGAGAGGACGGGGAATAAACCTGTTTATTTCGATGATGAAGATAAATTAGAAAAAGGGTATAGACAGACAAGTAAGACGGCGTTAGAGGTGGTTAGTTATTCGATTGTGTGGTGGGTTTTGTTTGGTGCTGTGAGGGTTTTGGAGGTGTATGTGGTGGGAGGTGAGGGTGGTGTGTCGAGGAGAATGGTACGTAGTCCTCACTCGTTTTTTCGGTGATTCGATCACTATTTCTGATCAACGCTATCTAGGTAAATTTATCGTACATCTTATGGGTGACGGCGTTCAACACATCGTTCTTCCTCGGCTACTTCACCCTTCTCGATATCCTATTCCACCCACAACCGGACCCAACACCTACCAATACAAACCTCAAAAAACCCACTCGCCCCGTACCACCATCACCACCAGCAGTGGATAATACACCACCACTATTAAACGCGATAAATCGACACGGGTTACTCATCTTTCTTTTGGTACGCCCTCTCGTGAGTATAATCGTTGAATATGTACTGATTTTATGGTGCGGCCAGGCGAATTTGTTGACGGGAGCGGTGAATCTATCGATGCGGACGATGTATGTGAGGGACATGTGGGCGATGAGTGTGTTGAGTGCGTATAGTTTTGTGGTGTGTGGTGTTGGGTGGTGGTTGGATGTGAGGAAGAGGAAGAGAGGGTTGTGAGATATTGATTTCGTTCGTTCTCATGCTTAATGGCTGCGGATAGAAGTTGGGAGTTGACGATGACAAATACGATAGAGTTCGCATGAGGAGAGGGTTAACTCCTCAAAATTCACTGGATCGAAGAAGAGGGTCGGATATTTGATAATATGAGGATACTCGGGTCGATCAAGAGATTTGCACTCCCTCGAACTGCATAGCTCGGCTCGCTGCTGTACTAAAGTTCGACATCCTGTCTAGACCGCCACTGGCACTACGTAACTCAAGAGCCTATCTACGGCACTACCTGCAAGTCTACTGGGTCTGACCACTTGCTCAGAAGCCACCTGAGTTCTTGAGATGCACTCCAAGCACCAGCAACGATCCAAGCTAAGCATGTAGTGCAATTGAACACTTCAATAGTATCGCTAGGCTCTTGAATGACATAGTTCAATATAAGTTCAGCTCCAGTCGAGATTCTCTGATATTGTCGTGCTTAGGCTACAGCGATTTGATGTTCGTACTCGATTGCGTTTGTAACAAGAACGAGAATTGAAGGCACAGTATAGTCGCAGTACTGTGGAGATGGGCCCCCGTCTGCGCTTGGATTTCGCACCCGAGCACCCATCACCGACTACTATTCAATTCACATCAGTTTCGGTGTTATAGTGCCTTTTGCCACAGGAACTTAGTATGTAGTACACGTTTATGTGTCGTAGTCAGTAATTTTCAGCTAGTCAATGAACCACGATCGTCTCACTATAACTCACCTAACTCAATTCTGTTCCCCTCCAAATTCTGCGCGGTTCCTCGTCGACGTCCTCTTGTGGTTTTGAGGCTGTTGAGTTCGGTTGTGCTTGCATTTCAATTTTAATTTGTCTTCGGGGGTACAGCCGCCTGTTCCCCTTCAGTACAGTACAGAAATATAGATACAGGAAGAATATGTACATAATACGTAGCAATTGAGTAAGGTATCCTCAAGGCGGGAGACAAGCACAGAAGAAGGAAAAGAAAGAAAGAGGAAATCGATCAGAATATAGGGGTACTGTAAAAGCAACGATGAGGAACCGAGCCCTATACGTTAGTTGTGAGACTGGTCTTCGATCCCCATGTCCTCCTGACCCGAAGCCTCTAAGCCGTTTTTCTTGTCCGCCCCCTCCCCATAAAATTTGGTTTTATCCATGGAGACAAGGCCGCGGCTGGCAGCACCGATAAGACCTTTTCTGTAACGAATCAGAACATGCCGCGTGGCCACTTCCAACAGTCGCCGAGCTTTCTTCGTAATAAACGTGATCAATGCTTGACCAGCATCCCATCTCGCTTTCTTCGCCAATTCAGCCATACCCCCAAACCGCCCCTGAATGGTTTGAGAGAGATTCTCTGGGTTCTCAGCCGAAGTCAAGCTGCTGAGTAGGCGCTTAGCTTTACTCCAGGAGTCCTGGAGCCATCCCGGCGCGCTTTCCTCCGCCTTTTGGATTGCCCGCTCCAATTCTCGAATTTGACTTTCTTGCTCGTTGTCGGCTATCGTAGCCATAAAAGCGGATACGTCCTCTGGTAGAATCCTGCGAGATGATCCATCCCTCAAGAACAAACTCCAAGGTTCTTTGAATTTCTCCAAAAGTGGGTCGGATTCAGCAGGTTCTGCGGTGGCGGTGGCGGACGTGGATGAATTTGTGAGCAAAACAAGTTGAAGTCGCCTCAAGTTGTGGGAACAAGACGACCCCCTTGGATTCATCTCCTTCTCCCCGGATAGCAACTGGATAAAACCTTCCTTGTAGGAAGCCAGGCTGAAACCACTCTTGACGATGGGCTGGTCAGCCCGATGTAGGTAGAGAAGAGCATCGAAATGAGCATAAGTCTTGGCGTGATCTTCGCCAAAGCTTGCAAGTCGTTGAATAGAACTGATGATTAGCAAAAAAAAGCCAAGGGATGAAACCAGCAGATTATCTGCCCTTGCTCACCTCGTCTTCATCCATGCCCGCAAATTCTTTATCTTTACCTTGTCGGCTTGGAATTTCTGTGTGAATTCGGGTGAAATTGCTAATACTATTCTGCCGCCCTCCGTTGACTCGGGGGACCGCTGGATGCAGATAGTTTCGATCTCGGGCTCGTCTATCTTCCAAGGACCTTCGCCTGGGGGTTTAAGTGCCTCGATAAACTGTGGAGGGAATTAGTGAGCACTACCAAGGGAATAGTGTAGAATACAAGCGACATACCGCGGACCTTGCTGGCTCGCTGGATGGGATGACTCTGGATGTATCAAAAAAGACTAGAATCAATCCCACCCGCGAGTACACAAGTTTTAGTCAAACGGCGTACCCGATAACGAAGTCTTCTCTTTTAAGCTCAAGGAACTTCTTGATGCTCTTTCGGAGAGCGAGTTCATCGTCATTGACGCTCGTGGAACTCGAGATTGGGGGCGAGGACATGGAGATGGCAGTGATGGGTTAGCTGATCGAAGTTCCTACTGATGCTGGGGCCCTCTAGAGGACATGCTGTACGGTCTAATATGACTGAAAACACACGTTGCAAACGCAAGTACATACATACTGTAATCAGGAAGTGGATTTGGGCGGCTGTTCATTGATTGACATCATGATAGAAGGAATGCAATCGATGGGATAGTATTGTGCGCCGTAACACTTATAAATCCCTTCATAGCTGGATCACAACAGATAACCATATTGGCTCGCTTTAATGGGGTGACCGTCCTGGTCCCACAAGAGTGAACGATAACTACTTGAATAGGCAAGTTTCTTGTGCCAGGAACGAGCTTGGGCTTTCATGACGCTAGAGGTTTTCGCTGACGGAACTTGCCGAGAGAACCGCCGATCATCACTCTACGCCAAGCGCTTTGTACAAACGGCAGAGGTCAGTTGTGTCTCCGAACACTACTGGTTTCTCGGTGTCATATCCCTTGTAGCTCTCGTGCGCTGATGGTCTCTTCTATAGTCACTTTTGCTCAAGTTCTCGCAGGTATCTGTCGCACTCTGCGCCTCATTCACCACCCGCTTCCCACTGTCTTGCGCAAAAAGCTACGCAGTACAATGGTTCCTGGTCGTAGTCCTCCTGCTTTCCATGACACTCTTCGCCACTGCTCACTTCACGCTTTACATTTTCATCGGCATTCCTATCATAGTTTTACTTGCGTTCTTTTCTCGCCGCGATATCACGTCACCGCTTCCCTCCAACAAACATTCTCCCAATGGCCATGAACTTCTGCTCCAATCAAACAGAACGCACGACAGTTTCCATTCATGATACCTTTGACCGTGTACAGAGCGCACATGATGCTTATGACCGTACTCGCTATTCTTGCCGTTGAATTTCCTGTGTTCCCCGTATATTGGCGGGACGTGAATCCTTCGGAGTTTCTCTGGTGTGCGTACTCTTCCTACTCTCATATGCGAGAGACAAACAATCAAACTTGAACTCTTGATCCGTAGTTAGATGGACTTAGGCGTACGATTGTTCGTCTTTTCGCAAGGTCTCATCTCAATTATACCCTTCATCTTACAACCGTACCACCTCTTCGAACCTACACCTACAAAACTATGCAAACGATACGCAAATCTATTCCTGTATTAATCCATGATTTCATCCGCGTCCTACTATTTAAAGGACCGATTACCCCGTACGTACGTACCTCATACCATCGTCCCATCCGAATCCCCCAACTCATTCATTCGCATAGGAACATGTAACATAATACGGCGTCCACTGGAACTTCTTCCTCACTCTCAGCCACCTCCCCGTCCCCCAAATGCTCCTTCACCCCCTCCTCAAATCCTACCCAATCTCCATAATCGGCCTCTCCCTCTCCCTCGTACATCCCTTCTTACTCTCTTATCCATTTCGTCTCTAGTCCAACAAATAATCCTCAGCACATTCCTCCAACCCCTCATACTCTCCTCCCTTCGCACCCACGCCACTTTGGTGATGCTGATAAATTAGAAAAGGGGTATAAACAGACGCGCGGGAGGTGGTGAGTTATGCGGTTGTGCGGTTGGCTTGTTTGGTGCTGTGAGAATTTTAGAGGTGTATGTGGTGGGAGGTGAAGGTGGTGTGTCGAAGAGAATGGTGCGTAGTCTTAACTCGCTTTTCCGGTGATTCAATCCCTATTTCTGAACAATGTTGTCTAGGTAAAGTTATCAGATATATTATGGGTGACAGCGTTCAACACGTCATTCTTCCTCGGCTACTTCACCCTTCTCGATATCCTATTCTACCCACAACCAGATCCAACACCTACGAATACGAACCTCAAAAGCCTACTCGCCCAACACCACCCCTATTAAACGCAATAAACCGATACGGATTGCTCATCTTCCTCTTGGTGCGTCGCATCTCTATCATATTCGCACTCGAGCAAGCACACATGTGTGCGCGTAGTGACATTTACTGAGGAACCGTTGGGTAATTTCAGGCAAACTCGTCGACGGGAGCAGTTAATTTATCGATGCGGACGATGTATGTGAAGGATATTTGGGCGGTGGGTGTGTTGAGTACGTATAGTTTTGTGATGTGTGGTATTACGTGGTGGTTGGATGAGAGGAAGAGGAAGAGAAAGTTATGAGGTGTTTGTTTCGTTCATTCTCATGTTCAAAGGTCGCAAATTGAAAGCGAGAGTTGACAATGCTAAGTGTGGTAGAGTTCGCAGGAGGAGAGGGTTAACTCAAATTTCACTAGATCGAAGAACATGCCCGGATATTTGATAAGATGAGAATACTCAAGAGATTTGCACTCCCCCGGACTGCATAGCTCGGCTCGCTGCTGTACCAAATTTTGACATCCTGTCTAGACCACTGCTGGCATTACGGAACTCGAGAGCCCGCCTACGGCGCTAGCTGCAGGTCCAGTTCCGTCGACTTGCTTAGAAGTCCGTCTCGTAGAAGTCCCATAATTGAGTTCTCGAACCGCTCCTCAAGCACCAGTAACGACTCAAGCTGAGTAGTTAGTGCTTTTCGATATTTCTATGTTATCACTAGGTTTCCGAATGACCTAACTTAGTGCATTCTGATATTGTCGTGCTTAGCGGCGGTTCCATGTTCGTATTTGATGGATCCTATAACAAGAACGAATATTGAAGGTACAGTACAATACAGGACAGGAACAGATACGAGGGAATACGTGGATATGTAGCGATCGAACAAGGCGTTTTCAAGGCGGGAGACAAGTACAGAAGAAGGAAATGTAGGACAGAAAAAAACATAAAAGCGATTGGCAAGATGTTGGATGGAATATGAGACGACGAAGTCTCCCGAGTCGTGTGTGATAGTTATGAATAGTGAGACACTGGGTATCTAATGCTCATGCAGCGCTCCTGACTGAGTCCTGGCCCGAAGCCTCTATCCTATTCTCCCTGCCAGTCTCGCCCTTGTAAAAGTTGATCCTCTTCATGGAGACAAACCCGTGGCCGGCAGCATTGATAAGGACCTTTCTGTAAAGAACCAGCGCATGCTGCATGGCCGCTTCCAGAAGTCGCCGAGCTTTCCTCGTAATAAACGCGATCAACGACTGACCGACATCCGATTGCGCTTTCTTCATCAATTCCCCCATGTTTTTAAATTGCTGCTCGATGGTAGCACGGAGGTTTTCTGACTTTTCATGCGAAATCAGCTTGACGAAAAGGGATACGATTTCTCTCCAGGGTTCCTTAAACTCTTCCGGCTGATTTTTATCCACCTCTTGGAATTTCCGCTCTAGATTTCGAATAATGTTCTCCACTTCGTCGTTGGCTATAGTAGCCACGAAAGCGGAAGCGTCTTCTGGCAAAGTTATATGAGATGAACCATCTAGCAAGAAAACATTGCTAAATTCCTCGAAATTTTTCCCGTCGAGTTCGTTGTCGGTGTGTGAGTTTTTCACCAGGACAAGTCGAAATCGCCTCAAGTTTGGGGAGCAAGAATCCCTATTCTTCCTATACTTCTCCTCCTCAGACACCAGCTTGATGAGATCATCCCTATAGCGAACCAGACTGAAATGCTTGCCGGTGAGCTGATCAGCCGGGTGCAGGTAGAGAAGAGCATCGAAATGAGCATAAGTCTTGACCTGATCCTCGCCAAAGCTTGACAAGTCACCGAACAGAGCCGATGGTTAGAAAGGGAAAAAACGCCGGCGAACGGAAGCTGGCAGATTATCCACCCCTGCTCACCTCTTCTTCACCCACGTTCGCAAGTTCTTCATCTTTGCCTGGTCCAGTTTCATTTCATGCGTGAATTCGGGTGAAACTGCCAGTACTATTCTGCCGTTACGGTCCGTTTTGGACCCCTGGATGCAGATAGTTGCGATCCCGAATTCGTCTACCTTTGAAGGTCCCCCGTCTGGGGGTCCGAGGGCCTCGATAAACTGTAGAGTGAATTAGTGAACACCGTTAATGAAATAGTGTAGAATGCGAACGACACACCCTGGACCTTACTCTCTCATCGTATGCGACGACCCTGGGTATGTGGATAAGGGATCAGAATCAATCAAAAACGGAAGTATACAAGCTTTAAGGGCACATCGTACCCGATAACGAAGTCTTCCTCTTTAAGCTCAAGAAATTTCTTGATACTGCTTCGGAGAGCTAAGCCATCGTTGTTGACACTCGTAGAACTCGAGATCGGGGGCGACAACATGGAAACGGCTGAGTGATGGGCTAGTCAATCTAGAGGGCATGCTGTATTATCTATTATAAGTGAAGACACGCTGCAAACGCAAGTATATACATACTATGATCAGGAAGTGGATTCGGGCGGCTGTTCAACGTTCAACGTTCATTAATCATTGATGATTGACATCATGATAAAAGGAATGCATTGATCGATGGGATAGTACTGTGTGCCATGACACTTATAACCCCCTTTACCTCTTCATGTAGCTAGCCCACCGCATATTACCATATTGGCTTGCCTTAACAAGGTAATCGTCCTGGTCCTAGAAGAGTGGATGATAGCTGTTTGAGTAGGCGAGTTTCTTGTGCCAGGCCTGGAACAAGCTTGGGCTGGAGCTGCTGAAGGAATTTGCCGAGAGAACCGCCGATCATCAATCCAGTTCAATAGGCTCCAATAGTCATCGTGTAAGGAGAGTCACAGAGGTGTGATGTGATAGCATGAGTTAAAATTAGGTTGTGATTTATGGATTTGGTACAGGACTTGGTGCAGACGAATTTAAACACAGGGTGGGCATTTACTGGGCGGGTAATATGAATTATGCCTCGAGTGGCAGGGAGTAGTAAACTAGAGGAGAGACGCAGTTGAATCCTAAAATATCCAAGCCTTCGTGTGAATCACTGTGGATCCAGGGCAGGATATTTGTGGTATTTCCGAGCTTCACCAAAACCCAATTCAGATAGTCGCGGTTTTTGGCGTACATACTCGTGCAAATTGTCTAAGATATACTCAGGAAAGCCCACGACGTCCTATCGTGGAAACTTTGACATACGCTTGGATTTCCCACCCCAGACTTTTGACTGGGCACCATGTTGGACTGTTGGGCTAGTCTCTCGAAACTTTCATTCCTTCATCTCTTATAGCGAATGTGACAAAGGCCAGCGACACTTGGCCAGGTAGGGCTCACATGACCGTTCCCGAGTCACCCAGAGATCCTGATGGAAGCCTGACATTTTTTTTCGAACACCCGGGCCTTTCATTGATTTGAATGACGTCTATTCAACAACGAATAGTGAAGGCTACACGAACAATATTTTCGCCCTCAACCGAGAGAAACTCAAGAGACATGAAGAGAGTATTGCAAACTGACTATGAATATCTATCAAAGGTCACCGATATCTCCTAGAAAGTCAGCTAAATCACAACCCCTATTACTCGTACCGTCTTTGCCTGTTGCAGCTGCAACTGCAGCTCCGATAGCTCCTGCAACAATTTCGTACGCCATTGGAAATGCGCCTTGCGCCCCAAAGGATTGAACGACGGAAAAGGCGCCTCCGGTGGCTCCTCCATAAACTGCAGACTGGAGGCCGGCAGCGATGGATCCTAGCATCAGATGTTAAAGTGTGTCCTTAGACTGAGTGAAGAGAAGACTCACCGCCGGCTATACCAATGGACGTGAAACCGACTGCGCCGAGAAGGGGAATTCCAACCACAGGAAGAGTAGCTGCATTCCCAACAGCAGCAATGCCTATTTTAACTGAACGAGATATCAGACCCTACTGTGCCTAGAAGACATTGCAATGCTTATGGCGACGCATTCTAGTCTCCTCTAAACGAAGTTGTCTCAGTACAGGACGCCAAACTCCCTGAAAACCACCAGTCACTCACCACACAATTGAAAAAACAAATGCTCAAACTCCTCCCACTTCCAAAAGTGTCCTTTCTCCAAATGCCCCGCTGGCCTCGCTCGCACCGACTTCAAGAAACGTTCCTTGGAGCTAGTCTTTCATTTGGGTGCAGCAGGAATCCAAGCGAGCACGGTGTTAGCCCATTGTTGACGAGGTATATTTCGTTCTTGAGCGCGTCGTCCAACATCATGGACCCAAGAAGATAGCTTATCTTTCCCAGCTAGAGATCCTGGAAATGGCCCAGGGTGTTCCGTGGGGGGCTCCCCGTGCCACTGGATCAGTATCCTTAGTAGGTCGTTCCTGGAGTATGGATGTGGTATGGTGAATCGGTACATGGTGAGCAAGAAATACTACGTGAGATTATAAGAATATGCTGGGCTCAAGCATTCAAACGCTCATTGCTTTGGACGCGCTCACTTATACCGACTTATTTGCTGAGTTTGAATCTGTTTTTACCTTCGTACACTTCTTCGTTGCCTCGCCGGGACCAGTATGTCTGAGTGTTCATTGATACCAATCAATCATATTATTGATCCCACCTTCTTTGTGCACCAATAACACAATAGCAAGACGCCGGTAAAGGATTTAGGCACTGGTTAACTGGGAGATCAGGCTATCCGAGTCGCCTGTTCCCTTGGGCGATAAACTGGCAGAGGTCGGTTTCGTCTCCGACACTACTGGTTCCTCGGTAGACCATGTCAATGCTATATCTCTCGTAACCTTCATGCGCTAATGGTTTCTTTTATAGTCACTTTTTCTCAGGTTCTCGCAGGTACCTATCACACTCCACGCCTCACTCACCATCCACTTCCCATCTCGCACAAAAAGCTACGTAGCACAGTGGTCCCTCCTCGCCCTACCCCTCCTACTCTCCATGTCACTCTTCACCACTACTCCCACCACGCTTTACGTTTTCATCGGAATTCCCACCACAGCCCTACCCTCGTTCTCTTCTCGCCGCGACATCACGTCACCGCTTCCCTCCAACAAAGATTCTCCCAATGACCGTGAACCAATTTCTGCTCCAACCAAACAGAATATACGACAGTTTCCATTCATCGGGATGGTACGGTAACACAGAAACACGTGCGTACGTAGCAATCAAACAAGGCACAAGGCAGGAAACAAGCACAGAAGAAGGAAAGAAAAAGTGATCAAACTATTGGATGGACTAGCGCTGTAAATGCAACAATGGGGAGCCAAGCCGCGTGTGCTAGTTATGAGACACGACCTCCTGATCTGAAGCCTCTGATCCATTTCCGTTGCTTGCCTCTGGGTCGTTCTCCTTGCCTGCCTTGTCCTCGTAAAATTTGGTTTTATCCATGGAGACAAGGCCACGGCTGGCAGCACTAATGATAGCCTTTCTGTAGACAACCAGTCCACGTCGCATGACCGCTCCTAAAAGTCGCCGAGCCTCCCTTGTGAAAAACGCGACCACAACCTTACCTACACTCCAACTCTCTTCGTCCGCCAATCTACCCATTTTTCTAAACATTTCCTGGATGCTGTCACGGAGATTTCGTGGGTTCCCAGATGAAGTCAAGCGTTTGAGAAGGGGCTTAACCGCATCCCAGGGCTCTCTAAGCCGTACCGGCACGGTTTTGTCCGCCTTTTGAAATGCCCGCTCCGCATTTCGAATTTCTCTTTCCTGCTCGTCGTCAGCTATCGTAGCTAGGAAAGCTGATGCGTCCTCCGGCAGAATATAATGAGATGACCCATCCACAGAGAACAAACTCCAAAAGTCTTTGTAATTTTCCAAAAGCAGGTCCGATTCAGCGGCGGTAGCGGCGGAGGCCGGCGAATCTGTTAGTAGAACAAGTCGAAGTCGCCTGAAGTTGTGGGAACAAGATCCCTTGGAGTTGACCATGTCCTTATACTCCTCCTTTCCGGACAGCAGCTGAAGAAAGTTATCCCTATAGGAAGCCAGGCTGAAACCTCTCTTCACGCTGAGCTGGTCAGCCGAGTGCAAGTAGAGAAGAGCATCGAAATGGGCATAAGACCTAGTATGATCTTTGCCAAGGCTTGCAAGTCGTCGAATAGAGTTAGTGATTAGTAGATTTTTAGCATCCGCCCCTGCTCACCTCGCCATTATCCACTTCCGCAAGTTCTCTATCTTCCCCTTGTCCGTTTTGATGTTCTGTGTAAATTCCGGTGAAATTGCTAATATTATTCTGCTGTCCACTGCGGCCGAGGACCGCTGGATGCAGATAATTTTAATTCCGATTTCGTCTGCTACAGTGGTCTTTGAAGGATTTTCGTCGACTACATCAGCACTCGAAGTACTTCTGTCTATGGCCTCGAGAAACTATGGAGCAAACTAGTGAATACCATTAAGGAGATAGTGTGGGATACAGATGGCATACCGTGGACCTTGCTGACTCGCTGGATGCGACGACTCTGGATATGTGAACAGAGACTAGAATCAATCATATCCGTACGTCTAGCAGTTTTAAGAAAGCGTCATACCCGATAACGAAGTCTTCCTTTGTAAGCTCAAGGAATTTCTTAATACTGCTTCGGAAAGTTTGTCCATCGTTGTTGGCGCTTGTGGAACTCGAGATTTCGGAGGGAAACGACATGGAAATGGCAATGATGGGTTAGCCGCTCGAGGTTCCTACTAATGCTGGGGGGTCCTCTAGAGGGCATGCTGTATGGTCTATTATAAGTAAAGATGCACGCTGCAAACGCGAGTACATATATACTCAGTACTGTAATCAGGAAGTAGATTTGGGCGGTTGTTTGGTGTTTGTCATCATATCAGAAGGGACGCAATCGATGGGATAGTGTTGCGCATTGTAACACTTATAACCCCTCCCACGTAGTCAGTCCACCGTAGATGACATGATATTGGCTTGCTTCAATGAAGTGACAGTCCTGGTCCCGGAAGAGTAGATAATAAAAGCTTGAGTAGGCAAGTGTTTCCGACCGGTGCTACGGCGAGATCCCCGGGCCGATCCCTCATGTTGAATTCTTTACTGGGCGAGTGCCACAAATGTCCATGACCCAAGCGTTAGTCCCAGTCCACTGTAACGATATCTGAAGGAACCTGAGCAGCTTGACCCCTAAATGTAAACCTCTAACCCTTTTTCGAAACTACGGCTAGCACTCCGGGGTTTGCAGGAGTCCTCGACGGGCTCGCCTTCATCACTTGAATCAGAAACCTAGTAAATAATATTTCGATACCGACCAGAGGTCAAGTAAGCTAAAGTCGAAGTTATGACTCGCAAGAAACATCAAGAGCGGAGGGATAAGTACTTAGTAACAGAAATAACAGAGAAAATGGTGTCTGCATCTCTCATCCAGATTCCATCCACTACTACTTATCGTCGTTCATTTCGGCTGAGCCAAGATAGGTGGATGACTTCATTGGCTCTGTTTTCTCTGAAAAGAAGTCGAGGCGAGAAGGGGATACGACACCGGCCGGAGCGGCTAGAAGCATCCTTCTGTACCCATAGAGACCCTTCCTTAAGGTGTACTACACAAATTGCGCGACCTTTCTAGAAAGGAAACTAAGGAATCCCTCCCCGACACGGATGTCCAGGTGATCTCGTAATGCAATACGAATCGTCTCTAGAGATCCCTGAGTCCTGATACGCGCTACCTTCATGTCTTGCTGCTTGAGCCGAGCGTTATTCAGAATATGCAAAGACGACTTCAACATTCGAAGCACATTGAGCCTGATTTCCCTCCGCTTTTTCCCTTCCGATCCATTCTTCCCAGTAGGCTCGGACATTCCGAGGCTCGCAAGAAGCTCTCGGTGTTGCCTTTCGAGGTTGTCGTAATCCTCTTCTCTTGCGCTTTCCAGAAGATCCTCCACGACTTTCCATACCTGTGGAGAATCCATTGTAGCATCCAAAATACGGATATCCGATTCCCGGGCCCTCATACCGCTCCAGTAGTCGTTGAACATAGACATTCGAGCTTGGTCGATACCCCCGTGGTCGTCATCGAAGTTGGTTACGACCAACCGGACTCGCTTCATCGAACGATCTCCACATATTTGACGATAAATATCGTGATGAACCATAGCGCTCCACCCTCGCCGATTGGCGGTGTGATTTTGTAGAGAGAGAGTAGTCCTCTGAGATTGACACTAAAGACATTAAGCAGGAGGCCTTGAAATGATTATGACGTCCTACGAGGGAGCAAGAAGGGCACGTACGAAATTCCCGGGTCAGTATTTCGCTGGCGCAAATCCGCTAACCACTTTTCGATCTGCTCTAGTGCAGTTTTTTCGCTACCCAGTGTACCATCCAGTTTGGGGGCAACAAGGAGAACCACTCTATCCTTCAGATTTTCGTGTTCCCGAATGCGGATCGCCTGCACCTCAGATGCACACGAAATATTGCCAATACCAGTCAGAAGTTCAACGACCTGTCGAAAAAGATAAGCTTTTCGAGCGCACTACCAGCTAAATCGTGTAAATCAAGCAGTAGACATCCTTCTCACCTTTGAAATCCCGGATTTGTCCTCCCCGATGACGCTAGATGCAAATTAGTCGAGGTAAAGTTTGCAACGGAGATGACGGTTCTCGTACGCAAAGAGAATGTCATCTTGTCGATCGTCCTCGATGGCGCGGAGCGTATCTCGTTGCGCCCCCGAGTCAAGGAAGTCGTCTTGAGGTGGTAGGCTCTCGCGTGAGTGGTTAGTCGGAACATTCTCTATCAAAGCCTGGGACTTGCGGAACACAGGTAACGAGTTGAAACTGCGCAGCATAAAGTCTCGGAGGGACTCGATGGCATAAGAGTTATCCAAGTTCTAGCGGAATCATCCGGTCCTTAAAGCTTCCACTATGAGGTAGGCGTGGTTCTAACGTGTTGTTGACATCAGTGAAGTGGTATCACGATCACTCTGAGATTGAACTTGGTAGACGCCAGCTGGACACTTGAACCCATAACCCACATCCAGGTGGCGTTAAGGCTGATTATTCCCCTTCGTGTCTAGCGGCCATCGACTACTTATGCCCTTCCTCACTTTTCCCAGGTAGTACGAATTCGGCAATTAAGCTATGCATCATAGTACCTGGTGATTTTGGCAATATCAAATTGATTTAACCGAGGTGCTCGACAGAAGGTCCTCGCTGTCTCCAATAATAATATAATATAATGTGATGTAATACTTTTTATAACATGGTCAGTGGTTTCTATAATATAATTTAAAGACGTTTGGTAGTTGATAAATACATTCGTCGAGTTAGAATAGACACGCCGCTAGAGGGGAGAGCTTGACATCGGAATCAGCCCAAAACAGCCCGTAGGATGACTTCCAGCTTTAACCGGAGTCTATGGAACAGAGCGCACGCAGTAGTAGAATAGTAATAAAGAACTGAAGCAGAATTTTGTCCCCGAGGGTGCCTCAAGGAATCATCAACAAATTGAGGCGTCGTTTTCAGAAGGAAGGCAAGAATCCGTTCACCGGAGCGGATCTTGAACCTGTCACGACTGATTGCGGCAATATTCTCCAGTATAGGTCGCATTCGGATGTACTCGGTCGACAAAGCAGATGCGTCCTGACTGCTGGTGTGTAACCGAATCACCGAGCTTTTGAAGACTTTCAATGTCTCTCGTGAACCTGGGCGGCTTGTCTGCTCGAGGGCTTGTGAAAGCGCCTCATAATCTCTAGCCAAGTTCTCGTATTCTTCCTCCTTGGTATCCCGAACGAGTAGGCTAACAATTTCGTGTGCCCTCTTTTTCCCAGAGTCAGATAGCGAATGAACTTGTGAGCCTTTTGAGAGAAAATTCGTCCACGCAGCGGGCGATGGTGTCTTGGCTAGCTTCGAGTCGGACTTGTCGTACTTTCCTCCATCGGGACTGGTCAAAATTAGTCTGACGCGTTTCAGGGACTCGGTACCACATATTTGGTAGTAGTAGTGGATGTTGGCGAATGGCGACCAATATGACTTTGTGGTGTCCTCTCTGGAGTAGAGATATAAAAGACCATGCAACTTGGCATCGTCGCCAGGGTACCTTTATGTCCAAGGTTGAGTATATCGAGGTTCGTACAAGATTACTTCTGGGACGTACATTGTCTTAAGCAGATGGCCGACTTGTTGAATCGTTTTCCGCTCAATGGAGGATTCTCCGACCCGAAATTCTGGGCTATGGATAAGCACAAGTCTATCACCGAACTCGGAGTGATTTTGAATTCGAATGGGGTGAAGGCCATCGCCTGAAGCTTGGTCGAGGCCCTGTTGTATTTGCCCTCCGAGATGACTGATAAACTATCGAGTTATTTGTATACCTCTAGCAGCAGCAGTATGGGCGCAAACTCACTGAGCTCGTTCCTGAACCAATCGTTCCAATGATGCTACAGGTCAAATTTTAGTACCAAATCCCCTGTATGCAAAATTATGAATCCATACGCGACTACAATATCGTCTTGACGGAATTTTTCGATGGCGCTTAATGTGTTCTTGTCCAAAAACCGTCCATCTGCATTTCCATGAATCTCGGACATCTCGACTGGGAGTTTACTAGGAGGCACGTTTGCAAGATTGAGTAGGCTCGACACTACTAGCGAGGGTAATGTGGGTGCTGCGGAGAGAATTCTTTCCTTGAGACTGTACGTCCTCTCAAGAAAAAAGACGTGGAGTGTGCCTGAGGCATGTCATGGCCTGCGCGTCATTGCATGAGGAGAGGCGTCAGCTTCATATGAGTTTATTATTGGGCGCCGTCTCAGGTCTTCTGTCACGGTCCTGTTTGATTTCAATAGGCTGCGTCCATACACGGAAGGATTGAAACAAGCAATGAAGTAACACGCCACTTCACGTTGTCCATTCAGTCTGCCGGTATGTCGCCTGCGAGCCAATCATAAAACTGGTAACAAGACGTGTACATCATGCAGACGTTCAAGCGCAGGGAGTAAGACACGCAAAAACACGCAGATGTCGCCTGGTGTGGACAGTAGCATGTCTGTAGAAGCAGGTGTGATACGCGATGACACTGGCACCTCTACTGCTTGAAAGGCAAGATATAGCACAACGCATGCCATGAGGGTATAGTGAGGCCACCGTCATCTAATATTAAATCATTTCCGGTTGTACCAGCGCTGGATCAGGCGAAGAGCACTCGAACACGCTTCGTGGCGTCAAACACTTTCGAGAAAGAAGTATCTTATCTATGGGCTGAGTACAAAAGAAAACTCCAGAAGGATTTGTCCATTTAAATATTACATACGAGAGACAGTATAGATACAGCTAGGTTAGTGGAAAGACGTTGGTATATTATGATACAAGACGGTGGGGCTACTTCGGCAATGGAGTAGAATGCAAACCGATTGTCACCGAGTCACATTAATTGAAGAAAATTAATTTTAGACAGCAACTCCAGCTCGATTCAATGTCGATCGAGACTTGAGCGCAGCTGAATGTTCAGACAGCTGCGTCTGCTCCCACATCAGTCATCAATCATTGAAAACGCCAAGCCAAAACTTGAGCTGCTACTAACCTCTGAAGTCGCCCACACAGGTCTAGAAAGTTGTTCCTGCGACACAAATAATCAGTAACCAAATCGAAATCAATACTGGCGTTAAGTTGGGTACAACCAACCTGGCTCGACGCAACCCGACTCGCAGCAGTTGCTATAGATGCTGTGAGATTGAAGGTTGGTGGTCGCCGTTCCATTTGTAGTTCTTCTGAGACCATATCTCGAGCGTTTAGGCTAAGAATATCCAATCACATCATCACTATGAGTTGCAAAGGCTGTATAATGAAGGGTAGCACCTACCATGCCAAGAAGGAGTTTGCGTATACTAACATAGCAAGCTGAGCGTTGGATGATGGGATAAGAGAGATGAGGAGGCTGACTCACGGTTGCCGACAATCTCGAACACAGTTAGCTGATAAAAGTTGAGGAATGACCAAGGGACGTTTGCCTGCATTGGAGGGAATTTATTTGAGAACGAGCCCGAAAATAAGTTGAAAATGGAGCGGAGCTCACGAGAACCAGCACGACGACGTCCGCAAGGCTATCAACCGGGTTCAGACCTTTTCCAATGGTCAAGTACGAGCAAATGAGGCGAACCTTGTTAGCAAGCCCATATTGACAGAGTAAAATATCAGTTTTTTGAGGAGTTGGTTAGTCCTGCAAATGTCATGAGTGGGATACACGACTTGGGATACTTGAAACCAGGGGAGTGAAAAGTACTGACTTAGGATATTCGTTCTGGCTATCTCTGAAGAATTTGACTAATGATCCAGTGATCAACCAGTCAGCGCCAACCGCGCAAGCCAAAGCTGCAGTTGCGAATTTCTACAAAAGGCGGCTAATTAAGATCAAGGACCGTCCAGGGTCGAAAGAACTCACGGACGCAGTCCCTCGGAGAATTTGTTCATAGTCAGATGACAGTGTCCTAGTAGAAAGTCCGGATCAGAAAATGTCAAAAGGTTTCGATAGTGGAGAAACGGGTTTGATGATCGAAGAGCCCGAAATGTATTGTTCGGATTATTTTTTAAGCAGATGGGCCCACTGGTCACCAATGGGTAAAGAAGACCAAGGGAGATACTCACGCAGTCACATAAGCGGCTATTCGTATCAAGACACAGCAGAAAGATTTGAGTTACTAAACATATAAAGGTGAGAGGATGATGGGATATAAATACGCACCAGTTCCCATCGCGAAGTCACCTAGAGCGAAGAGGGTCTGGGGTAAAGGACGGAAGTGGTTAGGTTGGTAGTGATGGAATTTGGAAGAGTGCAACGGACGATCAGGCTGCATAGGATTTTTGCTCGACCGTATGTGGCTGGTGGAGGTACGGTAGTTAGCTCACCCCGATACAAGATGATAGACCCTGACTTACTCTGCCACACTTTGTTGATGAAGAACCCGTGAACTACTAGTTCAATCACGTTCTGATAGATAATATGGTTTGAAATGATTGTTAAGAACAACTGGTAAGAAGGAGCGATGATCAACGAACAGTTAACATGATCATTAGCTTCATACTCCTATATTGTCCGGTGAGCTTTGTTCCTATGAAACACAAGACCTTATTAAGACTCACCATACTGGGGCCAACAGCGCTCGCCAGTCTCCCCAGTGTTTCACTGAGTAGTAGTAGCCCCCGTGTATTGATATTGCAGAGCGGAGAATCTCCAAGACCCTAAATGGAAAGCCACTTGAGTAACTGGTAAACATGCACTCGGAGACGTAATTCACCAAACAGTTAGTACCTGCATTGACTCATAAGTATCGACTCTATTCACAGCGTTTGAGGACTTGCCAATAATTTGAGGTATAAGGAATCTTGGGGATATTTTTGAAAGTACAGCCAGGATTGGAGCGTCGTGACACCCGTTAGGCTAGGTTTATGAAACGTGAGCAAGTTGAATGGCGAGTCTCGAGTCTCGGAGCCACCGACAAGCGGAGTCTGGGACTTACCCGACGGATGCGACTGCTCCGACAAAAAATGCACTGAAAGTCGCTTCAAAATCAATAGGAAGGGCAAGTTCTGGGATTGAGGTAGGGACCGGAAGAGAAAAAGTGGCCATTGGGAATGTCAACGGTTACTTAGAACTACAGAACATTCTTATAAGGCCGTCAAAGAGGTCGCGAGAAGCATAAATAGACGGAAACGGAAAGCTGTCCGCTGGAATCCTGGATCAAGTATTGAATTGGATGGGATCATCAGCCTGATGTTTGTTCGTTGTTATGTGCCATGCAGGAGGACCGGGGTCCCCAAATGATACAATGTTCAACAGGAGACGATGCTTCAGAGGAGTCTAATTGTGTGGCTGAGCTATGAGCGCTGATCCCAAGGACACAGAATTGGCCTAGGAAGAGTTGGGAAGCCAACTTTATCGCCGGCTGTTGCCAGCGATATCATGATCAACCGGTAATTTGGTGATCGCTGATGGGAACAAAACAGGTGTTATCTTATCTTATCTTTCCCCAGGCCGGCCACGTGGGCGAAGGGGCCCCTGAGACCGCGAGATAGCCGTACTCTGGATTTGTACCACTCCCACCACTACCATGGACAGCAGTGTTAGCTCAAGCGCGTCGACACACACAGTGCACAGAAACTTCCTAGACAACCCCGCAGACCAGGCCTCGGCATCAGCCTCTGCCTCAGCTGCCAACTCCCCGCCCTCAAGTGCGCTGCCTTCGCCCCCAGACAGCCCCTCCTCAGACTCCGTCTCCTCGTTTCCCTCTGTTTCTTCTTCCTTTTTCTTCAGCTCAGCTGCTGCTAGTCCACCTCATCCTCCACCACATCCTGACCACCTACACGAGCTCACAGAGGGCCTCATCATCCCATCTCTCACCCTACCTGCTGCCCTTCGACGTCCTACCGCTTACGGGAAAGCTATTGGAGAACTGAGACTATTGGTATTGGGCAATCAAGGCACCGGTAAAACCTTTCTGACCAATCTCCTGCTCGAGGACAATGAAGCAGTAGTTGAGGTTGGCAACTGGGAGGAAACCGAGCATGGGAAAGTACTATATGCCTCGACGGACTGGATCGAGCACAGAGATGCTCATGGACTTGAGAAATATGAGCCAATACGTAACGTCGAGATTATAGAGCTTCCCGGGTACAGTGACTTGAGTGATGTACGTTCGTTCACTACGGCTCACTTGCGACCATGCCACTGACTGTACCCCACGACATCAGGGAGCTGAGCTGATTGACAATATACAATCTATTATCCACTCTCCATTCCACGCACTCTCGGAAGTGTTGCGCCCGGACAAACCACCGTCGTCCCTTGTCGCAAGTCTCCTCTCATCGTCCTCCACGCCTCTGTTCACTGCAATGGTCTTCCTTTTACCTTCTGGTACGCGCACCCGCCTGGGACTATCAACTACATCCAACTAACTGGTATTTCCCGTTAGCACCCACCCCACTTGATCGGTTCCTCATCACAGAATTGGGGAACCAGATTCCATTAATCATTCTTCCTCGGCTTCACTCCCACAGTACGCACGATACTGTTCCCGTCAACAATGACAAGCTTTCAGCATTTCGACCATCAACTGCATTCGCCCTTCGTTCAGGGCTCTTCAACTCGTCTGAAACGCTATCACTCCTTCGCAGCGAGGCGGCGGATCGGTTCCTGAGATGGCGTGAAGTTGAACGCACCGTATCTCACATCCACCAACCTCATGTCGCCAGTAATCCCACGGAACAAGTCTTAGAGCAGCACACCACGGAGGATGAAGGCTCTAGCATTTATTCAACAAGCCAGATGAAGAAAGAGAAGTGGGACAAGGCGAAATGGGAATCAGAGTACCTTGCTTCCTTTTCTCATGATGTCGCTAAGCGCAGGAGGGGGGCTACAATCACGCGTCGACAGGCTTCACAGCGAAGCCCGAAACTTGAATCTTTCGATCATGATGACGACGAAGAGAGTGCAATACGGGCTGATTCGTGCGCGCCCCTTGATCCTCTGCACTTGCCATCATTATTTCTCTTTTCAATATCCCTGCTCAACCCACTTCGCGTGAGGCTGAACAAGTCTATTTCTGACTTCCTCGAGTCGTTGGGGTCAGAGCGGAATGTCAGAGTTGCCCTTTTTGGTGGCTTCTGTGTGGGTCTGGGGATTGGAATCATCGCCAAGTCGTGATTTTGTCGCCATCGCTGTCCACATCTGGCGTCTATCACTCCCTTGACTCACTTATGACGCGGTCCCATGACTTGGTCGCATCCCCAAAGCTTTTGGGGTTTAAATCGTGTCATCCTGCAACACGGGGCTCTGTCGTTATCGGTCAATCGCCGTGTCACTGTACTTCTCTTTATCCCATTCACATCGATACTTGCCAGTAGCTGATTTTCTGCTTATTTGTTCCCAGTGCTATCTGGCGTGCGCCTGACGAGATACTATTACGACATTTCATGTTATCGCATTCATTTATTATCCATTGATTTCTCACGCTCATTTCAATTATGGCTTACTGTACTTACTCATGTTTAACGGCCGCTTTCCACTGTATATCTACCAATGCGCATTGGCTGTGACATGACATTCCAAACTCTATCATCATCCTATAGGGAAGGTATGTGTAGTTCTATCTTTGAGCAGCCATCGTGATCGGATTCTTTGTCTGCTGCAACCACGGCCTAAGGCAGAGAGAGGGTGGCAAGACCTCGAGGTTCATTGATTGAAGGCTGCTTCCTGGAACACATGATACCAGGAGATAAATTAATGCAAGGTGCCACGCCCCTCTCCGGACGATGCCAAGAAAGCAACTCTTAAGTACCAAGAGGTGACATAGCGGCTCATAACAGACGTGGGCAAATTTTACACCGTTCCGGTGCCCGAGAGCCGACCCTTGCAATTGGTCATGCATCTATTTAGCCGTACCATGCCGCCGGCTTCATCTATCTCCCTATACCCCCGAGGAACCAGGAAGTTCTCATGAATATAGAAAGAGGCATGCTTACTATGGCGCTGGCTACCTCTCTCGTCTTGACCTTATTCTGTGCCTGCTTTGGAGGCGTCGTTCGTGGCTACGTGAACATTTGTTGGCCAATTTCTCGAAGAAAACCTGAGGTTATAGCTGACCTCAACACCGAATCGACTTTTCATCTCCCATCGACTTGAACGAGGTGATCTGGGATGTCAGCAGAAAATCAGAGCGGGAAGTCGAGTGTGGATTCGAGTCAATCGAGGACGAAGACGCTTGATGAGCCTTACTTAGAAAAAGGCCTTAAGGAGGTCACTACCGGTGCTCTGTCTCCAGCTCCTGACGGTGGATGGAGGGCTTGGTCTGTGGTCTTGGGTGTGTGCGTAGCGTCGTATTGCCTCGATATTAGCTTGTGGCTCAATGAGATGGTTCTAGATGGATAATGCAGTTTGTCACTTTTGGGTCAGTCACTCTCTATGGTCTGGTTTGATGCTCCTGACGATCAGATCTGACGTTAACACTGCAGATACACCAATGCCTACGGTGTTTATAACGGTGTGTAGAATGCTTATTTTCCAAGTGTTTTTGACTGAAACTCTTCGCTATGCTAGACTTTTACGTTCGAGAGTACCTAAGCAATTACGGGTCTTCTCAGATTAGGTATGTCCTCTAGACCTCAGCGTAGTCGATACCACTCACTCAGAATTTGGAACCGAAGCTGGATTGGAAGCGTCCAGCTCTTCCTTCTTTTATCTAGCGGTCTCTTCTCGGGACGCGCCTTTGATGCAGGGCACTTGTAAGTCATGTTTCTCCGTAGATTGGATTAAGAGTGTTTTCTGAGCATTGAACTAGCTATAAAATCATGCTAGGAGGATCTATCCTCTTCGTGTTCTGCCTTTTCATGCTATCGATTACTCATCCTCAGCAATATTATCAGGTCAGTTCATAATTGGTGCATGAGGGTATGCCCACCGATCACTAAGGTCCCTTTAGGTTTTCTTAGCTCATGGCCTGGGCATTGGGCTCGCATCAGGTGTAACCTACGTCCCGGGACTCGCAGTTATCTCTCATTGGTTCCAGAAACGCAGACCCGTAGCGATAGGCTTAGTCACTTCGGTATATCATCTCTCCCTCTCCGAGATACTCGGGTCATTCTAATCCCAAAATACCAATAGGGTTCAGCTGTTGGAGGTTTCGTCCATCCTATCATGCTCAACCAGCTGTTCCATGGTCCACTGGGCTTTCACAACGGCGTCCGTGTTAGCGCTGGACTCAATGCAGTACTTCTTATAATAGCCTTATTGCTCGTTAGAACGAGACTACCTCCCAATCGTGCTCCTCAGAATACCCTGGTCAGTATGAAAACCTTTTTACGAGATCCTCCATACCTATTCATGGTCTTTGGGTAAGTTTTAGTCTCTTAGTCTTCTTTTGTCGAGTGCTAACACTCGAAAAGGACGGTGTTGGTACTAGCGGGTTTGTACTACCCATTTTTCTTCATCCAACTCAATGCCATTAAAAACGGTGTTAATGCCACCCTTGCGTTCTACACGGTAGGTCAATCATAAAGATGATGAATGGCCTTGAATATTTACTGTAACTCCAGGTCGCACTCCTTAACGGCGCCAGTGTTGTCGGACGAATAGTTCCTAATCTCCTTGTTCACCGGTTTGGAGCATTCAACGTCGTTGTAGTCTGCATTCTCTCTAGCGCCATTTTGGTGTTCTGCACTCTCGCTGTTAAGGATACTGCTGGAACTGTAGTGTTTAGTATTCTTTTCGGATTTTTCTCTGGATCTTGTGAGTAATTAAATTAATCTTTCGGTGATAACGCTCACAGTCAACTCATAGACGCGGGAATGCTAGCCCCTATGGTAGGCTCCTTGGCGGAGACAGACAAAGAAATCGGAGCACGGCTAGGCGTTTGCTTTACGTTTACAGGTAAGGGATACCGCTCTGACCTAGATTTATACGCTGGCTCATGGTATGGTCCTAGGGCTAGGTGGCCTCATCGGTACTCCGATTGCGGGTGCTCTTCTTTCGTCGCGATTTATATGGTGGAGGCCTATTCTTTTTGCCGGGTTGTGTGTTCTGTGTGGAGGATTATGCTTCTGCGTGACGCGTTTCCAGCTCACCCGAAGAAGGGGAACTCAAAGAGTCTAGGTAGAGGTTAACTTTTTTTACTTGATTGAAAAAAGTCTCGGGCGCGGGAAGGAGAGGTTGATTAGATTATTTTATAGTGTAGATCCTTTAGTGCGGCATAGCCGCTGTGACTCTTGCCCGGGTCCAGTGAATGCACATAGATAGAAACTTAGAGGGCATATTTGAAGTGATTCGTACGATATACAATAATTGTAATGTGCTACAATCAAAACGAAGTAGTGTATCGTGGTCACTTGTTCCAGGTCTTGGGGTTGGATACAAATACCAGAGTCCATACAGCATGGGCCGGTGAGAGCAGATTATGATCGGGTGAGGGCCAATAGAGCGTTCAGATAGAGCCTCCTTGCTAGCGCTTAATAAAATGGTAGGCTTCAATTTCCCCTCGACCTTCGGCTTCCGATGCATCATGATCATCGTGTAGGGCGCCTTGTGTGATAAGTTCGTGCAGTGATAGTGGGTGTTTGGGATATTTAAGTGCCGCATCACGTAAGTCCATAGGATGCCGAAAGGTGACGTGAGCTCGGCAATCGCACTATCAAATCAGGTACTTATGAATACCCAGCTCTCCCTCCTTACTATGTCTCCTCTTTTCCTCTCGTAGATCTGTCGAAGCCAAAAGACCTGAAGGCGATTATAGTTCAACGATGCCAGCAGAGGAGCGGAACACCGACAGTCATTATCTTTTTGCAGAGCTCATCGACGAAGTTATACAGTTTTCGGCGGACACCCCTACACTCCTCTCTTACTGCCTCGTCTCGCGATATTGTGCGTGTATTGCACATAAAATGCTATATTCTTCGGTTGCACTGTGCTCTGAGGACGGTGTCCAAGACTTCCGACTAGGGCCCGAGCGCGCCTTGAAATGGCATGCCACTATCACCAACAATCCAAAACTTGCTCGCCATCTCGTCTCTTGCTCCGTATATTCACTGGAGGAGAGTTTCTGGCCTTTGCTCGCAGAAGTTCTCCATCTTGCATCTAACCTCAAAATCTTAAGCTTAAATATTATTTTGCCCCCCGAGTGGACGACCCACCTTCTCGGCGGTAGCTTCACATTCCGTCTAACATCGCTCTTCCTAATATCCGGTAACTCACCCAACGACGTACTTGACAGAGGACTGGTCAGATTTCTCACAGTACAATCTCATTCCTTACGCCAACTATGGCTCACAGCCAATGAAAGGACTATTTCATCCCTTCCTCCTGGTATTTGTCCCGGTATATTTGTGCTTGGGGGCAGCACTCTGGCGATCAAGTGCTTTCTTCCGTCTCGCTCCTCAATCCGTTACCTATCCTGGATAGCAGTTGGGGGTTCTGCCTTCGACCTGTCACTCTCGGATTTCGAAATGCACCACTCATTTTCCTCCATTACATACCTTCTACTCAAAACAATCCCATCCGATGATCAGCCGAGCCTGATGCGCCCACTCTTTTCTCTCCTCTTCCCCTATCTGGATAGACTGGAGGTTCTCATCTTCGATGGAGAATATCACGTAAGTTTCTTGAACCCCGGCTACCCTTGATAAACATATCTTGATTTTTCCACTGTCTAACAGAAAGACGACTTTGAGCTGATCCCTCAGCTTCCTCGGCTTGAAGAATTTATGCTGATGTGTCATGATGAGCGTTACATGCTACCAAAGCCCCTGCAGGCAGGCATTGTCCGCCGGTGGTTTGCTCTCAGTGGTACATTAACCACGGTGTATTTTCTTACAAATCCCCTGAGACCTCCGAGAGTCGAGAAGATAATGTGGATATGAACTAGAGGCAAAGAAGATTGTGAAGAGTTGACAACACCTAGCAGCTGCATGACGTTTGAACAGATTTGTGCCAGCGTACAGTCACGGTGGTGAACGTTTAAACCTCGGCATCGACACCCTTCTCATAGTATACCTTAGACAAAATTTTCATTGTCATATTAGGTTACATTTTGTGAACCTCTTTACGGGGGAAACTTACATTTGTGATCCAACTCACGTACGCGAAGCGAGGCATGTGTGATGAGGAATGAGCGGAAAGAACTTTAGACAGCTATGGCAAATTGATGGTAGCCTCGGAGCTGATTAACCCGAAAGATATATCAAAAAATACATATACTACACGGGTCTTTGCAGGCTGGCTGTTCCCATATAGTCAGTAAAACACCAACGCTCCTCCTGAATCCTAGCGGGGTTTGAGTCAAAAAGATATATTGATCGTGAAAGGGTCTGAAGCGGTGTCATTACCCATCAGCTTAACAATAATGGATCAGCGAAGGGAACATCGCCTTTGGTCAAATAAGCGAAAGCGCGGACTGTACGTATTAAGGAAGTTGTATGATATTAACTATGCAAATACACACAAGATACTACCACCCCTCCAAGAGGTAGACGGAGCCGTAAAGTACACTAACTACTTACCTATATACGTAGAATACTCATTACAAAGCAAAACCTAGAAAATCGCAGTCGTAGTATCTAGTATCTGTAACTTGGATCCAAAACACATGCGGGTTGAAAATGATGCGACACAAAATCGAATCAAGCTAGACTCCCAGGAGACTAAGGGATCTACTAGCGAAGCTGGAGAGGCGGAGGCGGAGTTTATCGGAAACGCATGAAAGGTAGGGGAGCGGGCGCAGAGAAGAGGTTTAGACGAGGGAGGGATCACGAAACGCTGCCTGGGTAACCCTTTGAGGAAGAGGAGGCAAAAGAGAAAAAAACCGTAGGTAGAGGGGAGTAAACAAGCACGAAGACGAGCCTTGCCAAACGGTACCTCAGTTGGGTTCATCTGAGATACAGTTATCAGCAAGGAAGGCGCAGAAGCAAGACCATCAAGACAAGAAGACAAAGAAAGGTCGTACAAGCAAGTCCAGCTCAACCACGAAAATGGTCTGTCGAAGTATAAGTGAAGGGAAACATAATTGCTGACCTCCGGGAGCGCCACCCTGGGGGATGGGTACCATCTTCGTATCAGCGGGTGTTGAGAAAGGCAACAAAACGAGAGAGGGCGAAACCTAACCAGTAGAGAGACGAATCAGAAGGCAAAACGGGGTAAAGGCGATGAGAGAAAATAGAGAGAAAAAGCTTAGTATACTGGAGACGAGGATGAGGAGGGAACAGGATGAAAAGGGAAACTCAGGCAGAAGGAGATAGGAGCACATCACTTGAACACAGCACACCGCTCATTGTCACATCGCGCCATATTCACCACAGTAGCCAGCACCACCCGACTCGAAGGTATCAAACAATCGAAATGCCAATCGACATCTTCTCGTCTTGTCTTCGAAGCCAGGCTTCAGTTCTCCGCGACACCACCACCAAACCAATTATGTAAATCCTCCTCTCTCAACTCCCCAGCAAGATCCTCCCACCCCTCCCTCCCTTTCCCATCCATCTCAACATCACCCTCTCTCGCCACCGCCTCCCTCCCACTTTCACCAAACCCCTCTCCAAGCACCTTCCCATTGACAAATTCGAAATCCAGCTCATGTAATGCAGTCATGCCATCCCCCTCTTGAGCAAGATCCCAATCATTGTCACGTTCAATGCCATCCTGAAGTGCGATGCTGAATGGCAAGAACGGTGCCTCCCCAAGGCGCTGACCATTCGGCATAGCGAGCTGATAACTCACAGGGCTCGTAGGTCTGCCCACTGCAGCGCCTTCAGCCAGGGTGGCGATTATTCCTCCGGTAGGACTGGTACTATCACCTGGAGCAGAAGTATTTGGAGAAGCGTTGGGCGATTGATGATAGTTGAATGCACCAGGAGCCCAGAAATGGTAATGCGGGAAAAGGGGAGCCAAGGTGGAAGTTTTAGCAAGTGCTTTAAGGTTAACTGCAGCATCAAACGAGTCAGGCGATTCAGAGCCGTTAGGGTCGTTCGGGTCGCCGTTGACGGAGGAGGTTGGGAGGGGTTTGGGGTCGAAAGACGCAGGAGTGGACCGTGACTGGCCTTGACTTTGACTCGAGCCTCCCCGAGACAGAATCTGCTCGTGAACAGGAGCAGGAACAGGAGCAGGAACAGGAGCTGCAAGCCGTGTCAAAGACGACGCGGAACGAAGTGCGTGAGAATGCGTACCATCAGTCATAGTTGTATCGCCATTCGTTTCAGGTAACGTGGGCCATTGTTGTAGCTGGGGCGAGACGGGAGGGAAGTTTTGAGATGAGGGTAGGTGTCGAACAGGAGAGGAGTGGGTATGTGGCAATCCGGTGACGACCAGTGAGGGTGAATGATTAACAAAAGGCGATGTGCGTTGAGGAGGTTGAGGAGAGACCCGGTCGGATTGGGAAGGTCGTGGGGAGGGAAGGGCAGGAGGCGTGGGGAGCTGCAGCGCTTGCGTCCCCAGTGGACTACGGGGTATCATTTGCGGTATGATTGGAGTAATGCCATTCCCACTAGCCGAAACAGAAGCAGGATTTATAGATATTGACGGTGCTGGTGGTGGTATAGTAGAAGTAGCGCCCTCAACCCCTGGACGGTTCGTTTTGTCACCGTTGTTCGACGCCGACGACGACGGCGGAGATTCCCCTGTACCGCTAGAGGATCGCCGCCTCTTCCTCGCAGGAGGTCCCAGGTTCTTCGACTTCCTCTTCGTTGATACCTTCTCACCGCTACCATCAACAACACGGGGTTGGCCCTGAATGATTATGGTTGGTGGCTTGGGTGGCAGAATTCCGGAAGAAAATGGCGAGAGGGTGTCAGGTATCCGTTGACGAATGTTGGGCTTCGTTGCTTGCATCCAAGTCCGCAATATGTTGGCGATGGTCGTAGCACAAGGCCAGGAGGATCCTATTTCCTTCAGGTACTCGATGCACAGTAGAGTGTTCTCCATTGCCTGGCGAAGTTGCGCTTTGGCAATACGGGTACCCTCGACTGCTTGGAGTGCAGAGAGGAGATATATGGTACCGGCCGCGAAAATGGTTTGTATAAGGGTGATGGAGGCATAACGGAGCGTGTAATGTTTCTTCCATGATTCGAGGAGGAGCATTGTATTATCAGCGGCTCGCAAGCAGATCTACGATAATAGATCTTAGTTCAGGGGGTGGGTTAGATCTCTGAACGAAACTACACACCTTCGCATGTTCAATTGTATTCTCCCGGATCACTGAACGTGTAGATCGGCGTTTGAAGAACGGTCGGTGTAGCAGAATAAAACTCCACTCAAAAGTCAAATGAAGCTGCAGTATAGTCGGAGTAGGATCCTGGCGCATTTTGCTCGAGTTCTTCAATTCGTCGGGAAGTTTACTATCCCAGTCATGCAGCGCTAGACTAGAGAAACCATTGAGCATACTTCAATAGATGGAGGGTAAACAGGAAACGTACTCAATCTCACTGATCTTAGGGTCCAAGATCATTTGACGATTGCCAGGGCCGTCGAGAGCATTTCTATTGATGAAAATATTAGATACGTACCATAGAAAATAGAGGAGAACCTACACGACGTCCATGATACCCTTCGTGATTATCAATAGCTTACAAGCGTAACCGAACGCTTTCGCATCAAGAGCACTTCGAGGCTGATCTCCAGCCCAGTCCATCTCCTCAAAGTCGACATCAGTAAATGGGATGGGGACAGTCTTCGAGATGAACGGGATAGAGTACTCCCGCCCGACGTAGAGCGACCAACAAACATCCTGCAAAACATAAATAAGCGGTTAGTTCAGTAAGCCGATATCACCGGCTCACTTGACAGAACGTCGTCCAATAAACCCAATTTCTATCCATCTGGTCCTCCGCAGTGATATACCCAGATTGAACCCATGAACTGCAGTCCACACCGAGGCCCACTGTAAGACAAGTTTAGGGAATATTCGATAAAAAGTGTAGACAATACTCACACGCTTGACCGACACGGGCAGACATTCCTAAATCAAGAGTTAATGAAAACTTGCTGAGATGAGGAGATTGATATTTACCGAAAAAGACATAGCCGAGTGTCGGATCACCCTGGCTAGAGTGGAAGCTCCCGATCAAGCTCAAGGCGTTCACCACGGAAAGATGCGGCCTCGAGCATTCGTCCTCGATGTACCCCTTCGCCTTCTCCAGGAAATACTGTCTGGATTTCAAATCCCGAATGGCAGGATCGTCAGAAAATGCAGTCCCGAGCGCCAATAAAGCATTGTGTAGCATCGCAGAGTAATGCGAGAGACGAGGCGGAGGTTGATTCTTCGGCACGCTGAGGGCTCGGTACATGTCCCGGAGGAACAAGGCGGGCACAATTCGCAAGCACCAGCTTGAGAAGAATTTAAACATAAGATCAAGGATTCTATGTTAATCGAATCAAAAAAAAATTGAAATGAGTCATGAGTTAATTTTGTAATTGACAAATGAAGGTGGAAAAGGTACGAACTTGTCGTGTTCCTTGCGGTCCAGATGCACCTCCGTCGGGAGATGTCTTGACCAATCGAAATGTGGGTTGAAATGGGAGTCGTCTGCGCCATCGACTTGGAGGATATAGCACTCTGCGGGGTTCTCTGAGACTGCCCAGAGGCGAGAGATCGGCGGGCGAGAAGGCATGGGCTCGGAAATGTAGCGGAAAGGTGCTGTACCACCATGAAGCAGCAGACCTCCTTCTTCGCCCAGCTAGAAAATAACAGCTCAACACTTGTCACAAATTGTATATATACACGTCCACGTACCCGGAGATTCTGGGTGGGAAGGCACAACTCTTTCGCCACATCATTATCGTCATCCCCGCATTCCTCCTCCACTACTTCATTAGCGACCTCTTCAGGTGACTCAGGTATCTCTTCCAGGTTTGCAGGGCGAAATTCCAGATACATGTGTGCTGTCGAGTCAGGATGTTCTTTCGAGCATTGTTCAAGTAGGGACTCGAGGGTACGGATGTAGTCGCGGAGGATTTGGTTATTCTTCAACATAGCTTGAAAGTGCGCTTCGGTGCGTGGCCTACGAGGAGGCTCTTTGCCGTAAGAGCACTGTCAGGATTGATGAGCACAATGACGAATGGATACGGAAAGGAGTGTATGTACCTCGCTCTGCCGCCCATTATGAACGCATGTCTCACAACAGGGTTTTCCGCCGTCACATTTGATCTTTCTGTGCACATAGGTTAGCCTAGCATGATGATATCATGGACGGCAGAACACACTTGTGCCGGCAAACATTACAAGCTTGTACAACATAAGTACCCGGACCTCGCGCACTACCTGCAGAGCGCCGGGAAGCTTTGCTCATAGGCGATGGCGGATGTAGGGATGGCGATATTGTTACTCTAAGGAACGTAGGTTCGACGGAAATGACCCAGCGAATTCCTCTCGAGATATAGAGGGCGCAGAGGCTATGTATCACGGGTCGCGTTGCGTTGATTTATATAAAAACCGATCGTATTCCGGGGGAGTTGGGGACTTGTGATGCTGGGATAAACAAAACGTGTTCAACATGAGGCAGCCGTGATGGAGACATGTCAGAAGAGGAAAGTATTAATCAGTGTCATGAACGGCTGTGTCGGTTATGCTGACTAAGCCAGCGACTAGCAGTGTTCTGGCGGAAGATGCGGCACGGGTGACCAGAACTCCCTTAAGGGCAAAGGCCTACGGAAGCGTGAGATGTGCCCTCTGACTATTCAGGATATTTGGAAACGGTCTATCAGCACGCCGATACCACCGCTGACAGACAAATTCTGGTCCCTGGCCTTTGCCAGAAGTCCTCAAGTTTTCTCCGTTGGGAAGGCATAACAGCATTTCATGACCTTCTTCACACATGATGGGACTTGTCCCCGTTGCAAGTGAGACGGGAGCCCGGTGAGTGCATTCTGTGCTATTTTGCGCCGTGGAGAATTTTTTTTTGATGGCTCGAGGCAAATAGCGCCTTTCCTTCCTCTTGAAGCAAACCTATGCTGAGGTGCAGATGTGGAAGTATATTAGACGTGATATAGATTATACACTCAGAGGACCTAGATCTCATTCAGCCATGAGAAGAACCCCACTATTGACGCACATACCTTGGGAGCTAAACTAACAATCTTCCCCCAGCCCTTCATCCTAAGGTCTGCGCTCACGAGACCACCAATGCGCGTTCCCAGCATTTCGCGCTTGTTATTTAGTAACACAGCTGCATTGTCATCGAAACGAATGATCCTGCCATCCGGTCTTCGCACTGCTTTGCGCGTTCGGACAATTACGGCGCGTCGAACGTCGCCTCGCCGAACCTTGACAGCGTTTACTGACGCTTGCGATGCCGCAGAAATAGGACGAGCCTTCTTCACGACACAGACAATTTCATCGCCAACAGAGCCCCAGCCGTTATTGACCTTGTTCTTTAAGATATTCACGCACTCGACGAGGAGTGCACCAGAGTTGTCTATGACCTGAAATTGAAAATCTGGTTAGCTAATATCATCTAGAGCGAGATGTGGCACACATTAAGAGTACTCTTCAGGCCAATCATCGACGGCGGTGGCGAGGAGTGGTGAGCAAGAAATTTCGCAAACAGAGAGTCGGTGACGCAGGAAATTAGAACACATTCCCACGAGGGTCATCATCTTCCCATACGGGGATGTGCACGATTAAGAAAGCAATCTCGTTTGAAGCAGGCTCCACCGAGCTCTGCTCTACACCTTCATCTACCCTCTGCAACAATAATTATCATGCCAGCTTCACGCAGAGGATCGGGTACTCTTACCCTGCCAACTGGCCAGCTTATGGCCATCCATACCAGGACCCACGATGAGGGGGATCTACCACATGCAACCAAGAAGTGCGGACCCGGTCATTTCGATGTAACGATTTTGAGATATGACTGATATCACGCAGGACAATGGCAGATCACCTTCGTAGGCTCGAGAGCCTGTATGTATAGATACTCTAGACTTCATAGCTTGCCACACATGGTAACCCGACGCGTAGCTTTACATTAACCCCTCAACGAATGCGTATGATCGTTGAAGCGTTCAAAGAGGCGCTCGAAATTGGTCTAGAAAAGCCAGAACAGATCGTGGTACGTCTCAAATCCCCAGAACACCCCATCATCATGACAGTTGATCATTCATGTCAGCCGATGATCCCGACTTATGTCTTCGGGTGGCCAACTGGTAAAGAACAAGGCGACTTCCTTGCAATTGATCTCGGTTCGTGATAACAGGCGTCTATCTCGCCGAATACACCCGCTTTATTGTTTGTCACTCTTTAGGTGGAACCAACTTGCGCGTCTGTTTGGTGACCGTTCAGGGAGAAGGCAAATTCGAGATCACGCAGTCCAAGTACCGCTTGACCGAGGAACAAAAACAAGACGATGGCCAGAAGTTATTTGACTTCTGTGCCGAGTGCTTGAAGACGTTCATTGATACCAACCTTGCCCAGGAAGATCCCGGTTTCACACTTAAGGATGGCGAGACTCTCCCCTTGGGATTCACCGTAAGCAATCAGCACTACATTTTACTTCGGTTAGCACACGACTAATAATAATATACCCAGTTCTCATACCCTTGCTCGTGAGCTCAGCCACGCTTTCATCTACAGGCAGTGCTCGCTTAACTTTGTCCCTCTGACAGTCAGAACAAGATTGATCATGGAGTGCTCATCCGCTGGACCAAAGGATTTGGAGCCGCGAACACCGAAGGGTTTGACGTCGCCGAAATGTTCCGCAAATCACTTGAGAAATACGTGAGTCGACCTTCTGCCGCCTCATCTACCCCTATTTTGGCTAAAAATATACATTCGCTAACCATGCGTATGTAGAAAGTACCCGTGACACTCACTGCCCTCATCAATGATACTACTGGAACCCTGCTTGCTTCCCACTACGTGAACCCCAGAACCAAAATCGCATGTATATTCGGAACTGGTTGCAATGCTGCGTACATGGAACATGTTAAAGACATTCCCAAGATCAACAATCTTGGAATTGATGGAAGCTATGACATGGCCATTAACTGTGAATGGGTAAGATCATCGGCGATGTTCACTTCACAAACCATGGCTGCGCCTAAATTGATCTATGATTAGGGCGCTTTTGATTCGTTCGAGCATGAGCACTTGCCAAGAACGAAATATGACATCGTGGTTGACGAATCGTCCAACAAACCTCACGAGCAGAGTTTCGAGGTAACGGATTACAATCATTCTCCGCATGAGAGAAAAATACTCAACGAAAACGTGTATCAGAAACTGATTTCGGGTCGTTATCTCGGCGAGATCTTGCGCCTCATCATCTGTGAGCTTATTGACGAAGGTGTCCTCTTCTTGGGTCAAAATACCTACAAACTCGAGGTACCATACTCTTTCGATACCGCCTTCTTATCCCTAATGGAAAGGTGCGGGTGATTTCATCATCTCATTCCTCTCATAGCCCCTCTTACCCCGCACTCCCGCCACAACGTCCCGAGCCTGATCGTGATGCTGACGCTCATTTATCCATTTCCAGTGACCCAACAGACGAGCTTCTCATGATCATCGGTATCTTCACGCACTTCTTCGCCGTGGAGACTACCCTTGCCGAACGTCAATTCTTCCGCGCTCTGGCAAAACTGATTGGCCGGCGCGCTGCGCGCCTAAGCGCGTGTGGTATTGCTGCTATTGTCAGCAAGATGGGATACCTCGATGAAGGCTGTTCTGTTGGAGCTGATGGTAGTTTGTACAACGTGCGTAAGCTGTTTCTTCCTCGTTGTTCGGATGTGAGGGGTATCGAGGCTAACGACATCAATAACCATGCTCTTCTCAACACTGATAATTTGGGATATATTGTTTGCTTCCACGATGGGCCATGGACTCGCGGGGTCTTTGGTCTCTCGCTTCACGCCTCGTGTATTTCACCCCTATTCTGGTTCAACCGTTTTACGTGACTTGACATTCCTATTATCTCCCTTGGATAACCGACCCCATCATCACCCCACTATCTCACAATTCCGTGTCATGCCTGCATGATTCTTTCGCACAAATGTCTCCAATGAATAGAAATACCCGGGATTTGCAGATAGGATCCACGAAGGCCTCGTGGATATTTTTGGAGATAAGGGAAGGTGCGTATCATATCGCAATTTCTTCTCACAAGAGCCCATCATTCGCCTTCAACACTCCCGTTCTTCTCCCGTCTGTCGCCTGGTCCTCGTTGTCGTTTCATATGATCCTATCGTCCACTCGGGTTGTTTCAACACTGGTTGGGGCGAGGAATCTAGATGTAGACGATCGGACAGACGGACGGATCCTCTCGCTCTCTCCGTGCCTCTTTTTGACATCTGCCTCGGGTGTTGTTGTGATATTTGAGTTACTGACGAGGGTATTCTAGGAACATTGTTACCCATCATGCGGAAGACGGAAGCGGTGTTGGAAGTGCTATCATCGCCGGTAAGTCTCCGCGTCCATCTTACTCTCTTTCCCCATCCCCCCTTTCTTTTTCCAAGTACCTGGAGATCCCCGCCGCGGAGCTGGAAAGACCAGTTCTTCTGTATGCCGGGAGGAACTCCATATACCTCCATTCGTTATCTTCATATTCCTTGCCATGATGCACGACAATGCTCATAACACTCTTTCTTTTATAGCAATGACCAAAGTTAGAAAGGATGCCGGATTGTACGTTGACCTTTGAGGAGGCGGCTCGAGGTCCGCACGGGGGTGAAAATTCCGACTCGTGTGACCGTGCATTGGTGTTGATCTTGATGGGGTAGAATGTGGGGTATCAGAGCTATGCATGCGATGTTTTGCTTTGTGTGGCTGCGGCAAGAGGCGGATGTTTGTAAAGAAATTGGGGGTTGATGAACTCTTTTTTTCGGATGTTCGCTCCCGAGTTGTATTATAACCTGCTCCTTTACCTGCGGTAGATAGATTTTGTGGTACTGGCTGGTCTGGATCTCTGAACTGTAGAGAGAGAAAATTGATACTCTTGCGTAGTGGCGTTTTGGAGTGTCTGGAAGAAGTAAGGTTATGTGCAGGCACGTATTGCGATCACTCAGGAGCGCTAGTAGAGCAAAAATGCTTAGAGAAGGTTGCCCAACTGTCTTCTATCAAGCGCCAGAAACATGCGTTAAATATCTTTATCAACTTTCGATCGTCGATGCAGTGAAAAAAATGCATGTAAAATGCGTAATCAAAAACATGAAATCTACACCAACACACATGCTGAAAACTAAAGAACCACCATCCGCCAAGTATAGTATGCATGTATAGCACACTTAACCCGTCTTGTTCTTGCTCCGCTTGCCGACTTGGGCTTGGAAACCGCTCTTGATAGCGTTAACTGATCGTCTACTACCACATGATTCGCAGGCCATGAAGAAGATACGGTTTTCCTTTGTGAGCAGCGTGTCGAGCGATTTGCAGGTTTTGCAAGTGACGTATTCGACTGTTGGTGAAAAATGAGGATGGGTGTAATTGGGGTTGAGGAAGTGGGAGAGAGTGTGGTTAGTGAGGTATATTGGCGAGGTGGCTGATGCGTACCAATGTATCGCCTCAACACATTCTCGACTTGTTTCTGTTGGAAACGACCTTTGATGACTAGACGACCTGCACCATCAACACTTCCTGTTGTACCCATTTCGGCGAAAAGGAATTGAATAACGTGTTCCGGCTGCGCAAGAAGTATCTGAGTAAGTAAAGAGTGATAAGATAAGATAAAAGTGGCGCACCTGACGATGCATCTTTTTACAAATATCGGTGACGTTTGCAAAGATGGTCTTTTTGTTTCCTTCTTTGTGAATGGAAGGAGGCGCGATGGTGTATCGTTTTGAGGAGGAAGAGAGGAGGGCTGGGTTTGCTGCGTGTAGAGAGGCGTAGAAGCGCGTGAGGAGCTTAATACAGAGTCATATTTAAGTATGGGGTTTTCGGAGGAACAGGAAAGAAGGAAATGTACCTCAGGGTATAAGTAGTCCCTATCACTGGACAACCAAGCTTCCGTTCCCGCATCCACACCAACAGGGGCAACAGGGGCATCAGGTCTCGAAAACGGATTGTCGCCCAGTTCCGCCTCATCGAGATCGTCAAGATGAGATGTATCAACAGGTACATCATCCTCGTCTTCATCTTCACCACCTTTCTTTGACTTGCCCTCTGAAGAGTCTTTCTTTGACTCGTTCAATTCTTTCTCAAAAGCTTCCATATCAAGAGCCGCTTTCTTCTTGGTTGACTTTTTCTTCTTCTTCATATCTGAAAAGTCGAGATCGTCTGCAGTAACTTGTGGTGCCTCTGTTGGTGGTGGTACTGTCGTTGGTGTTGAAGTACCAGAATCCTCTCCCTATAATTCCTTTTGTGAGATTTCGAGATTCATGTAGGAATGGGATGGACTGTATGTACCAAGTCGAGTGGAATCTCCTTCTTCTTTTTCTTCTTTTTGAGATCGCCAAACATCGCTTTAAATTCATCGTCCTCATCCCTCTTCTTGTCCTGCTCTGCCTTCATGGCCTCATGCGCAGTTACTGGTCCAAGATCGACAGCATCTCCATTGAGAGTCGTACTCTCGATAGTCTCCGGTGCAGGTGCAGTAGGATCGGCCTCAGGACCTAGAGGATCCTCAGTAAAAGCTACGGTCTTCTTCTTTCGCTTCTTGAGAGAAGGGTCAAACAGCGGTTCGTCGGCCATGGTGATTTGTAGATGTGCGTCAGTGACTCGAGTGGACGCGATGATCAATCTGCAAGTGTGTTATCTAAGCAGGCGTGGGAAAGTTGCGGTGCGCGTCCGTGGTTCTCCGAGCAACTTGAAGGTGCCAACGCAGAAAAACCTACTCCCCTCCTTAAATGTCGCTCCTCACCCGCTCTGTCCTCCGTGCGGCCTCGACGCAGCCCGCTGCGGTTGCCCCCGCACAGGCTCGCAACATGGCCACCTTGCGTGAAATTGAGCTCCGTCTCAAGTCTGTCAGGAACATCGAGAAAATCACAAAGGTGTGTGTGTAAAGTGTTTGTAGAGAGGACAGGAGATTGAACTTTTGCGTGTTTATTTTGTAGTCGATGAAAATGATTGCTTCGACCAAGCTCGCAAAAGCGCAGAGGGCGATGCGGGCTGGTAAGGAGTACGGTGTTGCCAACTCGGGTACGTCTTCTCCTACCCTCTTTACTCGGTCAATTCCAACTCGACACCCTTAGAGGTCTTTGCGAACACCCCCTCCGACAAGCCCACACCCAACAAACTCTTCCTCGTCGTTTCCTCCGACAAAGGTCTCTGTGGTGGTATCCACTCCTCCGTCACAAAGGCTACCCGTAAAGCCCTCGTCGGCCATCCCGAATCCCCTCTCCCTGCAGATACCGAAGTCAGCAAGGAATCGCCAATCTCCGTTATTGGTGACAAGTCCAAGTCTCAGCTTGTCCGTCAATGGGCCTCCAACTATAGCATCACGTTCAACCAGATTGGAAGGGATATTCCGACATTTGCGGATGCTGCTGGTGTTGCCGACCTTATTATTAAGAGCGGCGTCCAGTTTGACTCTGTTGTTCTCGTTTACAACAAGTTCGTTTCTGCCATCTCGTATGAGGCTGCTGTTATGGAGGTGAAGGGTGAGGAGGCTTTGAAGGAGAGCTGTACGTTGTTCTGTTTTGTTTTTGGTTCGCGTGTTTTTACTCACGTATACATATAGCTGCATTCAACGCGTACGAGAACGAAGATGATGCTACCAAAGACCTCGTCGAGTTCTCGCTGGCCAACGCTATTTACGCTGCCCTCGTGGAAGGCCACGCATGCGAACAGAGCGCTCGGTATGTCATAACCCACGCTCACACCCAATCAAGACCTCATACCTACCTCCTTTTTTAGTCGCAATGCCATGGACAACGCCTCCAAGAACGCTTCCGACATGATTTCTACCCTTACCATGCAGTACAACCGTGGTCGTCAAGCCGCCATTACCAACGAGTTGGTCGACATTATCACCGGTAAATTATGGTTCTTAATCGAATTTTCGCGCGTTGCTGACGTCGTGCTTAGGTGCCAGTGCCCTTTAGAGGATGGACGTACTTTCCAGACACAAAACTTAGTAGACATACCACTTGTTGTTTATCCTTATGCGGTGCCACAACACGTATTTCCTTGACTAATATCCCAGACTCGCGAGCGTGAATTCCTAAGCCCGACAAAGTTGAACCCACTCTCTGATCTCCGTCGTTGTTCCATTGACTTAGAAAGAAGACAGTATCTTTACGGTGCCGAGTTCTATCAGGAATACCGGTAAATCGGTTTCTCTCCTCACAAGAGCATAATCTGACTTGATGTTCTAGGATTCGCAGGGATGAACTCGGTTGAAGACATTTCCTGTTCTGATTGGATTAAGCCTCTGCTTCTTAAGCTTCTTTCCGAGTTTATCAGCTGGTAGCTCATCGTGCTAGTTCAAATCGATCACCCCCTACTTGTCTAGCAGAAGTTCGAGGGCTATTCTGAGACGTCGTCATGATGTTCATGCCCTCGCGCGCGTCAAACTAACTTTTGTCCATCAGACAACAGGAAATGCTCATAATATTTAAGGGAACTCAGCCCCTCGAAGTAATATGCTCATATATATATAACCTAACATTACACCCCAAGCCCAAGCCCATTCGACTTCGAGCACTCCTCGCCTCACCCGCCTCCGAAACGTCAAACTTCGAAACATGCGAGAGCCCGCTCGCCATAGCACAATCTACGATCTCACATCTCTTCGTCTCCATCCAGACGGCTCTCGAGTCTCTCAATCGTCTGGGCCGAGGAACGACTCAAAGCGTACAGTGTTTACACCGAGGAGAGGATGGTTTGCTAAGGATGCTGCTGGGTTGTCCTCGAGCGTTCTTGGTGGACCGTCGAAGCGGCGCAAGAGGGCTGTGAGCGGGGAGACTGAGGAAGGTGGAGTCTCTGAAACGGCCAAGGAGGGTGAGATTACGGGATGTGAGGAGAGTGTGGGTGGACAGGAAGAGGAAGAGGAGCCTGTTGAACGAGGACGGACGTTGAAGCGGAAGAAAGGCCGTACGGAAGTGAAGAGTAAGCGAGCGAAGAAGAGGTTGAGGTTTAAAGAAGATGATACGTTTATTGGTGATTTGACTGACCAAGGTGTACGGCTTCAACGTGATTCGGTTGAAGAGCAGCAGCACCATCTTCTGTGAGTCTCCTCTCTCAGGTTACTGACTCGAGCTGACCGATCGCATATGCATGGGTTAGGATCTACTCAAAGCTCTCCATCACCACACATCTCATTTCTACAGAGAGCGAGGGACATTATATGCGCCTAATAAACATCAAACCGAAATTGCCAAAAAGAAAGAAAAGAAGGAGAAAGTAAAGCTGAGGAAGGAGCAAGAAGTTGAAGAAGCGTCGCATCTCAAGGCGCCTGAGCAGCCCCATGACAACAGTACACCGCCAACACCAGCGTCGGACGACGATGAACGCCGGGCATTGGAGACCCCTAGTCCGGCTACGACGCCGCTTGTTGATACGCCGAATTCGTCTGGGGCTGTGAGGAATATGTATAGAGTTTTTGAAGGGAGTTTTTTGTTAGGTCTCGGTGGGTTGACTCTTTCACTATGGATAGCTAGGGTTTGGTGTCTGACTTATTTATGATCCTTAGGTGTGCTTGCACAAGAAAAGACGGCACAGTTGCTTGAAGCTAAGACCCCGCAAGAAGCTCAAGGCGATCAGACGACAGGTGGTAGTGAAAGGATTTATTATCCTATGCCTTATCTAGGCGGTGGAAGCGGTACTTGTGACGGCGTCAGCTCCGCCCTTGTGGAAGAGAGCAGATGGAGAGTGGAGCGATGTTCTCCCGAGCTAGGAGAGATAATAGCTGGGATTGACTCGTTTCATGGATTGCCATTTGATAACAATGATTTCGAACTGGAATATGCAGACCAACCGGGCTTTAATGATATTGGAACGGAGATGTTGGATTATGAGGGGTTCGTGGGGGGAGTGCAGAATGAGGAGACGGAGGATATAACTAATTTCGCTACGGACGAGGATATAGACGAGTTGGACGCTGATCAGTACTAGATACGTGTGCCATTTTCTTGTGGATGATATATAATACAACTTCAATATTGCTGCTCTGTTGAACATTTTTACTAAGAAGGCGAAACAAGGATTTTCACTGGACAAGGAAATGTCGTTAGCGCTGACAAAATAGAGGCAGGGTGAGGGAAAGCTAACCTTGTTTATCTTTCTCGCTGATAAGTCGCTTCAATCCATCCTCAACGACATCGTCCAACTTGATCTTCCTAGTGATCAATTTCTCGATGTTCTTAAATTTTCCTTCTCCAAGGAGTTGAAGGACTTCTTCATGGATATGATCATACCCAATAATACCTACCACATTATTAGCACCTCGCTACTCAAACGTACAGTAAAACACTCACCCGTAATGTTCAACTCCCTCGACAAAATCAAATTAATATCTATAGTAGCCTTAATTTCCCAAAGGGCAACATTGAGATATGTTCCTCTGGCTCGTAAACTCAAGAGACAGTTATCCAACGAGGCCTGAACTCCAGCTGCCTCGAAAGCGACGTCGACGCCTGGAGGTACGAATTTTCGGACAGCGGTGGGGATGTCTTCTTTGATGGGGTCAAACACTTGTGAGGCGCCGTGTTCGAGGGCGAATTGGCGACGGATTGCCGCGGGTTCGGAGACGAGGACTGTTGCGTCTGGGTCTAGTGATCTGAGGAGGGATTATTAGTTGAGGGAAAGGTGATACCCTAGAGAATACAAAGGGCCTACTTGATGACTTTGAGGAGGAACAAACCGATCTGTAGATGTGGAAATTAGGGTTTGAAGATGGTGATGTTGGATTATGTGCTTACAGGTCCAGAACCAGCGATGAGTACAGTTTGCCCTGGTTTGAAGTTGGATCTCTTTACAGAGTGATAAGCAATGGAGAGGGGTTCAACACAAGCCCCAATTTCCACTAGGAAGGTTAGCTGACATGTCAAATTCCGTGCCGAGGTCTAGGAGGAAGAAGAACACTGACAGGGGACGCCTTCGGGGAGGCGATGGACGTACAAGAGGTCAACCGCAATAAATTCAGCGAGACCGCCACCCCAACCACTGCATCCCTGTAATTTCAAATATGCGCTTAGACTAGGCAGGTTAAGGAGCCCATATGGTGAGTCACTCACAATAAAGGCGACGTGAGGACAAATATTATGATGGCCACTGGAACAAGAAAAACAGCTTCCTTTACGACACGAAAGAATCGGTTCTCTGATTTCCGAATGGTTTAGGAGGTCAAGTATTTCAGAGGAACTAAGAGCTGACTGACATCACGACCTTTGTACCGGCTGCCCATTTATTTGCATCGACTCCTGGTCCAACGTCAACGATTGTCCCGGCGAATCTAGGTTCTGATGTTAGATGAACCCTTGGCGGGTGTACAGAGTCAAGCCCCTTACTCATGTCCGAGGGTAACGGGAACTGTTTCTCCTGTAACAGGGTTGGGCTCTTTATTGGCATAGACAGGAATTGGAGCTAGGTAAGCGTGGAGGTCGCTTCCGCATACTAGGAGTAGTTTGTGTTTAGTATGGTATACCCTCAAAGCATTAGGGATTTGGTCGACTTACTTCCATTCCTGAGGTTATTTCCGGGGGTGATATTTATGAGCGGAGTAGAGAAGATGAAGGAAGTTTTGAGCATACCAGGCGACCTATAGGTAGCGAGTTAGAGGATTCCGATCTGGGTAGATCAGAGTACTTCACCTTGACTTTGACCTGACCTTCCTTCGCCACAGGTTCAGGAATATTTTCAACGCGTACGTCTCCGGGTCCGTAGAATCTTGCTGCTTTCATCCTTGAACAACAAACACCCGAGTAAAGTTATCAAGAGAGATTATAGGGGGGAACAATGCCACATCTCCCAAATCTATTCCACTTATACCCATTGACAGTCCCACGAAGTCAGCGACCATAGAACATGTGAACACCTAGATCTTGAGTGAGAAGCCAACTGGGTGACTAAGATACGTATAGCCTGGGATATGAAGAGAAATCTCGTTCTGGTTGCCATTCTTGGGATCATACCCTTTAAGAGATGTGTAATGTGGTGTTGCTCTATTGACCAGGAAGGCCGACTCGGAGACGAAAGGGGTTGGCGGTGTTGGACGTTGAATATCGAGCATAAGAGTTGCCAGGTTCACGACATTTCAACGAGATAACAACCGTCAATATGTCACCGTTGACATTGAAGACGCCCACCAATTAGCCGGCCCGGGACTGATCCGTTTCACAGTTCACTCAAACCTCTCAACGACCACGACCGCCACCATCAACAAAACTGAATCACATCACCCATGTGCCCGCTACTCTTTTTCATTGTCTAGTCATTCTTTGTTTCTATTAAAAAAGAACGTAAAAAACATATTGCGGCAGGGTCCATCTAATGGAGTACTTCAAAATGCAGGGATCTAGTCAATGACTTCTACGAATTTGGTTCTAATGCTTGATAACCGCAGTTTCTTCTCCGTCAGTCTCCTTGGAATGGAGAATGTGCCTGTCTTAGCGTTAGCAGCCGCAGCCGCAACCTGTTCTATCGGGGTCGTTGTTCTCGCCGTCTCTTTTGTTGGATCGGACTCGTCTGGTGCTGGCTTGTTGCTCGTAGTGATTGCTAGCGCCTCGTCTTTAGGCTCTGTATCATCTGAAGAAGATTCCTGAGCTGCCCCTTCTGGAGGTGGTGGGGGTGGCTCGTGCGGCCTAACGAGGATCTTGACTGGAATAAGATCAGCCCGCTGTGCCGAAAGTCAGCAAGGACAAAAGAGACAAGACACTGACTGTGCTCGTCGCCCTTGTTGAGTAATTCCAAATACCCTTTCTTCACGACATCTTCAATCTGAATGCTATCGGTAATCAACTCCTCGATGCCTTGAATATGACCACCCGCAACGGCTTCAATAACCTCCGCATGAACATTATCATACGCCATAGCACCTGCGTCACCAACTCTGAATACTGCAGTTTTGAAGAGACATACAGGTGATCATATAACTCACCAGTAACCGTGATCTCCTTAAACATAAAATTCATATTCACCATCACATTCGTCTTCCACACCGCCATATTCACCAATGTCCCTCCAGTTCTCAAACACAGCAGCGCAGAATCAACACTCGATTGCGTACCGACCGTATCAAAAACGGCATGGACGCCAAATCCTGCTGTGGCTTTGTAGATGATACCTGTTGCGCCAAAGTGAGTGTTGGATGGGTCGAGGACTTCTGATGCACCGTGTTTGAGGGCAAGGGTTCGGCGGGCCGGAGAGGATTCGGAGACGAGGATGAAAGATGTTGGTGCGGCTGATCTTTAAGTGAAGGTATGAGTTTTAGGTTTTTTGTGTTAATTACCTGGGTTGACGTACCGGAGGACACGAAGTATGAAAAGGGCTGTCTATGATGACATTTAACCCGGACTGTTGCCCATTGGAGGGAATTACGAGACTTACTGGGCCTCCACCCAAAATGAGAGCTGTATCTCCTTCATTGAAATTGGCGCGTTTGACTGCATGCCATGCCGTCGCCACAGACTCTATACAAGCTGCAACTTCCACTAGTGTGTGTGATCACACCATTCAACGTCAGTAAACCAACCGCGCCACAAGAAAGACATCATGAACACACAGGATAGAGTATCCGGGATCTTGTGTACGTGCTGAACATCGACCGTCACGTACTCCGCTAACCCTCCACCTTTCCTATCTGCCGACGTACCCTGAAAAACGGATCAATCAATGCAAATACGCGAGATGAGTGAACCTCGGAGATTGATTCTGAGAAAAGGGTGGAAGCGTACGATGAAATTGACTTTCGAACACCTGTTCCTATGTCCCGTCGCACAAGCGCTACATTTATTCGTGACCATGCATGACACCAAAGGATCCCTACAAACCAAACCAGTTCCTCTCATCTCAGTTTACTCCTCTCTTGTATCAACGGCATGATTGAACGGAATTCACACTCACACAACGATTTTCGTTCCAACAGGCCACTCCGCAGCGTCAACCCCCCTCCCACAACCAACGATCGTCCCAGAAAACCTAAAGTTTGCAGGGGAACAATCATCAAGGAAACGTTTAGTGCACGCCAAGCCAAGGTCACGTCAGGAGGATTTATTGTGAGTGAAGGGAGGTGAGGGGTTTGGTAAGAGGGTTTACGAACTCGTGTCCTAGTGGCGTTGGCCACGCTTTGAATCTGATCCCGGGAGAGAGGAAAGTTTGAAGGTCGTTGGCGCTTACTTTGTGTGTGTGGGGACGGGACGAAACACGAGGATACCGAGTGGTTATGGCACGAGTCCTTGTGTGAGGTAATGCGAGAAACTGGAATGATTTAGGACTTACGCGCATTCCTGTTAGTAGTTCCATCGTTGGTCAAAATCTAAAGTTCTTCTCGGGTTTGCAAGAAATAAATGGTGCCGAACTCACCATGCCACCTGCCAAATTCCAAACGTGCCATGAGCCTCTGATAAGAAACGCAATATTGAGCGAACGAGCGCACCTTGATCTTGAGCTCTTGCGGACCAGGCTCAGGTTCGTCAATCTCTTCCACGCGTACATCCCGAGGACCATATTGCCTTGCTATCTTCATTACTGTTGTTCTCTTCGTCGCAAGGTAGTAATGGCTCTATGCACCAGAGCGTTGGAGCTAACAAGAGTAGGAGCCGTGCAGTATCAAGAGGCTGATGAGCCGAGTTCGAAACACAGGGACTTGAGAGAATGGATGGGTCGTTCAGAGACCGAGTTCGTGATGACGAGCAACGGTGGCAAGAAAGTCGTACAACACACAAGGTGAAGGAACGTGCAAGGCAATGAATCAACGAGCGGCGTTCCGTAATACACTTACCTTCTACCAGCAATTAAGTAGTAGCGTACTTAGGGAAGCGACCAAATGCAATGTGGTCTTCATTCATATAAAAAGTGCCAGTTGCGTACACGCCGTAATATAGCAGTTTCTGGCATTTTTTCATATTACAGGATTGGACTCGTGTAATGTTGACGGTGTTGATGATGATGATGATGATGATGACGATCTCCCAGAGACTAGGTTAGTGAGCAAAGTGAGCAAAGTTTAGATCAGGAGGCCATAGTAGAGGAGGCTTCCCCTGCCCCTTTGTTGTCCATTGTCGCTGTTCAACGAAGGGCGCTGCGGAGTCGGGAATGATATATGAAATCGTTAGACGAGGAGGGGTGTTTCGTGAGCAATGGAATTGTAAAGAAGCTATTCTTATCAAAGGGATAGGAGACGTGTTTAACCTTCTTAAGGGTCTGTAATTTGGACTTGCTTTCGCTCGGAACCCAAAGACCATTGAGGAAGAGAAGCCGTGGATCTCATAAGTAACTGTGATAGTAGGTAGTCGAATTGGTGATAGGGGGGACCGGCAGGACGGGCAAGTGATCAGTATGATCGAGAGAGGTTTTGCCACCCTGTTCCGCCACCCCGACCCGCGATTGGGTGGCAGAATGGGCAGAACCCTTGGCAGAATATGGCGGATCACTAAATTTCAGGGTACATGAAAATGATAAAGTGAGCGATATGATATACTGGTTCCCAGGAGTACGAAGACTTTACCGTGCTGGAATGGCCGAGTCGTTAAGGCGAGTGATTTGAATAAGTCAATTATCACTTGGTGTTTCACCGCGTAGGTTCAAATCCTGCTTCCAGCGTTTGGATTATTTTCATCAGTTTTTATTTTGGATCGGTGGGAAAATTATAGATATCTTAAGCAGCTTAAGCGGTGAATGAGAAGGAGGCGGGCTCTCAAACCCCGAGAATTCGGTCTGATAAGGCTATTCTCGAGTCATCTCGTCCCAAGAGTGCTCAGCTGTTAGCCGTAATCTGAATAGCTGGTGGACCGAGCTGTTGGAGTAAGTACTATATTCTTGGTGGAGATGTTGTCAGGGTACAAGCTGTTCTAATGAAAGCATGGGTCCGATATTTACTAGAGGTAGATCATGCGTTGACGTCGTTGCAGTAGACGGACAAACAGGAAGACGAGGATAATATAACATGTGGGTAAATATCGGAGGCGGGAATATCGAAGTGGTTATCTAAAGGTCATCTGGTCCCCTGAACGTCATAATCTAAATTGATCACATTTGTTGAGACCTGATGGCGGTACAACTAATTGTCAGAGGGACGAACAGCGAAACAAAACTGAAGAATCATGAATGATGCCATGGTGATGTTTCCACCTGCAACACTGATCTGATTCTGTAGCGAGGGCAAAAAGAGGCGGCAAACAGCAAAAGACCAGCACACACAGGCGGCGGACAACGAGCTGGGTGGACCTGCCAGTGTATGCACCGGCAGAAAAGGGATTATTTGTGGATGGACCAAGGTTGCGGCAGAAATGAGCGGAGGGACGACGGAGGGAATGGAGAGCACGTGGGAAAGTGGTGTGAGGGGACGGCAAGTGCCGGGACTTAAAGGCAGAGCTGTTCAGTAACTTGATTTGGACTGGTGACCACGTCTGTGCTCTTGTCGTCGTCGCCTCCGCCTTTCTCGACGTCCCCACCGTTGAGCTCCCGGTCAAAGCCATGTTCATTCGGCTCTCTTCAAGGCTTCACATGTCCAATGTCGCCTTCCCTCTCTCCTCGCACTCCTCCATCCTCTTATCTCTTCTTGCTTCCGTCTTCCTTCTTGCCGTTATAAGAGCCGCCCTGCTCTTTCTACGGGCACGGACATCGTCTTCGTCGGAGAAACAGGCGCTAGTACATGCACAACAGCAGAAGAATGTAGAGCAGCAGTCGTCGCAGTCGTCACAGTCGTCCTCATCGTCGTCGTGGGGATTGGGCTTCTTGAGATGGGAAAGCCTTCCCACTCTCCCGCTCTCCCTCAAGCTCAATGAGAATGATATGAAGGGCCGAGGCGTAGGCTTCGCATCAACTTCCCAGCCACCTGCTGCCCAGTCCTGGCAGCCAGGTCGGAGAAGCGGGCCCGCCTTTGAACATCCGCGTATGTTTCCCTCCGGCTTGGCTTCTATGCCCGCATTGCCCTTTACTCAACCTGTGCTCTTCCCAACAGTACCGGCTATGTACCAGTCAGAAGAGCCTGTGTCTATGGCTAAGATGATTATGTCGCGGCATGTAAGCGCTATCTCGCCCTCGCCTGTCTTTCTCACAGCCCCTGAATATATCCTTCTCTGAACAGACCTTCCGAAAACCCGCTCAACGGCCTCCACCGAAACCGAAGACTGGATCGCAGATGCAGTACACTCGTCGGTCTGCCTCCATGGTGTAGCCTCCCATTTCATATGTAGAGACATGACATGCATAATTTCTTTCCCACCTGCGCTACCTACCCATCCCATTCCGTCCCACCATTCCAAAACTCACACGAAATCATTTGAAAAGATCTCCGAATGGAACGAAAATGATGATGAGTCTTTTTTGCATTCCCGCCGCACCCACGCTTCGCAATGCCGTTATCACGCAATCGCAATTTGTCCCCTCCCCAAGAATCCCACTTGCTTTCTTGTGGTTCGAATAAAACCCGAGCCTAAGATGATGATGATGTTACCACGCCGCCCTCCATAACATAACATAACAAATTTACCCTTCTTCGCTATTCCTTTTTTATATCTTCTTTATTCTTTCTTTGTTGGGACTAGTTTGAATTATTCTTCGTCGTTTCGTCGAGACGTGATTCTTCGCTGTGTTGTTCGTCGTCCGAGTAGTTGTACCCCCATTTGCTTTGATATAAGATATTTATTGATTTTTTTACATGCTACGAAAGGACCGTCGTTGAATACATGAGAATCTGATATATCTTCTCTGTTGTTAATTTCGTGTATGAGCCATATGCATGGTGAGACGAAGAGTGTGGAAGCTCATCGAAACCCGAAGAAAGTGCCCCAGTCTGGCATGTGGACGTCCCTGCGCGCGGCTATCATATGACCGGAAAGAATTCCTCGTGAAACGCCGAGCTCCTCTGTCGCATGCTTGAGATTCAAGCGGCTGGCAGTAAAACCCACGAGGTGATCCTAACATACTGTATATGATATCATGAAGGGCCGTATGTTTTGAGTGGGCAAGCGAGATTCACGCGACGAGCTACTGAACGACTTTTACTACATCTACTCTACATCCTCTCGGGACTTGAGCAACTCTGAGTGGCTGACAATGCACGACGTTCAGCGCTCAGCCACATTGAAAGGCTAACCAAGAGGCTAGATGCTGATACCGTGGCCGCACGAGGCTGAAGGTCTGGGTTTGCCACCGCCGCCGCGTTCTAAACGATTACATACCGCAAGGCCAAGTCGTTTGCCACCCCTCGCTTCGCCTTGTGTCCTCGACGAGTCTTTGGTCTGTGAACTTTGACCGCTTCCGGCGGCCCTTCTTTCGAAGGTGAAGGTTCAACAGTGCATCATGATCATTGAAGTGATAGATTTCATCATATACATCATGCATCAAGGGTAACGGTGATCAAAAAGAAGTTCTAGAACGGGTTTAAACGCAGATAAACTTGAGAGAGAGATAGAAGTTATTTCAAATGCTTTTGTTTTGCTTTCCCAGCCTCGCATCTCGTGGTGCTCCCACGTTGAGACAGGGTCGAGAGGTGGATGTAAATTGGTAGATTCGTATCACTTGTGTCTGGACTCTGAACGTACGCATCTCATCAATGGTCCCAACGATTTGCCGGAATGAGGAGCTTTGCGACGCTTTTTGCGGTGGACGAGAAGTTCAACAGAGTCATGGCCTATGAATATGTCGGGGATTTCCGAGGCTATGAGAGGGGGTAAGCAGGCTCGACACTGGCGGAGTCTGCCAAGCAGGGTCCAAAGAAGTCGTCGAAAAAAATTGCATTTGAATTCTGAGAAACATGATCTGTATTAACTATTAAGCGAGAGACAAAGTCAAGATGCTCAGGAGTCGCTCAAGGGCTACGTGCTTCCAAGGAATAAATCTCGGAGGACGGTACCGAAAGTCGCTTCAATCATCAGGTTTGTGGACGACAATATCCATAACTGATCTACTCGTCAAAAGTGGGAGAGAATGGGAAGGAGAACATGAGTATTCGTATGGAAGGGAGAGTAAATCAACAAGGGCATACCTCAAGTTAATCGAGTGCCCAGACTCGATATCCGTCAATGTCAAAGCTTCGATTGAATGCACGCCAGGCGACACAGCGAGGAACTCCATTCGTACAGATTGACACGCAGATGGTAGTAGTGGCCTGGAAAATCAATCACGCCAACAGTAAGCCCCAGCACAAAGAATCAAGCGAACAAAGAAATCAGCTACAATACTCACCCGATGCGCACCCGACCCTCCATAGGCATAATTCCTGGGTATCCCATCTTCCTCGCCGTCCCAGCGCTTCCATCTACTCCCCCGCTTTCATCAGCAACACCAGCACCGCCTTTCCTTCTTCGTCGGCGTTCCACATAGCTAATCTCGAATCGACGTGTTCGTTCGGATTTGTTAAAGACGAAGATGTCGAGAGTGAACAAGTCGAGGGGGTATATCTTTCCTACTCCAAGTTCTGGTTTTGGTCCTGTGGATCCTTGATCAGAGGTTTCATCAGCCTCTGATGCTGGTGGTGATGATGAAGAGGCGGAAGCGGAGTCCGTTTCTTCCTCTTGTTTGTCGTCTTCGTCGTCGTCTACTGCTGCAAACGGCTTCTTATGTCGTCCAACACCACCGCTCTTAATAACATTCAACAACCCAACCGAAACGACGACCGCATCTCCGCCGTCCATATTCTCCACCACCATCCCCCGCTCATTACCAGCCGGACCATGTCCAGCGCCATATTGAAACTGTTGCTGCTGTAGTTGAGTATGAGGATGCGGAACAGGTGTATTAGGTGGCTCCCCCACCCCCACCCCTCTCCCTCTCCTAGCCTCCAAACTCGGCCCAACAACACCCCCACTCATTTGCGAAACCACAGGAGCATGCGACATCGGCGTAGGCGGGACATTGCTCGATCTAGGTGGGAACGCCGGATACGCAGGCGTCACAGGGGTAGGAGTATCAAGTACAGGTGGTGTATGTGTACGTGAGGGAGGTAGTCCGGTATACGAGTATGGTCTTTCATGAGGATGATGTTGTTGTAGTTGGTCGAGTTGTAGTCGATGGGGTGGTGCGCTGTAGGTGGTGGGTGAATGTGCATAGGTGGTATTGGGGGCCACTTGTGCGGGTAAGGACATTCTGGATGGTTGAGCGCTCATTGGAACGGCTGACATTCGAGGAGTTGAGGATTTGAGTATCCGACCAGCCATTAGCTGACCACCTTTAGCCGCATCGGAAACAGTTGCCGTTGGTGTGGTTGAAGAGAATAAGTTGGCAGTAGTTGGACTAGGCTTGGAGGTTTGTAGCCCGAATACAGGGAATGGGGACGGTGGCTCGGGTAGAACGCTTGGATAAGCTGTGGATGGATCTGACGGATCAAGGTTACGCAGGTTTTGTGGTTGATGTGATGCTAGGTCGAGAACGCAATTCCATTTCGATGAGAATGTACGCGTCGGGTATATCACCGTTGCAGAATTAGGAGCTTTGACGTAAGGTTTCCCGTGGATATTGATAGATACCGCACGCTGAAGGTCGGTGTGCGTTGTATTGACAGTTTTGCGAGCGAATGAGAACGCGTCGAGCTCTTCGGGTGAACGAAGGAACGTTACTGCGTATAATAGGTTATACTGAGCCGACTGTGCGATTCTGAGCGGGAAGACGTCGTCTTGAGCGGTAAAACTCAAGCGTCCCCAAGTGATCAATGTCGCCTTGGCTTCATCACCACTAATGACAACATCAACCTTCTCTACCTCGAATCCGATACCATTCCCAGACTCTCCAGAATTCTCAATCTCCACACATAACACAACTGTTCGCTCTTCGTTACCAGACGCCATTTTATCGTGCTCTTCTTGCGACGCGTCTAACACGACACTAGGGACAAATACAGTTCGCATACGAACGCGGAAACCAGATACAGTTTCGAGTGTTTTGCGGAATGATTTTCGGAGAGTGGATTGGGCTCTGCCGAGTGCCGCGGATACAGGCGAAGGGGATGGCGCTCCCGGGGAAGGGAGGCTAACGGGAGGTAAGGAGAATAGCTTTTGGCGAGACGCGGTTCCAAGACGAGTTGAGGGAAGATTAATTTCAGGAGCCATCTTTGAGAATGTGGGTCCTATGACACGGTAATCAGAGTAAACTGATTTAAAAGCTGATATTTCGTACCTGCCAGTAATCCTTCCAGAAGATTAACCTCTTCGAAGCCATCCAAGTTGTCGCTCTCATCTTGGGTTGGCACTTTATCGGTGATCGTAGGGGACTCTGGGATAACAACGCCATCGAACGCTTTCATAAAGCGAATAAAAGGATGGTTCGTCGAAGACATTGTCACGGGTTTCTCGCGTAAAGTTGCAGAGATTGTGAGGCACAAAAGCGGGTCCGCAAAGGTGAGACGAAGAAAAGCTGGAAAATGTCAAATAAATATCCACACTTCATCGAGAAGACAAATTATCGTACAGACAGTCAGGGCAAGACGATAAACAGCGACCCAAACATTCTCTCGCTCAGACCACACAAGAGTAAATGCCTCTTGCGAGTCATCGGCGGTGCTTTGTCCCCATATGTTGGTGAATAACAAAGTGCCCTGGGAAGCGACATATTTTCTGTCGTGATCGGCCGTGGCAGGAGTAGGATTAGGAGTGCTAGGTGGAAGAATTGATGGGTGGTGTGCTCCTCCGCGGGTAGAAGGCTTAAATCCTCCGAGAGAAGCTGTACGTGGCGGGAGAGAAAGTCGGGCAGCCTGCGGTGTTTCCACGGATGTCGGGACAGACGAGATGTAGCTAGCTTCCAGAGATACTTGGACATGAGCCAAGAATGTTATCAAAGGTGCTGGCGGATGCGAAGGGTCCGCCGGTTCATATGGAGTAGGATGTTCTACTCGGAGAGTAAGAAGAGATTGTAACTGTTCATCTGTTGTTGGTCAATGAGCCGCCAGTGCAACAAGGTGAATAGCATACCGAAGAAGGCTTGTTTTCGTTCTTGTAAATTGGAGGTGAGAGTTTCTAGCCATTCATCTGGAGGATCTGTTGGAGGAAACTCAACAGAGGTATCAGGGACTGAAAGGGAAAGGACTGAAGTGGAAAAGAGGTGTTCCAGCGACATTAATTACCGCGAGCAAGTGATGATCGTCGCGGTCACTTTCAAGGCATTGTTTGGCAAATTCGTTAGGACCAAATGATATCACCAATTCCATCAAACCATCAGCTTCTTCTGAACATCGCTTATAGCCTTCTTATTGCTTCTCTGGAACGGATCGAGACAAAAGCTGCAATTTCTGTTCCACAAGTTCACCTACTCTTCAATATAGTAGGTTACTAAATCCTCCGTGATAATCAGGAAGCCACCTAACCCTTGATTAAATCCGCTTCATCACATGCACTTCCCATGGCGTCTGTCGAGCTTCTGTTCTCTTTTGGCCGGCCCGCCTACAGTTAAGCTTAGCCATTTAAATGTTGGACTTGTTCGTCCTCCCACAGTATTGAACCATGCTTCTCCGAAATTTTGTATTGCGCCTACTCGCGCTCCCAATTTCGATCAGCCTCGCTGCTGATTATTTCCAGCCAAAGGCGACAGGGATCAAGCTCCAAAATGGTTTCGAGCGTGTTTACATACAGGTCAGCTAGTTCGCTCGTATCTGTTTAGTTGTCGCTGAAGGTACAAAGCCTTTTGGAAACAATGGCTTCCGCGTTCGCGCGACAATTCTTCGTGATCCAACAGGCAACGAACCTTCCGCTTTCCTAGATCCACCTCTCGAGGGACCCAGTTCGAAGGGCCTCGAGCATTCTATTAATGCCCCTTTCATGGGAAACGGAACCATTCGAAACGGGGACCTCGTGGTAGAGGTTCTCTTCGGCGCAACCTCTTTCTACCGAGTTGAACCCAACGGCACTCGAACACTCCTCACTAACGAATTCAAGGACACCAAGTCACCCTATGCGCGAAACTACGTACAGAACATTGTTGGCAATGCATACCAGGCGCAGTTCTCGTTCTCAGCTGATCCTGATGAGATGTTCTTTGGCACTGGGCAGCACGCCTGTTGCAAGGACCACTCCGTGAACAAAAAGGGGCAGGTTGTCGACCTGTTCAACTACAACTCACATGTCACTCTGCCTGTGTGGATGTCCAACAAGGTCTGTTTTTGACCTCCATCAGTACTAATGTAATCTAACTCTGCTCATTTCAGGGGTACTTGATGTTCGTCAACTATCCGGGCAATGGTCGCATCGGTAAGGGAACGCAGGGCTTGATAGGCGCTATTTATAAGCTCACAGAGGACTTGCAGAATTTGATCGCCTCAAGACGCGCTTTGTTGCTGACGAGACTACTGTCTTTGACTACTACATGTAAGTTTTGCTGTCTGATTACTATGAAACTTGGATAAACTTCATCCTCGATCGACAGCACCGCTGCACCTGTCGGAGACTACGACACGCTACAGCAACAATTCACCAGCGTAACGGGTAAGGCCTTACCAACCTCATCACGAAGGACAATCTGTTCACTCTTCGAACCATAGGTCGTCAGCCCACACCACCTGACTTCATCCTCGGCTACCAACAATCCAAACTTCGCTACTACAACCAAACTCAAATTACGACTCTCGCGCAAAGGTTCCACGACGAGCAAGTACCCGTGTCACTCATCGTCGTCGATTTCTTCGCATGGAAGTTCCAAGGCGACTGGAAAGCTTACCTCCATCCTCACCTCTCCGTAATAGTGGACTGACAAGTGCACCTGTAATACAGGTCCTTTGATTCTTCTGTCTGGCCCGATCCTGCAGCGATGGCGGCCGAAGTCAAGAGGCTCACTGGAGCAGAGATGATGGTTTCCTTGTGGCCTAGTGTCGAGGATCTATCTGTCAATTATATTGCTCTGCAAGAACAGGGGCTATTGGCAATTGAGAGGGGTGGAACTGGTATTACGGATTCGTTTGCAGGCGTCTACACCCGATTGAGTAAGTGAGGTCCCAAGTACTTAATACATGTGTTGGCTGACTTGGGATTCCAGTTGATTCAACAAACCCTGCTGCGAGAGAGTTCTTATGTATGTTGTTCTTGAGTTTGTCCAAGAATCCAACTCACGATGAACACACAGGGAGACAACTGAACGAAAGTTACTTCTCTAAAGGGATTCATAACTTCTGGATCGACCAAGCAGACGGTTTGTCTTGAGTATACCAGCTTCTTTTCCCCGGGTCTAATCGACCCCTCTCCACAGGCGGTAGCCTTGGCGAATTCTATGTCAACAACGGTCAAGACCCCCTCATAACTATCCCCTACCCTCGTCCCTTCACCCAATATTTCCTCGGCACCCAGGAAGGCACAGGAAAAATGTACCCGTGGCTCCATCAACAGGCCATCGAGGAAGGATTCAATAATCTCACCGAAAGAAACCCCTCTTCAACCTCATGCGAGCATATGTCTCTTACGAGAAGTACGTTTGTCGGAGGACAGAGATTTTGCTCGTACCTATGGAGTGGAGATACGGATTCGAGATTTGATGTGCTGTTGCAACAGATTACGACTGGTGTATCGGTTGCTGCGTCAGGGATTTCATCTTGGACTTTGGATATCGGTGGGTTTGCGGGGCTGGATATTGATACGGATGAGGTGCGTGGGTCTTTTACTCAACTGGAACGTGTGTTAAGAGGAGACTATGTTGACATACGACCTAGGGTAAAGAGCTATTTGTGAGATGGTTTGGGATGGGCGTCTTCCTTCCGTACGTGAGTTCATGCAAAAATTCTCGGATACCCTGTCCCGATACTAAATTTGACTTATAGACTCGAGTTCATGGGTATGATAACTTCACCTCGAAACTCCTTCTGTGACTCTCAGTGGCTTTTCTACAGGACACGCATCTGCAATATTCCTAGAATGTCTAATCTTCCACACGCCAACGATTGCCCAAATGAAGTACGTTCTTCTGAGCCTCCATCCCAACACGTTATTCAACGACTCCATGTTATACAGCCATGGGCATATGGGCCAGAAAACTTTGTTATTTTGAAAAAGGTTTTCCTTCTCTCCTTTCTACCGCTCCTCGTATTCTCATACTGATAGTGTACTTGAATAATAGTACATCGCACTCCGATACCAACTCATACCCTATGTCAAGAAACTCTTCCAAAACCTGCAAAAGACCGGGAGTGTCATCATGCGCGGGCTATACTACGACTTTTCACTCACAGACGAATTCGTGAGAAACGCGACACGGGCGAACGATCCGGCTGTCATTCATCAGTTCATGTTCGGTACGTACCATTCTATTCTCGTTTGTGAGTCAGCGACAGACGGTCAATAATTGAATGGCGGGCGCATGTCTTGGTTTGATTAGGTCCAAGGTTACTTGTTGCCCCAGTCGGAGAACTCGGAGTGAAGACCAAGGATGTTTATTTGCCCAAGCTGGGTAAGGCGCAAAGTGGCATGACCTGGAAGCACTGGTCGGTCTATTTTCTGCTTCCTGCGACTCGTCGTGTTCTGACGAAAGCGTTGTGATATAGGTGGACGGATAAGGATTTCGGGAACGGAGGGAAGATTGTCACTGTCGATGCTCCCCTGGATCAAATTCCTGTTTTCTACTTGGGAACCAAGGAGGATATCTTGAATGGGAATATTTGATCACTCCGACGAGAAAGTATATGTAGTAGCTCATGATATTACACTCTAAACCGTTTCCACTCCTCTCCCTGGACTCGGCGTCCTGGATGATCTCGCAGGGAAATCATTTTTGAGTAGAGCACTATGCCATTGACCGTCATTGTTAAATCACCTGCTGGTGTGACGGCAGTGGCTGACAGTGTGTGGCGTCACGGTGGCCTTGGTAACTTTTGTCCGTAAGAGTGTCCACTAGGCCCATCCTGGCCCTCCCAAGTTCACTTGCAAGTGAAATGTCTGCGGAACCCCTGATCCCTGAAAAACCATGCAGCCATCATGCAAAATACTATTTTAAAGAAGATCCTATGGCCACTTTTCTTGCAAGTCATTTCTTATCCACGCTATCTACTGTCCACTGATATGCTTCGTGCCCATCACCCAGGCAGACGACTGTCTCTTTAGAGTTCATCGACATTTTCTCCTGGAAGGGTCGCAACTCTTTCGTGATATGTTCAATGCCCAACCAACCTCGGGACCGGAAGGATCAAGCGATGCACGACCCATCATCCTTCCAGGAGTAAAAGCAGTGGAGTTCGAGGTACTGATTGATTACTTCTACACGCCGTCAGTACCACAGAGTTTGTTTCTTTAGTGAGAGCTGATTTTTACATCGAACAGACCACATCTAGTGACAGTGCATCCCAAGCGCGACTTGTCTTTCTATCTCGACCTTATGAGCATTTCCCATCGCTTCCTTTTTGACGAGATATTCCAACATGCTTTACAAAAAGTTCGATCTAATATAGGTCGGCTCCCCCTCCTGCAGCAATTGCAACTCGGAGAAAAGTACGATATTGACGAGTGGCAGTCATCCGCTTTGGAACAATTTGCGACTCGTCCAACGATTTTGACCATTGAAGAAGCTGAAGTGTTGGGGTTGGAGCGTATTCTCCAATACATGCAGTCTAGGGAAGCAATACATGCAAAGCGTTTGAACGAAAAAGAGCAACAACTGGTATCAGAGCGCCAGAAGAATGCTTCAGCTCTGCCAGTGGGACAAAAACCACCGCTCTCCGGGAGTTTTTTCAATATTGGAGTCCCTCAAAATTATGGGCGATGAGCAGCGGCCTCATGTACCTCCTTTCGGGTACTGTAATTACTTTTAATGGAGATGCAAGTTATGATTATCTTTCTTTTTTTATTTTTGAACATCACAAGGGCCTACCCCATGACGTCGGTCACGGTGAGATCACTGTTGGGGGAGCAAGTTCTAGAATTTGTGATTACCTCAGAAGCAGCCATGGATATAAATGTATAAGTGTATATAAACACTCGCCTGAGGCCTTTGCTCTGCACACACCTTTGAAATCTGTCTCCTCCATCATGGGTTCCAATGGGATGGATAAAACCGCTAGCATTTTGTCTCAGCAAGTACTATTTGATTATATGCCCCCAGCCCGTGTGTGATAGTTCTTACAGGGAAACCCCAATTGAACGTCACAACACTTTCTACTTCAAAGACGACCCGATGGTAATTTTCCTCGTGAGTTTGACCGGTCGCCCATGGATGTCAAATCCTGTTCCGAATGTCAATACATATCTTGTTCAGGTAGAGAATCGACTCTTCAAAGTCCATCGCTACCATTTGATCCAGGAGTCGAAGGTCTTCCATGACATGTTCTCTGTCCCAACCGAAGGAGCGGAGGTCGAGGGCATGAACGATGACCGGCCTATTCGCCTTCCAGACGTGACGGTGAAAGAGTTTGAATTACTGTTGAATCATCTTTACAACTTGTTAGTGCAATCTAAGCTTTATCTCCCGTGGTGCCAACAGTGGCTAATAGATGATCTCACGTGCAGTAGACCATGCTCTGGCAACGACAACGCGAGGATTAAGGCGAATCAAGAAGATAATCTAAGTCTTCTTGGCATAGCGCATCGCTTTGTTTTCGATGGTATATTTCAGCTGATAGTCAAAGAGTTAGAGCCTGTCACGGTTCCTCTCATCACGAGGATTCGTCTTGGGCAAAAGTATGAATTGGAAGAGTGGCTGGTTTCTGCGTATGAAACGCTGCTTGCTCGCCATGAATCTTTGAACCTGGATGAAGCAGCTGCCCTGGGTCCGGACAGAGTGATTTGCTTCATCAAGGCCAGAGACTACATACACCGCGAGCGCCTGGAGATTGCACAGGAGGAATTGCGACAAGAAAGGGACCGCGTCGAGCACCTAGAGCGGCGACCAAAATCAAGAAAGAGAGTGGACAATTTTGGTGACTTAAGTTGGGGGTTCTCGGACCCAAAGGGCGACCACCCTGTGGCTTCAATTCGGATGCCAACAACCACGGCAGCAGTGACAAGGATGTTCTTCCGTTGACATGCTTTAACATTCATGTAGTACATTTTGATTTATCCTGTCCACGTATGAGACCAAAGCCAACATCTTCCATCTACAGTGCAGTCCGGGTGATTCTCAGAGAATAAGGTCGAAATCGAAGTGCGGATCGATTTCACTGGGACAAAGCGAACGTTCGCATCTCATGCACGACAGAAGAAGAGGCGATATTTCCTTTCGAATTTATCTCTAGACTACATATACTACAGCTTTGCGCACCAATCTAGAATCCGCCGACCAACTCTATCTACCAATCCATCGTAGTCTAAGTTCTGTCCCGGATGAAAAGACCGCAATGCGCGGCAGCTTCATCGTCTACCCCACCAATAAGGGGATTAGGGTTATAACCCTCAAATTAATCGAGTGCCCAGACTCGATATCCGTCAATGTCAGAGCTTTGATTGAATGCACACCAGGCGACACGGCGAGGAACTCCATTCGTACAGATTGACACGCAGATGGTAGTAGCGGCCTAGAAAATTAATCAGAACCCAACCCAACAATTCAAACAAACAAAGAAATCAGCTACAACACTCACCCAATACGCACTCGACCCTCCATAGGCATAATTCCCGGATATCCCATCTTCCTCGCCGTCCCAGCACTTCCATCTACTCCCCCGCTTTCATCAGCAACACCGGCACCGCCTTTCCTTCTTCGTCGGCGTTCCACGTAACTAATCTTGAATCGACGTGTTCGCTCGGATTTGCCAAAGACGAAAATGTCGAGAGTGAATGAATGGAGGGGGTATATCTTTCTTACTCCAAGTTCTGGTTGTGATCCTGTGGATCCTTGATCGGAGGTTTCGTCTGCCTCTGACGATGATGGCGATGATGAAGGGGCGGAAGTAGAGTCTGTTTCTTCCTCTTGTTTGTCGTCTTCGTCGTCTACTGCTGCAAACGCCTTCTTATGTCGCCCAACGCCACCACGCTTAATAACATTCAACAACCCAACTGAAACCACGACCGCGTCTCCACCATCCAAATTCTCCACCACCGTCCCCCGCTCATTACCAGCCGAACCATGTCCAGCACTATATTGAAGCTGTTGTTGCTGTAGTTGAGCATGAGGATGCGGAACAGGTGTATTAGGTGGCTCTCCCATCCCCACTCCTCTCCCTCTCCTAGCCTCCAAACTCGGACCAACAACACCCCCACTCATTTGCGAAACCACAGGTGCATGCGACATCGGCGTAGGCGGGACATTGCTCGATCTAGGTGGAAACGCCGGGTACGCAGGTGTCACAGGGTAGGTGTATTAAGTATAGGTGGTGCATGTGTACGTGAGGGAGGTAGTCCGGTATAAGAGTATGGTCTTTCATGAGGATGATGTTGTTGTAGTTGGTCGAGTTGTAGTTGGTCGAGTTGTAGTTGATGAGGTGGTGTGCTGTAGGTGGTAGGTGAACGTGCGTGGGGGTATTGGGGGGCCACTTGTGCGAGTAAGGACATTCTGGATGGCTGAGCGCTCATTGGAACGGCTGACATTCGAGGAGTTGAGGATTTGAGTATCCGACCATCCATTAGCTGGCCACCTTTAGCCACATCGGAAACGGTTGCCGTTGGTGTTGTTGAAGAGAATAAGTTGGCAGTAGTTGGACTAGGCTTGGAGGTTTGTAGCCCGAATACAGGGAATGGGGATGGTAGCTCGGGTAGAACGCTTGGATAAGCTGTGGATGGATCTGACGGATCTGGGTTATGTAGGTTTCGTGGTTAATGTGATGCTAAGTCGAGAACGCAGTTCCATTTTGATGAGAATGTGCGCGTTGGGTAGATCATCGTTGTGGAATTAGGAGCTTTAACGTACGGTTTCCCGTGGATATTGATGGACACCGCACGTTGAAGGTCGGTGTGCGTTGTATTGACAGTTTTGCGAGCGAATGAGAACGCGTCGAGCCCTTCGGGTGAGCGAAGGAACGTGACTGCGTATAATAAATTATACTGAGCCGACTGTGCGATTCTGAGCGGGAAGACGCCGTCTTGAGCGGTAAAACTCAAGCGTCCCCAAGTGATCAACGTCGCCTTGGCTTCATCGCCACTAATGGCAACATCGACCTTCTCTACTTCGAAGCCGATACCATTTCCAGACTCTCCAGAATTCTCAATCTCCACACATAACACAACTGTTCGCTCTTCGTTACCAGACGCCATTTTATCGTGCTCTTCTTGCGACGCATCTAACACGACACTAGGGACAAATACAGTTTGCATGCAAACACGGAAACCAGATACGGTTTGAAGTGTTTTGCGGAATGATTTTCGGAGAGTGGATTGGGCTCTGCCGAGTGCCGCGGATGCAGGCGAAGGGGATGGTGCTCCCGGGGAGGGGAGGCTAACGGGAGGTAAGGAGAATAGCTTTTGGTGAGTGGCGGGAGTGAAAGTCGGGCAGCCTCCGGTGTTTCCACGGATGTCGGGACAGACGAGATGTAGCTAGCTTCCAGAGATACTTGGACATGAGCCAAGAATGTTATCAAAGACACTGGCGGATGCGAAGGGTCCGCCGGTTCATATGGAGTAGGATGTTCTACTCAGAGAGTAAGAAGGGATTTGTAACTGTTCATCTGATGTTGGTCAATGAGCCGCTAGTGCAACAAGGTGAATAGCGTACCGAAGAAGGCTTGTTTTCGTTCTTGTAAATTGGAGGTGAGAGTTTCTAGCCATTCATCTGGAGGACCTGTTGGAGGAAACTCGACAGAGGTGTCAGGGACTGAAAGGGAAAGGACTGAAGTGGAAAAGAGGTGTTCCAGCGACATTAATTACCGCGAGCAAGTGATGATCGTCGCGGTCACTTTCAAGGCGTTGTTTGGCAAGCCAATTAGGACCAAATGATATCATCAACTTGATCAAACCACCAGCTTCTTTTGAACCTCGCTTAAAGTTATAGCCTTCTTATTGCTTCTCTGGAATGGATCCAGACAAAAGCTGCAATTTCTATCCCACAAGTTCACCTACTCTTCAATATAGGAGGTTACTAAATCCTCCGTGATAATCAGGAAGCCACCCAACCCTTGATTAAATCCGCTTCATCACATGTACTTCCCATGGCGTCTGTCGAGTTTCTGTTCTCTTTTGGCCGGCCCGCCTGTAGTTAAGCTTAGCGGCTTAAATGCTGGGCTTGTTCGTCCTCCCACAGTATTGGACCATGCTTCTCCGAAATTTTGCATTGCGCCTACTCGCGCTCCCAATTTCGATCAGCCTCGCTGCTGATTACTTCCAGCCAAACGCGACAGGTATCAAGCTCCAGAATGGTTTCGAGCGTGTTTACATACAGGTCAGCCAGTTCGTTCGTATCTGCTTACTTGTCGCTGAAGGTACAAAGCCTTTTGGAAACCACGGCTTCCGCATTCGCGCGACAATTCTTCGTGATCCAACAGGCAATGAACCTTCCGCTTTCCTAGATCCACCTCTCGAAGGTCCCAGTTCAAAGGGAATTGAGCATTCCATCAATGCCCCTTTCATGGGAAACGGAACCATTCGCAATGGAGACCTCGTGGTAGACGTTCTTTTTGGCGTGACCTCTTTCTACCGAGTTGAACCCAACGGCACCCGAACACTCCTCACTGATGAGTTCAGGGACACCAAAGCACCCTACGCGCGAAACTATGTACAGAACATTGTTGGCAATGCATACCAGGCGCAGTTCTCGTTCTCAGCTGATCCTGATGAGATGTTCTTTGGCACTGGGCAGCACGCCTGTTGCAAGGACCACTCCGTGAACAAAAAGGGGCAGGTTGTCGACCTATTCAACTACAACTCGCACGTCCCTTTACCTGTGTGGATGTCTAACAAGGTCTGTATTTGACCTCCATCGGTAGTAATGTATTCTAATTCCACTCACTTCAGGGGTACTTGATGTTCGTCAACTATCCGGGTAGTGGTCGCATCGGTAAGGGAACGCAGGGCTTGCTGGGTGCTATTTATGAGCTCACAGAGGACTTGCAGAATTTGATCGCCTCAAGACGCGCTTTGTTGCTGACGAGACTACTGTATTTGACTACTACATGTAAGTTTTGCTGTCTGGTTACTACAAAGCTTGGATAAACTTCATCCTCGATTGACAGAACCGCTGCACCTGTCGGAGACTACGACGCGCTACAGCAACAATTCACCAGCGTAACCGGTAAGGTTTTACCAACCTCTTCACGAAGGACAATCTGTTCACTCCCGAACCATAGGTCGTCAGCCCACACCACCGGACTTCATCCTCGGCTACCAACAATCCAAACTTCGCTACTACAACCAAACTCAAATTACCACTCTCGCACAAAGGTTCCACGACGAGCAAGTACCCGTATCACTCATCGTCGTCGATTTCTTCGCATGGAAGTTCCAAGGCGACTGGTAAGCCCACCCTCATCCTCACCCTTCCGTAACAGCGGACTCTAATACGCGCACCTGTGATACAGGTCCTTTGATTCTTCTGTCTGGCCCGATCCTGCAGCGATGGCGGCCGAAGTCAAGAGGCTCACTGGAGCAGAGATGATGGTTTCCTTGTGGCCTAGCGTCGAGGATCTATCTGTCAATTATATTGCTCTGCAAGAACAGGGGCTATTGGCAATTGAGAGGGCTGGAACTGGTATTACGGATTCGTTTGCAGGCGTCTACACCCGACTGAGTAAGTGAGCTCCGGAGTACTTAATATCTGCGTTGACTAACTTGGGATTCCAGTTGATTCAACAAACCCCGCTGCGAGAGAGTTCTTATGTACGTTATCCTTGAGTTTGTCCAAGCATCCCACTCATAATGAACACACAGGGAGACGACTGAACGAAAGTTACTTCTCTAAAGGGATTCACAACTTCTGGATTGACCAAGCAGACGGTTTGTCTTGAATATACCTGCTTTTTTTCCTCATGGCTGACTGACACCTCTCCACAGGCGGTAGTCTCGGCGAATCCTTTGTCAACAACGGTCAAAACCCCCTCATAACCATCCCTTACCCCCGTCCTTTCACGCAGTACTTCCTCGGCACCCAGGAAGGCACCGGAAAAATGTACCCGTGGCTCCATCAACAGGCCATCGAAGAGGGATTCAACAACCTCACCGAAAGAAATCCCTCATCAACTTCATGTGAACATATGTCTCTTACGAGAAGTACATTTGTTGGAGGACAGAGATTCTGCTCGTACATGTGGAGTGGAGATACGGACTCGAGATTTGATGTGCTGTTGCAACAGATTACGACTGGTGTGTCGGTTGCTGCGTCAGGGATTTCATCTTGGACGTTGGATATTGGTGGATTTGCGGGGCTGAATATTGATACGGATGAGGTGCGTGGGTCTTTTGTTCAGCTGGAGTGTGTGCTGGGAGGAGATTATGTTGATGTGTGACCTAGGGTAAAGAATTATTCGTGAGATGGTTTGGGATGGGCGTCTTCCTTCCATACGTGAGTTCATGCAAAGATTCCCGGACGGTCTATCCCGACTCTAAACTTGACCTATAGACTCGAGTTCATGGGTACGATGACTTCACTTAGAAACTCCTTCCGCGATTCTCAACAACTGTCTACAGGACACGCAGCTGCAATATTCCTAGAATGTCTAATCTTCCAGAGGCCAACGATTGTCCAAATGAAGTATGTTCTTCTCAGCCTCCATCCCAACACCTTATTCAACGACTTCATGTTATACAGCCATGGGCGTATGGGCCGGAGAACTTTGTTATTCTGAAAAAGGTTTCCCTTCCCCCCCTTCTACAGCTCCTCGTATTCTCATACTGATAATGTACTTGAATAATAGTACATCGCACTCCGATACCAACTCATACCCTATGTCAAGAAACTCTTCCAAAACCTGCAAAAGACCGGCAGTGTCATTATGCGCGGGCTATACTACGACTTTTCACTTACAGACGAATTCGTGAGAAATGCGACGCGGGCGAACGATCCAGCTGTTATTCATCAATTCATGTTCGGTGCGTACTATTCTATTTTTGTTTGTGAGTCAGTGACAGACGGTCAATAATTGAATGACGGGCGCATGTCTTGGCTTGTTTAGGTCCAAGGTTGCTTGTTGCCCCAGTCGGAGAGCTCGGAGTGGAAACCAAAGATGTTTATTTGCCCAGGTTGGGTAAGGGACAAAGCGGCATGACCTGGAAGCACTGGTCCGTCTACTTTCTGCTCCTTGCGTATGCGATCGTGGTGTCCTGACGAAATCCTGGTGATATAGGTGGACGGATAAGGATTTTGGGAACGGAGGGAAGACTGTCACTGTCGATGCTCCCCTGGATCAAATTCCTGTTTTCTATTTGGGAACCAAGGAGGATATCTTGAGTGGGAATATTTGATCGCCTCGAAAGTGCTGCGATGACTAGTGTCCAAGTGTGTCTGGTCTAATACTCGTTGTCCGCAATCGTTCATTTGAAGTCGTATTTATGCATCTCGGACGTATCGATTTTTCTCTGGTTTTCGAGCAGGATCCGTAAACCGATGCAACGTGCCGGGGGGGGGGGGACGTCCGTCAACTGATGACTTGTTGATCATCGATGATCGATGAGGGCCAATGTGGTCTTTTGTTTCTTGATCATTTCAGATAAACTCAGAACGCATGCGCAACTCGCTGCTTCCTTCGCTCATGGGGCCTCCCAAGCCTCTCTGAGCGGCTAACGTATGGGCTTTGTGTGTCATGTTGAGGGCCGAAGCGCTGAGAAAGTGTTGCTCAAGGAAATTTTAATGACCTCTCTGAGTAAGTCATTCACCTTACATCAAAGATTTGTGCAGCGAGGTGCCTCTAGAAGCCTGCCTCATTGAAACAGAAACGGTGCTTCTTACGTCGAAGTCAACGCGAGAACCACGGCACAGCATCCTGTGTGAGGAGGAACCAGACGAGTTCTCCTCCCCGAGTCTAGAGTCCGTAATAGCCTCAGAAGCAGTCATGGACATATATAAACACCTACAGTGTCCCTCGCTCTACATACACCTCTGAAATTTATCTTCTCCATAATGGATTCCGATGGGATGGACAAACCTGCCAGCATTTTGTCCGAGTAAGTATTTGTCGGCTAATGATTATACGTCTGCGGCCTGGGTGTGATATTATTCGTAGGGAAGTCCCAAAAGAACGTCATAGCACTTTCTACTTCAAAGACGATCTGATGGTGATTTTTCTTGTGAGTTTGATTGGTCGTTCATGGCCGTTAATCTCTGTTCCAAATCTGAATGGGTACCCCGTTCAGGTCGAGAACCAACTCTTTAAAGTACATCGCCATTATTTGATCCAGGATTCGAAGGTTTTCCGCGATATGTTCTCTGTACCACCCGTTGAAGGAGCGGAGGTAGAGGGTATGAGCGGTGACGGGCCCATCTACCTTCCGGACGTGAGCGTGAAAGAGTTTGAATTATTGTTGAATCATTTTTACAAGATGTGGGTGCAACCTTACTAGTAGCCTCATCCTCCGTGGCGATTGCTAACAAAAAGCCATAAAGTATGCGGGGCGAACCATGCTCCGACACCAACAAATCGGGTATTATGGCTCCGCTGCCGCAAGAGGAAAAATTAAGCCTTCTTGGCATAGCGCATCGCTTTGTTTTCGATGGTATATTTCAGCTGATGGTCAAAGAGTTAGAACCTGGCAAGATTCCTCTCATCACGAGGATTCGTCTTGGGGAGAAGTACGGATTGCAAGGGTGGCTGTTTTCTGCATATGAAACACTGCTTAATCGCCACGAGTCTTTGGGCCTGGATGAAGCAGCTGCCCTGGGCCCGGATAGGGTGATTTGCTTCATCAAGGCCAGAGACTACATACATCGCGAGCGCTTGGAGACTGCGCAGGCGGACTTGCAACATGAAAGGAATCGTGTCAAATCTAGAGCAGCGAATAAATCTAGAGAGACATCATTGGTTCGGGGTGCCCACAACAAGTACTCGGGTACCAACAACCACGGCAGCGGTGGCGAGAATGTTCTTCGGTTGACAGGTGCCATTATCATTCGTGTAGTATATTTTGTTCTGTTCATATACGAAACAAACGTCTTCTGTGAAAACGCAACACGGGTGATTCTATAAGAAACAAGGTCAAATCACAAGGTAAATGGCTCGATAACGAGATGCGATGGACGGTTTTGACTTGGGGCTACCGAAACTGAGGACTCCGACGTGTGGTATCACCGGGACCGACCGTAAGTCTGATTCTCCTTCAACTAATCAATAATATTGATGTCATGTCTTCGTATTACCCCTAGGTTTGCAGTCGCCCGCACCAATCTAGAATCCGCTGACCGACTCTGTCTACCAATCCATCGTAGTCTAAGTTCTGTCCCCGGATGAAAAGACCGCAATGCGCGGCAACTTCATCGTCTACCCCACCAATAACAACTTTCTGCCAGTTCCCTTCACCGCCAAACTTTCTACCTAATCCGGTTGGTAAGATGATGAAATGTCGTCCACCTTTAATCTTGCGTTCTTTCCCGTCTGGCTTGGTCTCATGTTTCTCGAGCTTTCCAATCTCCCTCATCCACTCCCGCTCAATGGAAGACGAAAAGGATTCACTTTTGGCAGGTGTTGCAACAATACCTGACTCCATCAGGCCCAAATCGTTGTAGGCAAGCTCCTCCTCCTTTCTCTTATCATCCTCGTGCTCTGGACGTCCACTTTCCGTCGATTTTGGGGGAGTCTGTGTCCAGTAATTGACCCACATACCATTTTGCCAACCGACCAAGCGGACATATCGTTCCTTTAGTCCTGTTGGATCGAACGTGGCCCCGCCGAACTGCAAACGCTCAACAACCCAGCGTTTTCCAGCTGATACGGGGTCATCGGAGTGTTTCTTCAGCCAACGAGCGAAGGGTCTATCGGCCTGCTCAGAGGTGAAATCCAAAACTCGGTCAAAAAGCGGTGATGCAGATCGGAATGACGCTAAAGAACGCTTGGATGAACTTGCGGAAGAGGAGAAAGAGTGCACTGCTGAGAGGTACGATGAAGTGCCCGAACTAGTACGATCATAACTAGGCCTAACAGCTGAAGATATAGGGCGACCGTGAGTCGCATTGTCAGCAATCAGAGTTCACACTCACCGGCATCCCGTTTCACACTCTCCCAGTCGTCGGTGACCTTTCCAGGAACGACAGTGACATCTGGATGAGCGTTCATCTCGTTCTCCAGCTTCTCTTGTTCCTCTTTAGTGTTTTTTGGAAAGAGCGAAGCGATACCGCTTATTATAACGTGAGGGTGCATGCCAAGGTAAGGAGTGTCAAATGCGACTACGCCCACAATCCGACGAGGCTTTCCAGTCCTTTCATCTAGAGCGTTTGATGGATCCGTAGCTGCTTCAGCTGCGAGGAGCCCTCCCATGGAGTGTCCCAGTAGAATGACCGGGCCAGGTGGTTGCGTCTGCAGCCTAAATGGTCTAAGCTGTTAAGACTCATGGATTTAACTTGGATTATCAACCCACCATTCCAGGAAGTTCTTAGTGGCATTCGAGAGTGGTTTGATGCTCTTATAAGTGGGGTAAAGGCTGGTCTGAACTTTGATATCTAATTGTGGAAGGATATGGTGTGCTAGATGGTTCTGCAAATCTAAGGGAAAGGACTGGTGCGCTTAGGACAACTTGATCAATGACTTGATGTTCCTGTCCCACCTGGAAAGTAGTATCATTGCCTGTCAGGATACAGCATCAGTCTTGTGTGAGGTGGCCTAAGACGGCAGTCTCCCTACCTTGAAATCCATGGATATAGACCAGATGAACGAGCTGGGGCATATTTGTACACTGTAGAGGTCAAGGAGCGGAAGTGGGGCGCAGCAGCACAGCACGAGACCATTCCACGCCGCATCACCGACTGTTCAAGAGCATCCACTGTTCGGGTTGTACTCAATCGGCAAAAACGTCACGGCTTTTTTACCACAAACAAATATGATGTAAGATGCATGAAAAGGCGTGGTGTATCATTCTTGGAGGTCGAACTAGAGAAGCAACTTCGAGTGCTTGTGTATGCTTGTCGGTCCGGATCGGATCGGCTCGTGTACAGAAAGCTCAACGGTTACGACTCGCTTGTACGAAATAGGCTCAGTCAGACTCACACGCGCTTGAAAAGCTTGAGAAACTCAGGAGAGCAAAAAAAAAACACCTGCCTCTTCAAACATAGTGTGAGCATAGCGCAGATTCCGACACCTCAAGACTTTTCTACCTCATTGATATGCATTTCCGAGTCGCTTATATTCCTGACCCTCTCCTTGAAAAAACTGGGCCCGAGATCTTGGTCCCATGCTGAACGCCAAGTAAGTGCCAGTCAATATCAAAGTGTTAGGGTCCTCGACACGGAAAAATTGAAGGTATACATAGGCCCCGATCAGGCGCCAGCTGGTGACGCTGGCAACCCAGATGCCAGGTCACTCAGATATGTGAGTGGATAACTCCTTCAATCGACGCTCGACTGGCTGTTGAATAGGGTCTAGTTTCACATTTTCCCTGAGTATTAAGAATGATTATCAGCTCCCAGAATATATTCGAGTAACATGTCATTAACATCGAAGGCCCATCAAGATACCAAATCACTCTTTAGCTGTTCTTACGGCAACGAACTTAGGTGCTTTGATGTTCGGAGACTGTTCCATGCGCATACGGATCCTCCGCGTTCCGTTCTCGGACGACATGTCGAATCGTTGATACAATCTATGGAAGCCCTCGAAGCCACTGCCTTCCCCTAACGCCGAGCTCCAAATCCGGGCCTCATAGCAATTGGAGAATGTCACTACTAGAGCGCCGATAGCGGAACATCTGATAAAGCTCCACAGTTACCAGCAATGCACTGAAAAACAGCATGTCTCTCGCCCCTTCCTCCTATATCTATATTCCTCCTCTGAGCGGCACGGTGGATAAACAAGGGATACCATGATGCCCTTCAAGCTATCATAGGTGACATAGGTGATCCTATCAGTCTTAGAATAATCCAAGCAGTTGCTAACCGCGGACTTAGGCACATCACTAGTCTGAAGCATCTCGAAGCTGCCCACACAGAGGATTGTTATGTATTTATTATTCTAGGCCATCACAAGGAACCAGATTCACCACGGGGTAGACCTCCAGCGTGCGACTCAGTGAGCATCTCTACTTATGGTGCTTAGTATAATTCGGCTTCTTCTATAGACCAAAACATGGATTTCTTGAGGAAAATGAAGAATCGCAATTCCCGATAATTCTCGATTTCCATCTTGAATATTTGAAGTAAGTGAATGACATCTGAACTTTTAACAAACTAGTCCACGTGTCAATTCATACACCCGTCCACATAATCCAAATCCCCCGAGATAGGAAATCCTCCACCGTCGATCACTGGGTTTAGGAGATGAAGTATTTGGTTTCCTCTTGAACCCTTAGAGTGACCCCCTGCTAACCTGGGCCAGCGAGCTTACAAGAACCCCACCAGGGAGAAATATAATCCATCCCATGTCCCGAAAATAGACCTCCGCCGGACAGATCGTGATGTAAGAAGGAAACCCGTAATCGGAGAACCCACGAGAACACCAAAGCCTACGGTAGTATAAGTACGCCAGGATGTTGTGTAGATCAGGGTAGTGCCTGTTGCCAGTGAAGATAAGCTGAGTCCATCATACTCCAGGTGTTTTATCCATTTGTACCAGGGGGCTCAGCATCAGAGCGAGTACTTACTCGTGCATCTGCGGATTGAAGGGCCCGAGACGAAGCCTAGATTGTAGCCTCGCTAGAAACAGCCCTGACGGACACACAGGGTTCGACCACGCTGCCGGTGAATGGCCTGAGATAGCATCCTGAGACAACCAGGTTAGAGATGATTACGCAGTGTGATAATTTCAAGGGTAATTTATGCTTACTTATCCAGTGAGAAGGTAGGATTAGCATTGCTCGACGTCGACAACACGCCTGACATCATCTAGGCAAGGCCACAAAATCTCGCCTGATGCAAAGCCCGGTGGCCTTTCCGGTAAGAGGTTCAATAAAGTCATTACATTTGTTGGCTTGTTAACAATGTAATAGTAGGCTGGATTATATTTAGTCCTAAGGTCATCGACAAGCCGACTTGGCTATGTCGACTTGATGGTCCAAAGGTGGTCTGTCCGTGGCCACAGAGAATTCAAATTGGGCTGGAGGCGAAACACAGTTGCTCATCCAGGGCCGTGCTGTTATGGAACCGAATCCGGCGGCATTTAGCAGTTGAATACACCCCACCTGCCAGTGACAGCTCATGTAGAGTTGTCCCTAAAACAGTCACACCACGAGCCACACCACGAAAAACTTGATTCCATGCGACGAATCGGACAACGAGCGTCAGGTTGGAAGGCTCCTGTAAGCCCCGATAGTGACGATAACCTCATGCAATATACATAACAGCTGAGCAGCACCGTTGAGGGTTTAAATGTTCGACTTAGTTCGACCCTTGCTCCGTCAACGGCGGGTCTTGCAGAACACTTTGGGCTCACCTCCAATCCCTGGCTCTAAACCTCTTGGGAAAGGCACTGGTGTCGATATGTTGAGAAGTACCTAGTCGGTCAATGACGCGGTACCTAGCCAGGAAACCGTCGGCTTGACCAAAACAGTCAGGATGTGGCGTTAGCGTGTTAGTTATTCATTTGTGATATGGATACTGTTATACCTACCAAAACTCACTCTGATGGCCCTTGAAAGGTTGGTATATTTATTCACTGGGGCGTTTTGAAGTCAATGCGTGCGATTTCGGGGATCCGTCGGCGGGTGCCAATAAAGCTCAACTTGGTCGAGTATATTTTGGTCGTCACAGACGTCTGTGACAGCCCGATTGATGGATCTCTTCCCTTGCCAGCGCCAGGGTCGATCTCTTTTGGGACAGTTTCAAGAGAGTTCACATTCCATGTCCTCTGAGATACGCTCTCGTCCCTTCCTGTAGATCGCTGAAACTAAAATATCTCGTGGTATTTAAGCCCGTTGACCTACATTCATGTTTCCGTGCATTTCTCCGGGCCCCCAGTCCCTTTGCCACCAACTGTCTCTCCTCCCTTTCCTTCTTCGTTGTCTAAGCCCTAATGTCCTGCAAGTCGTACGTCTCCAGCAATGAGATCGCGAGCATGGAGGAGGATACAGAAAAATGCTCTCCAGTAGTGCAGGCCAACATGAACAATGAAGACAAAACGAGTCTGGAAGGTGGATTGCAGGGGTGGCTCACTTTAGCCGGCGTGTAGGTCTTACTTCTCTTTGGACGTCGACGTCTTCATTGTCTTTCAGGTTTTTAATCCAGTTTTCTACCTTCGGGTACGTTCCTTGGTATCTGTGAACTGGGACTCTGTTGATGGAAACAGCTACAATATTTCCTTTGGGGCATATCAAGGGTGAGCTCAAGATCATTTCCGACTCGGACTTGGTATCTGATGGCACGTATGAACTCGACAGTGATGGCCATAATCTTAATTCATCTTTTGACACCCATCGGCTAAATGTACTCCAGATTACTATGTTCGATTTTATTTGACGGAAAGCTCACCGACTCAAATTGGGTGAGCAAACCTCACCTAATGGCTTTGGAAGGGTGTTCATACAGCTCGGATAGGTGGATTGGTGGAATTCAATTGTTCTTAATATTCACAATGGGTCTTCTGACTGGAAGGCTCTTTGATCGTGGATACTTGTACGTCTCTATTTTTTGGCCGATGGAGACTGCGCTAAGCTTACCCCGCAAAGCCACCATATGATGATCGCAGGGACCCTGCTTCACGCAATATCTTGTGAGCCATTTCCTGGCACCTAGCCGTTTGTCGTGCTTATTAGGAGCCATCTAGTCTTTATGCTTTCTCTTAGCCAAGAGAATCAATGGTACCAAGTGCGAATTTTTGATGTCTATAGTCTGGACGGTACTGACTTGGCCCAAAGGTGTTCCTCTCGCACGGAATCGGGTCAGGGCTTGCTTCCGGAATTGTCTATATCCCCTGTGAGTCCCCCCCTTTTTGTCGAGTTACACCTATTGGATTCTCACTGGCCGTGCAGCTCTAGTGATAGTTTCTCACTATTTCAAGCGTCACCGCGCTCTTGCCATGGGCATTGTTGCGGCAGGAACTGCAGCAGGTCTGATTCACTCAACTGTCCTACTCTTTATATTGTACTGAAATTTCATGTTCTTCTAGGCGCAGCGGTCCATCCAATCATCCTCAATCACCTTTTCCACTCTAAGATTGGTTTCCATAACGGTGTTCGTATCAGCGCAGGAATAAATAGTGCATGTTTTATCCTGGCGAATCTCATCATGCGCACAAATCACGCTCCCAAAAATGTAGCAAAACAGCATGTCCCCATGATGGCATTATTTCGGGATCCGGCCTATGATCTCATGGTGGTCGCGTGAGTCATCCTCTGTATCAATCGTTGAACGCTGATGAACTAGACGAGTGCATTAGAGCGGTCCTATCCAATTTTGCGATGTTCTTTCCAGGGTTCTTCATACAGTTGAGCGCAGTGTTGCGGGGTGTTGACAGAGGAACAGCCTTCTATTATGTGAGTTCAAATCCGCTCCAACAATATTTCCGTGCTTTTCAACTTGGAGCATCTCAGATTTCTATGTTGAATGGAACTTCTGTTCTTGGGCGGACGTTAATCCCACTTCTAAGCCCCAAAGTGGGGGTTATCAACCTAAATGTCTGTTGCGCGTTTGGAATGGGGGTCTGCATATTTTGCCTTTCAGCTGTGGACTCGACAACGGGGTATATCTTGTTCGCCATTTCCTTTGGCTTCATTTCCGGTGCCAGTATGCGATCTCTCCCCGAATTTCAGAATACACACTAATTATTTTAGATGTCGCCATCACGGCTCCAGCACTGGGTAAGGTTTCCTATCAGCCTCATACTGTGCGCGCTAAACTTATCTTCAATATAGCCTCTCTGTCCGAATCTGCTGAGGAGATTGGCGCCCGAATGGGTATTGCGTTTTCATTATCCGGTGAGCACAATTTAACATCGATCTTTGATTGCAAGCGTCATATTCACGGCCAACGAATTTCAGGGGTCGCAGCACTGTTTGGTAAGAAATTATACACCGTCCGACACAATGCCGCCCCCCTCATAGATCCCCTTTAGCCACACCGATAGCAGGAGCCCTTCTCACGGCTAACTATCACTGGGAGTGAGTACCCCCTTACTTGTTTCACTGGTGGCAGGATACTAATAATGACCTCGTACTGTAAGACGCCCGATTATTTTTACTGGAGTTAGTGCCGTTACTTCCACTTCTATCTTCTTGATCTGATGTTTCCCCTCAGATCTGTGCCTTATTAAGCGCAGTTTCAGTACTGACTTCTCGGTGTTTTGTTGCCAGAAGAGTGGGCTCGCACCGGGTATAATTCAAGGAGCTTGTAAAATAAAAATAAAAATCATCCATTATCAGCATCAGGACTTGCATTGTCACTTCACAAAACTGTATCATAGTCAACATATTGCTTTCTTTCAGGCTCATAGATGTATAGGGACTTACATAGACTTCTCAATCGTAACTTGTACATTTTCCCGTCTCATGGGAGATTTTCCCGGACCGGGAGGGGGAAGTAGAGGCCTTCCCACCAGGGTATTGACAACAATATACTCCTGCTAATGTCACTGATCACCATTCCAAGTGCTCCAGCTTACGACAGGAAGGAAGGTGATGGCATGCAAATGGATATAAACTTTTAATGTACGACGGACTCTTTTGCAAGTTTCTCGTCTCAATGGTCGACCCGTAGGGGTGCCTGTAAGGGCTGAATTTACGGTCGATCGTCGGGGTCGCTGCGATTGGCGACTCGGGTGTTGCCTCGCAATGCTGTAGAAGCACAGCTGCGCCCAAGTAGCGGTCGTGCCGAAGTTGAAGTTGCCGGCCATCCCTATTATCCAAGTAATGTGGGATTTGAAATAAAGTAGCCAAACCCTTTACTGTCATATGGCCAGATGCCTGGACCCTGTGGGGTAGTCTACAACATATGACATTGACAAGCTAGTGAAAGTGATGCTTGTATTCGAAACAGGTTTCCTTTCAGAGTTCACTTCCTCCGAGGCGTTTCGGATGGGATTGTTCGAGTAGTTACGTTTGTTGTCGAAACTACGAAGTAACCACCAAGAATAATCCGATGAACGGACTGGAATCAGTAAACAGGATCCAGTTGTATATATAGGTTTTGCTGCGGGAGGGATATGAAAAAAACAAACCGGAAGCAAATCTCACGTTTGGAGATCCTTTGCAGCCAATGCCCTAGTACTACGCACTGATGTGCTTTGTTACCTTAACATCGCAGCAGGTTGGAGCGCGCATTGGATGGCTGACCGATGGAGCTGAGGCAGAGATGTGCTCAGTGCAACTTGCTTGTACCACCACAAGCTCGTTTTGAGCAACCCCTAAAAAACTTGGCAGGGATTTGTAGTCTACGAGTGCCAACAAAATAAAAATAAAAACCAATGCATATAATCTCATTCAGACGTGAACAGCGGACAAGGTATTACCTGGACTTGGCTAATCGGGCGAGCCGGTACCGGAGCGACCGCTCCCTCAGGGATATCTACCTCGGTCCTTTTCACCACATCAACATGGAGAAATAGAGTGACGCTAGTGACAGACGTGGAAAGTTGATGGGGTACAAAATATTGAATGAGGACGTGTGGGTCAAGCATTACGGCGTATACGGACATAGACATTGTCTCATGCGATGGAGTGATTCCGAACCCTTCACGTCGCAATTTAGACTAGGTTGCCTCGATGCCTTGGTTCCTTTATCACTGGCACCGAGTCTTCAATCCCTGGGAAGCTCAAATCGTCCTTGAAGGTATCGCTTACTAAAGGAATGTATTTAGATATCTCCTAGAAACGGATACTCAGTATTCCCTGAGTAGGAAGCCTTGGAAGGACAGGGGCAAAGGAGTAGATGTAATCTTGGGATGGACGTGACAAGGTCCAATGCCGGTGAGGCAGATCAAGAAACCTACTCACAGAGCTATAGCATACATAGGCAATAACGGCGGCTGGCGTTACGTTTCTTCGGTGTCTGGACGATTGTCTAAAGATGGATCACTGAAGGCATAGTCACACTTCGTGCAGACGAAAAATAGAATCATCCTGGTTTCTTTCCGTTTCGACTGGTCCTGATAGAAGACGGCACTAGAAGGGGAAATTTCATTCAAGATCGTCTGTTTGGCTTGCCATATGACGTACTCGTCATTCCCGCATCTCGGGCATGGAATATTAGAATGAGCCTGCATTGTGACATGTAAGTGACAGAACATAAACGGAAGCATGAGAAAGCACCCACAAGGGTTGGATCTGCGCCAAGATCTGTCGTGACTCCAACTTGTTCTCTGTGAAGGAGTTAAAAGGTTTTCAAATAATCTGGTTAATAGGCTTTACTTTGTAACTGTCAGGAGATCATTCCGGTATACGCATTTATTCTCTCCAATCTCATCGTAGTTACATATCCGGCAGGCATAGACCATAATTCTGCGTTGCTGGTCGGCCTTAGGGTAGAGCAAATTATTACATTCCGAGCAGAAGTGCAGCGATGCCTAAGTCGAGAGTGTTCAGTAAAGCGGCAAGTCTCGTGAATTTGTGGGGTACCATTTTTTCCCACTAAGATGAAAATGCAAATGCTACAATGACGAAGGAAGCTGGGGAGTGAGCTGGTTTGAGTAAGTGGGTTTAGCGGAATGAGTGGCATAGGCTGAGGCACTTGTTTAGTTTTTGATGACAAATCATGCACATGACTACTTGTGACTTAAGCGGTGAAGCCGGGCCGCTGAATTCGATTAAGGCTGCCACCGCTAGACTGTTTTGGCGTTCATTCATAGTCCAGCTCGTAGGTTGTCAACTCACTTGCGTGCGCCATCACCGGTGCATTGACTATCCATCTATCCTCGCACTATTATAGCCATCAGTTCACCATCGCCTGGCCTTCGTCCATCGTCACCAGGGCTACTCATCCGGATTATACAAATCGGACCTAGCGCTATTTCTTACGGGGCGAAACTAGTCGTATTCCCATATCAGATAGCCTCGCTGTCATATACGCCCTTTCAGAATCGGCTAAGAAGTTTTTGACGGCTAGCCGAGGACAGGGGAGCGCATTCTAGCTCATGCTCAAGGATAGCCGTCTCTTCCTTGGACATTACCCCCCCGGCCAACCTTTTCACTTTCGGGAAATCGTACAGCGAGCTACTCTGCCTGTTGCTCAGCATCGGTGACTCAGGACTCAGGGATCCAGACTTGAAGGCTGTGAAGGCAAATGAATAAGGGACACACGTTCCTGTGTGGCGTTGGCATTAGGAACACGGTGCTCGCAAATGCAACGTCTCTCTCCCTACGATAAATGGTTTCGACTCGTCTGCTAGTCCGAATTTGGTGTGGAAACGCCGTACTATGTAAATCCGGGTTCCCAGACCCGTTGACCAGCAGCTTAATCCTGAGTCCGTACCATGCAGGTCTCTTAATCGTGTTGAGGCTCGATCTCCTGTCCGTTTTAGCGCGCGGGGGTAGACTAAAGCTAGCTAATCCTTGATAACTTCACCGGTCACTCTTGCCCGACCGTGGTTACTGGTTAGCTAAAACTCAATTTTCCAAAACTCGCCTCGGCAATGTCACTATCAAGCTCGACATCCTGCTACTAGGCTGTCGGTATACTTGCCTACCAGGCGTAACCTGTTCCAACATTTGGGACGTCTAGAACAGATTACTTGCTGTGTATAGGCTGGCTTTGAAGGCCCGGGGATAAAATAACCATAGGGGTTCACATTCGAGTTGCGAAGCTAGTATTTACAGAATGGCTTGCGGGAAGCCCTAATTAGATAGGCTATCCCTCGCATAGCTTCATCATCCTCATTAAACCTTTCGTGATTTAAGTGCCTATCACTACCCATGACTCAATGCACCTCGCGACCAACCCTACAACTTCAAGTATGTATGCTAGAGCTCAGGGTAGAGAGGTAAAGAGGAATGCCAGTAGCTAGAGGTCTCTCCAGGTTCTTTACCGTCCGAAGTGTTCTTGTAATCTTAGAGAAAAAGTCTCGTCGTAATCTTGACAACAGTGCATTGCAACCCAGTCAAGACTCACTTAGTTCATCGGATGTTGTGTTGCAGTCTCCGACAAGTGCGAAGAAGTCGAGCTGTACCTCCGTCCACTAAATTTATCTTATCTCCGCATTCCACGTTTTCCACCGAGATTCAGGTTTGCTGGCGGCCGGACTAACAGTTCCTGTGGCTCTTCAACGTTCAACTTTGTTAGCCTCTACAGTTCCTGTGGCACATTTATTGACCAGCCGAATGTTATCACCGCCAGTCCCCGCCATTGGCGATTAAGAATGCAAAAAAAAGCTGATGCGCACGCTGTCATTCAGAGACGCGGCAAAGGAAATGAAAAAGGCATCCAGAAGTTCGAAGTGGGCAAATTATCCTTACGTGTACGGAAGAAGCCTTCGACTGTCCATCACCCATCAATATTAGAATTTAGCATGAAAGTTAGGGCGGCTTCTTATAAAACCTCAACGGCCTCTGTCTCCTTTTCCTTAGGAACTCTTCCGTCCAATCCTTACTTTACCCTTTCATCGCGACCTTCGGACTCGCTCACAATGAAGTTTACCGCTCTTTTCTCTATCCTTGCTTGTGCCGTCGGGCTTGCTACCGCTGACTCTGTTGCTCGCCACGAGACCAACGCTGCTCGTCTCGCTCGTGGCCTCCCGCCCAATCCTCCCATTCGTCGTGCTTCTCGCTCTTACTGTAAGTAGCAGCTCCTGCTGTGTTTAGGTCACTGTCGGTTCTGAGGCTCAATTAATCTCAGCGGGCCAATACGGCAAGCCTTCTAGCTATCCCAACCCCGGAGGATCGCACTGCAACACTGGTCCCGTTCAATGCTGCAACAGCGTTACTCACTCTGGTGACAAGAATGCTGGCCTCCTCGCTGGTGCCTTGGGCATTGTACTTCCCGCGAGTGGTGCTGTTGGTTTGACCTGTAGCCCCTTGTCTATTCTCGGTATTGGCGGTAACAACTGGTGAGTTTCGTGTTGCGCGTTCTCGTGATATTGGGATACTGAGTAAGAATTTGCCTGTAGCAACTCACAGCCCGTTTGTTGCGAAAACAATCACTTTGATGGCCTCATTGCTGTCGGTTGCTCTCCCGGTGAGTAGATTGTGTCAGTCGCCGACGCGTTCGTGGGTTATTGATCGTTGTTCATGATAGTTAACCTCAACCTCTAAACTTGGACACGGCATGATGACGCGCTCAACACCATGCGGTTATATGTTTCTGGCGTGACTAGTCCTGTCTTCGTCGATGATTGTTCCCGACCTTTCGAACTTCTTCTGTTGTGTTAATTTCTTCTCTCCGGCGCCCTGTCTTTATTGTGCTCCCACTCCTTTACAACTGTACACCGCCCATGATTCATTCATTTTTCATGGGCCCCCTTGCGTGTATGATCAACGTAGCTGTCATAGCGTAATACCAAGGTTCATTCTGTTCATATCATGTCGCCGAGCGCGGGCAGTGTTCTTTCCCAAGAGAATGAAGCCGGTTAGGCTCGGTATTACTTTCCGCCTGTAGTTACAACGATATAAGACTCTTAGCGCATCACATAGCGTGATAAAGCTCAGCGTAAGATACTTTTTTGTGCTGGTTCTTGACTTGAGGTTTAATTTTATCGGAGTAGAACTATTTTTAGATTTCGTTAATGATATTTTTTTTTGGCGGCGTCTATGATTGATATGGACCTGGGCTGTCGTTACTTATGTGACACTAGGTGAGCGGCGGGTGGTCTGTTCCTGAAGAAAAAAATTTGCGGGTTGCTCATTGTGTATTCTTTGATATGGAGGCGGGCAGAAGTGGCCGAAAGGTGAATTAGAATTAGATGAATTGGTATGGATTCTTAAATTTTCTTATCCGGAAGTCTGCAGAAAGGAGATGCATACGGAATTGGATGGAAGGGATATTAATCGTGGAAGTGACTTTGAAACGACGTGTCCCGGGACGCTAGAACATCTATCTTGAATGGCATGACAACCTCCTCGGAGTCAGAGGGACACTGGAGTTTGAACAGATTGAATCAGAAGATGTTGGACAAGCTCCTGTTTTCAATTTTATGAAACATGCGGAACGCTGATCATTAAAGCAACGTCTTGAGCTGACAGGATGGCGACCAGTTTAGCCGAGGCGGCATTATCGGTTGACCCCGAGAACTTAAGTGGCCGACCTTGAACCTTATCACATAAACTGCAAGCCACCTCGGAGATTTCCGGTCCAGAGAACCCAGTATACTCACCGTTTCCTGTCGAGGTGCAAATCAAGAGCTCGTCGCCGTACGTCAAGATGGTCAAAGGTATGTCATTTCGTCATACTGTGCATCCATCATAACTGAATGAACCTTTGCTAGTTTACAAGCCCGGTAAGGTGCGCACTTGGGCAGTATAATTTATTGGTCCTCCTGGTTTACCACAGGGTTAGGTTGCAATCGTCCTCCAAGGTCGCCAGGCCGGCAAGAAGGTCGTTATCATCAAGCAGCATGATGATGGAACAAGCGCCAGGCCGTACCCCCACGCCATCGTTGCTGGAATCGAGCGTTACCCCCGCAAAGTGACGCGGCGTATGGGTCAGAAGAAGTTGGCTGCGAGGAGCAAAGTGAAGCCTTTCATCAAGGTACGCTCGGCGTAACACTCGGCTGTAGGATACGCATTCAATTAACCTGGGCTTGACTTCAGGTTGTCAACTACTCGCACCTGTTCCCCACGCGATATGCTCTTGAGTTGGAGGGTCTCAAGAACTCGGTAGTAGTAGATACGTTCAAGGAGCCCTCACAGCGAGAGGATGCCAAGAAGAACATCAAGAAGCTCTTTGAGGATCGTTACACAACTGGAAAGAACAAGTGGTTCTTCCAACCCCTGAGGGTACGCTTGTTCTTAGTTTGATATCGTGCGTTATGCTCATATTTTGATTTTAGTTCTGAGCTTGCTATTCCGTATTCATGCCCTCACAAAACATAGTATGTAATATGATCATGCATACCACCCCTACGCGATGTTCTTCTTGTCGTTCCCGCGCCTATGAACCTCCACAATGCTCTTTGTATTCGTTTTGTCTCAAGCCTTTGATATCATTGTGGGACCTGAGCTGTTATAATGGAATAAGAGCCAAGATTTGGACCCCCGGTGGTCCTTTAACCCATCCTCGCATCCGACGGTAATTAACTTGTACATTCAACGTTGGTGAATTTGTGAGTTCGGATCCGTCAATAAACGGCACAAGCACCCCCCGTCTACAAAATAATGGTATTATTTCGTGATCACGTGTAGATTAACTTGGCAAGCGCCATGGCCCATGAGGTTGTTGGACTCTTTTGGACTTTGTGATTGTTCTCATCTCCTCGACGCTTTCTTGCAGTGCTCTTGTGTAAAGCGCTGTAATTCTATCTGCTTGGCGCTATAATTTGTATTCCGGTCCACGGTCAGCTCCGTAAGTGATAACCATGAATGGAAAAAATGTTGGCCGAAGTGGAGCATGCTGATCGCGAGAATTCACAGACAATGTCTCTGTTCGGCGCGCTTGGCAATAACCAAACCACCACACCGGCTACTGGTGCCAACATCTTTGGGAACGCCCAACAGCAGCAGCAGCCGTCTGGAAATATCTTCGGCAATACTCAGCCCGCCGGCCAACAGACATCGCTCTTTGGGAACACGCAACAAAGCCAGCCAACCACCTCTCTCTTCGGAAACGCGAACACGAACCCAAGCGCCGCGACAGGAGGCGGTCTGTTTGGCGCTACAAACACCACTCAACCGACTGGGACGGGTGGTACGAGTCTATTTGGCAACACGGGAGCGACCTCGGGGTTGTTTGGGAATACACAGACAGGAACGACGCCGGGTCTGTTTGGGAACACGACGCAGCCGACAGCTACAGGCGGAAGCATTTTTGGAAATACGCAAGCTCAGCAGCAACAACAGCCTGCGACTGGGTCTTCGCTTTTTGGAAATATGACGACAAATAACCAGCCTGCGATGGGTGGCAGCCTGTTCGGCAATACAGCTACCAACGCTCCTCAACAGCCCGCTACAGGTGGGGGTTTGTTCGGTAACACTACAACAAATCAGCCAGCAATGGGGAGTTTGTTTGGAAATAACACGACGAATCAACCAGCGACGGGTGGGGGTCTATTTGGAAACACCTCTAATACGACAACACAACCCACTACCGGAGGCGGTTTGTTCGGCAATACATCCAACACGACAGCACCGCCAACATCGAGCCTGTTCGGAAACACGTCGACGACAAACCAGCCAAATACCAACATTTTTGGTAACCCGACTAATACGCAGCCAACGAATTTATTCGGCAATACGGCCACGAGTACAGGCACTGGTCAACAGCAGTCATCTCTATTTGGGAATAGGCCTGGTGGCCTCTTTGGTTCGACGGCACCCACAACAAATACCGGCGGTGGATTGTACGGGAATATACAAAACCAACAGCCTCAGCAACAACAACAACAACAGCAGCAACAACAACAACAACAACAACAGCAGCAGCAACAACAACAACAGTCGAACCTGTTTGGTAGTACGACAACCCAACCCGCTGGTAATTTGTTTGGGAACACTCAGACCAACACTGCCGGTAATAGTCTTTTTGGAAACAGACCGCAGGGGAGCTTATTTGGGAGCACTACGGGAACAGGCAATGCATTGAACGCGTCCACATTTCCCTCGAACAGTCTGTTGGGATCAAGGGCAGCTTTGACTCCAGCTCAGCAGCAAGCTGATGCTCAAACGCAGGCCTTGCAACTACAGCAGAAGATTGAGGCCATCTACAATGCATGGAATCCCTCTTCCCCTCAATGTCGATTCCAGGTTTGTGTTCATAAGCTCTTGCCAAAGTTGAGGAAAACTAATACTATACCATAAACCAGTATTACTTCTACAACCTCGTCAATCCACAACAAGTCAGCCTTTACGGTCGCCCCGTCAACGCCAAGAGCGATGCCCTTTGGGAAAAGGCTGTACGCGAGAACCCAGACCCGGCATGTCACGTCCCCGTTCTTGCAATCGGGTTTGACGACTTGCGCACTCGTGTTGAAGCTCAAAACAGGAAATCTGACGAACATCAACAACACCTGAAGGAAATCAAAACTCGCCTAGAGTCCCTTGCCACACAACACACGCTATCCAATTCTTCCCGGCTTCTACGCGCTGTTGTAGCACAGACGCAACTGTCGCAGAGGCTGTTGAAGTTCGTGCAGCATTTACATTTGTTGATCCCAAGTGTGCGAAGCTCGTCAATAAGACCTGAAGAGGAACAGTTGAGGACCACGTTGGAGGAGATCGAAGATGAACTGAAGAGAGGAAGGATGAAAGGCAAATTGAATGAACTTTGGGCACTTCTCGGAGCCGTTAACGCGGCCAAGGAACGTGCGAGAACTGGGTCTGGAGAATGGGCAGTGGTGGATGAAGATGGATTGGCGCAGCTGACTCAAGTGCGTATATTCTCTTCCAATTTTGATCTGTTTCCGTCTCAGATAAATTCCTGACCCTTTCACCCTTTTTTGTTCTCTTTGGCACGCTGTTTATCAACGATCCCGCACAACTTTCACCTCCCACTCCACCATCCGATAGATCCTATCCGAACAACAAGCCGGTTTGACTCACCTGACCAAAATCCTTCAAAAAGCTCTCAAAGACGTCGGAGTCATCATGGGCACGAACACAAATAGTGCGCAATCAGATTATGAGGTTGATAATCTCCTCAGTTCTACAAATACCCTGCGTGCGAGTGCTCTGCGATAGACCCCCTCCTACAATTAGAGCACCAGTGTCCGAATCCCGAGTCCCGAGTCCTGCTGGCCGTTGTACTTGTGAATATGAACCTCTTATCCCCACCTTTGTGGCTCCACGATCTCCACGCAGCATGTGCTCGGGCGCTGATCCTGTATTTCTTATGTCGTATTTTGTTATCTCTGAGTGTTTCTTGTACTCTTCTCTTGTGTTCACGATCCAAGAAGTGAGGAAGAATTACTAGGTCATTCCGAATCGGATATCATTCTGTAGTGCAATGGGTTACTAATTACTGAAAGAAAGAAATAGCCTCCAAAAGAAAGGTAGTACTTGCCGGCTGATCCCGCATTAGCTATTCCAATTAGCAAGATTTCGCGATGTGCGTCATCAGGACAAGGTTTCACAGGACTTTAGTTGGAGGAGGATGACAACTAAATGAGCTCATCTCAATCACCACCACCAGCATGCTGTGGAAATCTGTCTCCCGACTCATGAAACGCCGTTCCAACTCCCATATCGAAGACTAAGGCTTTTCAGTTCATTCCAAGATGATGTTGAGAAAGAGGTGGACGAAGGGCTGTACCAATTCACTGGTGGTCGATGGTTGTACAATGAGCACGAACGTGAGCCGTTACCCTCTAGCAAGTGAAACCATTTCCTCATATTCTTTATGTAAGTACAGAAAGACAAGCACGTTACGCTCGGTTTGATGTCGCGCAGCTTGCTTCTATTGCCGGCGAAGCCACTGGGACCACTTTTTGTGAATTTAATTCTAGACTCGGCAACGGTGAGGCGCCATACTCATCAGTACAGACATTCAAAAAAATTGAACATGTATCCAGGGTTCTACAACAAGACCCGCCGTCTGATTATGGGTGGTTCGCTCAGCGTCGTTGCACGTATCCCTTGTCCTGTGGCTGGTCCTTCACGTCTAGTGACCGCAAGCGAGGTGACGACTCTTCAGTTCGCAAGAGAGGTCCTCAAACTTCCCGTTCCTCGAGTGATAACCTGGAATGGCGCGAATCGAGGTCGTACTAATGGGGTCGGCGCAGATTATTTGCTCATGAAAGAGGCTCCAGAAGTTGCTCTTCGCAAGCGATGGCTCAAATTCACAACTCAGAAAGAGGCTGAGCCAGTGTTGCTTGGTTTACTAGAAGTCGAGAAGAGGTTTAAATCGCTACGTTTTTCGCGCATTGGAAGTATCTATTTCAATGAGGACGTTGGTCCTGAACTAATTGATGTCCCTCTTTCACGGGTCCTGTTGATGACGCTACGTTGCGGCTCTCGGAAAAGTATTCTATCGGTCCGCTGGTAGACCCTTGTTGGTGGCGAGGAACAAGAGCCAACATACCTCTGGATCGTGGTCCCTGTATGCGCTTTATTTCTATCGGTCAATCCCAGTGGCATTCTGACTTCAGTCGCTATAGGGTCTGAGTCGGTCTCATTCTTCCTTGCAGTTGCAATAAATGAACAAATGGTCCTTGCTTATGAATCATTGACAACAAATCTGACCCAATTCCGTCGCAAGCCAATGCATGACCGCGCGACTCATCTGAAGCTTCTGACCATGTACCTGGATGCCGTCCCGCATTTCGTGCCAACGACCAATGACGACATTTGCGCACCCACCTTGTGGCACCCTGATCTCTCGCTGAACAATGTCTTCGTCTCTAAATCTGGCCCTGGACATCTACAAAGCTTGATTGACTGGCAACACGCTGTCGTCCTTCCTTACTTCATGCTGGGATCTGCACCTCGTGCTCTAATGTACAACCCCGACAAAGTCAATATGGACTGGCATCTCCTTCGGCTTGCTTCCAATTATGAACAATTGACTCCCGAAGAGCGGACTGAATGCTGGCTTCACCTTCAACTTGCTACGCGACATCATTGGTATGAAAGGAGCGCCTGGATCAATAGCGAGCGTCGAGGGCCGATTTGTGAATTACCGCATGTGAACGAGCTCGTGGTGTTACCCTCGTACGTGACACGCGCATGATCGGACTGTGCATTTGAACTTCGAGACGCACTCATTCGTATGCGGGATAACTGGACTGCAATAGCTGGTGGTGGCGTCCCATGCCCCATCGAGTTTTTCTCTAAAGAGATCAAGGAACATGAAGAACAACTAAAGCGATTCCGATGTTATGAAGCTGCCGTTAAATTCATTCGGACACACCTTGATATCGACAAAGATGGTCTGGTTTATTTTGACGAATACGATGCTGTGCGGAAACAACTCAGAAACCTCGAGAAGTCTGGATCATGGGACGAAGAAATGACACGATGTCCTTTCCCGTTCAAAGACGGGGAATACTCATTCTTTTTATCGTAAATGCTGGACCCCGGACATTCGACGCATGATTCACAGCGGTCCCTGTTCTTATCATTAGACGCATTAGAGCGCGATACCCCACTCCTTCTCTGGCCCTGCATAGTCGAACTTTGGCCTCCTCTGCACAGCATTTAAAGCCCGTCTTCAGATTCCTACGTGCTACCATCACACCTCATACCACCCCATTGAGCATTGTATCGTTACTATAAGTACCTCACTCAGTGTACCTATTATTCCCAGTTTATGTCTGAATGCATCACACTCTCCAAAATAACTGGGATGTGATATTTCCCTCCTGCTACTAGCACGAGTTTAGGTGTACGAGGGCTTACACAACATACTCATGTACGACGATGCCACATGGAAACAGATCAATGACCTCGAGAAGTCCGGAACCAAAATATGATAAGGGAGACAGCGTATAAACAGGCATACCATCTCGAACTCGGCAGTGCCTGTCGCTCTAAGAAAAAAATAGAACAATGGGCTCAATGAAAGAAAAGACGCTTGATATCAAACCCCAACACGTTGAGGGGTTTACGAATCGAGTTAACATGTAGAGAAAAGGAGAGAGGTAAAATTACCACAATACCAAGCTAAATCATTATCACCATCATAGTACACATGCACATCGTACCAATATCGGCCCTAGTTTAAACCAGAACAAGGCCTTGGCCATAGTAGGGAGAATGATTATTAATTACCCTAGTACTTACTCATAGACGACATATATAGAAGATCAAGAAAAAAGAGAAAAAAAAAAGAACGACCACGAGGAGAGATAAGAATAGAATCGCTTCCCGCGGAACCCTTGAAGAATAGGCAAGATACGGAACAGAATTACGTAGAGGGAGAAAGAAAGAATAGTAGTGCGACTTGAAACAATTCTGACGAAAATGCAGTGGGAAGTTGAAAACGGAAGCGCTGGAGAGTGGAATAGGGGCAAAGTGAACACGATGACCACGGATGTAATGTCGCGCGTGTGTGTGGCAGGAAATCGAGACTAGTGTTGTCGGAGTACGAATATCCTGGAATGAGAAAATCGGCCAATAGAATGGACGAGGTATGTGTTCATGTGGGGCGGGTTCGGGGCGCCGAATATGAACAAGGAAAAGTAAATGAATACAGATAGACAGATAAAGGATAAAGAGGCAAAAAGGACAAGTGCAGATCATACATATAGTAAGCGAGAGAGCTGAGTATGGGCATACATATCAAATATCATGATCAAGCGCGTCATATGGATCATGAATATGAAAAAAGGATTGAATGGCCAGCGAATGAGGCATCGTCCCTTCATCTCTTCCCTTGCGGTAACTCGGGGACATGTGCTGACCACAAGGAGTAAACAGGAAAAGAAATTGTCCGTGGAACCTTCGAGAGCTGCCAATCTCCTGCGAGAATGCGAGACGATTTGACGAATAACTCGGTAATGATTTGAGGAGCGACCAAGACCTTGAATTTTGTGAAGCGTGTTCAGCGACGATCAAGAAAGATACGATAACGAAACCCGAATAGCAATATCCATGCTTATCGAGAGAAAGCACCCACGAAATCCACGAAAATGTCACCTCAAAACTCTCGACAGCAGGGTGAAGGAGGAACAAGGGCAATCACGAATCTAAATCACCCACACGCGTCAACGCCACGCGTCTCTTTTTCTTGGGTGGCTGTTCAGGTTCATGCTCCTCCGTTGCTTCAGGCTGCTTTTCTGCCAAGCTTTGCTGATCCTGCAGTTGCCCACTCGGATTACCCGCATTCGTGGATTTATCTCCATCACCACTACCAAGATTTGTGCTCTCTGTGCCGGGTGCGGGCCGTTTTTGACTTTCCTTCTTCTTTGGCGTCGACGTCGTAGAGGTACTATTCTTGTTCTTCGTATGGTCAGAAGCACTCCCGGCGGCCGGACCAGAAGTCGACGTAACACCACCAGCACTCGGTACTGTGGCACCAGCGGCAGTGAATGGATTCAGGAAATATGCATCGCCACCATCTGTACTCGCAGCAGGCGTCAACGGAGGTTCACTCCTCCTCTTGGTAAACATCGACGAAGGCGTGACCACATGTAGATGTGCACCACCAGTAGCAGTCGCAGAGCTGAAATGCCCTGACGGAGGAGGAAGCCCGATAGTCGACGTCGCGGGAGTACTCGCAGCCGAACTAGACGAAACGAGTGGTACGGAATTCTGATGGGCGATCGATTGGAGCTGAAGGGCATGTTGTTGAGTGTGTGATGTCGGAAGAATTTCGTCGAATATGATGATGGTGCAGTAACCGTCTCGGGAGGAGAGTAAGAGTGTTTGACCGTCCGGCGACCTAGTACAAAATGAGAAAACAAAAAATACGCGCATCAAAGGGGAGGAGTCATCAGTCAGTTGAGGTTTTCTCGATTAGGACGTAAAATGTCGAAAAAAGGAAAAGGGTGCCGCGAGGGAGGGAATCATACGGAACACCAGGACGAATAAAGAGTTCTGGAAAATGGAAGGCGACATTGAATGGGGGAAGGGTGGGTGTAGAAACTAGGTTTCGAAACAAGCCAGCGGACGTATATAGCAAAAACGCATAACTCACCAAGTCATATCCGTGAACTCATCGTAATGCAATTTGGTCAACAAACACACGGGTCCAGCTTGTTGCGTATCATAAATCGCCACAGCATCCATAGTCACCACAGCATACAGCATCCGATACGGCAAGGCGAAAATTGATGCCGTACTTGCAAGAGCTCCAGTAGAATTTGTCGAGCCCTGAGTGGGAACATGAGGTTGGGGCTGGGCAGTCTGGGTTTGAATATGAACTGGCAGCTGACTATGAACACCCGGCGTTGGGGGTTTCGAAGCAGCAGGGGTGGGTGGTCGCAGATCCATGGGTGACAAGCCGGGTGAAGGCAACGTCATATCCTTACTCCCACTCCCCAACTGTGATGTAGATAATGCCAATTTTGGTACTGGCGAAGCGATCGATGCTGTCGAACCCTGGCTTTGACTCTGCGCGGGCGTGCGCTGAGGAGTCAGCAGCGACATCTGACCAATGGTTGTTGTAGGGGTAGAAGTATCCATTGCAGCTGGAGGGCTGATAACAACCGAAACCGGACCAGTCACGTCGACATCCAGTGTACCCTCCATGCCCTTCTCCAGTGCAGCTGTAGCAGTACTTACACGATCTGCATGACTCGATTCGGCTTGGTCTCCGCCAGCTTCGACGCTAGGCCTGAGTTCGTACAATATTGGAGAAAACCGAATTGCCACACTTGCTTTCTTATGCCCAGGTAATTGAGCAATAGGAGGCCTGGCGAAGTTGGCCCTGGAGTAGATGTATACCGACGATGTCGACGTTGATGACGTTGACGATCCTGCAGTAGTAGCAGAGCTCGTATCTGTAACGACCGTTGGTCTTCCCTTCCTCCCTCTCACAGGCGTCGTTGCACCACCCTCCTCCTTCCCGGTAGAAGAACCAGAAGCGCTGCTATTTGCCTTGTGCGACAAACTGGACGGAATAATAATCGGATCCTCAAACTGTCCCGCTGGGGTAAGCAGCAAGGCACCATCGGGACTAAATGTCAACCTCCTAAAAAAGTTGGTGAAACTCTCATCTCCATATAGTTTGACATTCGCCCAATGTTGGACTTGAGCAGATGGAGGCAAGCTTCTGATGGCTGGTAAAGGAGGCATCGGAGATGGAGATCTACCACCATATCGGATAGAGGATGAATGAGGGGAATTGGGTGCATTGGACGAAGCACTGAAAGAGGATCTACGGGATGAGACCCCTCCACCCGCGCCTGCCCCTCCGCCTGTCCCGCCGCCCAACCCCGTACCCGAAGCCCCACCACTTGAGGAAGAGTTTGCGGTGATCGGAGGGGGAGGGAACATCCCGGCGGTGAGGGAAGGCGTGTTAGTGACAGATGTAGCTGGCGTGAGAGGCGCGTTGTTGCTGGTATCGTCTTTGTCGAGAACGATCGCGGACTCGGCATCACTTGTACTAGATTCACTGCGAAAGAATTTTGGGCGGGTGTGCCCATGCGCGCTAGGTGTGCGAGTATGTCGGGTGGGCATACGCGTGTTACGGCCGACGGCGTGCGCCTCGAATTGCCCGTTCTTAGTGGAGATTCGGTAAACATGCATAGATCGGTCACTACTTTGTGTTGCAATATATTCATTTAGTGGGTCCCATGCAACACCTTGCACGAAATGAGAATGTTCTGCGATTTCGCAAACACACTTCCCTGTGGGAGTCGGTGAGAAAAATTATTACCAAAAGACCCGAGAAAAAAGCGAACCATCCATTGAGGCAAAAACGCGTGCTGTGTTGTCCGTGCTGCCGGCAATGATGTACTCGCCTGTTGGGCTCCACGCGAGATCGTACACCTGCATAGTCGTACATCTATGCGCAGCATCAGTCTCAGATTCACAGAAAATGCGGCATATATTCATACCTGAACGTCGTTCTCGGCTTCCAAAACTCCTTGTCCAACAGCAGCTCGTCGGGTGGGATATCACTCCCATAAGCCCCTTGATGAGGATTCGACGACTGAGCCCATATAATAATCATCCCATCTGTGCCAGAAACCAAAAAGTCTGAGTAAAAGACGCGTTGTGTGAAAAGAGGGGCAAGAGAGCGCACCATCTCCAGCAGAGGCAATGAACTCGCCTAAGTTAGCCACCATGATCAGGAATATTAGCGCATATAAGGACAGGAATACGTACCATTAGGAGAGAATCGTACAACGTTGACAGGGGCAGAATGTCGACTGAGTGTGGAAATGTATTCTATCCGTGGCGGGCGTGGTGCGGCGGGGTTCGGGTCGTCCTTGACAAGCGACGTTGGTCTGATGTTTGGGTGCACCATCCATACCTGCGGATAGAGCCCTCAGCAATTGAGAAAGAACAGAGAAAAAGGCGGAACATACGCGGACATGGTTGTCCTCGCCGCCAGTCGCGAGGCGATAAGAGTGGCCGGTGTACCTCTCGTCATTCCCTGGAGTCCCCGCTGGTGGTCTCGCGCGTTTGAAAGGCAGAGGCTGAAAATCGCAGGTCGATATAGGCTTGGAATCGTGCCACCGAATCTCCAAAGTGCGAAATCGCATCTTTGTCTGAGGTGAAGTGGGTGGTTTGTATTGAGATGGTGGTGGTGAGAGACAGAGAGCAACACACGACAAACTCGACGTTCTTCTCTCATCTAGTAAAATACACGATAATATCGAGAAAATTCATCTAAGTCGAGCCCAGCTCGTCTCACAGCTTTAAAACGAGCCGTTGAGGCTACAGAACGTGTAAAGGAGGATGCCTCCCTCATCGTCCAGGTAAGGCAGTTTGTGGTGCACTCGATACTATAACAGCGCGCGGGCAGCACAGAAAATCACCCCGCCAGCCCACCCTCCCAGCTCAAGCACAGTCCCCTTCTAATATTTTTTCTCTTCCATCTCATACCACTATGTCTCGCTCTAGGAGCGTCATTGCCGATACAGACGACTATGTCGTCGTACGGGGTGACTATGCCCCTATAGTGTGTGACGCTCGACCTCCTGAGCCCCCCATCGACCATCAGTACCCCCTCACTTTCCATGAGGGCGATGATGGAGAGGGAGAACGCATGCCCGACTACAATCACCGGCGTGACGAACGACCGGCGGGCAGCGAGGCGGGGCATCTGGAGGCGGGATTCGCTGTTACGGAGCGCAACGTCGGCGCCGATAAGCCCCACGACGTCGTGATGGCGCACCCCATTCGTGCGTGTTCAAATCTGATATCCCCATTCGTCATCACTCATGACATACCATTTCCAGCTATTTATAGACCTATAGTCCGTCCTGAGATTCTCTATAATTACCCACCAGTCGCCGCTCGCTTCGACGAAGTCTGTATGTTCTCCATCTCCTTATAGCGCCTCGTGCTTTACCCGGCAGCAAAATTGACATTCTGTTTTGTTCCTGGAGGCGATCGATTGAACCACCAGCAGGTTGACGAGTGCACCGATCTCCTCCTCGACCTCTTGGGGTGGGGTGTGCCTCTCGAGTATATGGTTGATTTAGGTTTCTCCCTTCCAGGAGTGATTTGGCTTTGCGCCAAACTCAGGCTCCGCCTCTCCTGGGGTATCGTGTTAAGGGCTCAGGAAGCCCGTATCCCATTCCACTCGCTCTCCATCATGCCCGAGGGCTATCCTGACAGCAAATATTCCCCAAGTCCTCCCCCTTCTCCTTCCCTTTCCTTCGACTCAGAGTCACTTGATTAAGCACCACTCGCCTCTTATAAGCCGCCTCGAGCTATGTGCGACCACTCAAGCCTCAAGACATCAAATATTACTGTAACGAATTTTCCTGTTTTCCGAGTCTTCGCATTAGGCCTTATTGTTCTCGTTTGTATGAACCAGCCCTGCACTACACGCTCTGTGCAAGTCCTGTAACGTTCTCATCCATACCCTATGTAAAACAAAAAAAATTCTTTTCGCGAAGAAAAATGCTATGATACATCCAAAAGTCCGAATTCCAATACTCAACCCCGCCTCCTCCTTCTTTCCCTCCTCGACCCCCACTCAAACTTCCTCACCCTCTGCTCAAACCACCTCCTATCCTCCTCCCCAATCTCTGGCCTAAGCCCTTTCACATACAACTCCACAATACACGGCGGCTCGTCCCTGTTCACCACTGATCCCAGTACCATCCCATTCCTGACTTGAATAACCGACTTGAGTTCAGCAACAGTATAATTATTACAGTCATTGAGATATATAGATTGAAGGTTTGGCGCATTGAATAGCATTGTACCACCCGTTTCCGTCGTGACCGTAGATGTTGTTGTAACGGGCTTGCTGCCGATGAAAGGTGTCCGTAGCATTTTTAGAAACTCGTCATCGAAACCATTGCAGCCGGTGAAGACGAGCCTACTGCCTTGCCATCCTCGTAATGGTGATGAATAACCGTATAAATGATCGATTTCTTCAAGAACAAGATCACGGGTGTCTGGAATGGCCCACTCAGAACTGCTGCGTATTGTAAATGGGAATGTATGTGACGATGACGGCGAGGGTGGAGGCGAAGGCGAGGGTGAGGGTAAATGACAGGGTGAACATGGGGGTGGCGGGAGAGAACAGCGAATGACATGAAATGCCTCAATCTCATCAACGAGTCGCACTCGAAACCTAGAAGAATGGGAGGAAAGCTCGGAAGACGACTTGGAAAAACACCGGACAGCATCCGACGCGAGTTCTTCAAGATGGATATATGACGGCGTCAATTCAATTACCTCCTGCTCCCGCTCCCCTTGCTCATCCTCAACAGCGCTCAAATCCAAATCAACCAACTTCAAAAACTCTAGTTTTGGCATCCACTCCCTCCTAACCACCTCGAACAAATCCTCCAACCTAAACCCCTCCTCAGTGCCCCGCACTTCCGACCCCAACTCTGACTCTGCTTCGTCGGATCTGAATTCAGGAGCGGAGGAATAGTGTGCTATTGTCACTTTCTCCACGTGTTGAAGCGTCATATGAAAAGTACATTCTGATTGGGGTTCAGTCACTGAGTGGCGTTGGCGTTGACGTTTTAGAACCAGAGCTAAATCCCGAAAGTTCCGGCCGTTCAGTGAGATAGCGCTTAGCCCTGGGCACCAGAATCCAGTTCTGGGCTTTGGGAACTGGGGTAGTGGAGCTGAGTGGTTCTCCCGAGAGACATGATAACAATTCTTCTGCGTCGTGATTAACGATATCGAGGCCTGAGCTGCAGGCTCCGGCAGGGAACTGCCCGTTACCGTAGGCAGGCAAGCAGTCCCCACACCGCCATCATCGACCTCGCACTCCAACCTCAGATCCATCAAAATCGGTGCCACGACCCCCGCAAAGTCATGAACAAGTGAAGGCAATGACGAACTCTGCAGGACTGAAAACCTCAATAGATGACATCGATGCAAATGAGGTTTGATAGCTTCGAATACGAGTCGAGTTCTTGGCCCTTCTGTTTTGTCAATGCCAAGAGAAGTACTGTGGCGTCGACGAAGGACGTATACTTCTATTGGTAGCTGGGCAGACCATTCCACGTGAGAGTGTATGTCGGCAGCATCAATTGCCGGTACGAAATTGGTGTGTGATGGTGATGAAGCTGAGGTCGAGATTGAACTTGGTACTGAGGATGGGGGAGTGAGTAGAGGAGAGGGACGGGTAGGTGATGGTGCATCGTCAACGAAAATAACAAGCCGTGTCCAGAATTGCGGTACTGTAGCCATTATATTCCTCCACCTCCTACAAACACCCGCAAGAGAATAAGGGAACAAAGCGTAAGACGTTAAATCGTCCTGCCATTCCCAAACGATATGTTTCCGGCCAGAATTGAACGGACTACTGCACACCATGCATTCTTTGTGTGCTTCCGGGGAATCGGCACAACAACTTACCAAGTCGTCAAAGACGAAATTGAATATGATCAGCAAGAGCTCCGTCGGAAATGCTGTTGACCGTTGAGGATATAGAGAGTCGGCAGTGCCAGGCAGGTTGCAAAGCGGTGACGATGATTTGGCGGTATGGAATGATATAAGGCGCCCACGACTGCCATACTCACACTGTGTAAATGTCACAAATAGAATGAGCGATGCGCCTTAACAAGCCACACAATGAAAAAGAACATACACGAGATGCAGACATAGGCCGCAACTGAACCGACATGATCGTCCGACCAGCAAGGTTTGGTAGTAACAAGACAGGGAGCCAAGAGCACAGAAGAAGCGCCAGCAATCAAACTAGTGCCTGTAGTCAGCAATGTGCACACACATACCTAAGTATGCCAGGCGTGGGTTTTTGGCAAGGGAATTAATATCCCAGTAAGCAGCAACTTGCTGATGAGTATTGCTTCTCTCCCCGCAGAAGTACTCCTCGCCATCTTCCGCGACGTCTTCATCAGCCAGTTCTCCATTTGCTCACAACAGAATAACTGTTCTATGTGTCGCCGTATCGGTTCAAACCATGTTGCCTGGGGCCCAACTCAAAGCTCCAATACAGCCGACCCTTCCCTCTTTCCATTCGCACTTGCTAATGTCCTGCTCCGCTGGCGCGATGTTCTATCAAATGTACCAGAGTACTGGACTCATCCGATTTTCTTTCTTGATGGCCCCGGATGTACTCCGACAGGTGTCGATGCCGTTGAAGTTTTGAAATTTTCAAAGGGTCTCCCTTTGGAAGTTTATATTACTCGGAGAGTATTCCCTGGTGACGGTGTGGGATCTGTAGAAGCAGACACAGAGGAAGAAGCGAAACGAATGGATGAAGTGATGGATGCGTTGAAACCCCATTTGACTCGTTGTCAACATATTTTCATACACACTCTCTGCTCATCATCTCTCCCATCACTCCGCCACGATTTCGCTGGCCACTGTCCCTTCCTCACTCAACTTAAACTCGAATGTGAAATCGGCGATGGCGTAAACATCTTTGCTCAAAATCGACCTCTACCCTTCAAAGATTTAATATGCACAGCTTTATACACACTCTATGTCGACGGTCCTAATTTTCAGGAGATCGCAATGAAAGGACGTAAGTCTTGGTAGAAAGCAGCGCTTGGATTAGCCAAGTCCCTCACCATCCAAAATCTCACTTAAGCATCTGGCTCCCTAGTCCAATACTCTTCAGCTCTCGAATGTATCGATAAGCACATACTGCCCTACCTCAGTGTCTTATCCTATCTGATGTGACACTCGACACAAGGTCATCCATAGATTCTCCGGAGGTACCACCAGGCAAACACACATTCAATGCAATGCAGGCACTCGTACTCTCGTCAATCTCCTTTTCCTTCCTTTCCCACTTCTTCCAATACTCTGATTTCACCGTTTTTGGGGGTTTGTCGGTCATTCGCCTCGAGGAGATGAATATGGGCACATCCCTTACTTGCTCAGACTCAAGAATTTGTCTCAGCCATGACATTTGATCTCGTTACTCCGTAGATGGAACGCTCAACTCAGCATCATTCATGTCCAGGGTTTGATGACTATACTCGAAGTGATGCAAAAACCATTTCATTCACCTGCTCCTGGCCCTAGCGCGGCCAATAATCTCTCTCTTCCGAAATGACGCATTGCTGCCCTAGCATCCGCATACTCACCCTCTTGAACTGCACGAATTTCACACCTGCGGCGCTCAATGCAATGGTTAAGGAGAGGGATCGTGTTTCTTGGTTCAATAACGACCCCATTGGCCGGTCAGAGCTATCGGAGATGTTCCAGCGCCGACTGGTGATCAGAGGTGAGAGTTTGAACGTACCCCCATCCTTTCGGATTCCGGGGTGGGGTGAAGGGTGAGAACAAAAGCAGTGGATTTGTATTGCACTTTTCCGGGATGATCGTAACATTGAACGTTGAACCCCTGTATTCAATTCTGACCATTCCTTATCCTCCAGCCGACTCACAGGGGATTGGTCCCGCGTTTTGATATCAAAAAGCCTTCTAAAGTATGGTCCTCAACTTCTCGTCGCGCCCGCAGTCTTCGCCCAATTGCTGAGAGTCCATAGCATACAGGTGATCAAAGAGGCTGGATAAATCCTCACCCGAATGCTGCTCAATCACGTCGTCGGTGTCCATAGAGGGCCCTGAACTCTCTCACTTATAGATAGTAGTATTTGGGCTTCGGGCCGCTATGGATCTAGCGCTACATGCGAGAACTGAAAATTGTTCACAACAATCGAACAGTGCATTCCCGTGGCACAGATATGCTAGTATGACGATCATCCCCCGGAAGCCTGCTTGAAAGACAATCTCCCGAGAAGGTGAGTTTGTATTCATTCCTCGCCGTGCGATGCAATCACAACAGCTACGCCCAGGTTGAAGCATGCACTTGAAAGATTTTTGAATGAAAAGCCAGCATTATATTTCCCGATTTCTGCTCACAATCTGGTCCTCGGACCGAGGCTCCGCGGCACAAAATAATGCCTTAAGACATATATATCTTGAGTCCTGCATGCTGGCACTTGCGAGTTCCTGATTGTTTGATGTGTATGGATGTATGTATACGCTCCAACCGACTTGACTCACACAGATGCTGCGAAATTCGGGACCCTCCTGGTGGTATGGCTATGTATTAGCTATCAGACGAGAGGTTGGTTTCTCCGTGCCGCTCGCAGTGTATTTTCCTCGTCAAGAGTTCGACAGGGTGTCTCTTGGCTACGTGATTTCCTATTTCTGGGTCAACTACAGTAACGTGCTATCGTGTTGTCATTTATTGGTTTCATATAGCATATTCCAGGAGCCTTGTCTAGAGTGACCATGAAAACAACGCTTAGGCAGCGCTACTTCAATGCATCTGAGTCGTGAAGCTCACAGGCATACAGTACGACACACGACTCCAGTCGCGAATGAGGCCTTAGTTGCGGACTACATCAGCCCGATTTAGGGTGGTGCGATCCGGTGCGGACGTTTGCTCACCAAAACTCCCACTAGACAATGGCGAAAAAGGCCAAATCTTGGATCAATCCTCGCTGGAAATCAGGGGCCTTTAAATCCACTATCCTGTTGCATGTCACCCAATCAACCTTTATTTATTGACTGATCTGCCAACGTATGAATTCCAACAGTCTCGCTCTCCCTTCCCTCGGTGACCACTCCTGTTCTCGTTTACTCTCCTACTGCCTCACCGTGCCATCTGCTCAATGAAGATTATATTTTATATCCTCCGCAAATTGTGTTTATGTCATGAATCCCGAATTGACAATGGTCCAGTAGCTCTTCCTATCCTCAGAATCCATATATCGTAGTGCTCACTAGACAGCACGATCAGATGACTTCCAACCCAGCCACCAACCATCTCCGGAGGGAAATGACCCGTACAACCACAGTAGATCTCAGTTGGTCCATTTAACTGGTAAGCATTGACACTTCCTATCTTGGTTCCTAAGCTTAGTGTTCGATCGTACTTCACTCAGCTCTGACCAGACCTAGTAGTAGTGACTCGGATGATCAACTTGATACTCCTCAACTTCAGGAGGGCTCACCGGCGAATGGATTCTTCAGTGACAGTCACCATATTGTCATTAATAATCCAAACTTCTACTTCTTGAATGCACACGGTGACCAAGTAAGCGGTACAAGCAAATTTAGGATTTGTGGCAAACACTCTAACCTGAAGTCTGGGTAATAGCGATGAAATGGATCGTCCCCGCATCCTCATTGCTCACCACAACGTTACACACTCGATAGTATTGGCTCCCAAAATATATAGAAATTGGCTAGATGTTCAAATTTGGCTGAAATGGGCCTGCCTACGCAGGAAAATCCACAGTTATCCACGCCCTCAAGGAGACAAAGTTGTCAGACGAAAATAATAATCCTCCAAGATACACTAGCAAGCTGAACATTGCCATTTCTTGGCCTCTCACAGTAAAGCATTGCTATACGACAGATCCCAGCGCTCTCCCTACTGCCGTGGATCTCGCAGACGCTAAGTTAAGATCGATCAATGCTTCTTATATGAAGTTTAAGGTCAGGGGTGACTCTTTGGCCCTCCTAATATTGCACGTGCCAGATCTAGTCAGAGTTCCTGAAGTCACCTTGCTTGTCAAGGTACCCCCTGGGGGTAATTTCGAGATAGGGATCTATAAGAGGAAGTAGAATAAACAAGTGTAAATCTGGTAGCCAGTCTGCTACCCCCCAATTGCTTGGACCATGTCAAAAACAAATAACTGTCAACGAAGTCCACAGCCGCATGAACATATTTTACGAACATGCACACCGCAAGCAAGGTCGCAGCCGTGGCTTCACTACGGCCTCTAGTATTTCATGAGAGTCTTAATATCGAGCGATTCCTCTGGTGTACAGTCGAGGACACTTAAAATCGACTAGTTTAGTTTAAGTAGGATTTCTCACGATCGGTTCGATAAAATTGCACGGCACCTTGGCATGAAACTCAGATTGATTTTAGACACATTTTAGCATGGTTTTTTTTTTTTTTCGCAATTTTCCTATGGCCTTTTGGTCACTGCCAAATATTTTCGGAAATCTGCAGCAACATAAATAGGGAAATACTGTTCCACTTATGGCCTCAAGATTTATTATTGTTTGCCAGAAAACTGACCGATATCATTCCGCTTACGATATGCCCATTGGCAACTTTCTCTGCTTGATTAATACAATAAGCACTCATAAGTTGTCGCGAGCGCCTGATAAAGCGCCTGATGACATCAACTCTGTAGATGCCGAGTGCCTCTTATTTTCCTTCCTCAAAAGTCATCTCTTGAGGCTGCCTATAGAAGTATTTACACCAGCTCCAATACTTATTAGAATACCAATAGTCGGTACTAGTCTTCTTTCATGCTCTCTTTTTGGGTGGTATGGAGCCATGAGAATATTCTCATTGATTATTTTTATTATTGAAACATGCAATATCGGCTCGATCAAATTGCACGACATCTTGGATTCAGACATAGACTATCAGGAGGAGTCGATTCCGCATGTTTTCTGAATTTTCTTATCGTTTTTTTGACCTACTGCCAAATTTTGGGGCCATTTACTTAAATGCCAATTTCCGGAACAATTTCTTTGATAGAAATTTATAAGTCGGGGCTCATTCGAGAGCCCTTGATGAGATTTATCGTTTGGCGGTATTTTCATCTAAGTCCTATTACTTCGACTAAACTAGTCGACTTTAGGTGTCCTCGATTGTAGCTCACCCAGGGCCAAGCCGTACTTAACTTCTCACTCCACATATTGAGGCCCTCTTATACCACTCCTCGTCCGCAGCAATCCTTCCCTTAAGCTAAGATCCATGAGGTTATAACATAAACGTCAGGTAAGCGATGGTCATATTGCAATGAATGAATGCAACTATGGCCCCGTACCATCCTAGAAACATGCCTGCCTGGCCCTAGGCAATCGATGAGAAGGTACATTTTAATTTCACTGCTCGACTTTAGTTGTGTTACAGATGGAATAGTGTACAAATATCAATTGTCTGCATTCGTCATATTCAGTGTTGACCCGCGTATCTTGATAAATCATGAGCACATGAACACTCATCGACTCCTGAATATTTGGGACAAAGGGCGTGACTACGTACGGTTTAGATCGACACTTGACGGTTGTCGCTGCCTAGGCGACGGGCAAGGTCCGAATCCGGGGGAGAGCCAGACACAGCAGCGGAGCTCCTTGCGATCGCAGTAAGGTCGAGTTCTGAGTTGCATTATATGACCCAGGTTAATATAAGAACCCATCGAGAGTGGATGATACGCACGATCGCTCTTCTTGAATGCGTTCTTCCTGAGCTTTCTGGCGTTCTCTCTGTCTTCTTCGGTAACGGCGCTGCTGGAAACACTGGTTCCACTGGTACTGCGCTCCATCGGCGGTTTAGATGAGGCCTCTGATGATCCAGCTGGGGATTGTGGGTGGGTGGCTAGTCGATACATCTTAGCTCCCGTTCTTGAACTAAGACAAGATGGAGAAAGCACCTTCTGACCCTGCATTGTTTGTGCTCGCCTCCTTTTTATCTTCTTCAAGTTCGAGTTCTTCATCGTCCTGGGCGGTCGACTCGAGGAGCTGCTCATCGTCAAGACTCCCCCAATTGTGGCCCCCTGCACCGCCCTTACGGAGACCAGGGTCCAGACCAGTGCGAGATTCAGAGCGATCTCTGTTGAGAGCGCGAGGATATGATGCACGCTCAGTGCGAGTCATGTTGGAATACAGCAACGGTTGGTAAGTACGGGATGAGATGGAGTCAGTGATAGGAGCGAAGCAGGTGAGGTGCCATTTATATGCCGGAATTTCGCGGGCGAGAGACCAAAGGTGAATTGGTGGTGCGAGCGCCAACGTCTCGTGACCCTCATACCGAGAACCCCTTCCATTCCATTCACAGACCTTTCTGGAGCTTCTGTATTTCCCATGAGGTCAACTCTCTGCCAGGATCATATGTCTTCAGGTCCAGGCCTTGTGCAGACGTGTTGGTATCAGCTGTGTACTGTAGCTGACTTTGACTCCTATGTACCCCTTGCAGATAAGAATGTGGGGAAACGTGGGAAAACACGTCATAATCGCTCGGTTGGCCCCGTGACAGGGACCAAATGATGATCGAGATTAGACCAAAGCACCTCTCCCTTGTGACCTGGAATTAAGTATTTAAAGGTTGGTGGTGATTACTATTTTCCACACTACGATTCTTTGCATTCCACAGCAAGTACTAAAACACAGGTGTCTACCTATACCGGTCTCTCCCCCATGGAACGTAGTACTCATTTCTTGCCTGTAATGAAGCATTCCCAATTCATCTTGCGTCTGCGCTTTCTGGCTAACACTCGAAATGAAAATGACCGATGGAAATCCAATCTTACCAGCATAACAGAGGCCAATGGGTTTGCTCGCAATAACTTATTAAGACCTAACAAACACTTCGGAAATTGCCAGTGTCGCTACTCAAGCAATCTGGCCCCATTCGAGTGCCTGTACCTCACGGAGCCGGAAAGCTCTCACTCATCCCCAGAGTTGGCGGCGTTATGCGAAAAGTCGAAGCACTCTTCCTATAATTGCTTGATTCCTCCAGAATAGGATCGAAAGGTGTGGCTTCTGAAGGCGTAATTTCGGCGAGGACCTGTCAGCGCTGTGTTGCTTTCAACAAGCCTGGTCTCTCAGCGCGTTTTCGTAACGCAGCACCCTAGATTCTGATGGTGCATGCTCCTCATTTTGTGTGAATTATACCTCCCACTCGTTACTGAAGTATTGATGCATGATACCCGACACCACCATGACTACGACCCTTTCCATGAAGGATTGTCACCATCAAGCATTGCACCAATTTCTGATTCATATAGGCGACTCGATGCACTGGGAAAGATATAATAGACAACAAGGCTTTCTGTACATTGAAAATGGCATTGGTTATACCTATAAGTCGCGTATATCTACGGACTGATTAACTTGGTTCCATATGTCTACTTCGTATGTCCAATCCGCCACAGAATCCTCTTTATCAAGCTGCCTATCTTCATCTGAGTGTTCGCCGTCTTCATCCCCAGCGGAGTGCCAATCTATTAGCTCCGTACATGTTGTGAAGGATCGAGGTAGGACATTACACGGGAGAGGTGATGTGAAATCGTCTTGACGCTCGGCCTCATTTTGGTCGTTGTCAAGTTGCATATCAAAGCTCGTAAGCAGGTCTTGGAAATACTGTTTTCTGGTTTGTGTTCCTAAGCCCATTGAGTCCAGGCATTGTCGAATAGTTGATTGCTTGAGGGCCATAGTATCATCCTAGAGCGAAAGATGGTAAGTCCAGTTTAGGACGATTCGGAGAGTCATTCTCGCCTTGTGATATCCTTGATGCCAGACTTTGAGAGATCCTTTCATTGCCTTGTGCCCCTCTTGAAGGACCACCGCACGGCAGACAACATCTGAGACGAAGTCGCGCGTCATGTCAGCTAGTAGGTCAACGACGTTCGAGTTTATATCTTCTGTTCCATCCAATAGCTTCTTGTCGTACAAGCCGATGTGGAACCTAGCATCTGGCCGTCAATCCATCGACCATATTGTCCTAAGAGACAAGCATACCTCAGAAAGTTTCGGAGATTTGGTACATGAATGAGTTTGGTCGTATTTTCCGAAGAGCCATCCGTATGGGAGGGAGATCGTGGACGGCCGGATGTCAGAGGGTCAGCTTGCAGTTCGTCTACAAAAATTGTCATATCTTCAGGGTCCGGAGCCTCTGGGAGCGCATTCTTCGAGAGTTTGCGATTCGTTTTTTCGGGTAGTAAGTGCTTATGAATCTTCCTTCGCCGTCCAGGTCTGAGCAATGAGATGGTGGTGTTAACCTCTTCTCCACTTTTCTTTGCTCGTATACGCCTCATACAAACGCGCTTCTGATAGCGACGACGAGAGATCAGTGAGAGCTCCCGTAATTTTGTGCCCCTTTCAGCATCTGACCTACGCCAATGCCCGTCGTAAGTCTAGATCTACATTCGAGGAAGCGGGGCTACTGGAACTCACGGTGAGTATTCAGCGTCAAGCGCCGAGCCTGCCACATTTTCATTTTCGAAGGAACGCTGTAGTATCCGACGAGATGCCTGCTTCCTTGAGTTGTTTTCACGAGTTTGCAGCGACCGCGCTTGATTTTCTTCCCAGGAGACCCAGCTGTTCGACATCTCGTGGGCGATGGGAACTCTATTGCCATCATTGGACGACTGTCTCCCAACGAGTTTCGAGTTGTCGTCAAGTAGGTCCAGGTATTCCACTACGTCTAGGACATTTTTCGTTCTTATGCAAGCCGAAATAAGGTCTGGACGAAGTCGCGAGTGTATCGCAAGTGCGTGAAAGAATATATTGATCTCGTCGTATGTCCATAGGACGGAGCCAACAACTTGATTTTCTGTCCGTTCCTCAGGAAATGCGGCCCTTTGAAGATAGACTTGCGTTTCTTGAAGGTGTCGGTCGAAAATGCTGGAGTAAACATCTGGGTCGAGTTCTTTTGGAGGCATCGTCCAGGTTTCGGAGGCTTGGGCGCAGAGGATCCATCACCCTCGTTAAGTCGGGGATTTTTATATGGCGTATCTAATCGGAGCTCGATAAAGGGGTGACGTTCTGTACTTAAGGTTAAGCTTTCTTCGCTTGACTTGAAATCCGTCAAGGCTCAACCAATGCCGTAGAGATGAATGATTAGGCGAACCCCAAGACACTGCATGTCGTTTACTCTGGAAGTACGGAGTAGTCTGCATTTCGGAGTGGTGGCCAGCAGTCGTATATAAAAGTGAACAGTTGCCGAAGAGTTCGAAGTTCACGCTGAACTTCCCACGCCTGCAGGGCCTTCATTTATTCGTCAGGGGTCTGTTCTTACACTTCGCTACAACTCCATGTCACCATGAGTTCCTTTTACAATGTTATCAACTCCTCCTTGCGGGCAACGGAAAATGCTACTGTTACAGTAGACTCGCTCGTTTTGCCAAATCTTCCTGCTAGTGCTTTGTCAAGCATCGACACTTCCGACAATTGGCGCGATCGACGAGTCCTAACTGTAGTGTCACATAAAGACGAATGGGCGCTCAGCGAGGAAGGCGCGTACGTTAGCGAATGTCAGATTTTCTTCTGACAGCGCGTTAACATTTTAAGCAGCCTCTATGTTTATAAGCTTAGGCCTTCGCTGGACTCGTCGACTTACACCCCTGAGCTAGTAACTATTTATCCAATCTATGACAAATTCGCGATCGTCATGAGCCAAATGCGCCGAAACACCCTTGATCTCGGCACAGCCGACACCAAAGCCGTCCTTGACCAGCCACGTTCTGGTTTGTGTCCCGCTGCAAACCAAGACTACATCTATGAATATAACACTGCTCAGGGTTTAGTTTGACCATAACCCCAGCTGGGGGACAGTCCAAGAGTCATGGAACACCGACTTTTTACGCGACCGATATCCAGAGCCTCAGTATTCTGGTTGCGGAGTGCAAGCGGCTGAGAGATGTGGCAGGTTGGTCCACGTTCCTCTGTAATGATGAAGTTCTAACTGGGGTATTTCAACCAACAGAAGTTGTGGATCCAGATGCTGTCAGTGTTTCACAGTCAACGTCGCATTTCAACTGGTTACACCCCTACATTTCCAAACCAACTCATTTATCGCTTTGTCAGTCATCCAGTTTCGTACCTGCATCGTCCTTCATTGCTAACATGAGGGGATTAGTAGTGTCTTCAATACCACCCGACCTTCGGACTATGAACAAACCTCTCACTGAACGGTTACCTCCTGCGAGCGCTGGACATCCCGGAGACGATGCTTCGGTCATACAACTCTTACGGGATGAATGGATTAGAAGCAAAGCACGATCTTCAGTCAGGCAGGGTACACGAGACCTTTCGTTGCGTGTAGGAACTTTCAATGTGAATGGCAAAATGCCTTCCCAAGATCTGTCCTCATGGATTCAAGGTACTATGGCATCGACCTCGTTATCTCAAATCACAGCCTCGTCTCCGACTCCCTTTGAAGACATGGCGTTAAACAAGAGTGAGGTCTATTCATCTGATCTTGTGCTCGAGCCTTGATGTTCCCTCAATCTAGGTGAATCAAAAATCTCGTTAGGATCCACAGCTGCAACCACTTTGATTGCAGAATCTGCAGACGCTGACTCTGATACCAGTCCCGACATACTTGTCCTTGGCTTCCAAGAGCTTGACCTTTCTACGGAAGCTCTCATATACTCTACGGGTACGGCTAGAGAAGATGCCTGGTGCATGGCTATTTTTGCTGCTCTCGGAGAAAAGGCCGTACAATACGAAAAGGTTACTCATTAGATTTCAGAGTGCATTCCTATCCGCTTATTGTCACACTTTATATAGTTGACCTCAAAGCAACTTGTTGGCATGCTCATTGTCATCCTGGTGAAAAAATCCCTCAAAGAGTACTTTGGAGACATCCAGGCTACATCCGTTGGGTCCGGTATCCTAGGCCTGATGGTATGCGCCCAACCATTTTCGCCTCCTGCACCTGTCTTGACCAATTCTGAAAGGGTAACAAAGGAGCGACGGCTATACGCCTCACTTTCACGCCTCCTCTCGGCGCTGGAGGCAAGCCTGAAGCATCTTCCAGCACCACCCAATCCCATGAAGACGATAGCGACGGCAAAAAGGCGGCCGCTCTGACGCTTACTTTCGTGAATGCTCACCTAGCAGCATTCGATGAAATGGTCGAGAGACGTAATCAGGAATTCCATGAACTATCAAGGAGGCTCATGTTCGGAAGGGAATTAAATGAAACTGAGCCTGCTGTTTACGAGGACGAATTAGTTGCTCAGGAGAGACTTTTAACCATCAGCCTCTATGAGACGGATGTCCTATTTTGGATGGTGAATAAGAATTGTACCCTCCTATCCTCCTTTATCAGCTAAAATTAATTTTCAGGGAGGTTGGTTATCGATGCAGCGGTTGGCTTAGATGTTTACGATTACCTCCAATTTAGACCTCAACTACCGGGTTGATATCCCGGAGTCGGAATTCCGTAAGCTGCTCGCAGAGAAAGAGTGGGATGATCGGTTGGAAGTCTTGATCCGCTATGACCAAGTGAGTGGGTGGGCTACTTCTCAGTCTGCGGCTAACAAACAATTGTTGTAGCTCAAGAAGTCTATGTCAGACGCCAAGGCATTCGATGGCTTCCAGGAGCACCGGATTACCTACCTACCGTACGCTAGCCAGCTTCCTCATCAACTTCTTTCGCACTCTTTCTTACCGGAGCATTGCCAGTACATATCGGTTTGGTTTGGGCCTGGGCATGGACGAGCTTGGATACGATCAGAAGTAACTATGTTCATTCTCGGTTGGATCGCCTTTGCTCATGCATTTGCACGTAGACGGCGGCCTGCTTGGACAGATAGGATCCTTCACCTCCCAAGCACCCTTTGTAATGTAGAACAGCGATCTTACGATAGTTACCCACAAATCACAATGAGTGATCACCGCCCAGTTGCTGCCAATTTCTCGTTGAATGTAAGTTTCGTCTGTTCCGAGGATGATTATTCAGACTCGCTGATTCAAAATCTAGTTTGATCTGTATGAGAAGTCGGATTACGAGGCAGCTGTCAGGCGACTCTATCACGAGGTTCATGACTTGGATGGTTCGCATGAGAGACCGGCAATTAAAGTAGAGCAAAGTTTCCTGGATTTCGGTCAGATTAGGTGAGTGCTCGAGAGTGAAGTTGCACTGGTGCTGATGGCAAGGAGGTATAAAACACGTTGCACCAAGAAAGTCGTCATCGAAAACATAGGCAAGGTGAGTAAAATTTGTGTTTGTCTCACCATGATTCGAGCATTGGAAATAGATCCCTTGCGCTTGGAGATTTATCCCAGCACAATCGGATTCACCAATTCGTGAGTTGGGCTACACGGCCCGTTTGAATCAAAATGAAACTTTGCGATAGATCCGGAGTGGCTGTCAGTTAAACCACTTACAGTGAGTCCGCATCTTGACAGTCATTCAAGTAGACTTAATCCGATGATGTATAGGGGTTGTTTCTCCCAGGAGAGAAAACAGAGATATCTATAACGATTCACATAGAAATACGTATCGCTGAAGCGCTCAACCTCGGCTCTCGCGACATGAGCGGAACGCTCATACTTCATACTGTGCTTGGGAAGGATCATTTCATTGCGATCTCTGGGGAATATCGTGCGTGCCAGTCTTCCTCGCTGATGTATATACAGACACGCTGACCATCATGATCTAGTTCCTTCATGTTATGGAAATAAACTGGAAACCTTGATCCGACTTCCTGGGCCCATACGGAACTTGAAGTCGTCAGAAGACCTGCGCCCAGAAAATCATCCACTAAATGCTCCTGGAGAAATCATGCGCCTTGTTAATAGACTCATGAGTAACGCTAAACCACCAGATAATTTATTCTTACAACCTCCCGACGAAGACATGATCACAACGATCCGCGAAGTGCGTTGTCCATGGTCATTTCCCCGTAAAGCTCAATTACGATATTGATCACCTCCAGTGCCTCGATACTGGTGACGAGTTTCCCTGGCCTCTCGGGGAAGGTAAAGTCGAGGGAAAAGTTTCACATGCACTTGCACACGCTCTCCTCCAACTTCTAGATTCCCTGACAGAACCCATATTACCGTCAATATTACACAGCCGCTGCGTCCAGATGATGAGTCGCGATGAGGCGTTCGAGGTCTGTGGCTCCACCCGTCCCTTTGGAGGTTAATTAAATCTCGAGAATCAGCTTCTTGATGCGCTTCAGCCCGCAGCAGTTAATGTGAATATTACTTTTTCACCTTGTGTGCTCTCTTGACACAACCTGTATCATTAGGTGTGGATTACAATCACCGCATTCCTACATTTCATATGTCAATCCTCGGAGGTTCCTGGCTACGCAGAGAGTATCGGTGAGCCTGATTGTGTGTTGACAAATTCAAACTCAATGTTCATGTATATCATGATGCTGGCATACTCAGCTGGTATCTTCACAGCTGTCCTTATGCGAGATGATCCCAAATCAACAGCGCCTCCGATCTCTTCTATAGGGAAACGGAAGTTTATACTCCAGTTCATCACATGACAGCACGGGGAGTGGGAGGCTACCAATGTACTGACCTATTACCTGAGGTCATAACATGTATATTTCTAGGATGTACCTACAAACTACACTGGATGGACAGAAACAAAAAACGTTCCGGGCCTGATTGTCGCCTTAGAAACAGTGAGATGAGATGGTGTCAGGCCTTCACCTTTGGCCTGAATGTCTGAATCATCACTGTATCCAGTCTCTCCCCCCCTACAAGCTCACATTAGCACAGCCTTCAATCGTGACCTGGACCTTGAACAGAGCATCTCTTGGACGCGATTGAACGAGGGGAGGACTACAAAGAATTCCCTTATGACACCTTTGAAAGCAGATGCAAATTCAAATTTTTGGGTTTAATCAACGAGCGTCATTTTGTGATCTTGGCGCCCATGGATAGTCCTAGGTTGGTGTGTAATTCCTCGGCACCTGCCAAAGAGGGCTTTGGATCTTCCAGCACTAAGATAACCATATGCCTGATATGACATTATCTGTATATTTTTTAGTGAATCCTCTTTCGCGTTTATCTAGCTAAGAAAAGAATTTCTTGTACGCTTTCTTTTCTTTTTCCTTCTGTTCTGCTCTACGCTGTTTGATTTTAGCAAGTTCCCCAGGAATAAGCGCGTCTTGAGGAGCGAGTTTGTTCGCTTCGACGAGATCTGCTTCCTGGTCATCTTCACTCTTCATGATACTGTGTGCCATTGCTCGGCGATACAATGCCTTGGCTGACGGTGGTACAATGTGATCAACTCGAGAACCGACACATAAACAAGGCGGCACACTGACCTTTATCCGCGGTATTGAGTTCCAAGGTGTCTAGAGCACGTGTAGCATTTGCGATAGCGATCATGGCATTGCTGGTCGAAGGCGGAACCGAGCGAATTGCAGCGAGAGAAGAATTCAGTAGAAGGGGTGCGAGCAATGCATTGTATGCTTGCTTCAGTTCCTCAGGTGAGTCCTCAGGAATCTCCCGGAATGTATCGAGATAGCGGATGGACTCTAAATGAATTAGCGAATAGATAGGATCAATGAAAAACCATGAAAATGATGAGTGAATCATCACGTACTCTGATATTTCTCAAGCGCCTGGTCGACGTTGCCTTCCTTGTAAAGCTTATTGCCGACTTCCCGAACGACTTTGGCGATCTCGATAACAGTTTCGGGCTTACTCAAGTCACGGTCTTCATCATCAGGATAATCTTCATAAGGATCACCCTCGGTTACGACGCCTTGCTCGGTAAGAGAGGGGTCATCAGGCGATAGTTCGCCGCAGTCGGTGATAGTTACAGCAGCCTGGGGAACATCGCCACTAGAAGTAGGGTTGTTCTCAATCCTGCGGACTGATGAAGTTTTTAGTTCAATCAACAAATCAGAGTAGGGAGAACGAGTTACCGATTGATTTGCCCTTAATGACCTCCCCGTACACGACGTGCTTCCCATCAAGATGAGGTGTTGGAGCAACGGTGATGAAGAATTGCGAACCGTTGGTGTTTGAACCGGCGTTTGCCTGAAGATGGCAAATAAATACGATTGGTGTTGAAAGCATCCGGAGTAGTAACGACTCACCATGGAAAGCAGGAATGGCTTTGTATGTTTCACAGGGAAGGCTTCATCCTCGAATTTTTCCCCGTATATTGATTCGCCACCAGTACCTGTTGTCAACATGCTATCAGGACTTTCTGACCTTCTAAGGTTTAAAGATATATCATGCCATTTCCAGCGGTGAAATCACCGCCCTGACACATGAAACTATGGCACCACGACAGTCAGCTGTCATATCCGGGCTTCATTGTAAGCAATCCGAACTTAGTACCCTTTGATAACACGGTGAAAGCCTGACCCCTTATAGTGCAAGGGTTTTCCTAGTTTTCCAATCCCCTTTTCACCGGTACATAGTGCGCCTACCTCTTGGGTTAGCCTGAGTATCAGAGACGAGATGAGGATCTCACTCACGAAAGTTCTCTGCTGTCTTGGGGACAAGATCATTGTACAGAGAGAATACGACGCGACCTGCTGGTTTGTCACCAATATTGATATCAAAATAGGTGATTGGTCTTTGTGAAGCCATTTCAAAAACCAAGAATCAAAAGGCAAAGAGGAGATGAGATCGTTGAACAGAAGTTTACCGGTTATTATTCCGTGATCATCAACCTTTATGTCACCAGAGAGGGTTACGTAACGTGGTGGAAAGTGCTGGAAAAAGAGAGAAAGAGTACACAGTGTTTCAGTGATTGAACGAACTTTCCTCGACGATATGCCTGCGAGAGGTGATGCGACACCGTACACACATGAAAGTGTCGACTTGATCTCGCGGTTTCATTTGATGTCGGTAGTTAGTTGACCTCACAGTTGCCAGCGGTGGGGCCTTGATCATTAATACCGCTTAATACTTCCGACTCTTCCAATGAGCTCCCTGAGCCCGACCTGACTCCGAGCATGTATTTCCGAACAGTGACTTAGAACAAAGTAGTGGTTTGCTGATCAGCAGACATTTAATTGTCCTAACTTCACAGCCGAGTGCTCCGTTGTTCTGGGTAATCATGACACTGGCGACTCCAATCTGCGATCCTCCCTTCGATATGTTGTCTGCGTAGCTCTATCTCAGATTTCTCAAGCAGAAGTTGAATGCAGGTTCTTCCCTGATTTCTAGGGAGAAAAAATTGTCGGTCGAATACGAGTGGGTGAGTAAAAGCCCTCCTTTGTTAGATTCACTTTTTTAAAAAGAAAAAATCACAAATTTATTTGCCGGTGCTTAAAGGTATTCCGTCCATCTACAAGGTACATAGAGAAACGCCAGGGATATAACACTACCACGAAAATAACGACCCGAAGGTCCCAACGGCCTGATAGGGCGTCCATAGACGAGACCATCATCAGTGAGCGCCTTGATCGCAAGCTGGTCCTGAGAGAGACTCGGTCAGGCTCGGCACGAAGGTATCAAATTAGTTGCACAACCACAACCTTGCCCATCCCCTCCATTGCCATAATGTATGAACCATTACTTAATCGTACGTGACCAGCTGACTGCATCCGGTCCATGCGTTCAACTCGTCATGGACTTTGAAGACACATACTATCGCACTCCTGATAGCGCTCCTGATAGGCACGAGAAGATTTGTGTAATTGCCCTTCTTCGAATCTCCATTATACGCCGAAATTAACGTCCAGAGGTTCTCGTGACAGGAGCATGACGTCGAAACTGAACAAATCATCGTAAGCGTCTTCTGTAGCTCCATCTAAACCTTGTTTCAATGCGGCGTTTTGGCCTAGGACTAACAAGGCCGAATACAAGGCCGAATACTAAGCCGTCATTGTTCACAACTGAAGCAGAACGTCTCGGCCTACTTACAAAAGCCCAGAGATAGCCCACCTCGAATGGGACACTGAGCGATGATTATCCGCTAGGTAGCTACATACTTCCAGGTGTCTCCGTCCTTAACTGTCCGACATATCCTATTGTCTAATCCTGAAGAAAAACGTCAGGAAAAGCAGACTTGTCGAATCAGACCACCGCGAAAGCCTCGCCTTTGTTCTGAACTTCACATGCGAATCCAATCTGTCATGATCGAGGGCCGTCCTTGAATAAAGCTTAAGCGCTCCTCCGTTACAACATGATGAGTCTACACCGGGAGCTGCACTATATGCGAAATAACGCTCTAGATATCAAATACCCGATGATGGTGGCTGGGCCGCAGAGAACGGTGCCGACTACGCTTCGGTAAATTCGAGTCCTGCAGGACACAGGGAAGGTGGGAAACCAATGATCAGGCACTACGGCCCTTGTGGGTCCTGGTCGGTTCTCCGAGGACTTAAGAAACTCCAGAATCTCGATCCCATCGAACGCCTTCAGGCATCGCGGTTCTACCTTGCAGCTTGGGGGACGCCCGGAGTGTATTGTCTGTATATAAGCCCTCATGCGTGCCCGTCTCTTGTCATTCATCTCCGCCTCATTCCTCTTCTTCAAACCATTCCCTCGAGACCGGATGACTCAACTCCTGACTGCTATCGATCTCGGCCTTGGACTGGTTGGTATCTTCGTCATTCGACAACTATTCCGTCGAAGGCCTATCGCCCCCCTGCCTCCCGGTCCCAGATCATGGCCACTGCTTGGCAACCTATTGAACATGCCGACCTCCAAGGAATGGGTGACATTTGCAAATTGGGGAGAAAAATGGGGTAAGTGTTACTTCTGTTAAGCCAATAATCAGGTACTTAATATATATCCAGGCGACTTGGTCTCTGTTTCTGTCTTCGGTCAGAAAATGATGATTGTGAACTCTGCTGAAGTCGCGACAGAACTACTGGAGAAAAGGGGTTCCATCTACTCCGACCGACCAGTCATGGAAATGGGCGGAGAAATGGTCGGCTGGAAAAACACTCTCGTCCTGGTCCCCTACGGTGAACGCTTTCGAAGCTACCGAAGATACTTCCATCAATTGATTGGAAGCAGCATCTCAATGTCACATTTCCATCCTATTGAGGAGGCTGAGACCCACAATTTTCTCAAACATCTCCTCTCCGAGCCCCAAGATCTAGCCAAGCATATTCGCAAGTACGTACGGTCTTCTTCCGAGCGTCTGATTGCATTTTCACACTCAAAAAGGACCGCCGGTGCGATCATCCTCCGCATTTCCCATGGCTACCAAGTAAAGGAGACCGACGATCCTTTCGTCACCCTTGCTGATGTAGCCACTGAACAATTTTCGCTGTCCACGGCCCCAGGCGGGTTTCTAGTCAACCTCATTCCTCTACGTGAGTTTACTGCACCATTTGTCTAGCACGGTATCTGACAAGGCTATTCGGCTCTTTCTTCAGTGCGCCGACTTCCTGATTGGTTCCCTGGGACCGGTTTCAAAAGGACGGCTCGGGAATGGGCGAGCACGTTGCATGAGATGATAGAAGCTCCTCACCAATACGTGAAGGACCAAATGGTGGGTTCGCTGTGGGTTCGCTGGAATCACCGTGGCTAAATGTATCACGCGGGCACAGGCGGCAGGAGCTGCACCACCATCTTTCACAGCAAATCTTTTGGTGGAACCCGACTTGACTCCAGAGAAGGAGTTCGATATCAAATGGTCCGCAGGTTCACTCTACTCAGGGGGTGCTGATACAGTAAGTTTATCTATTCAGAATTCGTCGCAGTACGCGAACCTGAGGCCAACGGCTATGCTAATTCCCCGTCGAAAATAGACGGTCTCGGCTATTTACGCTTTTTTCAAAGCCATGGCTCTGTACCCTGAAGTTGCTGCTGCCGCTCAGGCAGAGATTGATTCCGTGGTGGGATCGGATAGGCTTCCATCCTTTGCCGATAGAAATGACCTGCCTTACGTGAACGCACTTGCACTCGAGGTTCTGCGGTGGCATTCTGTAGTACCAACGGGTACGTTGATAACTCTTCTCATCTGGTCAGAGGGCTTGAGGCTATTCCTTGATTAGGTGTTCCTCATGTCGTGATGGAAGATGACCTCTACAATGGATATCTCATTCCAAAGGGCTCACTGATAATCCCGAATATCTGGTTTGTCGCCTTTCATCAACGCCACCAAGAACCTTGAAATGAAATGTTGTTGTCTCTCTTAGGAAAATGCTTCACGACCCAAGAAGCTACTCGGACCCAATGACTTTTAATCCAAACCGGTTCCTTGGCTCTAACCCAGAATCAGACCCTCGGCAGATATGCTTTGGTTTCGGAAGAAGGTGGGTTCTGGTCAGAACTTCTGCCGCTCTTCGGTTGCTAACCCCAACTTCGATAGAATTTGCCCAGGTTCGCCTTCGCGTATCAATGCAAATGTCTCAATTTTTTATGTTGATCGTTTGCTTCTCTTCTCCCTAGGACGGGTACTGGCAGACGCTTCTGTCTTCATTTCATGCGCTATGAGCCTAGCTGTCTTCAACATATCTAAGTATGTGGAAGATGGACGTGCCATTGAGCCTGTTGTAGATCAAACAACCGGTACAATTAGGTATGGTGTCGATTACCTTCTCAAAGTCTCTTCGTGATTAACCGTTGATCAAATTGCCAGCCACCCGACCAGTTTCCAATGTACCATCAAACCGCGGTCTGAAAAGGCTGTCGCTTTGATCAACGCTGAAGCCTGAGGCTTAACGGTACTGACTGAGGCCTATGTATATTCCGTGGCAGTAAGGGGCTTCTATTCTTCTAGTGATGTCTATACTTGGGATTTTGTGGCAAATAGGATTTGTTCTTTGACTTTCCTCGGATCTTTCTATCGGGCAATGGCAGGTGGGAGTTACGGTCCACGGTCCATCCCCGCTCTAATACCTGTTCATACATGACTATAAATACCTTTCTTCCTAAAACCCTTATCTTCGCTCTAGCACTTGCTCCTGTGTAAAGATATGTAATATAATCACGTAGGCTCCTTTGTTATTGGATCATCTCTGGTGTCTATTCATAAACATGACTGCGAGCCTAAGTACAAGAGCATCAGGTTCTGAAGTTACTCCAGACAAGACTTATTAAGTGACTTGAAAGGGGTTCCCTCAAGGCCTCGAGGAGGGAATGACAAGGAATGACAAATTTGCTTATGTTCAAATCGTGTCATCAGGATTTTCCTTCCATGAGATGAAGTCAGTTGACATTTCACATCCGAGGGGACAGATGAGAGGGCGATTGTAGCAGCCCACAGATCCGAGGTTCCAGTAATTGACAAGAACTGGGTACCTGATTTCACAGTCCCTATAAACGCTATTGCCAGAGTGTAAGAAGGCATCCATTTACTTTCTTGTCCCGTGGAAGCTGAGTTAAGGGACATGTAAATTGGGTGGGTTTTACTCGAAGGGGAAAAAACAACTTGAAGTGAGTCTCACACTAAGCCCTTGTGCGATAATCTCGACACTCGAGGAACAATAATTAGAGCGAGATAAGGAGTGACCGAGACACCAGGAAGCCCTAAGGGCAAGGCAATGAACCTGGTACCTCGGAATTCTGTTACCGCGGTAGTAGGAAGACGGTAAGAGAAAAGGTGGCCGGCGGACTAAGTAGTGTCAGTCGAGGGGGATACCCTTGATGCATTTATTTTAATGCCCTCAAGTAGTCGTTCTTGGGCAGCTATTGGCCCTCTTTTCGACCGCCATCATATAGAATTTGATGTAGCCAGCAACGAGTACTCAAATCTAGGGTGGTAAAGAGGCATGACATAGGAGAAAGTATAGGGCCCATTTGAGGGTACGGGTGACGTTGAGGCGACCCGCCATACTCCCGCCATGGGGCCCTTGAGGGTAGTACCTTTTGCCTTCGAAGCCGCGGATCGGCTTCCTCTATTAGCGGTAAAGAGCGAGGAGCATTAGAGTTTACTAGCAATTGAGGCTGAATGTCAAAAGGGTCCATAGTGTTGAACGATACAGGCATGGAGCCGAGAGGTCCTAACCCGGGCTGTAGAAGAAACGTCCAAAAACAAGCCTCCGCGATGATAGGGAACAGGTATCAGGTTAGAGCCCATGAGTTGCTGCGAGGGCACGGTTCCAGCCCGAAGACAGAATTCTTGGATTTTCAGTTGGGAGGTTGAGAGCTTTTCACGTCCCCGAATCCGAAGGAATGGGCCCAGTTTTGGTGATGCTAGTACTCCAGACGACCCTCCAAGCGGACAGTTTTCCTGATGGTCAATTCATGAAGTCTGAAATCGGACAAATGTTGTGAAGTATATAAGCATTGAGACGAAAATCCACAAAGTTAACGCCCAGCTTTGGGCTTAAAGAAGCGGAAGAAAGCACAAGCGGCGAGCCATGCAGGCAGTGACCTGGAACTTGCTGATGCCGGACTTGGCCGGGAATCGATACTGATGCATCAATCACTCAGAAAACTCGAGGAAGCAGCGATTGCTGCCGAGTTATCAGCCAGTGCAAGTTTCAAAGTCTCACGACAACATAAAGCCTGATGTTTTTACATCAAATAAGACACATGCTGGCCGGGCAAGGACCGTTGTTTTAAGCCCAACTACAGTTGATTCATTTCATCGAAACCTCCAAGTCAGTCAAGTTCCTCTAACTGGGCAATCATTTCGAATGGGCCAGAATACCAGGACTTGTTAAACCGAACTGATAAACAGCAGTCCCAAGTTATACCTTTCTGTGGTTCCTCCCCCAAGTGAAATCCTTGGAATATGTGCAATTCCTCTCTCTCCTGGGACACAACAATCTTGGCAGGACTTCGTCGAGCCAAAGAAAGTAAACGAGGCAGTGTATTACACTGCCGACCATTTTCACATTGCCGACCATTTTCTAGCATTAGTGTCACATGTAGCAACTTAAGCCAATCTCCTGAGCTTAAGTTGAAGAGGGTGCTCATGCGCTATGTACTTAGTGCATGCATTTGACCAAGCCCCTTCGTCACAAATGTTCTGGGAACCACGTGAAGAATTCGGTGCCGAGGCCCGATCATCTATGTTGATGGAATCAATGATGACAAGACGGATGTGGGTGCTGGGTGGCGTCAATCCCACTTCAGACAACAAGTTTTATTACTCTCCATTTTATCCCACAAGAAATTCACTAATAGAGGTTTGATGGTTTGGATAGAACAATAGCGAGTTTAATATATTTTTTCTTCAGCACTTCTAACCCCTCGGACTGTTGATAAAGTCCTCGAGGTTTCAAGAGAGACTCGATACACTAGTTATGAGGCACGACAAAAGCAAAGTGGGCTGACTTTAGACCATGGTACACGTTATAGAGAAAGCACGAGGTGCTTATGCGCTAACTCTCGAACCTAATGACCACATTCCCTGCCCTGAATGATCGTCAAACCCTTGTAATCTGTTGTGGGTCCACTAGCAATCCGAAATCCGGGATCCTCCTCAGATTTGAAGATAAACAGAACCTTCCTTGATTGTCAGAAACGCAATCATGCGGGCTGGTAACTATTATTTGACAGATAGCATAGGTCTAGGACGAAAGTTTCACAAAAACCAAACAAACCCAGAAATGCCGGTCACGGCCCATGACAAAAGTTTGGGCTGCATTTGCCCCCTTCCTGTAGCTGGTCAGAATTTAAATGAACACGCAGAAAGGACATTGAGCCCTATGATGGCTTGCTATTTATCTGAACAGCTCGAATTCAATGATGGTCCAATTCACTCATAATGCTGCCCCAGTGTACCACTACATTACAGTTAACAAAGGAATCAACCCCATCTTTCCCCAGACAATCAGCGGAGAAATATGCATTACAGTATCCCCAAAGGAAAGAAGAAAAACGCAAACACCAATATGATCTCACAGGATCCACTAAAAACGGAGACCCGCACCTTCCATTCAAGGCCAAACGTCGACAAAGGATCCGCACAATTCAGGAGTCCGACAATGTGAGAACGAGGCACATTGTTTGGGGCGTAAATATACGGAGAGATCAACGAAACACAAGGCGCGTCTCGCAGAGCAGAGATCGGCAAATTTGCCGAGAAAAGGGACATCTCCGCCAGAGAACAAAGGAAAGCATTTACGTCGGCCATTTGATATGCTGCAGTGGGCGGGTGCTCTGCTTGAAAAAAACCGGCAAATGTTTCCTGGATACTAATCGCTTGGTAATCTGGACCTGTAATCACGCTGGCTGTTCAGAGCGGCTCCCCATTTGAACCATGAAATCCTACAAGATGAAGTTTAGTCGAGTTCCGCCATGACTAGAATTAATAAAGCAGCTCAATAAGAGTCCTTACCAAATGCGCTGTCCCGTCAACCACTGTACACACGCGCATCCCTCGCCACCGCCCAGAGTCAACACTTATTCGCAACAATCAATTGAGCAATATTAAGTAGACATCCTGATAATCCACCGGTTGAGCTAATGCTTAGTTAAAAAACATGAGACCTCAAGAAAACGATTTGGGTGCCAAGCTTAAAATGTGTTAACCTAGTACACAAGTGAGTAAATACCGTACACGACTGAATACTCACCTACAAGCCCAGGTGACGTCCACGATGATCGTGTACTCAGTGGCTTTAACGCCACACAGGGGATCGCAATAGAGCAGACAATCAGAAGGTACGCCAGACGACTGGTAGGTTCCCAGATAACTGTAAAAGCCGAAAAGCACCACCATAAATTACTACGCAATCTGAATGGCCACTATCAGAAAACTGAATCAGTGGGGTGTGTGGGGGAGAGGGGTAAGATTAAACACGATTCAATCCCAAGAATCCAGATACGACCGACGTTCGGACAACCACATTAAACTTTCTGATGATCACCTTAACGCATCCTCTAACTTACCACACAAGAGAAAGATCCGGTCGAAGAACCGTGCAGGTTAACTCGTAGCCTCAAAAGTGCGACTCATGCAACTGGCATGGGTACAGGGCATCCCGGAGCTAGATCAACCGCGTGTAAGGTTTGTGGGCACACCGTGATATGCCTGCGGCTGCGACCAGGTTCGTTCAAGTTCGTAGCACGAGGTCGGGTCTTATCCGTGCCCTTACCCAAGGACGAAAAGAGCAGAACGCTACGGTGCGAGATTCCGACCCAGTGTAGATGCTCCATGATGCCGAGGGGTAGACTTTGGAGGTAACCTCAATGAACTTGAAGTCTTGGGGAGTGTCGCCGCCGCCGCCACGCACCCGAGGGAATCTATACCTGTACCAGTGATGGCAAGGCCCTAGATGAACGAAATCCGAGGGAGGGGGACAAGAGAAAGGTATCTTCAGCGAGTTCACTACTTGCGCCCAGCATCGTGGAATCAACACCATTCCTCGCAAAAACCTGTGAAGCCTTAGGTCAGTAATAACAATAGTTACACTCATGGGGAGGACGGTGAATACCTTCTACCGATCGACCGGCCAATAAGTACCGCTTGGAGCTTTACACAGCCCAGACCGCCGACCATCCAACCAGCCAGGCCGAGACCATAGGAGGAGAAAAAACAGCTTGTTCTTCATATTCGACCGGTATACCGAGCCTGAGTCCGGATAAACCAATACTCAACGGACTCCACCACCTTGCGGCATTTTAACACCAACTCGCCAAAATCCCCTTTTTTCGGGACTTTCGAGGCGCATAACGACTTTGAAACCGGGCCTGAAAACACTGGCTTCCTGGCATTGACACTCCCGGGACATCGGTCGACGCCGCGGCGTACTATAAGTAAGTGACAAATGTCAAAACTCGAAGATCAAGGGCCCCGGGGGGCGAAGGGCGAAGAAAAAACCCAAGTAAGTTGAAGTGGAAACACAAATGTCAAAAGTTCCACTTCTAGTGTGGCGGTGGACGTCTTTGCTATAGTAAAGACAATAGAAAAACCGAAATAAAATCAGTTTAGCCAGGTCTTTTAGTAGGTAGGTCATAATCTCACCTGTCAGTCAATCATCCATCCCATCCCATCCCATCTATCCACCAAGTTAACTTTATGACCATCGCGAGATCCAAAAGAGTGCGGTCATACCGGATAATAACAATACAAAGCATCACGAACCATGATGATGATGCAGCACTCCATAAGCTTGAGTGCGGAGAAATTCCTGTTTTATAATAACTTCGCCGCCCAGTGCTGCGGTGAGTCAAGCTGAGAAAGAAAAAACTTCACACTATCACCACCTACTCCGACCCAAAACTTCTAAGCGCCAAAAAAAACCGCTCATTGGGGGAGAGATTCAAATATAGCCCAGCCTATAAGCTTCCGCGCGTCCAATGTGAGAAATGGGAGCGTCTAAGTAGAAAGGGTTAAAAACAGCAACAAAGTCACAATGTCAGATTTAGCCAGTTCAGTGGCTCCTAAATGACAGAATTTAAGCGCTTGAAGAAGTGATACACGAGGCTCGCTGAAATTATCCCTGACCTTACTGCTGCCAGATAACAATTATAACTAAGTAGTTGCTGTTAAAATCATTCTACGAAATTCTGATGTGAGGGTGGCAAGCCACGGAGAGGCGGTAAGCCGGAGGTAATGTGCACATACGATACACATTGTACGTATGCCCAGTCTGAGTCCCCTTGTGCTTGAGCTTCCAAGCCGGCGGCGGCGCAGGTGTGCGAAAACCCCCTGGCAAGACATAATATGTAAGTAATGTAAGTACAGTAATGCTGCCATTGACAAATGGCATATGGATAACGTATGACGCTTCGAGCTGTAACTCTGAAACACGCATGCTTAACTGAGCGTCTTTATTGTTCTAGCATAGTAAACCGAAAAGAAAAAGTCAGCAAATCGACGAAAACGAAGAGAAGGCGGAGAGGTATACCAATGGAGGTAATGCGATGCATGCGCGCACGTCGCGACAACTGTAATACATACTTGTGACTCGTAGCGTCGGCACTTAGTCTTAGCATACCCCAAGTCATTCAATAAACAATTCATTCAGAATTCCATTGTTTTAAGAGAATCAGAATTCAATGATAAAGCGTGTCGTAATCACAAGTGCTGCGATTAGCCGAAGGACGTAAACAGTCATTATGAGGCGGGAGCGAGGGAAAAGTAGCCTTCGACTGCGCAGGCCCATGAGGAGGAAAAAGGAGGGAAAAATGCCACAGTAATAATACGAAAAGGGGATTTCCAGAATTCATACCGTAAACGCCGAGAGGTGCCCAGGTACTTGTACGTACGTACATACCTACGAAGCATGCATCGGTCCCGATCCTGAACAGAACAGAACAGAAAAAGTATTTTTGCGATCCTGAGAGAAATCACACACTCTCGTTTTCGCTTTCGCTTTTCCGAAACCAGCTATCCAAGTGTTTGATGGCAGTAGTGAGTGTGGTGTACTTGCCGTTTGACCGCTGCGTAAAAAGTACGTGAAGTGTCAAGTGAAAATGATGGATTTACAGGGAAAGACAGTGATGGGGATTGGAAATCGCGATGACGCATTTCACTACTATTATTACTATTATTATTAGAGCGAGATGGAGATAACTAGTTCCATCTTGGTTCCTTTGAGATTCCGGGGGGACAGTTTGAACGGAAACGGAAATGGGATTAGTATGGACTGGGGTTTCCCTTAGGGTTACAATCCGTTTAATGAATATGGAACGGACTGGAGTATTGTGTGGTGCGGAGAGGAGAGGGGAAGAAGAGAGGGAAGGGGGTAAAAGCTGACCGACGGGCTGGGTCCGTGAAGTGTTCATGGGGATGACTGGCTTAAAAGAGCCCCTGAGTCCGCGAAGCCTATCAGATTGTAGTGTAGCGATATATGTGCCACTTTGTGTTATACGGTATTGACGATCACGATCAGGTGAGAAGTTGCCTCGGATGATTCAAAAGACAAAAAAGGTCGTCCTGTTATCATCTCTCCTCTCCAACACGGCGGAAATATGGTAGATGGTCGATGGAGAAGTCGCGTCACTTGGGTGGACATCAGGCATGTGATGAGGAGATACTTATGAGCATTGTCGCAAATGGCCGCGTTGTTTCCAAGAAGTGCTGTTGAATGACCCAGTATGATCTGTGTTGTGATTGCGTCCCACGCCGGATATCCGAGAGCGGGAAATGGGGTATTAGGATTTCGATTTGCGGTTACTTTACAATGGAATAGACGCTCGGATATGAAATCGACTTTTGTAACCAGGGATCTGTTACGGCATTCATCTGTTCTAAGGAATGACTCGGAACAGGGAATAAGGATGGAGAGGGATGAAATATGCATACTACATCGCTCTGTTGAAGAAGCACAATTACTCCTCGGAAGATTAACGTCTAGACCTGCACAGGTTTCGCAGTTCCATTCCTCCAGACAGTGGCGAGACTCCAGTGAACAATGAGCCCGCTGGAAGCGCAGTGCAGGTGCAGCACGGAGAGGAATTGGATTGCAAGCGGAGTTGAGGCTATAGATAGAGCGTGTGTGGTAAGTGGAGCCGGGGCTAGGACGAGCGCCTGAGCTAACGACGAAGAGGTAAGAAAGAGAAAATACAAGGGGTAGGGTAGAGACGTAGCAACAGAGAAAGCAGTGGTTTTAGAGAGAACAAGGTCAGACGCACGCGTGGTTGTGATAAGCATTTGTCGTCAAACGAACGTCCATCCCCAGAACAAAGCCATTACCCGATTTGGTCACCTCATTAACCTCCTCGATCCCTGGGCTAAATTTGGCCAGGATTCAACATCAGATGTGATCGCGTGCCCAGATCCCCGATGTGCTGGATCACGGTGTGTATCTGAGTGAGCTTTGTTGACTAGCTGGGGCAAGGGAGAGTCTATGTGGGCGCTGCAACGTGGATCGGGATGAGTGTGGGAGAAGGACGGAGGAGAAGGACGGAATATCGAGTACAAGGAGACAGGGCCGGGTGTGGGACGGAAGGGGAGAGCCGAAAAGGGCAAGTCGACAAAGGAAGGGCCAGAAAAAGGTAAAGGATGTTGTTCTCAATATGTATCCGTCATGACATATAAATGAGGAGACATTTTTTGTTGCATCTATCTTCCAGCTGCTACTACAATGTTCCAAGTCGCGTCCCACCCCTCTGCCTTCCAACTTCACTCGCACGGCCAATACATGGCCCATCACCAACAACAGCAGCAGCAGCATATCCCTCAGCCTCAACACCCTGCTGTTCAACTCCCCCGCAACCTCTCTCGTCCAAAATTCACAGACGTCTCACGCGACGCTCTTATCGCTGCCTCGCCAGAGCTTGCAGACGTGCCCCCGGAGTACATCCGTCGTGGCCTTCGTCAAAGCCCTGGGGGCATGCTGTGTGGTGCCAACGCCATCTCTCTGCCACCGTCCCTGCCCCGCTCGCAGGTCTCCTCCACTCTCAAGGTGTCACTCCGTGCCCCAGACGCCGAGGCACAGTATCCCACCCACCTTCTTGCTATCTCCCCAGCAAAATCTTCTTCACCCGCTTCTGATCACGTCCACATCTTTGCCGTGCACGCCATCACACTTGCCGCAAATTGTGCTCGCCTTCCAGCTCTTCCTCCCTCAAACCCGATACCATCGGTGAACGGGAACCTCACACTCCCCGTCTTACCCTTGACGCTCCCATCACCCGCTGCCTTCCATGTCATCCATCAATACCTATATACCCACCGCCTCGACGCGGTTATGACATCCCTTGGCTTCCCCGCTTCTGCCTTCCAACAGAACCTCACTCACCAAAACGTCCGTGCTGCCCTCCAATCACCTGATGCCCTCCACCAACTCGCTGTCCGCCTCTGCCAACACACCAGTGGCAATCTTGGCAAGCTCACGGCTTTGACAGCCCGCGTCAAGGATCTGTGGCAGGATATGGTCAGCCTCGGGCTGTACGAGCAGGAGCTGTGGGATACGCTCGATCTCGCATGGGAGATTCTCTTGGGTGCGCTCAACCTGGCTGCTGCGAACCAGCAGTGATTCGCCACTCTTGTGTGGTGAACGGCTTCTCTCATCATATTCATCAATTTCTTTTCTTCTGTGGTGCAAAATGTGACATACTCTGATACCCCGAACGCGCATTCTGGAATCCGTGTTTCCCTCTTCTTTCTTCTACCCCCCCTCTATCTCGTATTTCCGAGACCTGGACTCTTTGACTGTCATCAATCAAACCTTGCTGTATCATAGGGTTACCCCGGATAGACTGACCTCTTGTATCGATTCAAATCTTTTCTTTTCTTTCCCTCCTCTACTACATATATCACTTTAGTAGCCACAACCCTCCTCCCTAATTACCTTCACCGTTCGTAGCTTGTGAAATGTGTAGCCATATCTCCAGAGAAACATTACTATCAATTAAAAATACTTGCAGTTCATTTGATCTACTAGTGACTTTGAGCGAGACTAATTTACTGCTTGAGTGGCTCGAAACGTTCGATCAACCTTTCACTCCAATTGGTGGGTCAATTAGGAAAGTGTTTATGTTGATCGATCACATGATGACGTCAACCATTAATTAAGCCCATTTTCCGCCCCGCATTTCGCGCATCCGCTAAGTTGTTTTGACCATCACAACCTGCCAATCAAGTCATCATTGACTTCAAGCTCAAGAACTCATCACAAACGGCAATGCCTAGTACTAGTGCAAACCCAAAAGCTCTCGTTCTCATAGCAGACGGGACTGAAGAAATGGAATTGTATGTCCCTCACATTAACATACATGCAAATAACTTATATATGTATGTGCATGGTAGTACAATAACGTACGATACACTCGTCCGTGGTGGATTCGACACCACATCCGCCTTTGTCGATACTTTCCGCGCTCAAACTGGAAGCCAACCTGAGCGAAAGGCAGTTTCTGATAATCTGGCTGTTGCGACTTGTTCGCGTGGGGTGAAGATTATAGCTGATACGGTGTTTGAAGCTGAGGGTGCTAGTGAAAAGTTTGGTCCTGTGAGTGTCCCTTGTCGAGCTTTTCACTGAATTGGTTTTCTCATCGTGTGCGTGTGTGTAGGATAAGTTTGATCTTTTGGTTATTCCAGGAGGCATGATTGGTGCCAAAACGTTGTCGGACAAAAAATCGGGGGTTCCAAAGCTCGTGAGGGAATACTTGGACAAGGATAAATACGTAGGGATGATTTGTGCCGGTACGTCACTCTTCCCATCCTTCGTCGAATCAGCCTGACCCAGGGTGTATTTCAACTGATATATATATACAGGTAGTCTCGCAGCTAAAAGTGCAGAACTCCCAAGACAACCACTCACTTCCCATCCGAGCGTCAAGGAGGAACTCGAGTCTTCGTTCGATTATTCCGAAGAGTCAGTTGTGATTTCCGGGAAGCTTGTTACTACGTGCGTTGCGCTTTAAGCTCTCTCCTTCCTTGCTGACTTTATTAACGTGTAACTGCTTTCAGTCGTGGACCAGGTCCGTCGCCCCCCTTTCTCTCTCTTCCCATCATACTGAACATTTGACGGACGTATACTGTATACTCTCAGGCTCAACGTTCCCCTTTGCACTGACCCTAGTCGAACTCATTCAAGGAAAAGATAAACGAAAGGAAATATCACCTCCTATGATGTTCCCTCCCCAAACACCTTGGTGAATATGAAATCAACACCTGAGGCCTGGCGAGAGGTGAATAGTTGTATGTGGTCAGCTCCTCTCACATTCGACTATAACATCCGTAGGGGACTTACCTGCACCAGGTGAACTTTATAATACAACGAACTGAGTTGATCGAGATAGGGGAAGGATAGATAGACGCTCGTAGATAACAAGACCTAATGTCCGACACTGAACCAGGTCACTCACTATATGTATTATAATTTGACCCTGAGCACTTTCTTCTCTTCGCTTGCTCGATCGCTCTTTGCTGTTTTGGCAAAAGTCTGAATGTGGACCTGGAAAAGGCGATTGCGGAGTTGTTGTTGTTGTTGTTACTTTTGGGTAAAATGAAATCTGATTGTTGCTCATCAGCGTTATTATTATCAAGTGATTCGGCGTCTTTACAGTACTAAGTATTCGTAGCAGCATTGCGGGTGAAAGACAAAAGGCGAGTATGCGTTCACATGCAGGCGTGTATCCACTCTTTTCACGTACGAACAACCATAAACTGCTCCGGAATGTCCGGCGACTCATACGGTCCCAAATAAACCTCACACTCCATCCCCCTCTCTCCATCCGCATTATCCCCACTATTACTAACCACAACTTTTCGATAAACCTGTAACCGACCCACTTAAAGCGTCAGTCAGCCAAACCAAAGAGCACAAAACCCCAAAATAAACACGAACGAGCCACACACGTGCATTACATCCAAACTGCGTTATACGAGGGTTATTCGCTCGTTTGACGAATCGCAGAGCTTCGTCTAGTCGAAGAACGGGTACACCGCCGTCCTCTGCGTGCGCTTCGAGTGGGTAGTTGACGTGGATTGTACGTAGGGATTTGGCGTGGTGGATGTGGTCTGCTAGGGTGTCCTGTGGTATAAACGGCATGAGAAACGAGAACATTTGAGCTTGAGGGACTTACCAGACCACCAGGCTCAACAACCACAAAAAATTCTTCCATCACTGGACAGCTCGTACAAATATTCTTGATCACATCTAAACCAATCAACATCCGGTGCACACTTATCCTCTTCAGCCTCTCCCCATGTCTCTTCACCAACCCTAAAAACAGCTCTGAAGTTGCTACGCAAGGCTCAAAAAACATGTGAGGGCTGTACATTTGAAATCTCTCGAGATTGGGTGTGTGGTGAGTTAGGATGCGTAAGAGGGTGGTGGTGTATGATTGCAGTGTTGGCGGTGTGTGAGGTAGATGAGCGAGAGACATTGTGGATGAGGGGGAGGAAGCGAGTGAGGACATTGTTGGTACTGGGATGGAGTGGAGAGGAGGTATGGAGAGGGTCAGGGAGTGGAGGTTATGTAGCGTTCGTGGATGGGAGATGGACATTGGGAGGAGTTGTGTCAGATCCTACACCACAGGATTGAGGAACCTTTCTACTAGCTGTGTCAAACGGGTTTTCTTACCAATCGCGGCGAGACGCTTTCTAGCGCCATATTTTGGATTCCTCTCTCGCTCTCACTCAAGACTGCTCGTACTCCTCTATGTGTGACTTTAGGACATCCAGTTAGATGGAAGAACTCTAAGTTCTTGAGGTACGGCGCTATGCGTATTAACACCTCGTCTGTGATAACCGGAGACATCTATCGCACATTTGTTCATCAGCACAAATGAAGGGGCTCAGGGCAAGGAGACGTACTTTACAAATCACATTCAAGCTCCTCAACGATTCCTGTACGATCTTCACCCACTCCTCTAGTACATGCACGACCTCGATTGTCGGCATGATAATAGTGATCCTCTCTAACCATTTAAACCGCAACAACAGTTTAGGATCATAAAATTTCGAATGGTGGCCGTTGATCTCCAACTCCCTTAACGCATGAACAGGTTCTGGCATCGAGGACACCGACAAGACCCCATTCGTGGATAGAAACGGGTTTGATAGCGCGAGGAGGATATCGGAAGTGAGAGATCCGTCTCGAGTCCATGTACATGAGCGTAGGTTGGTGCAGTTTCGTAGACCCTGGGATATAGATTCTAGTACATCATCCGATAACGAATTACGTGGAAAGTCTCGTATTTCTAGCGTGACAGTTGGGTGAATTATGTCCAGAATTGAGAAGAGGAAATTGGCATACCTAGCCTTCGAACATATCGAGCCAGATGTGAACAAGAAGAAAGTGTCCTGAACAATTCGATAACCTATCCATGGACATATTTTCAGTGAGCAACAGCATAATTACGAGGTCATTTTCAACACACTCTCGACTTTGCATCTTTATGCCACGAGTATATCGATGCCCGGGAGTACAAGAGTGGTATCGTTGATTGATAGAATGCATGATTGACAAGTGCAGCCCTCGTCAAATAATGCACTTTGGGTAGATGCTCGAGTATAACGGGGAGCAGCTCCAGAGGAAGTTCAGGTCCAGAGAACATGGCATCTGCCGCTTGTCATTGGAGTCTCTGCGAGAGGTTAGTCGGTCCGACTTCATGACGCAAGCTGACAATCCAGAGCACGGCGCTCCCCATTTGGGCATCGCCATCAAATCAGGAGACCTAAGAAACTTTGCCTACTACCAAAAGCCAAGGGTCTTAAAGTACATTTGGTTGGTAAGACATGGCCTCAGGTATGGTTGCCGCAAGAGAGTTGACTGACAAAAAACAATAATTAATTTGATGATGAACACAAACTACAGCAACAGGAAGACTATCTACAAAAAACCAGATGAAATCCACTACGCCTCCTCCTTCAAAGCCAACAACGCCGTCTTCGCAACCTCAAATACACTCGAATCTCCCTTCGGCGAAACTTCAACCATAGCTGACTCCGCATTCGCACGCAAGAGGACCGCACGTCCTTTCACTTCATTTTGACCATCCATCGCTAGTGCCTCCTCGCCGTTCCTTGACGCCTCAATCGGCTTGACATATTTCGCTGGCAATGTCTCTTCTGGTGACCCGTCATCAAATTCCACCACAACCTCTTGTGCATATCCACCCTGAGTCTTGTGGGCGGAGCGAATGCACCCTTTCTTGTTCTCCAGCTGCCCTTCTTTGTAATTGTCTGTTCGGGTGCCGTTGATTTCGACTTTGATACGATTGATGAAAGGCTTGACAATTGATTCAAACATCCAGTCCTCGTCCACGACTATAGGGGCGAGAGTGAGTAACAGATATACGTATATAAGTGTAAAATACGAACCGTATCCTGATGGACTAGGATCCGCAGAGTAGCCGAAGCCTGTGAATGGCGTAGGTGCGGATTGTCCTCCTCCCCAGAAGGCCGGAGTACGTGCAGAAGCAGCAGGCGTGTGCATGGGTGCTGGCGTTGGCCCACTCATAAACGCCGGCGTGGCCGCTGTAGCAGGTGTAGGGGCAAACGATGGCGTCGGTGCACTCTGTAAACCTCGTCAGTCTCCAAACCTCATCAAAGTTGCTACAAAAACTTACCCAAGGCGTCGACTCAGCATTCCACCCGCTATTCCGAGGTGATGCCCACCCATCGCTTGTTCCCCAGCCAGCATTGGCTCCCGTCCTTCCAGGCGTAGCACCACCCCAAGCAGAAGAGCTGCCCCCGTTGGTGCAACATTCCTCCCAGGGGTCGCACCACCCCAACTGCTCGAAGCACCTCCACCACTTGCATAAGGGTTTGGTGTCCGCGAGCTTGCATTCCATGCCGGTGTCTTGCCGCTATCTCCCGATGCATAAGGATTCGGTGTTCGGGTGCTTGCATTCCATGCCGGTGTTTTCCCGCCGTCTGCGTAAGGGTTCGGTGTCCGGCCTGATACACCCCAAGCGGGTGTGCGTCCCTCGTTTGACGCGTATGGATTTGGTGTACGCCCTGTATTGTTGAATGGCGTACGGCCCCCAGTAGGTGCACCAAAACCACCACCGTTGGCGTAAGGATTTGCTGTACGACCGGCACCGGGTCCATATCCTCCACCACGTCCTCCTCCAGGCTTGTCTAATGGCTCCAGCTTGCCATCAGGTCTAATAAACTATGTTAGTCGGAGTAGTTAAACCCATACAAAAAGGGACTTACAACCGGCGATAGAGTTTTTCCTTATCAATCATAATAAGCTTGTTTCCTGTCCGCAGTTCGACTCTCGCGATGCTTCCATTCGTATCCCTAATGGTTCCCGTATAGCTCTTGTATGGACCTTTGATAACAGTGACAGTCGCTCCAATGTGCCTGTCCTTAGGTCCGCGACCCATGTTGCCGGATCCCACCATACCACCAGTAGGCTGTACAAGAGCAGGATTCATTTTGGAGAGGTCAGCACCAGGCTTGACGAGGCTGCCTTTCGGCGCTACGGAAACAAGAGCTCGAGTTCGCGTAACGAAGACTCCTCCATTTTCAGTAATGTCCCGATTGTGAAGGAAAGCGTAGAATGATTGATAGATATGCAGAACACGGCCTTTTCGACCCTAGCATAAACATTGATTCATTATATGAAATGTAATGCAAAGAGACAATAATCGTACCTCGCCTTCTGATTCCTTCATGTTATCATTGATGCGTATTTCGTGCCCATCGCGATCAGTGGCGACTGCTCGGTTCGAGTCTCGGCGCATAGAAATCTGATGGGGTTGGACGAGGCGGACTTGGCCATGTTGGTCTAGGACACGGAAAGAATCACGCTCGGTTTTGAAAATGACACCAACTGTTTGCGCACTGCAATATGATAATCAGCCATCGAGAAAAAAATGGAAGGACGGATTACACACTCAAGCTGCACTAGATCATGCAATTCGTAATTGCCGACGACGTTTGTTCCCGAGCCAACCTCGGCAGCTTCACGAAGATCCTTCGAGAAGACAGAAACCTACATAATTGCTGGTTAGCAATGATGAACTTAGAAGTAGGCAGGCCATACCTCTTGCATTGACATATCCGACAAAAATGTCACGATGTTGTCTGTAACTGACACCACCAAACCTGTCTCATCGACGTTTTGTCCAGTCATGACTTTGACATGGTCACCAGCCTTAAACCGCTTCCGCACACTACGCGCGGGCAGTTCAATCTTCTGACCCTCGATATCAGGTCCCACAGCCGAAATGGTTACCACGTCCTGGTTGATCTCTTCTACTACACCATGCACACCCGTTTGTTCACCCTCAAATACCTCGATGTGATCACCAGGCTGAAGTACCGAAACAGCAGCTTTACGGGAAGCTTCAGCAATGATTGATAGGTCCACAGGGTTCTCTCCCTCGCCGTCTTGTCTTCTCGTGAACTGCGTGATCTCGTCCAAGGTCGGGTTGACATCTTCCAGGATCAACGCGCTAACTTTGAAGTCCTTCTCAATAAACCCATCCCGATATGTGTCATTCTGGAAAACATAAACATCGTTCCTCCGCGTGACAGATTTTCTCCCATACACTTTTGCGACTTCTTCGTAGTTAAAGAGTCGCTGTGGCGGCCGCATGGTCGAGTTCGCTGTCATCGTCTTTTTCCGCTTCTTCCCATCCAACGCCGCATCATCGCGAGGGTTCAGATCGATACGTGGAATGAACTTCAATCCCACGTCTTCGCCGTTGTCTGTGATGTCCATCACTTGTGCGAGGTCTCCAGCGTATTTTCCACGGCGGATACGAACCCAACTACCCGGTGTGACAGTCTGCTCCTGTTTTTTTATTTGCAGCAGGCTGGCCATTTCCTCAATGGGGACGAGATGGATTCCGCGACTCGGATATACACCGACGAGGCCAGCACAGGCTTCGGAAACCTGCTTCATACTGCGAGCTTCAACGTAGATCATACCAAGAAGTGAATCACGTTGGAAGGCGGCAAGGATACTGAGGGGTTTGGCGGTGAATTCAACGTCGAGAGCTTTGCGCATCAGACTGAAAACAATATCACGTTCACGTCCTGGCTGAACGACAGTCAAATCTATGAAAATACTCAAATTGAAATTTACATACCTTAACACGAACTTGCCATAAGCTTGCGTCTTGCACGGAAGGCATGAGCAATCGCTGTGGGATTTCGTTCATATCCCCAGTGTACCGAACGGCGGCACGGTGGGCATATCGTCTACTGAGGTTCTTCGCAATCTCCTCAGGACTCTGCTCCTCTTCGTCCATCTGCCGCCTCGTATCCAACGAGGCATGGTGTCCCCTCGCTACATCCTCATCCATGTCTTCAGCCGTCTCAATGAAGGGATCTGAACGCCACCAAAGTAAACCATGTTAGCAAGCCCGAAAAATGCAAAAGTTCTGATAAGTATGCATACCTGCACCCATATCGTCCTCCTCATCTTCCTCCTCGTCATCATCGCTAACCTCGGCTTCAATATCAAGGAAACGGCTAGCGGCCGAACGTCTATGACGGTGCTACAACAATATTAGAACAAATTCTTAACTCATCAGCCTGACTCACTTTAGCCTTTTTCCGTTTTCTACCTGACTCCTCTTCCTCCTCGTCCTCGTCCTCGTCATCATCTTCCTCTTCTTCCTCCTCCTCGTCACCATAATCCTGAGGTTTTGATTGCTTCTCCTGCGGTCTGTCGTAAGGCTCTTCTTCGGCATCCTCTTCCTCCTCGTGATGGGGTGCATCTTGGTTGTACGTATAGTTGTCTTCTACGTCAGACATGATGACGATGGTATTAGGGAGAGAGAGAGATACAGGTATAAGTGGTGTAGTCCTGAGTTGACTTAGCCTTCCTTGACGGGGCAAGGCGATTCTCGTCACGCGGTGGCAGTGCTACTGATTATATAAGTCGATAGCTCCGTAAAGCCCGAGTGTTCCAACAAATGTGGACATTTTTCCACCTCAAGTCTCCTTACTCAGTGCTCAGCGCTAAGTAAAATCCGGAAACTCTTACAACCAGATCAAATTTTTATTTCCTTGCTACGCGCAATAAGCCTTTCCACTTGTCTGGTACTTCGAAAGCCGAATTCTCGTTTACGACCGGCCACCGTGACTTAGGCGTTCCCGTCGATCTCTGACCAGCCGAACTCTCCACCAAGCTTTCGGGTAGCACTCGATTGCGACGCAAGTGTAGACCAGGACGGCTCATCTGTCCAGACCTTCATTTTCACGATTAAGATACCACTGCTACAAGTACATGAAGCGAATGCCTCACCTCGTAATCATTTGCACCTTGGCCCGGCTTGACGATCTCCCAGTACATCCAAGGCACACCGGTCTATCATATAATCAGCCTCTGAAATTTTAACATCTCATGAGCTTGCTTACCGCCATCAGCAAGTTCGTGATCGACTGAATTTGACTCTGTTTGCTACCACCAAGGGCTCCAAACTCCTCGTAGAGCATCCGTTTACCGCTATTGATCGCAAGAGGTTTCGCAGCATCGATATGAGAAGCGACGTAGTTGGTGTCCAAGTTGTAATCATGCAACGCGATGATCTGCAAGTTCGCGCAGCTGTCCCCAGAACGTCTGTTAGTCAATGCTAGGGAAACCTACTTCAGATGCACGTACTTCCAGAATTGACTCTGCAAAGACGTAGGAAGATCGGTACCTCCTCCTGTAGAAATCTGGATTCCGGTGTTGCCAAGGACGGAACGGACGGTGTTCGCGCGATCGCACCACCAGTTGGGAGCTACCTGGTTCATGTGACCCATGCCTTCGTTCTGAATTTCAAAAGCAAAAATCGCATCTAGAAAAATATTGATCAGAGGGTTAACTGCCTATGCCCGCGCCCTCTCTTACCGGAGAGTTGATGCCAAGGAACTCCGAAGTTAGGAGATTGGAAGTTTAAAATGTGTCTCAAGCGATTGTCATACTAGCGATACGGTTAATATGGCTCTTTTGTTTTGAAGGGGGCGATTACCCACATCAGCGATAGCATTCGTATTGGTATAGAAGACCGAAGAATCGGGGACACCGTTGCAGTTGGTCACGGGGAGGTTGTATTTCCCTACATAGGCATCCGTGTCCCAGCAACCTAGAGCATAGCTTGAAAAGGTGAACCCAATTTTTTGCGTATGTCCAAGGAAAGTGTTTACCGATCGTGCATCGCAATAACTAGCTTGATGTCTGAACTCCAGTTTTAGCAGCAGAAATACAATGCGCCGAGATTGGGGACATACCTCTAGCATGGGCCTCAACAGCAAGCTGATCAATTTTGCGCAAGATCGTGTCGTCGTATCGGCCAACTAATGTCCATCAATGCCATATACCAGGCGGACAATATAAGCCCTGACCTGCAACACTTTCCAGGTCAGGAGTAGCTACAGCGCTGGACCCCTTGGCGCCACCAGCAATCCTGGCAATGAAGATGCGAAGGACTCGATGTCCGAGCCATGCGCATGAGCAACAAACTCCTACTAAATCCAAATGTTATGCTCACGCTTCATCTCTGCGGCCTGCATGGCATCCAAAACCGCAGCACGGTCTGAAGCCTACGTTCTTTGTAAATTTGTCCACATAAATCTCGAATACATAGTATGGACTTACAGACAACGCCCATAAGAAATACGAGTTGGCGCCGGCGAAATCATTGGCCACAACGAAAGAAACACAAAGCGAGAACACAAGAGCCAGTAAGCCCGACCATTTGAAGGAAGCCATGGCACCCGAATTTGACCTTCCACTTCGACCATGATTTTATACCTCACAGCACACGTCCGAGCCATGTGCAATCGACATCCAATGATTCAGCTGATCAAACCACTTTTAAGCGTACACCTTCTGAGCTTCCTTCATCCAGTATTACATTCTCATGCACCAAATGGGACCTGAAAAAATACTGGAGAGAATTATCGGGGTACCACATTGAAACTTGACTTGACATGCTCGTTTGCAGATCATGGGGCCCTTGAAAAATCAAAATGACGCCTTGCAGCCAGCTGCCAACCCGTGAGCCAGAGATTTTCTGGAAAATGTGGCTCGGAAGCATCAAAATACATGTGTTAATTGACCATTTCAGCGAGACGTCACCTACTCTGCTCCTCGAGGTTGCGTGGTTACTGCTCAGATGAGCAGAAATTCATTCACAAGACTCAGGGTAGCCACATGGCTTTCTCACGGGGAGTCTCCCGATTAAGCCTCATTGTGAGCGCCCAAGGCTTGAACTCGACATCATACCTTTACTCACACTATTCATACCATGGCTTTCGTAGGGCCAGTCGCAGGAGCACTTGTCGCAGGAGGAGTACGTCTGATGTCTATCCACATGCATTTCTTCCATAATTAACTGCCAGTTGCATGACAGGTGTACTATGGTTTCTCCAATCTCATCCAAACCAGGTACGTTTCGCTCATCCGAACCTATCCAATATACTTCCCTGACTTTCAAACACGAGATAGAACGGACCACTTGCGCCGGGAGTACGCATACATTCTCATCTCTTTTGCCAATGCCAAGTCTGACGAGGAATCTCTACTCTGTTTTCCTTCTCCCATCCTCCCCCTTGCTCGCCAAAAACCGTACCTAGCCTACACATCCTGAGCTCTCGTCTCGTTGACTCACCAACGCTAGTGAATGCCCCACCATCTGCTGCATCGCGTATCACCTCCCACCCATGGTCGAGCTATGCAGAGTCACGGTGGAACCAGGAAATCGCGTACCTCTTTGCTGGAGTCCGCGAATGGGACCGGAGAGCGTCGGAGTGGGGGCGAAAAGTTCTATACGGCGAGCAGACACCGAACGACAAGAAGTCGTAGATATTATAGATCCCGGGACCAGGCTATGCTCGTTTCGGGCTTATAGAACTAGAGAGGCTGCTGGGCCTATCGTCAAATAGACGCGTTCCTGCTTGAAACGGGCTGCTGACGTTCATGACGCAAAGAATAATCCTTAGTGAAAGAAGAATATTATCAAGTAAAGGGATAAACCAATCCTGATCTGACTATTCTACGTAAAGTCTACACTCGTAGCGCACCCTCTAAACGCTGAAATCACTGACCATATCCACCATATCCTTGCGAATAGCCTCCATACCCTCCCTGTTGTTGGTACTGTTGCTGCTGTTGCGGTGGAGGTGGGGGCGGAGCCGATGCATACCCGCCATACGGTGGCTGCTGTTGTTGCTGTTGTTGCTGAGGCGGGGGCGGAGGCGGCGCGCTCGGTGCCCCATACCCTGGCTGCTGCGAATATGAGTTATACCCATAACTTCCTTGTCTCTGATGCTGCTGAGGAGGAGGCGGAGGGAAGGAGCTATTGGGAGTCGCCGTCGCCTGCCCAGGTGTCTGCGTGGGTGTATTGAACCCCTGTGAACCTAGCATCGCAAGACTGGCATAAGGATCATTCTGTGGCCCACCACCTCCACTTGAAGTTAACGAAGACTGCACAGGGCGTGGCGGTGGAGGCGGGAGGAACGAAGACGAAGGCGCCTGTGTTGATCGAGGAGAAGTATAGTTGTTCCCTCCATATGGCTGGGATGGAGGAGGCGGGAAGGAGTAGTTTTGTTGAGGTTGTTGCTGTTGGTGCTGTTGAGGCGGAGGCGGAGGGGCATTGTACCCTTGAGAAGGAGGCTGCTGATACTGAGGCTGATAGCTTGGATATTGTTGCTGCTGTTGAGGAGGAGGTGGTGGCGGTGAAAAATGTGAAGGGTGCGGAGGCGGAGTGGGTTGATGGTAGGATTGTTGAGGAGGATGTTGGGGCGTAGGAGGATAATGTTGAGGGGGTGGCGGAGAAGAATAATGCTGCCGGTTCTGCGACGGCGGTGGAGGTGGCGGGGAGGGGGTGTATTGGTGATAAGGATCCTGATGTTGAGGGGTTGGAGGTGGTGGTTTACTCTGCCATGAGGGTGCAGGCGAGTCCCTTAAACTCATCCCAGCCAAAGCAGAATCTAAACCCGACTTCCCCGATGGTGGTGGAGGTGGTTTCGGAGGTGGGGAAGAAGGTGCGGCAGCGCTCAACCGCCTTTCAGTCTCGAGTTTAGCGGTCAGACCTTCACGCTCAGCTGCCCGTCTAGCGGTGTATCCTCGAACGTTTGTCGAGAGTTCGTTGGTCATTTGAGATAGCTCAGAGTAGAATTGAAGACCCTTGGCAATTCCATCTCGAATCTCCATGTATCCATCCCTTGCTCTTGAAAACCGTCGAACAGTATCTTTCTTCCTCTTCTCTCGTTCCTCCCATTTCTTCGCCCCAGGACCTCGACCGGCCAGGTCTTTAAGCCCTTTCCAAAGTGTCGAGATTTCCTGGAGTACGTTCTCTTGCGCCTGTACGGTGGAACCTAATCGCTGTTGGTAAGGTCGAAATTTTTCGAGTTCGGATGCAAATAGCGTAGGCTCTACGCTTGAGTTGCGACGATTCAGTAAGAGGAGATGCGAAACATCATCGGCTTGGATCTAATAAAGTGGAGTGAGATAGGGTGTGGGTAATCTAGAGAAAATACATACTTTGTCTTTCAAGTCTTTGAGGACCTCGTTCCTCTCTTTTTTGATTTTGTGCAACCTCGCTAACCTCTCCTCGATCTCGTCGACGAAACCCTTGATCTTCTTCCTCTCTCTAGTATCCTCCTGCTCCGAGCTTACATCCAAGTCGAGCAAATTGTCCGCTCCAGATCCTCCTCGCTCTCTGAAAACACCCTCAAGATCCGGGCTCAGTAACAGCTGGATATCAGCCCGAACCGAATCCCACAGATGCCGCACTTGTTGATCAGAGGTCGCTGCGGCCTCAAGTGAGGAGAGGTGGCTTTTCAGATCTTGTCGTATATTCTTCGTTAAAGTCGCTGACGGATCCTGGGTCCACAAGTGCTCGTATTTGACTCTCATCATCTCACATTCCCTCGACTCGATCTCCAGATCCCTGCCGATGCCATCCAAATCCGCCTGCACGTTCCCTTTGGCTTTCGTCAGATCTGCAAGGAGACCTTGGACGCCCTCTCGCTCCTCAATGAGGCCGATATCATCTTTCCACCGCCTTACCTCCAGAGGCACATCCTCTCCTTCTCCAACCTCTCCTTCAGCCATGGCCTTGAACCGTGTCAAGCCTTCGCGGATACCCATCCCCTCAACAATGCTCCTCGCCTCTCCTTCAGCAGCATCAGCCTTCTCCACTTCACCTCGAACCAATTTCGCCTTCTCCTCCGAG